>CAVLJG010000001.1:50067526-51267526 GCA_963669975.1 Acanthoscelides obtectus | reverse complement strand
GAATTGCTCAAAAAACAATTTCCCTTCTAGATAGCAGTATATACAGGGTGTTTCAAATTCAACCCTCATCATGGGGATTTCGGAAATTGTAACATATACGAAGTTGCTTAAATGGGGGACAGAGTTGCGTATTTAGGTAAACATCAACATGCCGCTTAAAAAGTTTCGAAATTCAAAGGACTTCCGAAGAGAGACGGAACAATCGATTTTTCCCAAAATCGGTTTTATTTTTCCCTGACTTTATTTGCAAAGGGATTTCAAAATAAATTGCACAATAACATTGCCATCTTGTAGTGGAGAATCAGTGACACTGTTAGCGTACAATTTATTTTGGAATCGTACTACAAATAGATTCAAGAAAAAATTAAAACGATTTTCAAAGAAATCTGCTTTTTCCGTCTCTCTCCGAAAGTCATTTGAACCTCGAAACTTTTTTAGCGGCATTTTGTTAGTTACGTAAATACGAAGCTTTGCCCCCAGTTTCCGAGATCCCAATGGTGAAGATCGAATTTGAAACTCCCGGTATAACAATTTTAAAATTAAAATTTTCAGGCAACACAAAGGCCGCTTAGAAGCCCGCATGCAGATCCTCGAAGACCACAACAGACAACTGGAAGCACAACTGCAACGTCTCCGTCAATTATTAGACGAACCTCCCACTTCCACTTTACAAACTCGAAGTGTAACAGCATCGCAATTGAATCAGGACACACCCGGGAGGATCAACCAACCGCCACCACCTGCAGATCATCGTTAGAATATTCTAGTTTTTCGAAAAAAAAATCATATGTCGCACACTAGAAACTCTTCATAACGTTAAGAAAGAAACGGATGAGACGTCATTTAGTGATTACAGATCTAAAGTATCATCATATGATATCAAATCTTCCGTCTAGCAGATTAGCACAAAGATTGTCTGTTTCGTGAAGTAGAAGGTCGATACATTTGGCCAATACCGTAAGCACATAAAAACCGCGATTCGCACGGTGTTCAAAATCATATCGTGTAATTTTAGGTCAATCTTTCCAATAATAACGGTAACCAAACAAAGATCAATTCCTCCTGTAGAATCTCCTCCTTTTTTTCTTCTCTTCTTTCTGCCCTCTCCAAGAGCAGTCTTACGGACCACCTTGATAAAAGATGTCGCATTGATTAATGTATGCTACATACTTGAAAATTGTTTCTGCTAATGTCTCATAGATGGCGCTAAAATCTTCAATCCCTTGTTTACTTCTCCGATACATATTTTAATTATGTTTATGTAGGTGAAATACCTTAAGCAATGCCTGTTTTACATTGACAAATTTTAAACGTATTAACCCATTTGATCCCAAGACAACTTTTTTTTAAAAACAACCATTTTTTCCTATTTCTAGGTTCATTTCACTGTCATAATTTAGTAAACACTGTAAATTTAATTTTTTTTGTCATATTTTTTGAAAAAAATTGGTGTACTCATTTGAGTAAAATGGGCGTTTGAAGTTTTTATTGAAATAACTATAATAAAAAAAAACGCAAATTTATTAGAACAAATGATACAAGATTTATAAACTAGTCTGCCGTGTGATATTTTATAAAGCACTCTCGCTCAATGCATAAGGTAATATTGCATTTTATACACCTCCATCGGCTTCTTAGATGACACTTACGACATCTTAGCTGCTTTTCTAGCTTTCCGGGATAGTGTCCACCTTCACTACGTAAAATACTTGTTTCTACAGTTCCGAGTTGTCTTTTTGTGAATGATGATTTGGGATAACACCTGAGGTAGTGACGTGTAATAGTTCGAAGAAACATAAGTAAGTCCATTTTTTTGTCATCCACTAGCAAATGAAGCCTCCATGCATTCACCACTGACACATTTAGTGTGTGAGTAAATATGGTCCACCACCATTTTTTACCTTGGATAGATATTCGGTAATTATTGACACCTTGGTCCAAAAGATCTACCCCTCCCATTGATGCATTGTAAGTGGCAAATACTTTTGGTTGGGGGACATCAATTTTTTGTTTTTCTTCTGATGACGATCGTTTCACTTTGGAAAGCGGTGCCACAGTGTCAACGTTGAAAATCATAGTAACAGTGTTATTGTCCTTCCACCTAGCTAGCAGAAGGGAATTATTTTCGTCATAAATTTCTTGGAAATATCCTCTATCCTTTTTCTTCCACAATTTGGTTTCTATGAAAGGACACTTTTTGGTCCTGTTATCACGAATCGTGCCCGTCGCTCTAAATCCCTTATCTCGCAAAGATGTCAGCAAGTCGTGACTGCTGAAATAGTTGTCGAAGTAAACAATGTGGTCTGATGGAGTCTTAACACATTCCATAAGTCCTAATACAACTTTTGAGCCTAATGGAAGTTTACTTGTCAACGCATTATCTTGATTTTTCTTGGCACCACAGTAAGTTTCAAATTTGTAGCAACATCCAGTGGAACTGCATAACATCCAATCTTTGAAACCAAAGCGGACAGGCTTTCCTTTTATAAACTGCTTTGATGGATGATGTCCAAAATATTTTATCATGGCCTCGTCAGTAGATAAATTTTGGTGGAAAATACCCCATTGTTGAAAATTCTGATTCAATTTACCTATAAGGGGTCGCAATTTATACATCCTAGCTTCTTTGTCAAGCTTCGAGTTATCGACAAGATGAAGATATTTTTCTATTTCATAGAACCGGTTTCTGGACATCGAATTGAATATAATGGACACAGAAACATCTTCGTCCAAGCTCCAGTACATGCGTTCTCTTGGAAGCCTGTGGTAACCACTAAAAAGTAGAACTGGAATGAATATTTTTATATCATCTTTATCAACGGTAAACGTTTGGTTATTTTTTTGCCTGGCATACAAAATCGACTGTTCTTGTATCAGTTCAATAATATATTCATCAAAAAGTTTCTCAAAAATTTCAACCACTTTGCTCCACATTTTGACATTATATTCAGTAATTTTTAATAAATATCTTATCAAATATCCTAAATAAAGTATTTAAATCAATATTAGAGATGTAAGAATACGTGTTTACCTAATTTAAAGATAAGATATAGACCCAGGTTTAAATTATGTACATTTGAAATCTGGTGCAAAGTAGGCCATACGATGGGTTTACTTTGCACCACTTCATTTAGGATTGGTTTTTCTATAGTAAAATTTATGTGGGGCAAAGAAACACCACTCCATTATCAAATTTAAGAACGTGCGATTCTTTTGGTGTAGGAATTTTCAATTTTTGAGGCGATTTAGTCAAATAATCAACACATTTTAAGATCGTAGTCATTTATTATTTAAAAAATAAAAGAAATTAAATTTTATTAAGGCAGAACAGTTAACCTAAAATACATTGAATACAATCAAACATCAGACTAATTCCACCAGTATCGATCGCACTCAAGTACAGAATACAAACCACGTTTGGTCATTTGCTTAGGTGCATTTATTGCACCAAGTATTTTGTCCCAACTATACCAAATTTCACCGCCTTTTTTCGGCCATTTCCAAAACTTCAGTGACTTGACCATCGCGTTAATCTTAACCATTTCGCCCTCAATTTCGGTAATGACTCCAGGATAAGGCTTGCCATCATACAAGACTAAAGCATACTCGCCAACTGACTTCTGGATATCTTTTAGACCAGATTCTTGAATTTTTTCAGCCGCAGATTTAGCAAAATAACCAGATTCAAGTTTTTTATTAAATTCAATTTCCTCCTCCATGTCTTGTATCTCATCAACTTCATCATCTGAATCTCCAAGTTCTGGAAGTTTATCTGACTCCTCGTCTTCAGAAACTTCATTCGCCCTTTGTTTTTGAGAGTGTTTGGATATTGGAGCTGTAACTATTCCCGAAGTCCCAGGTAAATCAGCAGAACCGATTTCGCCGTGAGCAATGCTTTTTCCGGCTGGAATTGTTATTTTTTTCTTCCTTCCCCGAACTTGAAACTGAGTAGCCTCTGTCCTTTTATTTTCCAAAGATTCAAGAAACAATTTTTCTATTTCAGATACATTCTCTCTATTGACGACACTGTTATGTTTGTTATGTAATCGTTCTAATAAGGGACCTACATCACAAGGAACGATTCCACATTTTCTGAATCCTGAAATTAAATTTGAAGCACTATTTTCAGAAATTTTCTCCATCAGTCGTCTGAGAAGTGTCGGAAAGTGTTGTTTTTCGAGCACATTTGACCTGCTTCCAACGAGGGATTCTTTATAATCTGATAAAATTTCACGCCATGCCTTTTTCAATGGAGCGAAGAATGCCACATCTAAGGGTTGTGTTACATGAGTGCTATTTGGCGGCAAGCATACAAATTGAATATCATGGTCCTTACAAGCTGCTAACACATCAACATTCAAATGGGAAGATAAATTATCGCCGATAATAACCTTTTTACCTTCGATTTTTGTCAATGTTGGTAATAACAGCTGAAAAAACCAATCAGAAAATGTTTCTGACTCAAACCACCCAGATGCTGTGTTGGCGTAGCGAGTACCAGGTGGGCCATTATTTGTCCACGTGTCCCATAAATGTTTTGATTTGTATACCACATAAGGTGGTAGAACCTCACCTGCTGCATTTCCTGCAATCATTAGGGATATACAACTTTTTGATGAATTAACTATCCTTTCTGGGTATTTCATGCCTGTTTGTTTAAAACTTTTTTTTGACCAGGATTGTCTGTTAAATTGGTCTCATCATAGTTGAAAATTGCATTTGGTGGAACCCCCTCCAAGGTTTGCTTCAAGTTTTCTATATAATCCTGCATTTGCTAACCACTGAGAGCTGCTCTGCTCCGCTTAATGTTGGTGGCAAACCTTACTGTTAGGTCCTTATGCCTCTTCAAGAAAGCTTTAACCCAGTCCTTGCCAGGAAGGTTATCTTTGAAGCGGGGTATTCTCCTACCTGTGGAAGAGGAATGAAATAAATTTAACAGAAATCAACAATGCCTATTTACCCACCTTTCTTATTCAAAAATGTCCTGGCTATTTGACGAAGCTCTATCTCAGTCACCGGAAACCCGAACTCGCTCATTTGATGGACGCAGGAAACAAAAGTCCTTTCTTCTTCTTCTGTAAATGTAGTAGGGTAACCTGGTTTGTTCGTGTGTACATTTTTCAATTTATTCATAATGGTCCTCCGTGGTATATTATAAGCTTCCGCGGCTGTTCTGGTACTCATTCCATTTCTAATCGCTTCTAAACATTTATCCAAGTTTTCTTGGGTGTAGTCGCCATACCTCCGAGAGCCTGGCACCCTCTTATAAACCCTTGGCATCTTCTAGAAACAATAAAACTAGATAAAGAAAATTCACTGGGATACTTTGCACCACTTTCGTGGGGGATACTTTGCACCATGACGCTGGTGCAAAGTTTCCCCATTTAACCAAGGAATGTGCATGTATAAACAAAAACATCAAAAAATAATTGTTCCTATTTAAATTGGACTGTTGCAGTGCGTACACAGTTAAAACAATAATAATACATACGAATGAGATAATACTTACATTTTGTTGGCAACTGGGGCTCTCTCACCATCAAGATTTTTACACCCAACAAATAACAGGTTAGATTTTTGAATGCAACTGTCGGCGTGTGGCCGGCGACCGAAGCATATTAATTCGACTCCTGCGGCTATTGTAACTCCCTCTATTGGATAAAAATAGTAATTGCTAGAAATTTACCAGTGTATCTTGTAAAGGGATAATAATGTACTTTTACACGCACGGTGCAAAGTTAGCCGACGCGACGGTTGTTTTACGGCACTGTTTTATTTTTCAGTTCCTCTTTTATGTCATTTTGACGTTTTTCAAAACCATATGTAGCGTTGGGCATTGATATATCTACATAATGTTGCTTCCATGAGGGCAGCGGTTTCACATCAATTTTTTTTTTCGAAGGCATGAAATAAGATAAAGGCACATCATCATCGCTGTCCTCAGAGGATATACTTCCATCTTGAAAGTGGATCTCCACTTGGCCTGGAACATCATTTGGCAATTTACAATCCTCTAAAATGTCATCAAGTTCATCTTCATCAGTCAGCTCGTCAGGATGCGGGGGTAAAATAATAATTTCAGCCTCTCGCTGATCTCTTTCCAGAGTCTCGGTTGCCTCTTTGAGATTCATGTAGCGTTTGCCATAAAATGATCTCGGATTTATTGTTTCAAGTTTCAAATGGAAACTCCATGGCCATAAATCCCTACAAAAGATACATTTCATTGACATACCAATATGGCTTACAGTGTCCATTGTACTCAAATGAGTACAGTATAATTTTTATTGAAATATCTACTCTAGTATGCATTTTTTTAAAGTCAAAACATTATAATACTATTCTATGCTCACCTTACAATCCAAAGATACGAAAAACACAAAAAAAAGTTGAAAACATAAAATGTGTCAACACAAATCCAGTACAACAGGCTGCAACTTGTCAATGGAACGCAATTGAATTTTTGACAACTGTTAAGATGACACCTATCTTTGCTCAAGTCAAATATGCGTTCCTTGATATGTGAGGAAGAGATCTGAAATATTAGACTTTAATTTGGTCTTAACAGATGGCGCTGGCAGTTAAAAAAAGGCAGTGTACCCATATGAGTACAGTGGGATCAAATGGGTTAAACAGAAATTCCACGTTAGATGGACTACTATTCTTCACGCAATTATAACATCTTCTAATTTTTGTCAATTTGGACGTCAGACTCCATGATGCCAATCTTGTTCTCATTTCCATATTCCAACATCTTTTCAGTTCAAGTTTAAAACTCTGATAGAACCACAGAATTCAACAATATTGGAGATATTCGCCTTTAGATCAAAGCCATAATAAATATTTATAAAAACTCAAAATATCGAACCGAACCCAAAAGCTATAACTCTTTTCAAAGTTTATTGTTAAATTCATTTTTGTGTTCTAGTGCTGTCTCATAGACATAAATAGAATTTTTCAGAGCCGTCCGTTTCGGGTAGTTGGAGTCCAGATTATCGACGACTTTATCTGGCATGAACACATTTCGTCAATCGCGGCAGCTGCTGGGAAAAAGCTAGGCTATTTGTTTAGGGCTAAGAAGTACTATTCTCCACGTAACCTCCTCACTCTGTACAAGGCTCAGATAAGACCTAGCCTCGATTACCGCTCACATGTTTGGGGTGTTGCCGCATCGATTGCATTATGTATGCTTAATGCTGTTCATAGTAGGACTGTCCGACTGATGGATGACTGTGCTCTAACGGACAGTCTCAGCACCCTTTCGCCCCCGAAAGGCTGTCGACGATCTGGCTCTCTTCTACGCTATTGGTTTTGCTGCTCAGAGCTCCCATAATGCCGCCGCGCGATGAGCCTGCCAGACATACCCGCCCAACTTCTGCCTCCCATCCTAACTGTGTCGAATTTCGTACATCCAGAACTGGTCGGTATGACCGCTCCTTTGTCCTTAGAGTGTCGAGATTGTGGAACAATCTACCTGAGGAGACTTTTACCAGTTCCACTAAATTTAGACCGTTCACAACTCGGATTCACCATTGTATCTTTAGGCTCCGTATAGGAGCTGCGGCGCTCCGGTATTTCGGCCTCTACCTACGCGGCTACTTCCGTTCAAAAAAAGTTCGTTTTGGGACGCCGGAATACAATATGTGGTGGACAACTTCTAGTAGTATTCGTTAAACAATAATAAAAGTGGATTTTAGCGATTTTTTGAGGCACATTGCTGAAAAAATACAATAATTTCATTGACAACTATCACTACCTACACCCTTAACCGTTTCTATATTAGCGTTCATGTTTTTGTGGGACATTGGGTTTTTTAGTGTTTGATATCTATTCTATATGACATATCATTTTGCGTTGTATTTGGCAGAAATTGTCATTTGATACTTCTATTATTGGTATTCAAGTAAATAAATGGATAAGAGTCTCATAATTGCCAAACAATATTTCTGTTTGGAAATGGTTGTGTTAAAGAAACGAAATTCACAAAGGACATCCACAATGCCAACTAAATCACATGACATATAAGAATCTACATATCAAGAATCGATAATAATGGAGCTGTTCTATTACTGGAGATATATTTCAGCAATGTATACAGGTTTTATTTTAACTTTACATGATGCAAAAAACTTTGTACATCTAAGAAACATAACCAGAAACTTGGGAGCTGAACAGAAATGGAATTTGATGTTTTTATGTTTTTTTTTAAATTGCAAACCCCGTTGTGGAGTGAATCTCAATCATTGAGAGAAAAATATTCGTATATCGATTGTAACAGTATAGGCCTTGTACAAAATACATGTCGTAGTTGTAGGTAGTCTACTAGTATAGTATCAGAATGTTAACCCTCATTTACAACTGGTATATAGTTTTTACTATTGACAATACTGAACTGTAACCATCATGTACAAATCTGAATATTTCTTTGTTATCATCAATGATAGTAAATATTCCTAAAATTTGTTAGCCTATAAACTTATCAAAAAATTGAATACTTAAATATTAGTAAATTTCGGCCATGTTGTAACTTTACATTGTCAAATATTCTGACAAGTAAGAGAGGAAAAGTACCAGACCAAGCTTAGAACAACTTTTCCGCAATGAAAATTCATATGAATAGTCAACTGAATCATTGAAAAAAATCACAAAGTACTGACAAATAAAAAGACTGATATTTTTAAGTTTTCATCATTACTTTCCATCAGAAGATAAATTCAATGTCTATCACTCTGATATGGAGAAATATTTAGACAACGTTTTTGTATATTTCCTGTGGTAGTTATCGGAAGAAAAAATATACATAAGTGCTTAATTTGAGATATAATGGGGTAAGAATAAGGGCTCACGAGAGTGCCTATATGCCAGTTCGATCTGTACTGTGAATCCATAAAAGTGTCCTCAGTCATCTACATTTCACCATCCAGTGCTAGAAACACATACACTTATACTGAGTGACAGAAAAACGGAACACCTACGTATGTTCAGTGTCCCTTACTAGTAAAATTGTTACATTTTCAGTTTGATTCGTCAACTGACTGCAGAATTGGTTCAGTTCAATAATGTGTTGTGGATCCACGATTTCTTATACACTCATTGACACGCCTGGGCATCGTGCTTATAAGGTGGTCGTTATCTTGTTGCTAAAGTCTGTGGAGAGTGTTGCAAATTTAAGAGCCTGCGACCTATCATGTCCCAGACCTGTTTAGTTGGAGATAGGTCAGGCGATCGTGGTGGCCAAGGTAAACGGTTAATGCGATGTTGACCCATGCAGGCTAACGATGCTCTGGCAACATACGGTCTGGTATTGTCTTGCTGAAAAATCGGGTTTTGGGATGGTGTTTAGGTATGGACTAAAATGAGGCTCCACTACTTCCTGAATATAGAGTCTGGCTGTCATATTGATGAAAATTGGTGATCTGCTACCATAAGCAATAGCACCAAATACCATAACTCCCACGGTGTGATGAATATGACGCTCTCTGTCAAACTGTCGGTCACGTCTTTCACCCCTTCTCACTCTTGCCCGACCATCGTGCATCCCCAGACTGAAGCGGGATTCGTCACTAAAGATCACCTGATCCCATTCCCGGTCCCATAAAATTCTTTCTCTACACCAGTGCAAACGAAAAAAGGCCAAACTGTCGTATTCGGCGATATACCGTAAGCATACCAACCATCCTTCCATGCTCTTCAAACCACTGATTAGCGGGGCTCGAGTACTACTGAATCTGTCTCTCAGAGACAGAAGTCTTAACCGGCTGTCTTGTCGCTCTGTGGTCCCTCTGGGACGTCCAGAACCCGTCGCTCGCTGTCATCGGCCTTTCAGAGTCAACGCTCGTTCACACTGCAGTATACTGCGTGAGGATCTGTTGGTCCTCCTAGAAACTTCTTTTATCGATAGATGGGCTTCACGCAATCCGATAATTCGACCCCTCTCAAAGTCACTTAGCAGCTACACACTATAGGCATTTTGAGCAATCACAAGGCTTCTCAATAAGCTACACGAAATTTAACATTCAACAGAACTGAATGCTTCTTTATCACCAAACAATACACGCAGCCACCACAAAAATGTAACAGAAAAACCTGACCATTTTATCAGTTGTTGTTCATGGCAAGATAAATCGATATGTAAAAAATTCTAATAAACATACGTAGGTGTTTACCTTTTTTTGTCACTCAGTATACATATTTAGTAGACAAAACAAAGTGAAAACAATATGTAATCATCACTCATAAAATACGTGTCCTGTGAGTTGAGACTTCAACTTAGTTTGCGGTAAAACAACAGCGAAAACGTAAAACAAATGAAGAATACTACTCACTATTTCAAGTTTTGCCCTGTCGCATATTGCTAATAAATGCTTATTGAAGTTGCTTTTCGATTCAGGTTCACTTCTTTTGTTTGTTTAAGATAAACAAACTTTGCATCTCTAAGAATTTTCATTGTCCATGAAATATTCCTTTAACCCTTTCAGGACCGACGCGTCCACGAAAAAACATGCCTGCTGGACCAGAATTTTTGGATGGTCATATGACCCGCTGACGGCTATATCCGACGAAATCATAAAACAGTATAATTCTTTTTTTATTCTATTAAAGCATACTTAGAAACACAAACAGCAGTAAATAGAACTAAAGAAGGTCAATCAAAACTAAAATTGAAGCCCTAGAACTAATACCTAAAGACAAAAAAACAAAAATAAGAGCACATCGTATCAAAAAAACTCGAAAGACATTTTACTTCAGAAGTGATTTTCTTCATGATATATTTTGAAGCATGGAGCTGGACACAACCCAACATCGCATTCCTTACACATATATTTGGTTTCTTTTCTTTTCTTAGGTTTTTGTTTGCTGTGGGAACATACATAGCATCTCCTGTAGGCCGATTTGCTGCCTTCCTTGACTGTAACCAGATCGGGAAAATGTCTTTGTGTGAGTCTTTTATTTCCAAGATCCAGGTGAACAGATCTCGAAGCTGTTTTTTGAAACCTGCAAAAATCGAAATATAGAACTATTTTTAGACAAAAAGAAATATATATATAGGTACCTTTCCAACAACTGCCTAATCACTGCAAGTTGAAATGTGGCCAGTGGAACTTTTGCTGGATTCTGTGTCAAATACATGGCATGAGCATTCAATAAGCATATATCCATGGTATGAAAAAATAGTTTTTTATACCATTTCATGCTTTTGCGCGTTGAA
Source organism: Acanthoscelides obtectus (assembly GCA_963669975.1). NCBI lineage: Eukaryota > Metazoa > Arthropoda > Insecta > Coleoptera > Chrysomelidae > Acanthoscelides > Acanthoscelides obtectus. The sequence continues at coordinate 51,256,320 of CAVLJG010000001.1, read as the reverse complement.
TCAATGCTGCTGATCATCATATCACTTCGGTCGACAGCTCCCATTTGCTTGTTATATTCCAAGACACATAATGGCTTCTGAAGGTTTTCATTTGTGACCCTATCCTTCCTTGGAAGACTGACCATTTTATTCTCATGTAGTGTAGTCAGCATAGTGACATCTCGCCGATCTTTCCATTTAACCACCAACATGTTTTCACTGCTTCTCCAATCACATTCACCCCTCTTAAGTTTTTTGTCTAAAATTGGCATTTCTTTCCTATTTTGTTTCACGGTCCCACATGAATTGGTTTTATTTTCAAATAGAAATGTTGACAAAGTTGGACTGGTATAAAAGTTGTCAGTAAAAAGAGAATGACCCTTGTTCATGTATGGTTGTAATAGATTACTGACAATTTCACCTGTAGCACCCAATCCACGAGTATCTTCTTGTGTGCCTTTGCTTACCTACACTATAAAATCCAAGACGATGCCAGTCTCACAATCACACAAGACATACAGTTTGATTCCGAACCTATGTCTTTTTGTTTTGATGTATTGACGAAAACTGAGGCGACCTTTGAAAAGGACCATACTTTCGTCAATAACCAAATGTTCGAAAGGATAAAACTGGGATTTGAAATTCTCTTTTAGAACGGTCAAAATATTTCCAAATTTCCCCAATCGATTGTGAGGCTTTACCTCCTCATTATTAGCGAAATGAAGATAGCGATGTATCTCGCAATATCTGTTTCTTGACATAGTCTGTCCAAAAACTGGAGTGCTGAGTAAGATATCTTGGGTCCAGTACTCTTTGATATTCAGTTTCTTTACACGTGTCATAAGCAGAGTTACAGCGAAAAATACGTAAAGTTCTGGAATGTCAACGCTTTTCCACTTAGGTGCATCTCTTTGAATGGCATACCTATTTGTTTCGATGGCAATGACGTTCATAATATTTTCAGATAAAAGACTCAAAAAGAAATCTACTTTACTGCTTTGATCATTTAAACTAACATTTCTTAATCCGCTATTAGTACTATCAAATGCAAAAACTTGCGGAATAAACTCTTTGTCCGTCCATTGTATTTCTAACCTCGTACGTTCTCTAATAATATCCATTCTCTCGTCCATTGCTGTCTCAGGTTCCAAGACCGGCGTTTGAGATGAATCATGCTTGTTGTCTTCACCTTCAGACACTTGCAAGTAGTCGTCCTCTGAAGATTCACCTTCCGAGCTGGGAATAAACTCGCTTCCACTGTCAGCAAAGGGATCTTCGGGCTCATCCTCATCGGAGCTCATAAGATATTGTGAAAGATTTCGGACTTCCTCCGGGGTCAGCCCACAATAGCCCGCACCTGCATTATCTCTTTTACGCTTATTTCGTCCTTTTCGACCGTCAGATGTACTGGGTTCAGCGTTATCCATCTCGCACAATGAACAGAACAACACAAGAGTCAAACACAAACTAACTATGTCTACAATGTCCCAATAACGACACGAAACTGTTTCAAACCAGTCATAATAAGTAGATTTGCCTGCTCCACGTGTTCGACGCCGAACTCCCCCGAGCGTCCACCGTCGCCCATGTTCGACAGTGTCGGATTCTCAAGCCATTGGTCTGTGGGGAAATGCAGTGCTGAGCGGATTTAGCCGACACTGGTCCCTGTGAGAAGTTTAATTTTTAAAGGTGTCGTAAATGATCGACATTGGTTTTACCAGTTTGTTTCACCCCTGTCGTATACAGCCGACACTGGACCTAGGGACAAGTTTCTTCCTGTCGGAACTTGCCGTCAGCGGTACCGAAAGGGTTAATTTTCTTTTAAATATCTTTAAATCACAAGTAGACTTTTTATATCATTAGTTAGTTTATTAAACTCAAGTAATCCTTTGCTGAAATATTGATTTGCTGGTTATATTACTATTGCAATTTTGTAAATGAAAATCTATGTTTCCTTTTGTATAATAATTGTGGTAATGATTATTCAATTCTATGTAGTGTTCTAAATGTTCTTCCCAAAGCGATATTTGAGGTTGTCCACCTCGACGGTATTTGTACGATACAAACAAGTTTACGCGGCTCGGGACAAAAATATTAACACTTTGAGACATATCGAAATACTACGAAATGCTTCTCGATACTTCCAAATAATTCACAATGAATGAAGGAAGCAACAAGAATAGCTAGAAATATTTCGTGGTTGCGAGGCTTTCATCGCGTATTCGTGGAAGAAGTAAATTTTTATTAATGTGCGTCAAAAATGTCTAAATTCTTGTAAAATATACGAAGAACTGTTATTCACTAAAATGGTATGATTTTATTAAAATGTATTGTATACTGCTATGTAAACTGACTTGACTTCATTTTAGAAGTGTTAGTACCTCTGTGTACTGGGTTTTTGCATTTGAACAACAAAATGCAATACAATCCAATTGGCGTCGAGTAGGATTCGAACCAACTAAAAACTGGTCATCTTTGCGTACTCGTTCTTCGCCTAAAATTTCAAACATACCTACTCTTGTAACATATGATAATTAGCGTATATGTCTTTCACCGATTTAAAGAATACATGTTCAGGAGATTATTCTAACAAATAACTTCAATCTGTAACCAAAAAATCAACAATTGAAGGGCTCGGTGCAAAAACCAGTCAACTCCATTTTTGATAATTTGTGGAAAATCAATAAAAACTTTCCAATATTGTTATTTGTACAAATTTTCTGTCGAAAAAAATTCCAAGTAAGTACTGCTATTGGAGAATAATATAATATCAAACTGATAACATTAATCTTTTTTGACACTTCAGAAAAAAAAAATTGAACTCTTGGAGTTGACTGTTTTTTGCACCGAACCTCCAAATATACACAAATAAAGCAACATTATTGCGTTCAGTATTTATTCATTATAAAAAAAACATAACTTCACGTTTTAGCTCAAAGCAACTCGAAAAAAACAAGAAACACAATAGAGATCACAGAAAAAATAACAAATGATGCGAGCAAGATTTGTATATTCTCGTAATTTGGTATAAAATATTTCGGCCTTCTGTAAGTGTAGACGCTTTTCAGTTTCCAAGCGGGTTTTATTTTCTGCATTTGCTTCTGCGGAAATTGTGTTGTGCAGGCGGTCACATTTCTGGCAGGTATCTGATCTTGGATGTCCAAAACTAAGGTTATGATTGAGATTAAATTGCCGATGATAAAAATCATATGTTACTACTGGTTTAATGTCCTTCAAAATTTTCCCATCGTCTAGGAGAGCATACTTTTCTGGCTCATATTTTTGAAGGTAGAGGCGATGCATTGTTGCAATATTCAACTCAGGAGATAAAAAATACCTTTTCTGATTATCCTCCCTACTATAATGAGATTTTCTTCTGGGAAAACTCCGAATATGTTCTTCTATTTGCGCTATTATTTCTTCACTGATTTTGTTCGGCCTATTGGAATGCTTCCCACGCTTATCGGAAGGTGACATAATACTACCCAGCGTCAGATTTTTGGCAATCTGAGACACTCTATTTTTTGATACTCCATGCAAAGAACAGAATGCTTTTTTGCATACTATGGTTTCCTGGCTTCCTGCCCGTAACTGAAAAAAAAGACATTTTAGAACCAATTATTATATTTTGCAACAAAAACATTACCTTATACTGATAGGTGTTGCTTTTTTCTCTACCCTCTCCTGTAGTCGGGCGTTTCCTCTTCACATTTGACACACTGATTAATCCCCCTAGGTAAATGTCTTGTTTAGTTTTATCTCCCGTACTATAAAACTGCTCAAGTATGTTCTGTCGTTGGGTATCGTCTATTTTAGTGAAACATCTTTTTCTACAATGGCAATTTGGTCCAGTAGTTTTCTTTTGAATTAGTTTATTTGCCGAATTAATATATTCTTCCCCTCTAGCCTGCTTACTCTTCATAATGTTTCGTTTCCATTTGCTTTCCATCCTCACCCGTTTCTTGCCTTTTTTCTTAACGGTTTGAATGTTTGGAATTTCTGTATTATTACTCACAGACGTTTTTTGCTGCTCATTACTTTTATGGGTACCTTTTTTAGCACTAACAAAATGCTTTGATCGCCGTCGACTAGGACCCGGAACATCAGAATCGGTGGAATCCGATAACACGTAGTCAGTCCCAGAATCTACATATGGGTCTTCCTCACTAAACTCGCTACTTGAACTGATACTCATAATGCAACGATCTTTTTTACACCTTATTCGTTCACGAGACACAATGCAATGTTGAAAACCAACTGAAATGCTACCGGCTTGCCATCGCACGTGGCCTGATTTTCCGATGTTGCCGATGTTACCATTGGTGGCAAGAAACGGTCATCTCCTGGAGTTGGCCGATTCTTGCACCTAAGTATTGATGCAGTCAACTCCTTGGCCCAAGTATTTACCATAATATTTGTTGGAGATGGCTGATTCTTGCACCAAAAGATGTACAAACATTTGTTCTATACGATGCATATATAAACTGAATTTGGGTAAAAGATGGAGTTGACTGGTTTTTGCACCGAACCCTTCAATTACAGTTACAACGTCGTTCACGCCAATGCGGCTGCTTGTCTACCGTCAGTTCGGAGATGACTCGGGACAGGTGGATAGTTGTAGAACAAAGCCTGCATACTTATTCTTATCCTCAATGTGCCATAATGAGTGTATGTATCAGACCCAGCGAATCGGTATATATCATATCAATAACACTATGTTATTATAGCAAGTAGTTGTGCTGGATATATTTATTTTGTTAACATTGATATAAGTTGGCAAATAATGTAAGGATGTTGAAATATAAACATGAAGTATAATATACTCTAGCTTTTGTTGTATTCCACTGAAGATTAAGATATGCATGAACTTGAAAGTACAAAATCTCGAAAAACTAAAAGACTTAGATGAAAACTAACCTAAACCCGTGGCTCCACCCCACGGAAGTAGTTTTAAGTATTGCATTAGTGTGAAGGAAATTGGTTTCTGAGAAAAAAAATGCAATATTCAAAGTAATGCAATAGTAACTTTGGCAATGATTATTTTAATGCAACAATAAATCAATCTTAAATCTTTTAATCATAATGACTATAAAAATAATTCTTGGGAGCTTTGGAGTATCTCACGGCCTGCGTGGCATAATTCAACATATGCTAACCCTATAACTATTTATTCACGGTATCATAGTTGAAGTAAAACAAAATACCAAACAAATCTAAATCAAGACGATGAAAATGAATGTCGAAATGCGCGATGCCTTATTTATATGCCGTTACTCATTTTGGTCGGACCAGCAACTGAACGCTTCTGCGTTCCTTTAAGCCATTTGGGCAGCAGCCCGTGAAATAGATAGATTTCCTGGGACAAAAGGCAGCCCGTGTACTATTCTAGAATATAATCAATCTCTGTACCGAATATCATCCATATGCGTTCATCCACTTGGGCGTGATTGAGTAACAAACATCGACACTTTCTCATTTATACTATTATAGTAGGTATGTGAATTTTCTCAATTAAGCACGTCGCAAGTCAATATTTTACGGGTAAAACCAAATTGCTTTAATTACTTTTTGTGTCCCGGCACTACGACATTCTGAAATAAAGTCGAAAAACGAAATTAAAATGTTATGTTCCTCCCTCGAAACTTTTGATCGAAGGTTAATTTTTTTCACGGAATTGATGTCGCCCCCCTTAAAGGCCAAAAGTCCCGACAACGTACCAACAACATCAGCCATCACCGATGATTGCAAATGAGGTACGTAGATCAGCAGGGATTTATCATCAATGGCAGTGGCGCTAAAGTCCTGACTTGGATTCAATTGGGTTCAACTGCTATTCCCATTACAACCAGTTCAGCACTCTGCCCCTGCTGAATCACATTAGTCCATCTATGAACTATCGACCTTCGAAACAACACTCTCTCAGTCGCTTAGGTGCGGTGCTATCGTTAAAAAAGTTGTGGTAACTAAAACCGCGCCTACTCAACGTTTTCTTGCCCCCCAGTCTGATGGGTCCATACGTTTGATTCCTAACCTGAAGACGCTCAATCCATGTATAGGGATAGAGCACTTAAGTGAGAAGGTTATCGAACTATGATTTGTAATATGCACAGACTTTGGTACCCATCAGGGAGTCATAGAATATATTTCAGATTCATATACAAGGGACGGCTCTTCCAATACAATGATGTGCCGTTTGGGATAAACTGTGCCCCTCATGTGTTCACAAAGTTAATAAAATCATTTCTGGCATACCTCAAGGAAGAAGACACATTTCTGTCCGTATTTCGTTCGGTTATACGGATAGATATTGCCTTGATAATATCCGGGCAACAGTTAAACACTCCTTTTTTTTAATCAATTACAAAAAAGTTGATTGGAAAGGAAGTATCTTTACTTGAGAGGAAGAGGCAGCCTTTACTAAACTGAGTGAGGGCAATAATGGAAAGCCACCAAGACAGAGTCCGATACTTTGCGGTATGCATGGGGAACTGTTAGAAACACTATTCGGCATGTGAAGAAACCTATGGCACTTCATTACAACATTAATTGAATAATATGCGTGTCTTATCCTCAATCAGTAGCGTAAAAGCTTCAAGCTTCACGGTGTTTCCAGAATGGGGGAGGCTAATCCTTTCCCTAAAAATATTTTAGGACTTTACCCCAAATATCCAAACCTAAATATCTCCAAAAGAAGTGATCCGACAAAAATTCCTTAGGAGACAAAACTTATGGAAAATTGAATGATATTTTATAAAACGTAATTCTTTTCTCTAAAAAGGCCAGTAGCGTAGAAAATATTTACTAGGTATCCTAGTTTCTACGTCCGTGGTTTAGCTTGGGCCGGAAAACTATCTGTGGTTATTCCTGATTTTATGCTTACTAAACGTCTAAAGTCCTATCTCAGTATCTTTACCCGCTCCATAGATATATACAGGGTGACTTCGAAGTTGAGTCATTTATTTTAACAGTGAGTAGATCTGATCAAAAGAAATGTTTTTTTTCCTTTACCATTTTTCTGGTAAAATTAAAGTAACAAAGTTATAGCCCTTTGGAAGTTTGAGTACCGCCCTGTCTCAATATCATGTGCTCGTGTTTGGCGACAACGGATATAATCCGCCTTACCGGTTCATCGCATCGGAAACAAAAAAGCGAAAGAATTTGGAACGATGTTTGTGTACAGTTTATTATTTTATTCAGTTCAGTTATACATACAGTCAGTGTCGCGTGTGAATAGTGTCTGTTGCGTGGCTCAAACGAAATAAAAAATGGCACATGTTTATGCGGATCGGTTTCCCAATCGAGTGCAACCAACCCCTCGTGCCTTTGTTAATGTAGTACAACGGGCTCGTGAATCAGGTGACTTAAGACCTCACAGGGGACCTCACGATCAAATACAGGTCCGCACTGAAATACTTGTCGGGAGGATACTTTATAAAACAAGGTAAAAATTTTTTTTAAATTTTTTTTTATTTTTACACACATATTTTGGTTTATCTTCCTTCTACAATCATTATCTGAAAATTAATGACTCAACTTCAAAGTCACCCTGTATTTTTTTTAAATTGCGTAATTAAAACTTCATCACCCTGTATCGCGGAAGGGGAGCTCCTTTGGACCCATATTTATAGCAACTTTTTGTTGTTATTTTGGATTTAGTTTCTACGGTAGAAATAGTTTGTTTTCTGAAACACCATGTATTGTAGGCAAAGCTCTGATGCGAATGATTATTTTCCCGAAGGCAGTGCTTTCAAATGAATTGAGTTGGTTAGTAACACCATTGATTAACGTATTCTACCTGAAGATAAGATACCATGTCAACTATGAGAATTTTTCACACCTGTTTTTCTGTTTACAGCTCGTCAAGTGTAGGAAGAGATATGAGGATTTGCTTGGATTGCGCACATGCGAGAGGGAGAACGCATTCGGCGCAAAAGAGATAGCACGTACAATACGTGCCATTCAATCTCGAATGGTACAGTCTGCGTCCTAAATTAATCGAATAATTTCAATAATTGTGAAGCCTGCTTTTTTTAATCGAAATTGTTGGCATGTGTCAAAAGGAAACCAAAACAATTCATTCCATAAAATAATAAAAAGTATTGAACGCCATCTCTGAGCTACTTAAATATTCGTCTTCGATATCGCTATCTTCGTCTAGGTTTATTATTATTTGATCCACAACTAAGTCGAGTGTTAGTTCCATTTCCATATACTGCTTTTCAAAACCTACGGCATGCTCACATCGCTTTTTGCATTCTTCTATGGGGTAAGACGAGAAAAAGTCGTCGCAAAGTTTGTCGACAGTCTTGAGATTAAAATCTACATTTCTCTCAGCCACATAATGTTTCAAAGATGCCCATACCAACTCAATTGGGTTCAAGTCGGGGTGATATGGTGGCAAACTCAAAACAATGGCCTTTTTCAGCCATTAGTCTGTCTATTTCATAAGTTATATAAGCCGCCTTACGCATTTTGATAGACTATACAAATCAGTTTTCAACATGTCGTCAGTGAAATGCATGTTTTTTTGCCTTAGCCATTCTTTCATATGATCCTTCTAAGAACACATAATAGGACATTTGTCTATCTGAACATTGTGGTACAGAGCGTTGTCTATAACAAAAACACTATTTGGTGGTAGGTTGGGAATCAGTTTATCCTGAACTAGTTTTATCGTTACTATAGTTCATCTCACTATGATAATCACCCAACTTCCTATTGGATTTAAATTTCATGGCTGCACGCTCCTGAACTTTCTTCAAATCTTTAAGAGGTTTATTTCCTTCTGCTTCTCGTTGCATAAAAATATAACATTTGCTACAACCTCCCTAGTTTGTCCTGATAAAACTTTACGTTGTAATTTGGATTTAAAATCCATTATAAACGAGTAAATCTCATAGCACACCAAGAAATAAATGGCGACAATCAATAGCGTAAAACTGTATGTATTCAACCCACGAATTCGTAACAATACATACAATGCACAGATAATAAGTGATAAAGTTGTTTCACTGCCTGACAATTTTTCTCCTGACTGTATGCTAACTTGTCTAGACTACTGCTTCGTCCGGCGAATTGAGCCGCTAGCTGCTGTGCACCGAGAAGGCGTGACATTATTCAAAAATTCGCATCTCTTCCTTCACTTGACGAGCTGTACTTATGTGATTAGCGTGTCATAGATGGCGCTGTAGTCACCTATACAATTGTATATGCTCATATAGACAGTGTCATCTATGTATCACTAACCTTACGAAAGTACATACATATAGCAAATAGGGAAACGCCTCTGTCAAATTCTCATAGCTGACTCTACAATGTCTCATTTTATCTCGGATAACTTTTTTACGTGTGAATATAGCATTAGGCTGGCTAACTTCAGATAGAATACTTTAATCAATGGTAAAACAAAGCCAAAGGCACAATCTCGACATCCTAGGGAAGAAAGGGAGCGGTCTTATCGGTCAGTCATTAAAACACAAAATAATGGGTGATTCAAATTGAGTTTCCGCATTATAAATATTTTTTTTTGTAAAGCCACTGAATTTGTCAACGACAACGTGCCATGTCTAACATCAAAATATAAACAAAACAGTCATGAAGCAATATGCGACCGAACAACGTGTTAAAATTATCCAAGCCTATAATGAAAACGGCCGATCAAGGAAGAATACATTTTGTGCTTTACGTGAATTTTTTGGCGCACAAAATCGGCCTTGTGATAGGACAGTTTTGAATTTGGTGCAAACATTCGAGCAAACTGGATCCGTCGCTAACACCAAAACCCCTAGGCGTGCTCGTAGAGGTCGGTCGGAACACAATATTGCTATTGTTGTCGAAAGTGTGGCCGCAAATCCAAGAATCTCGATTCGTCATCAATCGCAGCAACTGGACCTTTTAACAAAAGATTTGAAGTTACACCCATATAGAGTCCAAATAACACAGGAATTGGAGCCTAGGTCACACATCAGGAGAAACGATACAATTACTGCCCGGCAAGTTTCCAGGTCGCGTTATTTCACGTAACGGCGATATCAATTGGCCGCCGCGATCCTGTGATTTAACTTCCTCAGATTATTTTCTTTGGGGGTATTTCAAGAGCAAAGTCTACAAGAATAACCCGAACACAATTGTGGAGCTGAAACAGGAGATCAGTCGCGGAATTACCAACATAGGACCTGATTTGTGCCACGGAGTAGTCGAAAATTTCTCGAAACGGATTACGTCATGCCACATGAGCCGCAGCGGTCATTTACTTGATATCATCTTTCAAGCATGATTGCAATGAACTGCCCTGAAAGGGCAAACACACACTTTTTTATAATTTTCAATGTCTTCTTTTTTTTAAATACTTTTAATGTGGAAACCCAATTTGAATCACCCTATATATGTTATGCGTAATTTATTCACTTCATAAACTACATATCACAAAATAATTCTTCACAAAAATTGCATCAAGTTTTTGGTAACAAGTTTTGAATACATTCACTGTGATATTGAAAAATATATGTATGAACGAATGATGAGGACAATTATTTAGAAACATGATACATAATATGAAATACTTGGTTTTTCGTATATCAGATGGTTTAGTCTTGACAATATTTGAATGATAACTACTTTTAGAAACACATAGTGGCAATTAGACCTATATTAGAGTAATTTTGTGTAACATCTTATTCAAAAAAATATCCATACATATCTACTTGTACAGAATGTTTCATAACAAATTTGGAAAATTGTTTGATTCTACTGGTATCTGCGTGCTTTTTTCTATGTCATTCGCATAAGTTTTTCAAAAATTATCCAAAATGAAAGAGGTCATGTACAACCCACGTCTGGAATGATACTTATACACGAGAGAATGCTTCAACTATCCAGAATTGAAAAAAAATATTAAATTTTTCGAATTTGTGCGAAACATCCCGCACACTCCAATTGTTTTAGGAGAAAATAAACCAACAATCAGATATCACATGAAGGCTATAACAAGATATACAACAATATATTGCTTAAATGTATTATATTTGTCTGTTAATAAATACGCTATTTACAAAACGTTTGAGTGATTCGTTTTTTAGAGCAAGTGCATACAGGGTGTCCTGAAAGTTTGGGACTTTCCTTTTCAGAGTCAACTACTTTTGCAATACGAAAGCTAAATTGCGGTAAAACAACACCGAAAACGTAAAAAATTGAACAAAAATACTAACTATTGGTAAGGAATTTCCGGAACTGCCCTGTCACATGTTTTGTTTGTGAACACTGCTTGAAGTTGTCTCTGTTCGATTCAGAAACACGAGTTTGTTTACCTCTTCCCAAGTTTGCAACATTTGGGGCTGCCTATATCTTCCACTGTGTTCAACCATATTGCTTTTGCACGATACAAACAAACATGCAGCTCTGATGGAAAGAAACATCGAGGGCGACAGCGACGTTCTGAGTGCACTCGCGGAATATCAATAGGATCTTGAAGATGCTCATATCAAATCGATAACTACGTTATTGCTCTAGGAGTGTGTCAATTTCAGATTTTCGAATGCGGTTTGTTATAAACTAAACCACACGACAACTGATTTGGTTACCGACTCACTAAGACTACATCATACGTTTTGACGTATGAGACGATTGTGAGAGGGGCGGGAGGCAGGGTCGTACTGGTTCATTTACTGCTTTTGGAACCTAAGATCTCGGTTATTTTAAAGCTTTATGTGTTACTAAAAATGTCTATTAGTGCCTGATCTATACGCTCTGTAAAGTTCCAACTTTGAGGACACCCTGTATACTTAGTACATCAGAAAGAATACGGTTTCGTTTATGAGATTTGACATTTAAATATGAGTTTATGCATTTCTTTACAAAATAATTTATTCACTTTTATAAGTTCTCTCTACTTTCCATAAACCTTTCTTCATGCCCGTTGAATATTGAACTACATTTTATTTGAATTTACTTCACCCTCATACCCCTATTTTACCCTTTTTGCTTGTAATCTGTAAACAAAATCACCAGTATAAAACCAAATTATGCAAACTCAAGATAAGTAAAACCGTCTTTCATGTTCTGATTTCTTTAGCAGCGCCGTCAACCTTGAAAGACGCTTCCTCAGCAACGAACTGCCGAGGGGTACCACACTTTTCTTGCTGGTAGTAAGGTAGTAGTAGTAGTTCGTACCGGATAGTCTGTGACTGCCGAGCGCGGAGGTACCACCCGCCGGATCAAGGTGGGGCCAGCATAAGAGCATGTTGCATGCACACATGTTCCCTCGTCAGAGTCCGTGTAACGTCTCCCCCTTTCCCCTATATCCCACTATTGCCCCACGGTACCCATTGGGAGTTTAGGGTTTAGGCCTTCGTGGTGATTCAAGTATAAAAAAAATAATGACTGTTCATAAAGGCAACCTGTAGGTCAATTTTTGATAGTACAGAATACAGATCTCTGCCGAGTTCACTGGGAAAGCTACTAGAACTGCTGATTAGATTAAGAAAATATATCGAGGAAAAGAACACTCTGTTTCCCGCGCAATATGAATTTAGAAAGGGCGAAAGCTGCGGATAGCGGCAGCTACGATAGTAAGAGGTTTTGCGTTATGGGTTGCCTTCGACATCAAGAATGGCACAATGGCAGAAAATCGTTGGAAATATCTAGAAGGTAGACACCTCTAGCTATTTATTGAACATAATAAAGAGTTAATTTAACGAGAAGAGATTGGACAAAAAACATGAAAGTAATAATGGGAGTGGCGCAGGGCTTCATCCTAAGGCAGTTGCTTTGGAACCTGTTCTTCGACGGGAATCTTCGACTGCAGATGCTGCCGGGAATTTGCATGATAGTGTATGCTGATGACCTGGCGATGATAGTGACTAGCAAGGAGAGACTTATACTATGAAGACTTTTGGAAACATCAGAATTTCCATATGGATGGAAGAAAATCGCTTGAAGTTAATTCATGAGAAGACCGAAATGATTATATTTCCAGTAGACAGAAGCTAACTTCAATGGCTATTGAGAATGCTGATATTTGTACAGCCAAAATGCTATCAAGTATCTCAGCGTGTGTAAAGCGACAAGGTAAAGTCGCTGCATACGGAGCTTCTATCTACAATATAACAAGGCATTGAGGAAAAAGAAATATAGACAGCTGGTCTGTGCTTAAAGAACGGTGTCGACCGATGCACTGCTAATGGTGGCTGGTATCCCGCATTAATTTTCTGGCTGAGGAGAAATCCACATTCTATAAAAAGGCGCTGAAGCTAGAAGTGATGAAGGGGAGTCGCTTTTTGTTAGATGACAGGAGAAATATTATGCAACATGTGCAAGGTTGATCCCAAATATTACTAAACTTGGATTGACCAGTGACAGTAAGGCGGATGAATCTGAGTAAGGTACAAGATGATAAGAACATACTAAGAAACCAGCAATAGGTTACTGCTTGCTAGGTTGTACATGTATGCAGGTACGTATATGTATATATACGGCTCTGAGAAAATGATGACCTACGAGTACCTATGGTACTAAAACGCAACGCTATCCACCATTGTGAAATTCTTGTTCGGGCAGGAGTGGCGATAGAAGCTGGCCCTGTCAAAAATACGTCAAAGGCTACCAGAAAAAGGAATATAACACTTTAAACTGGTTATTTCACACCGTCATTACCAAGAATTGACCCCTGGCCGTGACGACGATTTTACAATATCTGAGTATGATAACAGTGATGATAAGAAAGTATGACTCGGATATGTGAAGGGATTATTCAAACTATATCTTCACATATTTTAAACTGCACTAACATGCACCGCGTGGTTTATTTCGACGTTACCCTTTTCTTGATCTCCACCAGCCATCTCCACCTGAAAATACGAAACACAATCATATAGGGTGTTAGCTCATAACAAGAACAGCACTCGTTTGACCTTTGGCACTTGTGAGTGCCTCTATCAACAGCAATATGACTGTTCCTGTGTGAAGTATCACTCACAATTTAAGAGCTGGCCGACTGACATGAAGGGTTGTTAAAACCAAAATTCTGGGCCCATAAAATCTCTGCATCGGAGTCATGACAACTATGCTAAAAGGATACACTCACAAGGTCTTCAAAGTAGTCCTTCCTAGTCATAAAGTAGCAATATGCTATATATATATATATATATATATATATATATATACAGGGTGACTTCGAAGTTGAGTCATTTATTTTAACAGTGAGTAGATCTGATCAAAAGAAATGTTTTTTTCCGTTAACATTTTTGTGTAAAATTAAAGTAACAAAGTTATAGCCCTTTAGAAGTTTGAGTACCGCCCTGTCTCAATAATATTATGTGCTCGTGTTTGGCAACAACGTATATAATCCGCCTTATCGGTTCATCGCATCGGAAACAAAAAAGCGAAAGAATTTGAAACGATGTTTTTACTACAATGTACAATTTTATTCAGTTGTATTCAGTCGATGTGTCAGTCGGTACCGCGTGAGTGAATAGTGGTGTTTGTTGCGTGACTCAAACGAAATAAAAAATGGCACATGTTTACGAAAATGCTGAATGTAGTACAAAGGGCTCGTGAATCAGGTGACTTAAGACCTCACAGGGGAGGGCATGCCGGTGCTCCAAGACCGCACGATCAAATACAGGTCCGCACTGAAATACTTGTCGGGAGGATACTTTATAAAACAAGGTAACATTTTTTTTATTTTTACACACATATTTTGGTTTATCTTCCTTCTACAATCATTATCTGAAAATTAATGACTCAACTTCAAAGTCACCCTGTATATATATATATATATATATAGGTGAAAAATTAAAGCTTCCGCCTTTTGTTGGGTACTTTGACAAAATTTAGGCAAGGAGGACTCTTTATTCCACAACATGGTGGGCACCATTTTGTGCAATCATCAAGTGGCTTCACGATGTAATGCTTAACTTTCGTTTTAAATATTTTTTAATCTGTTTTTAACTTGTTCTTGTCATACAGCTGTGTGTAGTTTGTATAATTTTGACCATTGTACCATTTATCCAGCTTTCACCATGTTACTGGGTGTTTCCCTCATCCTTAACGTAAACAACAATTAGCAACATCCTCACATACTACTCTCCTGATGATGATGGCAAAGTCCTTTGAAAGCTAGAGAGAATAAAAAAAGTATAAAGAGTCCTCCTTACTTAAATTTTGTCGAAGTACCCAACAAAAGGCGGAAGCTTTAATTTTTCACCTAACTGGTCTAGACGACAATGACCACGTCTCATATATATATATATATATATATGTCTTGAGATCAGCTTCGATCTGCTACTGACATTACGGCTGGATATTATCAGCTACAGAAACTAAAATTGATACATCTTTATGTAGGGTATGTTAACAGATAGTCGAGACGGTTTAGCATTGCTTGGAATAGGATATCAACACGAGAATTCATTCTAGGAGAGCATTGACCTTCTATGGCCAGTTTGGGAAACTTTGCTGAGTGACATCACCAAATTTTTCGATAGCTTGGGGTGGCTGATGATTCAACCTTACGTAGCCATTGAGCCGCTGTATCAAGGAAACTAAGTGCTGTGATATTGGTTGATTGTATTTCCTTTGGTCTATGTTATCTAATCAACAAAAATACTTACTTGTTCTCCTTGCTTATTCTGTTTATGCTTTTTACTAAGCCCTGGTAGCTTAGGTAAGTGTTTCAAAGCACCGGCTTTCGATTTCTTATCTCCATCTTCATGTTCTTCTGTTATCGAGTCTAGAGGCACTTCAGATTGAGTTGTTTGGTTTGGATCTTGGATTGGTATATCATCTGCAACCAAGTTATTTTTGAAACATCTTATAAATTTTAATCAACTTCGCCACACTGGCGCCCTTCAGGGGCGTGTGTCTCTGTAGGGTGACCTAGTTAGGCATGCCACATTATTTTTTAGTATTCCATATCACCACTTATTCCATAGCTATATAGTAAAATGTGGTACATCAGAGGAAAATAATACAGATGTCTGCCGTTTAAAGCATTTGCGCAATACTTCTACAAAGTAGTAAAATAGTAAAAGCCAGTTCATATTTTTAATGAGAATCTGCGAAAATGCTGAAAGAAAAATAAGCATCTTAAGAAGTATAAAGGATCAAAAGATACATCGTGCTAAGCGCAGTGTCGATACAATATTTTAAATAGACAAACTGATTGGTGTAGATAATAAGAAAAGTGAAAACTTGTTACAAAACGGCAACAGAAATTATTAAAATTATATTAGGTCTGACACAAAAGTAATGAGTTAACAACTTGTACCATTATTTCATTTTTTACTACTTTTGACGTATTTTGACCAGAATATGATCGCCACGGTTTCGACAGTTTCAACATCACAAGCAGCAATACGGGCTTGTGGATTATTGAATTCCTTCGTTCATTACAAACCAAATATTTTTGTTTATATCTTCTTAACTGTAGTTATTTATCATAAATGACAATGTATGTGCGGTGTATTTTATAATGAATAAACTCTCTATACTCTTGTCCCAGGCCCGAACAAAGTATCTTACCAGAACAAGAGCATTCTTTACTCAATGACCATCTATTTCAATACAAACATGCATATTTCTTCATGACACGATTGACATATTCATTCTTGGTGCGTGCCGCGCTTTATCAGGTTATGGAGTTTTCTTGTTTCCCTAAGTCATCTTATAAAAGGAAAATATGCATGAATGATCATTCACAATGAAATCTCCTATTGCGGAATAAAAATGCCTTTAGATTTTATCTATGATATTTTCCTTAAAGGTCAAAAACAACGTTGTAGCCGGACCCAAAACAATTCTGAATTCGCTACGCCGTTGTATAATCATGAATTTTTCTAAATCTACTTTCACAGCTCGACAAACATTTGACTTTTCTTAAATGAAACATAACTTTTTACATCACACATTATCTAATCAATGTCATGAGGATTCAAAGGAATCCATTGAACAACCTATCGAGGCTATAGCAATGGATGTAAACGCATAAAAATAGGATTATATTATGCATTTTTTTAACGGCATATGGGATTTTTTTCGAAGGTTACTACCACATTACTAATTGAAGTGACTTAGGCCCGTATCGTCAGTCGTCCCTACAATTGTAGAGCGCCTTTATGGCCTCCTTGATTGTCATAGTTTTCTGCTTCTCCGTGTCAGAACTCTATTTTGAGGTTATGTCACAAACATCTATTTGCATCAAATTGTGCTTGCTTTTGAGTTATATCATGTTTTATCAGCCTGAATTTTCCTACAATTTAAAAGGAAAACATATCTTAACAATAGGAGAGCGCTGACGCTGACACGGGACGAGTGTAATCTAGAAATGTTTGAAGGAGAGAAGAGTATGACAATCAAGGAGGCCATAAAGGCGTCCTACAATTGTAGGAACGACTGACGATACGGGCCTAAGGCACCTGTTCCGTGTCAGCGTCAGCGCTCTCCTATTGTGAAGATATGTTTTCTTTTTAAATTGTAGGAAATTTCAGGCTGATAAAACTTGATACAAAACAAAAGCGTGCACAATTTGATACAGATAGATATTTGTGAAATATAAATAGAGCGCTGAGACGGAAAAGTAGAAAACTACGACAATCAAGGAGGCCATAAAGGCGTCCTACAATTGTAGGAACGACTGACGATACGGGTCTTAAAATGATAATTTCTAACGAGTTCCGACTGTCAGATTAACACATCATTAAATTACAAGTGTATGTAAACACCACTTACCAGGCAGCTTTTTGGTGCGGAAAGAAGCATTTGTAATCATGGATTTTGACACGCCATGACTGTGAGACGGCCGTGGAGCAGCAGATACTGTCGGCGAGTGATGCATCAGGTTTTTTATCGCATTTCCAGCCAACAAAACTTCTGCAAATTCAAATTCATGTTTTGCAATTTAAACAAAAAAACGCAAGCTAACATTCAAAGATTTTTGTTTGTTGAACATTTTATTAGCACTATGCTACAACTTCAATTTGTATAATTATTCATTTAAACATGTTTTGAACGAATTTTCTGTGATTCTAGTTGGTTGTCTATTAGAAATACATCACTATGCATTTTAATTTGGAACACTGTTCAATATCATTATTCAAATGATTAAATTCAAATTCTCCCTTTTGAAATACAGATTTGCGAGTTATGCTGCTATTATTACAGAATTTTACAGATGAAAATCTATACTTTCGTAGTTATGACTATTTTAATCTTGTGAAGTTTTCTAAATGTGGTGGTAATAAGTGATTTTTTAATTTGAATATGAAAATGAAAACTAAATAACATATACATTTTTTTACATTCAACTACAATAGTCCTTTTAACATAGCAGATTTGCTTTTAATTAAAATATTATTCTTTTAGGTTTATTTTGTATTATTTGAACTTTTGAAAATATGTTTTTATTCACTGTGAACAAGATGGTTGAACAATATAAAAAATGGGTAAGAATTATACTGTTATACACAATTTTTTTGGAATACATACTGAAATTATGGGAAATTCTATAGAAGTAATTTATCTTTTTTGATATTCTTGAAATAATGTATTCATAATGCTCTTGAAACAGTAGTTTACTATCCACATATATACCCAGATATTTGAATGATTTGACTACTTCAATTTTTTCATCATTAATCATGAGCCTAATTGTATCGTCACCTAAATGATTCCCTATTGACATAGATTTTGTTTTATTAGTGTTTAATTTATGTTTATTTACATTTAACCAATTTATGATTGTTTTAATATCACTATTTAGCATTTCTGAAGCAGTGTCCATATGTTTAATGACGATAATGGCCCTAATTTTCACCCCTACGCTTGACACAATATTTCTAATTTTAGTTTTTTGACTTCTATTTACTAAATATTTTTTTAAAATGTTTTTCAATTTCATTAACAATTTCTGCCTATCTATAGTTTCAAATGCATTTTTCAAGTCTGAAAATACTGTTACATTACATTCTTTCTCAACTATACTTCTCCAATCTTCCACCACGATTTGGAGTGGTGTTTCTGTAGAATATTCTAAATCTGTCAAATGTTTGTTTTTTTTCCAAGAATTGAATAATTTGTTCGTATATAATCACTTCGAACAGATTCTCGTCATCAGTCGCATATTTGGGTGCGGCAGAGAGGATGGACTGTTTTAAAAAAATCATAAAATAGTTAATTTTTACTCGAAAACAAATTTATTGATGGAATCAGGTTCACAAGGAAATAGAATTTGAGACAGTCAAGTGTGGAAAATCACATCAGGTATGTGGTGGCCGAAACCGTTGATGCAGTGCCGGAGGCGTTCTTGGAAGTTCGAGTAGACTCTCTCCAACATCGCTCTCTCAACTTGGGCGACTTCCACGCGAATTTCGCCCCTCAATTCGTCCAGAGTTCGGGGCTTGTGAAACTGGGCTTCGTCACTCATAAACAAAATGAGGTTCTCATTTTGATCGATCAGTGCGAAGTTCATTCGTTGTGCATAATCTCCGGGCTGTAACTGTTGCACAATGGCCAATTTGTAGGGGTGAAATCGGAGATCCATATGCAAAATTCGCCTTACCGAACGATCACTAAGGCGAAGTGCAGCAGCATGTTTCCGGGCAGATCGAGTCGGACTGCGAAGAAAGACCTCTCGAACGCGTTCAACATTTGCAGGAGTTCGAACTGTTCGCGTCCGTCCTGCCGCACCCTGTACATGTGTGGACGGAATATTACTCATAAACAAATACATTTTGGGAAAATCTATTTATGGCATGTTATACATGACATTTGAGGGCACATTTATAAAATATTGGCAATTATGCATGGTGTCCCAATTTTGACCTATATATCAAAGTTGTGTTTTTTAAATGGAATGCCTCAAATTTTATTGCATATTTGGATAAACCAATTCAAAAGAAGAAGATTGATATAGCATACTATGGGGTTTTGGTAATTAGCTACCGAGATGTAAGGTGTTTTGTCCAGAAAAACCGTCCACTTCGGCAACCCCTCAATCCGCCATTTTGAAACTTGGAGTGCTGAGTTTTGTTTTAAAAAAACTTACACACCTCAGCGTTTATCTTATTTGTTACTTTTTCGATTTTTCATTTTTGCTCATACAGGGTGGTCAAAAACGCGAATTGTACTTTTACTCAAAAATTTCAAATGCATCACCCTGTGTATTTGTGCAAGTTTGTATTAAATCTTTTATGTTTTTTTTGTATAAGGTTTGATTCAGATAAAATTACTAGATTTTGAGTTATTAAGCTTTTAATAGAACAACACACAAACATTAAGGAAAAAATTACTAAAAGTTCAGATTTGACGTAAAAACGAATAACAATCAGAACAGTATAAATCAGCTTGAAGCGTAATAGAGAAAAACAACTATAACAACAACATAAATAAACAACTATCACTTCTCAGGACCTAATCTACAAAAACTGCTCGAAAATATCTCCATCATGTTGAGAATATACAGCCGTAGTGTTTGAATAAATGACCGTTGCACATCCCTCAGTATGTGTTCCCTTTTGTTCAGAAAATCATCCTTAATCCTTTCCTTCATATTTTCCGGGGTAGATGATGGATATCTCTAAACCTCTTGATTAACGTAGCCCCATAGAAAGAAGTCCATCGGTGTCATATCCGGTGAACTAGGAGGTCAAGATATAGGCCCACCACGACTGATCCAGCGATTGTTACTCCAGGTGTCCAAATAGTTACGCATACGATTATGATAATGCTTCGTCATGTTGGAAGTACATAAGCATCCGAGTTTGCAGGTTAACATCCTCCAACAGCAAAGGCAAATGCTCGATCAAAAAATTCAAGTATTTTATGCCTGTTAATCTGTTGTCGAAAAACAAAGGTCCGATAACTTGTCTGTCAATAACGCCTCCCCAAACATTCAAGCTCCATTTATTTTGGAAATCTATGTGGCTAACCCAGTAAGGGTTTTCCGTCGCATAATAGTGCACGTTATGCCTATTGACAACACCTATGCCGTTAAAAGTTGCCTCATCCCTAAAAAGAACCTTATCCAGGAAAGTAGTGTCTTCATTCACTTTATTTAGCATTATTCTACTAAACTCCATTCAGCTGCGAAATCCTGAGGACGAAGGCCTTGATGCAAGCATAGGTGATATGGATGGTACCTACGCTTGTGAATAATCCTTTGGACAGAATTTCTGCATATATCATTTTCTGCTCCAATTTGCTGTGTACTTAAATGGGGATTTTCCTGCAACTATAATAGAACCTGCAACTGATTCGCTTCATTGGTGACACTTGAATTATTTATACATTTTTTACTATATTCCACTGCTCCACTTGATTCAAACCTTTCTCGTAGTTTGGAAAATGTTTCCGGCCTTGGATGTCGTATTTCTTCTTTAGAAAAATTCATTTTTAAACACATTTTTATTATAATGCTCACAAAGCTAATTTTGACAGTTTGCAACTAATCAACAATTTATTTGTTTCCAAGGATGATGCAATATTTTAAGCCGCGTATCGACTACGCGCTCCATGAAGTCGAACATTGGCGCACGCTCCAGCCGCGTGAAATGGATACCGCCTTGGAACTCGCGCCAAATTGTTCGTTGGAACGGTCAAACGTGAAGCGGACCGTTCCATCTGGTGTCGGTTTTATACCGCGTATCAAAGGAGGTTCAGTATTGGCTCGCGCGCCAGTTGGAACGGTTGTTCCGGCTTAGGTGTTCGTTGCGCTCTGAGCTATGGATAACCAAACTTGCCGTAAATTGATTAAAATGTATGGTTCAAAAGAATTATTGTGGAATAACAAAAGTCGTTTTTATCATAATAAAGCGCTCAGAGAAACGCATGGAGAGAAATAAACGCTGAAATAGGAATATCTGTGCCAGAACTGAAGAAAAAAATGACCGTGCTCTTGTCATCCTACAGAAGAGAAAAATGGAGAATATCTAAAAGCCAAATTACTGGCTCTGGTAACTATCTACACTGATATTTATGCCTGAACAATAATATCTTGTTTAAATATAATTTCTGATAACTATTTGTATTTAATATAAAACAAAAACCATTTTAAGTATTTCGTGGGTTCACTCTAAATAAAACTAGTTAAGTTCTTCATACCTATTTTAATTGTTTACAGGTCGAGATAGTATGTATCAAAATGGTTTGGTTTTGACGATTTCAGTTTCATGCAAGACAAGTTTACACCCAATGACACAACAGACACTATGCAGGTACGTAAATGATGTCAAATATTTTTAATACCTATTTTGCCATGGTATCTTTCCATTAGTGACGAAATGTTTTGCAAGATGTAAGCGTATTTCTTTAGCGTCATTTCCACTTCTACGTGATAAATTAGTTATAGGAAGTAATGATGAAGATTCACTGTCATTTCTCCAACTTCCAAGTATTATTTCAGCATCGGTCTCCATGTCTAAAGATCCATGTGGCGTGTATTGGGAGTTGGATTTTTTTCTCAAAAAGTTGTGTAAATGTATAATAGGTAAAACCACTTTTCCAGCTTTATCAGGTGACAGTAACATAGGTTTCCTTAAAACTCTAAAAACCGAGCTTGCGATTCCGAAAGCATTTTCCACCACTCTACGTCCTCTTGACAGACGACAGTTAAACACTCGTTTAATAGGCTCTCTCTCTGGCTCCCCTTGGAATGGTTCCATTGTGTATTCATTTAGTGCGAAAGCTTTGTCTGCCAAAATTACGTATGGCATATGGTATTTAGAGTATAGATGGCTGAGGAATTTTCATAGACTTTTCTTCGAGTTTTCTGTATAATGTAGTATGTTTAAAGATCCCTCCGTCAGAAAATCTTCCTTGACAACCAATGTCAACGTATCTAAAAGAGTAATCTGCGTCTACAAGTGCAAATAGGACGATACTAAAAAAATGTTTATAGTTATAATATTCCGTGCCGCTGTTAACAGGTGCTTGTATCATAACGTGTTTTCCATCCATGACACCTATAGCATGAGGAAAATTCCATTTTTCTTCAAATTCTTCCGCAATTTTCAACCATTCTTCCTCTGAGGTGGGGATCTGTAAAAAATACTTAATAAATATACGCACGTTTTCCAGGAATCTACTTCACATAATAATCTTCACAAGAAACTTTACAACAAAATAATGAAGAAAATATTGTAGGGTGGTATGATAATATGAATGAACAATCAAAAGAGGTTGATACCTCCAAGGATCGAGAAAAACCTGCTAAGAAGAACGCAAAGAAACGAAAACATGATGAAGAGGAAAACGAAATGTTGACGGAAGCATTTAAAATTCTTACTGAAACGTCTCAAGCTACTGATCCATATTTCAGTTATGGCCAGCACATAGCAAATGAATTGAGAAAGTATGTCAATCACACTTTAATATACGTGAAACAAGCAATAAATCATGTCATTTTTGAGGCTGATTTAGGCAAGTATAGTCCAACGTATCGGTACACGACACATCAAGAGACTCAAAGTTCCTCAACACCTACTTTACATGATGATTCCTCAGCCACAATGTCACCTAATGATAATGGCCAATTATTATTATTATTACAATAGTTATTATTATAAGAGTTAGTTGAATAAAAAGAAGTTTCTTAATGTTTCGATTTCTTTACTTACCTTTACCCAATCCTTCAAAACCTCACTGATGGCATCACATACTTCAGGGACTATTCTAGATATAGATTGTTTTGAAACCCTAAAAAGGTACTGAAGGCTAGTATAAGAGTCTCCAGTGGCTAAAAATCTTAAGGTTATAGCCAACCTTTCGGTCATTGTGATAGCTTCTCGAAACTGGGTGTCCATTTTGTTTACCCTTGGCTCAATCAAATTTCTCAATTGATTAAAGTCATCTGTTGACATTCTTGTAAAGTTTTTTATTGTGTCACCAACAGCTTCAAACTGCATATACCTCTCATAAGTCTCACTCCATACTGCAGTCTATTTCGGTACAATTATTTCATCCACCAACGCACTTTTCGTTTCTGTTTTCGCTTGTGTATAATATTGTGAATAAGTATAAACGCGGCAGCTGCTCGTACACGACCAACATCCATGTTGAACGGTAAAACACTGGAACGGTCGCCACGCGCGCTCAGTTGATATACCTCAAACAAATAGAACGTGTTTCACGGAACGCATGCACGGCGCGGTCATTCCTCGCGCGCGCTCCAGGAGCGCGTAATCGATACGCGGCTTTAGGAAATTAAGCCGTTCCATAAAAGACGTGCTAATAACTGAAAAAATAGCCGTAAAACCCTTATGTGTCTAGTATCAAAAAAAGCTTATAAAAAGTTGAATCCAAACTTTCACAAATATACAGGGTGATGCAATTGAAATGTTTGAGAAAAAACACAATTTGCGTTTTTGACCACCCTGTATGTGCAAAAATTACAATTCAAAAAAGTAACAAATAAGATAAAAGCTCAGGTGTGTAAGTTTTTTTCATACAAAATTCAGTACTCCAAAAAGTGGAGGGTTTTTCTAGACAAAATACCTTATATATCAGTAGCTAATTACCAGAACCCCATAGTATGCAATATCAATTATCTTCTTTTGAATTGGTTTATCCAAAAATGCAATAAAATTTGACGCATTCCATTTAAAAAATCACAACTTTGATATGTAGGTCAAAATTGGGACACCCTGTATAATTGCAAATCTTTTAGAAATGCGCCCTCAAATGTCATGTACGAGCCCCTTCCCACTTCAGTTGGCCCACTTCAAGATTTGTACCAAAATATGCCTTTATAAACCAAACATGACGAAACTATTTACTTCTAAAACAATTTATTTTCTCAAAAACATTTTAGATACACTCTAGTCGTAAAAAATACATATTTTAAATCACTTAGACCTATAACTAATAGAATATCTGAACAAATAAACAATGTGC
Organism: Acanthoscelides obtectus; assembly: GCA_963669975.1. Taxonomy (NCBI): domain Eukaryota; kingdom Metazoa; phylum Arthropoda; class Insecta; order Coleoptera; family Chrysomelidae; genus Acanthoscelides; species Acanthoscelides obtectus. The sequence continues at coordinate 51,231,459 of CAVLJG010000001.1, read as the reverse complement.
CAATAAATGCGCGAAGTTAACAAAGCAACAATTGAAAGATTATCATTGGGTAACATCACCTTTATTTTTTATTACGGCTGAAATTCTTTGGGGCATAGTGTTAACCAAGTTTTGGTAAAAATTTGGTGTAAAACAATCCCATATTTCTTGAAGCTTTTGTCTCAGTTCGCTGATTGTACGAAAAGGATGTTGTCGTAGAACCTTTTTCATCTCGCGCCACAAAGTTTCAATAGGTGACAGATCTGGACTGCTAGAAACCCATTTCAAAAGTGGTACATTATTTTCTTCCATCCATTTTATAGCCTTTTTTGAGGTATGACACGCTGCACCATCTTGCTGAAACACAAAATCTTGGCCGGATGTCAAACATTCTTCCATCACTGGTAAAAGCGATTCTTCTAAAATTGCTAAATATTTGTTTGTATCCACATTTCTATCAATAAAATGAAGTTTTCTTACTCCTTTTGATGACATACTACCCCAGACCATAATGGATGCTGGCAATTACACATTTCTCTTCAGACAGTCAACATGGAATGCTTCATTTCACAAACTTTGAATCGGGCCTCATCACTCCATTGTATTGCACACCATTGTTGAGGTGTCCATTGTCTATGTTCTTTAGCCCATCTAAGCCGATTTTTCTTTTGCAGTGGAGTTAATAGTGGCTTTTCTTTGGCCTATAAACAAGTTGTGCAACTTTAGGGTTTTTACTTCACTTTTTTTATAAGAAAACTTACCTTGCAAGTGCTAAATCAAAGTTTGTGGGCCTCTCTATGAGCATTTAATTGTAAATAATTGACACGCCTGTTTTTCACGATTATTCTTCTTAATGCTCTTCGGTCGGCATTTGTGATATTACTGTTTTTCACATATCGTGGCTTAATATTAACTGTGCCAGTTAAGTTATATCTTCTAACAATATTTCTCACACTGTACCGCGATAAGTCTAACAAAGTTGCAATTTCTGAGTTTGATTTCCCAGAATTAAAAAATGTATACATCACTAACCGAATTTTCTCACTAATAACCTTTCCTCTACCCATTTTGAAAACCTTAACTACCCAAAACTATTTTAAACGTATTCCGACAGCTGTGATTAATAAAAACAATTGTCATGGCTTTTATTTTTCACAGCCACCTATGCGTTATAGACTTATTTTGCATTGAAATGAAAATAGGTTGATATGCTGTAATTGCAACAGGTGTTATTTTTATGCTGCAAATTTGATTAGGGAGTGATAAAGTTGGTGTCTTCTACTATATATTATCAAAATATTCATTGTTAATATTTTAAACCTATAACACCCTGCTACATTTTTATTATTTGTGTTTGATAAGAAAAAAACTAAGATTTCAATAGTTGGGCCAAATGAAGTGGGAAGGGGCTCGTATAACATGCCTTAAATAGATTTTCTCAAAATGTATTTGTTTATGAGTAATATTCCGTCCACACATGGATAGGCCACCTTGTATAGCTCAGAATGTTGAACTTTTGGCAAAGGAACTCTTTGATGGGAATTCACCATGAACTAAACAATGATTCGCCAATAATAATAATTTCTCTCCAGTTATACTGAAGCATTCATTTAGAATCTTTTTTGAGAGATTTTCTCTAGGATTTTTATTAGATTTCAATTTTGAGATAGCTTTTCTTAGATTGCTGATGTTCATTGTCCTTAACTGATTCATTGTTGAATTATGATACACTTGTAATGAACATAAGTTGGGATCACCGTCATCAATCGTCTGCCATAATTATTTTTTCTGTCACTACCCCATCTTTGAAACGCATTTTAGGTCATTCATCCTTTCTATTTGGAGAAACAATATTATTTAATGTGTTCCACATCATTTTAGTATTATTTTTATTGCTATCGATCTTATTATCCTGAGAACTGCTACACACTCGTTCCTTGATTTTGTGTATTGTTTCTGATAATTTTCACTTTGGGTTAATACAAATTTTCTGTTGTTAATTCTTTTTTTTTACCTGCATAACACTCGTAACTAGCTCGCTGTATAACGTCATGTAAAGCTTGTATCGCCATAGCGGCACATCTTTCAGCAGCATGATATATCAAGTGGCACAGTTCAATCAATAGAGGACCTGATACTGGAACTCTAGGCAGAGAGCTGTGTTGTAAGCTACTGTCACTGGCACATGAACTACGGTTGCTTACGGATGACATACTAAATCCTTGTGTCACTATCCTAAAATTAAAATACACTTCGTGAGCGGTTTAAAAATAATGGCAAAAATTAATAACAAAAACTGAAGATATTCGATTTCTTACCTTGAGATTCCTCTACAAGTGAACTCAATCCCCTGTTGTATAACATCAGCCATTTGCCTGGTATACAAAAACATCAAAGCTGTCACAACCCTCTGCCTATTTTGAGCATTGAGGCACTCAACTTGAGGCAATGGACCCCAACTTATCAATTTTGAATTACACTCTTCCCATCGCCTCAAAGAATTTTGAGCTGTGAAAGCTGATTCTAGCGTGCTAGAATCATGGTATATAGAAGACTGGGCGATGCTGGGAATTCTAAAGGATACAGTTCTAGGTTGCCCTTTAGAATCAATAACTTCTAGGTTGTACAGGCTGACTAGTAGGGTTTGAACAGATGTTTGCGATTTGTCCGTGAGGTGGAGGAATGCCAGGCTTGGTATGAATTGCATAGTGAATTTTTTTAAATGGGGTTCTCCTGATCTGTAGAAGTTTAATAGTTGTTGGCAGATGCCATCTATGAGCTGGAAGAAAAGCACCAGGATGTTATAAAAGGATTTCAAACAGGAGCAGTTTAGTTAATGTAACACCTGAAATTTATCCTGTGGTTTTCATGCTGATAGGCCTCCATGATTTTCTGGCCGCTAAATGAAACCACAAATACTTAAATTACTTTTTACTGACGGCCACCATTATGACCTTTTTCAATTGACAATAACTTATGGGCCTTTGGTTCCAATAAGACGGTGCAATGGCACACACTTTTAGGGCATCTATGGCTGTTTTATTCGTGTTTATGTCAACCATCTAAGGACCCTACAAGATTTGAAGACCAACATCCAGGAATAAATTGCCAACATAACCACACCACAAATCGGCTTATTCAATGTATGGAGAATGGGGGACATCACCTATCTGATTTGATCTTCAAAACTGTGTAAAACAAAACTGTAGGCACTCGCCTAAAAGAAAATAAAAACGATTTATACAATGGGTTTTATTAAATTTTGAAAAAAGAAAGTTATGCTGCCGCATCATATATAAATTGACTAAACTGGCAATGGCAAAAAAGTATACTATAAATAGCAGACCAAGGCGTTTAGGTAACCCTCAGAGAAATATCGACGCTATTCCAGCCTCAGGAGAGTGTTACGACTCCTAATTCCGTCCCAGAGAGTGCGGGGGATGATCAGATAATGAAACTTCTGACCAGCCCTCCGTCGACGGGCAAACGTTTGTACCTTTCACGCAGTGGCCACGTCACGCTAATCCTGGCGGATCTGGTCTAGAGTCCCGAATTACTCCGGTGATGGGCAACAGCATTACCAGTATCAGTATCAGTTCTCAAGAAATCACTTCTTGAGAAATCGACTGAACATTCGAAGCGACCTGAAGACCACCTAAGCCAAAATTTTACGCGATCCGTGCCAAGGGCTGAACGGCACCGGCGGCGGTCGGTGCCTTGAACGAAGCCTTCTGGAAACCGGGAGCACCCGCTCGTAATTACACCTTATTTTCCTAATCGGGGCACTGAGAGGATGCACTGTAGCGACCCGGTACTCGTAGGAAAAGATGGATCAGAGAAACAGAAAATAAGAAGAAGAAGAGAGTGAAACAGAGAGAGGCATGGACTCTTCTGAGGGAACTCCTGAGAAAGATACTGTCGTAGAAATTAATTCAGGACACGACAGTGACGGATCTGGCGAAACGCGTGGGACCTGCCCATTTCTGCATGCATCAGTGGGGTGGGACTATAAAAAAGGGGACAAGAAGAAAACTAATCTATAGCAGATCATACGCCAGCCCAAGAGCGTGCATTCTAGCCAGAAAAGGCTTGAAACTACTACCAACTACGAACATCGAGGCGACTTGTCGCTGTAAGAATTCAATCTGGGAATGGAAAATGGCCGAGGTTGCTAACACTTGGATTGGCATACCTTCCGTTCGACAGTTCAGATCCACCACCAACCAGGGAAGTGGAAGAGCTAGTGAGATGCTACAGAGGGAAAGGACCTGACCTGATCATTGAATGTCACTCAAATGCATACCATCTGATCTGGAGATGTTCTAACACTCACTAACTATTGCAACATCCTTTATCCGCGTGAAAGTAATGAACTGCCACTTGTTTGATAACGTCATGTTTGGATCACAGACACATCGACTTTAGCATATTGGAATCAGAACCTATCAAAGCAACATATCTTAAACCTCAGAGAGACTGGGAACTGGACCTGTTTAGACCAAAATCTGGAAGACTACGAACTACCTAAACGGGTTTAAACTTGAACTAGCACCGGCATAACTGCAGCACGCTGTCATATCCGTCTTCCGTAACAACTGCCCCCATTTAAGCAAGGGAACAAACAGGAACGTGCCCTAGTCGTCTGACGACCTTGCCAATCTGAGGAGCAGGGCAAGGTGGAAGTTCAACTCTGCAAAAAGGCTTTCGCACTGGCGGGGCGTCGGCGATCTAGCTCTCTCCTACAGCTACACCACCCTGCTTTGTTCCTCAGAGCACTCTACCATGATGCCGCCGAATGATGTGCCTGCCAAACAGACCCACCTGACTTTGACCTCCCATCCTAACCGTGTTGAACTTTGTACATCCAGAACTGGCCGATACGACCGCTCCTTTGTCCCGAGGGTGTCGAGATTGTGGAACAACCTACAAGAGTAAGCTTTTTCCAGTTCTACAACCTTAGGCAGTTCAAAAATTGGATTATCAAAATTTATTTAGGATCCTCATAGCAGCTGCGGTGTCCTGGCATTTAGGCTTCTGCCTGCGCGGCTGCTTTGGTATAAAAAAAGGCTCAGAGGAAGTCCAAAAGAGAATAAGAAAGACCTAAGAATGTGCCAGGCTTTCAAAAATTCTCTCGAGGGAAGCTCACAGCTCAATAAATACACTTGAAACAGAAAATAGTGAATTTACCTCTACCAGAAAAGAGACTATCAGAGAGCTTCTAGCGGTACACTTCCCAGTATCAACACTAAAAACTAAACTTGGGAAAATAGGTCAGGGAGAGACCCTAGTGACTCAAATCACCCGAGGATGCCCGCAGGGGGTGTACTGAACCCCCCTCTCACTACTTTGAAACCTGGTAGTGAATGAGCTAATAAGGGAACTAGACCAAGATGGACACAGAATTCTAGGATATGCAAATGACATCGTTATTATATTGTAAGGCAAATTCAACACCAGGATCACAGGTTGCAACATGCAAAAGGTTGTGAATGTGGTCACAACATGGGTATCAAACAAATGTTTAAATGAAAGTCCCTCAAAGGCATCTATAGTTGCTTGCACTAGAAGGAAGAAATTACAACTGTTGGGGGAAGTTAAGTACCTGGGGGTGATACTAGACTCCAAACTGACCTGAAATCCACAGATAAAATGCATTAAAAGGAGAGCAGAGTCAACTTTAATGTTGTCCAAACACTCTCATGGTAAAACATGGAGATTAAGCCCTTCGATGATGTACTCCACATACATAATCATGGTAAGACCCATAATAATTTATGCATATCTAGTCTGGTGGCCAAGGATGAGACACTTGCAGAATTAGGCAAGGTACAGAGACTTGCCTCCAGCTGCAGCACTTGATATCGTGCTGGACCTTCCACTGATACAATTTTTGAGTTTATAGTACTTGTTATTTAATAATGAAAATCATAATAATTTGTAATAAAAAAAAAAGAACTTCGAGACCAAAACAGTAGATTTAATGGAACACCAAAGGCACAACCTGCAAGGGGAAATGGTACACAGATGGGTCAAAAGCTGAGCAGGGAACAGGTGTAAATCTGGGCATACTTGGAAGACACACATTTGGATTATCAGCAGAAGTGTATGCCATGTTGCATTGTGCTAGAGTAAATAATGAGCAGATGTACAACAATAAAAAGATTGCCATTTACACTGAAAGTCAGGTATCACTCAAGGCATTATGATGTCCTAGAGTGACATCTGCACTAATCTGTTAATACCAACAACAACTGAACACACTGGCAGAACACAAGGTAACTTTGATGTGGAAGCCAATAAATTGAGGTAATCTAGGAAATGTAAAGGCAGATAAGCTTGCAAGGCAAGGATCATCCACAAACCTTTACAGGCCCAGAACCTGCTTTGGGATGAAGTCAATGAATGGGTAAGAAGCCAGCACAAGTAGTACTGGCATTTAGTAACTGGAGGCAGGCATGGGAAAGATGTTATCTCAAGACCATATCCTAATATGGCTGCAGAACTGCTATCAATGAGTCCAATCCAACTCCATGTAGTTAGTGTTTGGGTTTTTACTTCAGTGAACTTTATTAGTTCTAAACAATGACAACTGAACTTAGCAACACTGTCAATCTTTTTGACCCCAAATACTTGAAGTTACATCAAGTACACTACAGTTAAATATCATAATTTATTTTGTAATTTTTAGCAACAATTACAGGCATTCTAACAGGACCAACAGCAGACAATGCAGAAAAAAAACAGAATCAGCCTCAGATGCCTTATGTGAGTGTGTGGTATTCGATCACAAAAGATATCAACTCTTCAGGAAACCCAAACTTAGAACTATTGGAGTTTATAAAGGTGCCAGCAGGGAAACTGTGCCAACTAGTTCAGAACATTAGTCTGCTGGACTGGATCCTGTAAATTTGAGGAGCAAGGTGGAATAAGCCCAAAAGGCTGCAGAGCCATTGGGGACTTGAAGGGGGCTTAAATCCCAGGCCAGGTAATTATATCCGTCTTAAAGGTGTGGTAAACTTGCAAAAGCTTAAAACGACTTACATTATCAGGTTTGTACTTATGTGGGTCATATAGAATACTGTAGAGAGCGATCATAACTTCATGATTATGTTCCTGTTCAGTAGAATACGTATGAATTTCGCTCTCAGTTAAAGATTCGAACTCATCCAACCAATCTAACACCAATGTGTCTGCCATTATTATTTCTTATCTTCCGCTTAATTCGAGGATTCTAATTCAAGAGAATGACGTCAACTACAACATTTTATAAATGTTATAGGTATTTTTCGTACTTTGATCTAATTATAATGAAAAGGGTATAATTATTATTATTAAAGGTAAACAAATGTCCAACAATTGAGTAGCTGCCACCTGTCACAAATGGCATATCATGCTATCACGGTGCCACAAATCTAGAGATGAGAGGTAATGCGGGTTCCACACGATGCCTCCAACGTTGTATACAACGTTGTGTACAATGTTGTTTACAATGTACGAAACCCCACAATTGGCAAATGTGTCTCCTACATGATGGGATGAACTTTCTAGTCTCGGACGTTCGACGCTTGGTGTCACCAACGTCTATTAGCGGTGTCAGGCTTGAACCTTTACAACTGAAGGAAAAATTATCCAAAATGAACCATTAAACAATTTTGTCTTTCGACGATAACTCCGCCGCCACTGTACCAATTTTCAGAAACTGCAGCTTTTTCGTAATTTTCATGGTAGTAACTTAGGGTCAACGTTTCATCAAAATCCTGATAGTACTTTCAGAGTTATCATGTATTTAATCGTTTTCGTTAGTTATGAAATCTAAGTCAATATATTTCTCAACTAGTCCTGTATTGCATCAAGACATTATAATGAAACAACTGTAAGCACTTGATAATTTATAATTTACTAAAATACATATCCTTAGGCCAGCTATAACTCACCTGCGAAACGTACTAAATATTAGTAATATGAAACAAGTGATGTTATCTCAGCTTAGGCTTTGTATTTATACTAATTTAATTCATTCTCCTCAAAAGTTAGTTACTGGTCATAAATTATCATGAATAGCTAGGTATTCAAATCAAAATACTTCACACATACCACTACTTCACCACAATCACAGCAAACAAGTAAATAATGTTTTTCTCCGCTACTGGTTCTAACCTAAAACCATCAAACACATGACATCTCGTGTGAGAGCGTAATCAACCATGTTTCCAACGTTGTAACGTTGAACACATGCAATAAGTCGGCACTCTCCCACACAATGTGGCGAATGGCCATGTGTCGTTGTAAGGAATTCGCCACATCGTGTGAGACCGGTTTAAAAACCATCGTGTAGGAGACACAATTGTGGGGTGTCGAACGTTGAATACAACATTGGAAGCATCGTGTGGGACCCGCCTTAGTTATGCAACGGATTGTGGTTACAAAGGAATAAAGTTAGTGACATCTCTAATTTGAGGTTTTGTGCGATGAGTGGAGCTGAGTGGTATGGTGTGTGGTCTAGGATAGAATGAAAAATATGTAAAAAAAACGTTTGATAAGACGTGTTACGTCAAGTTGCACGCCATTTGAGAATATAACGAAAAACAGTATATTAATGATTGTACAATAATCCTCTAGTGGTCTTATAATTAGTGATACAGGTAAGTGACTAGACTAGCCTATACAAGACTTGCTATTTCTAAGGAACCAGCCCAACCCTAAAGATTAGAGATTTGTTTATATGACGTCTATTGTTCCATAATCTGTTAAAAATAATCATAAATGAAGTTCAAATAGTCCATTAATACACGGTATCAACGCTGCTGAGTTCTATCTGCTGATCACATTTTGAGATTCTTTTCAAAAATTGCAAATTTACAGCTTATAAAATCCACCACAATGAATCATTTTTTACATTAGTGCAAAATCAGCAAAGCAGTAGGTAAGTAGTATATTGGTAGTATATAATATTTGCTAAACAAAAAATCCCCAACCTTCAAGTAAATCTCTTGTCTTAATACCTTTTATTCAAGATTTTAGTAATTTTCAAATCAAACCCTTCCATTTGATACCCTGTTCAGGCTTATTTGTGTTGCCCACCCCCACATTGTCTCCCAATAACTTCCAAACAGATTTACTGATTTTTTTCAAACATGTTTAAGAATCATCTCAACAGACAATGCTTTGTTTTGTTTGTTGAACATTTAGCATTGCTTAAAAAAACCACTCAAATCAGTGAAAGACATGTTAAATTAACCCTCTCATGAGAGGTTAGAAAAATATGATTTCAAAAACCCTTTTACACTTTTTCCATCATTTTCCATAGAGAAGAAAAAATGAGTAAAGATGACTTTGATATTTACACCCATTTGAGGAAGGATTCAAAGAGAGCTGCCTTAAATTTAATAAATGGGTTGGAAAATCGGAGATATGGATATTTATTTGGATGCAGGAAAAGTAAGGAGGACTTGGACATTTATGCTGAGGAGGAATTTATCAGGAAGAAAGATTATGAGGAACTGGTAAGCCTAACAAACTTAACATTTTTTATGCTAGGAAGAGCTAAGAATTCAAACCCATTATAGTATTGGGCAGTCCCATTTTAAGAGCTTGAAGAACATTGAAAACCTTTTGGACTATTAAACAAAGTGAAACACCCTAAAAGTGTTGCATCCCTCTAGCATATGACAGCTTCCATATGCTTTTATTTTTTATTCAGTATTACACTTACTGTTCTATTTTTTCCAGCGATGTGAAATGCCAGGTGTACCCAGATCCACCTTTTTAATGGTCTTCAGTCCAGATGGATCAAAGGTAGCATCCACACATGGCAACCATAACATATACATAACTGACATAAAAAGTGGTAAAAACATAAAAACACTTGTTGGCCACCCTAGGACACCCTGGTGCATAGCTTTTCATCCTACTTCTGATCAGATTGTGGCATCAGGATGCTTAGGGGGACAAGTTAGGATTTGGGATCTTAGTGTAAGTATTAGTTTCAGGTATTTAGCAGCAGCAACTATTTAGCTTTTTTAATAGCTTATATTGCTTATATCCAGTGTGTTCTCATTTTTTGCTCATGTACTGGAAAACATTTTTTTATGAACTTCTGATGGAATAAAAATTTTTGAGGTATCATGTTATTTAATTGTTTTAGGGTGGCAGTGAGGTTTGGACTGCTGCACATCAAACTGTAATAGCTTCACTAGCTTTTCATCCTAATGATCGAGTGTTAGTGATTGCAACCTATAATGAAGTTTACTTTTGGGATTGGAGTCAGCCTGAGCCCTTTGTTCATGCTGCTACAAGCAATCCCAAAGAAAAGGTAAGAACATAAAGATTAACTTGATCAATCCATGCAGTACCTTGGCCTTCAGACTACATTATATGGTACTTTAAGCAGATGGGATCTTCCTTCATTCTATTGATGTATGGTTAGTCAATCATCAATGATGTGCAAATAGGTCGGGGGCTTTGCATAGGGATCAACCCTCATCATTCAGGTGTCTATTTTTGGAAATTGTTAGTCATGGTTTCAATGTATATAATTTTTAGGTGAGATATGTAGCATTCGATAACCTAGGCCATAAACTAATAACAGGCATAGCAAACAGTCCACAAACAAGATGGGAACGAGTTAGAGCTCCAGTTCCAGTCCCAAGACAAGCAATGTGTTCAAATCCATACAGGAGGAGGATAACTCAAAGGCTTGCTAATCCACCTGGCACTTCACATGTAAGTAGTTTTGATCTTAGAAATAATTTTAAGATGTTTGTAATGATATAGAATCTCTAGGAGATTTTTATAATGTGATGCTAAGGTATTTATCATACAAATCTGTCACATGCATTCATAATTTGCACAACTTAACTGGGTCTTCTTGGAAATCCTTTTTCATACACCATTATACTCTAATGGTGCAGGCATGGTATTTTTTACAGGTTAGTTAATTGTGCAGACAATACAAAGGTCTGAATTAGGCTTTCCAATTGCTAAGTGAGTAATGATGTATACAGAGTGTAAAAACTTTAGCCGTACCTGTCCCAAAATGATACAAATGTGTCATCATTGATTGCTCTACAATAATATCTGAATCACCATATTAAAATGTTTTGTCTAATTATAAGGCTTTTTTTGACATTCATTTTCCATCCTCATTTGTTATAAGTGGAAAAGAAATTTGGTACGCTGATTTTGGATATGGTCACCAGAAATCCAGGTTTGGGCTAATCTTGCAAAAACGCAGAAAGATTGTGGGTTCTATATATGAATGTAACTATATAGCCTCAGTATTGAAAATTTCACCTTATAATTACCTGAAATCGCTAATTTCATACATTTCCAGGAACATACTGATTTAGCTTTGATTTTTGAATCAATTTAGCTTTGATTTTTGAATCAATTTAGCTTTGATTTTTGAATCAATTTAGTTGGTGCTCGCATTCCTGATTTTTTGTTTAAACTGTTAAACTTTAAATGTTTCACAATCCAAAGTTTCCATTTTGGTCATTTTCCATTCTTTATTTTTCAAACAGGTCAAGTTAGCAAGCTGAAGTTCAGGGTAATGAGATTGATGCAGGGATACTATACTGTATGATAAGATGGTGGCTGTGCGTCAGAAATGTGTGTCACTGATATGGGGATTTTTGAAATATTACTAGAAAATCAGCTGTTATTCCACCTTAATGGATGTACTCGTGAAACAGACAGTATGAGTACCTTATAATCCTAGAATATAAAATTATGTATTATCTTACAAAGTGACGGCTGGGAAGCTGACAAATTTGAGCGTTTTTTTTTCTTGTGAATTGAATCGCTTATAATTCAACTTATTATCAAAACGTTATAGTGTGTTATATGTCTTCTTTTTTTAAAGGTCTGAATGTGCAATAAAATATTGATTTTGACTAATTTTTTAATCAAATGTTTCATATTTATTATATATTCTGCTAAATGTTTCCAAGAGATGAATAAAGATGTAACATAATATTATAGCATTTTGATGATTGATGGTTGTTGACTTATAAGTGACATAAATTATTTAATGTTATTAATGTACAAAAACGTTTAACTTTGGCAACTTGTCATTTCGCCATTTCCAAGTTATGGTGTTTGGATATAGGATAGGGTCATAAGTAGCTTCAAAATGGCATCAATTTCATTACCCCAAATTTCAGCTTGCTAATTTGGCCCATTCAAAAAATAAGTATATCGGAACTTTTTTGGAAAGCACTGTATACATATATTTTGTTCTTAGAAAGCCCATAAACATTTTTTATTTGTATTTTAGTCACCTTCAGATTCTCGATTCAACAATAGAGAAGGTAGTATAGACCTTGTACCAAATATCCCTTTACGAGAAAGAAGGATCACAGCATGTTATAGAAACTTAGTTCGGGAATATGAACAACTAGTGCAAAGATACTTACAGTTGTACAGGCCTCCAACAATGGTAAGTAGCATAAGAAAAGATGGATTGTAGTTTTTATATAAAACCATCATATACTTATTTCTTGTTCAACATCAGTGAAAAGTGTAATTTCTATCTTTATGAAAACAGAAGTTGTTTGTAAAACCACCTTAACTTATCCCCTAGTTAATTAACTAAAACCCCACGCGGGAGATTACACGATTTAGTTTAGTATCATAATTGTCAATTTGAAATTCAAATTTATCCTAACAAATATCCTGAGAACCTTGCCTTAATGATTTCCTCTTTCATAAAGGTAAAACAATCATCATGCTGTTTAACATACTGATTAGTAATTTTGCCATTATTTTTGAGATCGACAGAGGAACCGACCCAATGGAACCAAATCCTTGGTTCAACAATAGTGGTACCCAAACCTCTAATGATCAGACTGAATCTAGTGATGGAAGTACCCCAGGACCAAGTACAGTGAATACAGAAGTGAATACAACTATCAGAAATAATCCTGAGCCTGGTCCTAGTACGTCTGCTAAAGCTGAAGGAAATGGTACAGGTAATACTTACTGCCTTTCAGGATTTCCCGGTAAGCTTGTCCAGCTGCTACCGCAGATCCGAGGGCGTTTTTTAAGTATGAACCGTTTCGTAATGGAGGCAGAGAAACTTTATTTATGAACGGTAATTGTACCATAAACAAGATATGAACATTTTTTAACATATTCACTTAAACACTTGTAAATTCATGGCACAAGCTTTTGTATCTCGTCGTCAAAGAACGCTGCGCTGCCGCCTGACCCTTTAACCAGCTTCTTTCAATATGCCATCTTTTTCCAAGCGTTTTCCACCAAGAAATTCCTTAAGTTTTGAAAAAAAGTTGAAATTCTGATGGTGCTGTATGGTGGATGATATAGAAATTCCCAACTAAACTTGTCCAGTTTCTTCTATGTTCGTGCGCCAACGCGCGGTCACGCGTTGCTGTGAAGCAGATTGACTTCGGTAGAGAGCAATAATGTTCCATAGCACCTCAGCATTTATAGCAGGACGAACTTTTTTTGCATCTCAAAACCGAATTACAGAGCGCGGATCTACTGAGTTACATGGCGACAACGAAAGCAGTATAACCACGCAACCAACACCGGCAGAGACGTGAAACGTAATGGCGGCGTAGTGAAAGAGTGGCCAAGAGTGTATGAGGTTGAACGGATGTCACATGACAAGATGCACGGGTACGATGCGCAATCGGTTCTTACTTTAGAAATGTCTCCTGTATTACCTACTTGAACATTTTTTCCTCGTAAATGTTCTTTAATTACTGAAATAGTTCACACCAGGGTGGTGGTACAGATTACTATACTCGCCTTCACTTCTTTCTAGAACAACCATCAACCTCAGATTCGACTACAGAAACCCACACTCTGATAACACCCAGCAGAATTTTCAACACTATGAAAAAACCAGAAACTTCTTTCCGAGGCACTCAAACGGTCGAGTCTAGGAAACACAAAGCTGATGCTGCATCAGGAGAACCATGTCAAGAAAAGAGGTTCAAAAAGAGCGACAAGAGGTATGGATAGATTTTGATCATTGATTAACTTATTCCACAAGAAGGCACCCAATCTTGTTGAAAGCCCCCATACCCGAAAATAGTCATACATAATCTGGCACAACCCACAGCCTATGTTTACGTGTTGACTACCGTCTTTAGGTGCCAATGTTGCCACCTCTCGTAATAATGCCTCAGATTATGGGATTTCATGTACTGACATTGAGAAATATGAGAATATAAAATCTTAGGAATAATTGAAGGTCTTGGAGCAAAAAAAAGTACCTTAGCCAGGTTTGAATAAAAAACCACATTTCCATCTAAAAGCACCAGTAGCATAGGGACATACAGGGCGTTCCAGAAGCCGATGTAGTGGTTTATTGTAGGAAAAGAAATAATTTACAAGATATGGATTCCAATAATACGATTGTACAATAAAGACTGAAAACACCAAACAGATAAACTTTTGCTGGGCATTAACCAGTTAGAGACAGTTGAACCTTGAAACAACATAATCTTAATAAAATTGAAGCATAAGATTAAGTAAAACTAAAAAAAAACCCATAACATATTAAAAGCTAGAAGATAGTAGTAAACGTTATAATACAAAAGTACTCGCATTAATATAAACACAAGAGAGTGCTAAAATATAAAAAGAAACTGACGGAATATACAATAAACGGAAACAAAAAATATTTAATGAAAACTAGGTACTATAACAAAATAACCGTTTAAATTTCAAGTATTAATTATTAATTTTTTCTTATGAATGTGGAAGTGGAACGACCAGCGGGTACGTTTATGCAGTCGGCGGCGCGGCACCTCAAAGGCAAAAGATATATTTTGTATTTTTGGCTCACAAAGGAATTGACAGTGGCTAGAAAAAGTCGTATTTTTCTATTTAACCCTTACGTTTAGTGGAGTTAGCATTAATAATCAGTTGTTGTTCAAGTGTTTTGGAGAGCGATCGTATTGGAGAAGGAAGAAAATGTATTTTTGTTGAACCACTACCTTATTATAACAGTGCTGGTGGATTATAATTTATTGTTTGCGCAACCTACCTTTTTGGCACACTTCGACCTGCGACCTGTCCGTATGTAGAGCGTCCCTCTTTTTTCTAGGAAAATTTCTTGCCAGTTTATTTCTTTCATCTCTGGCGGTTATCTGAGCATTCGATAACCATCTGATAGTGCAACCCTGTCTGGTGGATCACTCCAAGCAAAAGCTATACATACACGCTAATGTTTACCGAAAGGACATGCGGTTACAATAGCAAAAAATAAGTGTCGAGCGTAGCAACCAGAATTCTTAGCGAAAGTTCACATGGAGTTCGCTTCAAAACACTTTAAGGAGTGTGTATATTACATATTTTCATCTCTTGTGTTATGACGATTTAAAAATAGGAAAGATGATAATTATATCATTTTATATTAAAAACCGCCGCAACTTTTTCCACCCCTGAAATGTGCCTTTAGTAATAAAGGAATCATCAACTTGGTCATTTTATAGACGAATTGCTTATGGGTAAAAGACCAAAGGTAAGAAATCAAAGACCCCGGCTGGAATGAAGCTTTTCAAATGCTGGGAGATTTTCAATACGGAATCGCATCGTGAATCGACGAAGTGTGGGTAGAGATACAGAGAGACAATTGATTATGATTTGTCACCAAAATATTCATACAGATCATACAGTGGAGGAATCATGAATCTGAATATCCATAATAGCTAGTCAACCAGGCTACTTTGCATATTATTAGTGTGTATGTCCAGCTTTACATACACCCTTCAACTGGATAGGTACACCAACACACATACGGCTATACAATAGGCTTTTTTTTGTTTATGATGAGCCTGGAGGCTACCAAAATATACGAATAAAGAGAAGAAGGGTTACTGACGGCTGGTTCATCTGAATGTGTTCCCAACTTTTAATTGATTTCTGAGTAATGCGTAGTTTGGCATGTCAAAGAGTAATAATTGTTTTTATACAGGGTAATCCGTATTATTATTTTTACTGCCTAAACTATGTATGATAAGCATTTTCTGGAAAATAGGCTTGAAAAATAGAGTGCTTATATATATATATATATATATATATATATATATATATATATATATATATATCAAAGCAGCGGGACAGGCAGAAGCCTAAATGCCGGAACACCGCGGCTGCTATGATGATCCCAACGAAATTTTGTGAATACGATTTTTGAACTGCCTAAGTTTAGTAGAACTGGGAAAAGCTTCCTCTTGTAGATTGTGCCACAATTTCGACACCTTCGGGCCAAAGGAGCGGTCGTATCGGCCAGTTCTGGATGTACGAAGTTCGACACGGTTAGGATGGGACACCAAAGTCAGGCGGGTCTGCCTGGCAGGCACATCGCGCGGCGGCATCAAGGAGGAGACCTCTGAGGAGCAAAGCCCGTTGGTGTAGCGGTAGAAAAGAGCTACATCGCCGACGGCCCGCAGGTGCGAAAGAGTCCCGAGACTGTCTGTTAAGAGACGAGGCATCGATCAGTCGGACTGCCCTCCTCTGGTCGGCAT
Organism: Acanthoscelides obtectus; assembly: GCA_963669975.1. Taxonomy (NCBI): domain Eukaryota; kingdom Metazoa; phylum Arthropoda; class Insecta; order Coleoptera; family Chrysomelidae; genus Acanthoscelides; species Acanthoscelides obtectus. The sequence continues at coordinate 51,214,978 of CAVLJG010000001.1, read as the reverse complement.
CGAGCATAAACGATGTACTCGTGGCTAGGCCTGTGTTTTGGAAACATTGAACTGTACAAGATCGTTGCGTCCCCAAGCAGTGATAGCCTCCAGGTCTCTTGTCGGAGAGGAAGTCGTCGCTAGTCTTCTTTTTTCCAGCTCAGCGGCAGAGATCGGCTTGCCACTCTGAATACCTGCATGTAGAGTGCTATCATTAGCCAAGCTGTGGTTTTGGTTGATCGTGCAGGAAAGGAGGTCGTTGATATGTAAGAGAAACAGTGTCGGAACCAAGACCGATCCCTGGGGAACACCCGCGTTGTCGTTGTGGGATGAAGAGGAGAACCCGTCAATTACGACGGATATCTTGCGGCCAGAGATAAAGTCAGCCACCCATCTGCAAAGCTTTTCTGGGAGGCCATAGGATGGAAGTTTGCTTAAGAGGGCAGCATGCCACAGCTGATCGAACGCTTTCGTGATGTCAAGAGCAACTACACTGGCCTCACCATAAGACTGGATGAGTTTACTCGACAATTGCGTGACGTAAGCTAGGAGGTCCCCTGTGGATCGTTGGTGCCGGAAACCATACTGCCTGTCGCTAATCAAGCTGTGACGTTCGAGGTAGTCCAGAAGCTCGCGATTTATGCACCTCTCCATCACCTTACTTATAACAGAAAGCAGAGCTATAGGCCTGTAGTTGTAAGGGCCGGTCTTAGATCTTTTGGGATGGGTTGGACATGAGCAAATTTCCATTTTTCTGGGAAGGTGCCGGATTCCTAAGATATCTGGAAGAGACGCGAAAGAACCGGAGCAAGCTCCGCTGCACACCTCTTCAGCACAATGGCAGGAATCAAGTCCGGACCAGAAGCTTTGTTGATCTCGAGCGACAAGAGCACTCGTCTTACGGTCTTATGCCTGAATGTTGCCTCCCGCATAGTGTAGGGAACCCTTTGAATTGACGGCATTTGGGCGTTGGGGGGGACGTCCATGGTGGAGTTGGAAGCAAAGATCTTGACTAGCACTTCCGCCTTGGTCTTGGACGTGGACAATTTCAGTTATCGTGGAACAGACAGCCGACGCATCCACGTCAGTGAAACGTACATCTCTCCAAGGAAAGCTAACCTCCACAACACCGTGGTCTGAGTTACCCAGGGGGGACAGGACAGCAGTGTTGTATGGGACAGGATGCGTGGTCAGAAAGAGATCCAGCAGGCTACTGGCGTGTGACGAGACGCGGGGAAAAAAGTAGGGCTCGTCACCAGCTGAGTCAGCCCTTGAGTAAGAGCGAACGCTTTGACTGCACGACCTGCTGCATCGGTCTTGTTTGAGCCCAAGCAAAGCTCATTATGGGCATTGAAATCACCGAGAAGAACTAGATCATCCCAGTTATGGTCCGAGGGAGAGCGATAAAGGCAGCAAATAAATTTGGGTGAAATTTTGGAGTTGAGGCGAAGCCACATAATGCTTTAGCGTTCCACCCATTGGCGATAACCCACCTGTCGTTCTAGTTTCCTTGACACTGTGCAATCTCAGTAATTGCTATACTGATTTTAACAAAGCTTGGAATGGATTATGGTACGGTCATAAGCTTGAAAACGAGTGTAAGGGCGCTAAAGTTTGTAACCAGAAAAGAAAGCAGATTCTCCAAACTTTATGCTTACAACCTAAAAGCATGTTCAGTGTAGATGAAAACGGTCACTTAGTTTTTAAATGTTCGTATTCATTTTTCAGTGAACATGAATAATGTAGGCTGAAGAGTATAAAATTAAATAAAAAAATATACTTGAAAAATCTACAGCCGATATTGTATATGTAGATAAGAGTCCACCAAATTTAATGAAGTGTATTTGTTGCTTCTAACCAAGTATACCCGAATGACATAATATTTATAAAACAATCCATTTTTAAATTACCCTTGGATTACAACTTTTTTCAATAGGGCACCAAGGCACAGTATTTTCAAAAATGAGTTTATTTTTGTATCCAAATCTTTGCTTCTCAAAATGTAGACTTATTGTAGCATTTCAACCGAAATTAAGCGAAAAACGTGATTTCACGATCTACATAAAACTTATGACTTGAGATTTATTGAAATAAATTCATTGTGGCTTAGGTAAATACTTTTATTTGAATGGAAACATGGTTGTGTTTTATTACTTTTGAGAGAATTAATGCGATTCTTGGCAACATGGTTGTGACAATGGCAATTCCATGTGAACATCCGAATACTGCATGAGTATGGGCAGCTTCTTAGAGAATATGTTAATCAATGATTTAATATATAGCTTTTTGTAGAACTGTAATTTAAAAGGTTTTAAATTTTTAGGCCCCTAAAAAGATCGGCTAATAGAGCAACAAGTGAGACAGCGGGAACGAGTACAGAAGGTCAAAATCAGGAGCAAAGAGGTTCAGAAGTGCAAAGTCAAGAGCAAAGGAGTAGAGAGGGTCAACAAGAGCAAAGAAGGGATGAAAAAGCATTGAGGGTTGAGTTGGAGCAACTGAATAGCCCTGTTGAGGTGTCTATTGGTCCAGAATCGACGGCTAGTGTCAGTGATACATCAGAGTTTAGGATACGATCGAGGGTGGAAGAGGAAGCAATGAGCAATATGAGTAGTGATCAAGGTAATTTAGGCCTCATTCATTACTTAAGGTAACTGTGTTTGGTAACTGCAGTAGGTTTTGATTTACATTTGATTCTGTGCATCCCATGTCAGTGTTGTGATGTAGATGACATATGTCATGGAAGGTTCGGGCGTGGTACTGTTATATCAATAAATTTTACCGACTATGGTATGATGTTGATTACGAGTGTACTGTACACTTGTTGAGGAAAAAATATAAAGTGAAATTCAAACATAGACGATAATTCAAGTGCCACTGCATACTATTTAATATAATATTTTTTACTGCTCCCAAACAAATTGTTTCTGTAAAGGTGTACTGTAAACATACACAAACAATAATAGTCTAGTGAAACTATGCAACATGTTGAAAATGTTGGACAAATTCTTTATGAGTGTTGTGCGCCGCAATGCATACCATAAAAAACATGTCATTGGAAAAAAAAATTACTGCAGTAAAAAAATATGTACAAAAAGCAAGCTAATTAGAAGATGACTTGCTGCCACCCAGAAGCTTATTCAAGGAGGCCCAGCAAGATATTGTCGATAGGGATAAATCTATAGCATCTCTTGAAAAGAAAAACATGGCATTTGAAGAGCATGCTATTAACATGGAAATAAGCTACACTTCCGAACTGGAAAACATAATCTGGAGCTAGAAGACAACTTTCAGCTATTTCGATAATCAATGACGATTTAACGACAGAGGGTAGGATGGTCGAAATTTCCATGGTTATTCGAGGAAAAGAAGATAATGAAGTAGAGCAGTAAATAATGAATAATAATTGTGATATTTTTGTGTGTCTAAACACTGGGCTAAAGAGGCTCATCTAAAATCCCTGGTATTGACTGATTATATGGTAGCAAATTCTCACTGTAGGTCTTATCATCAACACAGAGGTGTAGGAATCTATGTCAAAAAGGTATTTATTTTCAAAATGTGTCTAGTGTTGCTGTTTAAAAAGAATTTGAATCAAAGATTTAAGGTTTTTAAAATTATTGTTTTGTGTGTGTACAGAAGCCCAGATTCTGATTTACTCTATACATTGAATATCTACATATTATATTTGTGGTGATTTTAACGTCAATATGTATTTTTTTAAAAAAACGTTATAAGTTAGATATTCTGTTAGATTTACTGGACTCATGTGGCATTCAGACAACAATAGAGCAATCAATTAGGAAGAAGAACAGCCTAGACAACATATGTGTGAATTTTGACAAGCAGTTATATGAAAGCACTGTTATCAATGGAAACATTAGTGTTAACTTGATCCATTTTTTGTTTTCCAGCTTTAGCTGAATCGAACAATACAGATCCAGAAGTCGAGACGACCCATCCAATGGCCTCCGAAATTAGACAGTCGACAGCCCCACTTTCTAATAGCCAAAATTTGGATGGTCCGAGTACTAGTATTAGTTCAGATAGCAGTAGGAATCCAACCATCAATGGAGTCGAAGAATTGTTGTTGAATATAAGGAGGACAGCAGAAGAGGAAGTTAGAAATAGAATATTGCCGATAATCAATTCTGTACCGGCTAATGATAGGCCAGAACTGATTAGGTGGGTCACGTGGTTACAGTTTGTAGTTCTGTTAATTTTTTTCGTAGTAAAAGTTGTATGCGAAGTTTCTTCGTTCTTCAAATACTGTTCAAAAAAAACTAAGAACCTTGTAAACGAGAAAATAGAACAACCGGTATAAACTTTTCTGGCGTCATTTGACAATTGTTTTGACGTTTATCAGAAAAGTTTGTGAATGCATCCACTGGGGTTTTTATATCAGTAAATGTTTCATCATAACGGTAACTTTGTAGAGATAAGATTGATGGAAGAGTTTTTTCTTAATTTTCCAATTAGTTGTTTTTTTATACCGAAGCAGTCGCGGTGGGAGAAGCTTTAATTCCTGAGCTCTGCAGCTGCTATAAGGAGCTTAAAGATACTTCATTAACCCGATTTTTGAACTGCTAAGGTTAGTAGAACTCGGAAAATCCTCATCAGGCAGTTTGTTCTACAATCTCAATACCCTGGGAACAAAGGAGTGGTAATAAGTAGCAAAGGAGCGGTCGTATCGGCCCGTTTTGGATGTACGAAATTCGACACTGTTACGATAAGAGGCTGAAGTCAGGTGGGTTTGTCTGGCAGGCTCATCGCGCGGCGGTATCATAGAGAAGAACTGTGAGGAGCAAAGCCCGTTGACATAGCGGTAGAAGATGATCTGATGGATCAGAATATCTAGAATTTGAGAGAGAAAATTGTAATAAGCTGTTATACAATGGAATTATATTCTTGAGGGTATAAAGAAAAGCCCCTCGCCGAAAGGTACGAAAAGTTTTGCTGGCTGACTTTTTTACGACAAAGTTGGAAAAAATAGTTATGAATTATTGGAGTAAGTGACCGAAAACAAGTTGTTGGAGATAAAAATACCTTCAAAATAAGACTGTACACGGCCAATTTTGCCATAACGGTTAATTTGTTATTACAAAAGATTGCCAGAAGTCGTCCATTTTTAAATTTATTTTTACTGGAAAATTCATTACGGTAAATCTGAAATAGTAGCCAAAAGTTGAATCATTTGTGGTGCTCAACTCCATTTTTCTAATTGTTACAATTCTTTTTTTTCAGAAAAATGGCCTTTTTTGAGGAGCTGTCCAGCCACTTTGGATCAATCAAATGGCTTCATGTTGGACTTATTATCTTACCTGTGACTTAATTTAATACCTTATTAAAAGGGATACTAGATTTTCTTGTACCAATCATTTTGAAAATCGTCGCCAAGAATACATAAACAATTAGAATAAGTCCGTTGTTTTTTGACAGTTGTAATTAGGAAGCTCACCACTGAAAAGCTGATGAAAACTACACACTTTGGAGAAAAATTGTACCTTTTTAGGCCCTTGGTAGCCGAAATACCATTTTTCCTTAAAGAAGCAACCATAACGTAAGTGATCAACATTAAGGGTCCCAATTAAGCTCACGTTTAAAAAATATTTGGTGTTTATAAACTTTCTGTTTAAAACTCTTCATATTGTGACTACATACACGGTACAAAGGCGGAGTCGTATTTTATGTTTGATTTTCTTATGCAAAATGTATTTTTCTGAGTATCCTATTCAAAATTTACATTGTAATATAAGTAATCCCCCATGCTTGCCTGGTCAATAAAACCACATATTGATAGAAATTCTTTCTGTTGTAAAGAATTCAGTCACAAATGTGATCTTCACTGTACCACCGAAGGTAAAAACAAGTTCCTGTTTTCGTAAAAGTGTGAATTTTTCATCTTCTTTTCAGTGGTGGGCTTCCTAATTACGACTGTCAAAAAACAACAAATTGTTTATAAGGTAAACATGGAAGTACCATTTGTTACGCTTTTTAACATAGTTTGTATAAGAAAATCTGGTATCTCTTTCAATGTGATATTAAACTAAGCCTCTAGCGAGAGGATGAGCCTATTATGAGACCATTTGATCAATTCAAAGTCGCAGGACAGCTCATCAGAAAATATCATTTTTCTGACAAAGATTAGTAACAAGTGAAAAATTGCAGAAACGGTTGAGCATTGGTGAGTGATATTTTTATGGCTGTTAATCAACACAAAGGCTTCATCTTTTAACTATTATTTCAGATTTACCGTCATGCATTTTCCAGTAAAAAATACATAATAAATCGACGATTTCTGACGTTCTTACATACTTCCTAAGCACTGACGTGCAAGTATTGTAATCGCGAAAATTTCTAAAATATATGACACAAACATCACGATAAACCATGACACTCGTTTTTGTCTGTCCTTGAGCCGTCTATAACTGGGAAAGTACTGTTTGGATTTAGATGAAATTTTTACACAAAGTTACTACGAAAAAGCTAGTTTTTGAAAATCGACGCAGTGACGGTGGAGCTATTGGCAAAAAAGTAAAAAGTAAACATTTTTTGACAGTAATATACTCCAGCCGTGGTAATTATACGCACCTTGTAGACATATTTCACTCATCATATATTTCCCCGTACAGTTATCCTTAAACGGTCGAGAAATATTTCCGACCGATTGATCATACGCGTCGCGGTCCTGCCGATGCATCTGTGTAGCAGTCGGCCTCCACTGCACGACTAAATAAGAACCGATCACCATTCATCATCCACGTCTGATGTACACATAGTTTTCGATCATATGCGCCCACAGGAATGTTTCTCAGAGGAGACGGCCATTTATCGAAAAAAGATAACGGCTGTGTGAAAGCCTCCAAAATTTTTTGAAGAACAAGGCAGAGGATATTTTCTCAGGGAGCCAAATCCTAGTACAGAGTCAAACTACTTGACGCCATTTTTTTGTAATTAACAGTTACGGCAAGTTGGCAGTGTAAGGTCTCATTTTGAAGTATTTTTATCCACTTTTCTTGGACCACTTACACCAATAATCCACTATTTGAATATACGCGTTTAATAAAGTTAGCAATTTTTTTTTCGATGAGCCTTGTCATATACTCTCAATAATATTAATCTGTTGCAAAACCACCTATTACATTTACATTACATCGTCGATTTTTGGCTAGTCGGGTTGGCCTACTGAACAGCATCGAGCGTGGTTAGTCTAGTCGGGGCGGCAGCACCCCAAACATGTGAACAGTATAATCGAGGCTATTTTATCTGGACCTTGTACAGAATCAGGTAGTTAGGTTAGCCTAGGCCTTTACCAGTAGCTGTTACGTTTGACGAGATGTGTTGTACAAGATCAAGTCCACGGTGATCTGAACTACGACCAGCCGAAATGAACGGCTCTTTGGTAGAACTCAGCCATCCACCGAAACCGAATAAGCTCTAGCGCGCTTCTTGTTAGTCGTTCCTCTTTTCAGGAATTAATCCCCTGGTGTAGTAGTCAGTTTTGCAAACACCTTGTGTTCGCGAGAAAAAATGACTATAAACTGTTTTCAGGTTATTTGAAAATGGAAGAGAGCATGTTAGAAAAAGGGTTAGACAAATGTATCCTGTCTTTCTGAGAAGGCCTAACAGAAGACATCTAAATATAATTGATTCGTCAGAAAGTAGTACTTCGGATGAGGATAATTCAAATTCCGACAGGTAGGATGCTTTATTATACTATTTCGTTGAACTAAAAATTGTATGAACGCCATTTTTTGATACAATATTATGGCAATTAAAAAAACGGGCATTTTCTAGAACAAATACTACATCAAGGTGTGATGTCCAACCCTTTAGGGTCCTTTTTCACGAAAAGCGACCGCAACCCGACTCGGAGGATAGGTATATTCAGATACAAGCGTTCACTCCAAAGAGACGGCAACGCATCCACTTGCTAGCTCTGTCATAGCTAGTCGGCTTGAACTTGCCCACCTGTTGATGAAAGCTGTCATCTCTGGATGCCATTGTGACACTTCAACTAACTAAAGTTTCCTTTTTTTCTAGCCGTCTTTCAAGATGCAACCTAGAAGGCCCCTCGCACGTGACGTCTCAGACTTCCGTTACGACAAATAGTACGACCAGTATTAGCGGTGCTAGTAGTAGTACGCCTAGTGTTACATCCAGTAGTTCAGTGAGGAATTTCAACACGGAACTGGAACAGCTAGTCACTTCTTTATTGACTGAAATTGAAAGGGATGATGATAGATCGCCACGTAAGTTATTTTCGATTAAATTATTGATCAAATGAGATATTGTTTTTTTTTTGATATCACATTACACATTTTACATCACGAAAGACCATCTTAAACATGCTGGTTTCGTCCATCCGATCACATACATCCAATCATGGGCAGCTGTTTAGAGTTTTTTGGCAACTTATCAGGCTTAGTATCTGGGACAACAAAGAAAGCATAGAAACTTTCCCCTATCTGAAGTATAAAATTTATCGAAAAACGTTAGAGCAAAGCATGATCTATTACGAGAATCGACCACTGTGTGAGTGTGAAACTGTGAAGATAATAATAATAATGTGACTATTTTTGGATTAAAATTACAATTAATAAAACATTTGATGAGGGAGGCAGCATACAACACCGTTGCTCTTCCATGCAACCCTCAAGTTTGCTGTTGGTAACCTAGTCACGACTGTGACTGATAGAGGCTGATGATTCAGGCGGTATAGTAGATGTGGTCTACTCGCCATTGAACAACTGAACTTGGACAGTTGTTTCGTGCTTCTTGGCAACTCATCAGCATGGTCTAGGCTTGGTCTCTGAGGCAGCAAACAAAAGCATACTATCCTCTATCCGAGGTATGAGATCTATTGATTTAAGACAGCACAAAGCGCGTAATCTATTACCAGAATCACACTCACGCAGCACTGCTGTTTTATTTTGATAGATCTCATACATCGGATTGCAGTGGAAAGAAGCATGTTCAGTTGCTAATGGCGAATAGATCACATCAACTGGCGGTAGCCAGAATCGTCAGCCTCTAGCGGTCTCAATGGTATCTGAGCTATCAAACACATACTGAGATCTTTACAGTTCCAATTAACAGCTGTTCTACACTCTTGCAGTTGTCGATTCTGGTGATAGATAGTGGTTTGTCCTGCCTTATTTCAATCAAAGACCATGACATTCATTATCCTCAGTAAGTCTCTCTGTCTGTCCGCTAATCCGTGACCCTTCTACAAATTGAAAAGCATCGCTCAAGTTAGTACTACTAAAAAAACTTGTAAGTATGATATCAGTACGTCATTGCTACTATGATAGTCTATCCCTTAACATATCTTATCAATATAATGTTATTTTTCTATAAAATACAAGAAGTCTGAGGAATTGCCAGTCCATAAGGAAGGACATATCAACAGTCCTGAAGATTTTAGACAAATACATACAACTCCAGGAATCTCAAAAATTATAGAATATGTGTTACTAGATCGTATGAAGTCGTATGCAAATAAATGTGAAATCTTAAATAGTAGCTAGTTCGGTTTTCACAACTGATGCAGTTCTTCAACTATTAGATAAAGGCTTTCGATCATCGTGAATCATATGTTGCAATTTTCACTCATCTGAGCAAAGCATTTGACTGTGTAAGTCATGATGCTTTGCTGCTACTTATTACTGGGAGTTCCAAATGATATTGTAATATTGTATCTTAGAGTTCAAACGGTTCGTGTGAATAATCATAGCAGTGATGCACTTATAAAAAAAGGCGTACCTCAAGGATCCATACTTGGACCCTTTTTATTTATACTATATATTAATGACTTGGCAAAATATATGTGCAGTCTAGTTAATGTCGCTGTCACAACAACCATATGCACTTGATTACAGAAAAAGCCAATATATGTACATTTTTTTACAAAAGGGCATAGTAGCTGGCTCGGTGTTGGAGTTTTTAGGAATAAACTTGAACTCTTGTATACGTAGTCGTGCCATAAGTTCTGTCCCATGATAATCTCATGATAAAAATGAAACAAGATAAGATATATTTATATGAAAGATATTATTTATTCGACAACATTTTTAGAATTCATAATCAAACAGTTTTATTCAAAATGTCCCCCCTTGGCCTTCACACACTGCTTCAATCTCGCGGGCCACTCATCTATCACTGCACGCACAGCTTCCAAAGGAATAGCTGCCGCTGATCGGATCAAATCCGCTTTCAGGGACTCGATATTACGGTGGGCTTTGGAGCAGGCCAACTGCTCTAGCAGGTCCCACAACTTGTAGTCTAAAGGATTGAGGTCCGGACTCCCTGAGGGCCAATCTTCCGCAGCAATGAACTCTGGCACATTGCTTTCCAGCCAGCGCTGCGTACTCTTAGCCTTGTGAGCGGGGGCGGAATCCTGCTGGTAGACCCAGTGTTGGTTGGCAAACAATGTACCACTTAAAGGCTTGACGATAGGATCCAGTATGTCGCTCTGATAGTTTGCCGCTTTTGTTTTCACGCCCTGTTTACAGAAATGGAGCTGAGTGACCCCTTCGTAGGACACCCCCCACCAAACCATGACTGACGCAGGGTGGTGGCCTCTCTCAACTCTCGGAATGATCTCCGAAGCTTCCTGTGAACTCCTTGCATACACTTTGTCATTTTGTCGGTTGAATTTTTCTTCTATGGTGAAGATTTTCTCATCCGTGAACAAAATCTTTCGGAATCCCCCAGCTGCGTACCTCTCCAAGAGCTTCTTGGATCTTGTCGCCCTGATGTGTCTCAAGGTGGCCGTAAGTCGCTGGCCCGTACGTCTCCGGTAAGCCCCTAGCCCTAGGTCTTGTTTAATGATGCGCGACATCGTCCGGACAGGAATCTTCATTTCCCTGGATAGGATCTTCTGCTTCCGGAGTGGATTCCTTTGAATCCTGGCTTTTACGGCTTTGATGGCTGCTGGAGTCCTTACTTGACGAGGTCTTCCGCTTCTTGGCCTGTCATCAACAGAGGACGTCTCATTGTACCGCTGAATGGTCCTAGACACAAATTTACGCGATATTTGAAGGCCGCGTAAGAGTTCAAAAATCTGACTAGCACTGTGATTACACTTATGTAAAGCTATCACTGCAATACGGTTCTCTGCCTTGCCCCACTCCATCGTTATGCTTCGAGAGATCAATACAAACTGAGGTATATGTAATTACCCGAAAAGCGCTTAATCAACTGACACCACAATGTAAACAATCGGACAAGTATTAACAGGTCTACACTTGTTTGAAAACGAGGGACAGAACTTATGGCATGACTATGTATATTGAATACATCGCATTAATGATTTATGTCCAAAACTAGCGCAACTGGCGTTATTCGCAAAATTGCAAATACTGTTGACGTAGATGCTGCCATGATATCATATTGTGGACTATCTCAATCTAAATTAAATTACGGTTTAGCTGGTTCAGCCAATGCAACTTACAAAGGGTTTTCATCATTCAGAAGGCTGCAATGTAGGAGCACCTTTAGCAGACATATGCTTGTATCAGTTATCATCAGTTGCTTTGGATCAAACAAAAAAGAGATAAATACGATCTACTGTGTACACCCACAAATACGAAATGTTTGGATTTGTTTAGAAGAAAAAACGTAACCCATCTTTTTTTGCGTAAAAATAACATTTATCTTCCGGAATGGTTGCGATTCATATCGGTAAGGTAAACTAGTGTATTTTGCAATAAAATGTCTTTTCAACTAACCCTGTATATTGCTCATTAATCTAGTAGTGATGGCAAGAAAACAGGTGTTTTGGGATAAACAATTAGAAATTCTCAAAAACTACTTGACCAATCTACTCAATTTTGTTATGGTTATTTAGAAGTACGAATCCTACAAGTTTGAAGAATTTCAAGTATCTGCGAGAAACCATCGTCGCATTAGCAACAAGTGCCAAAACACGCAGTTTGCCTCGGTTTTCGGCCAACTTTTTTGTTATTAGTTGGATCTTTTTACAAGTGGTCTCATTTTGTAGGTCTCATAAATACCTAAAGATCTGATATGAAGAGTTTTTTCGTTCCTGCCAACAAGTTCGATTGAATCCCAAAAAACACGTTTACTCATTATTTGTTGTCGAATAAAAAGTTTTCACACAAAAGTTGGTGTACCCATTTTATGCGTCCATGTTTTAAATACCCCCTTGAACAACTTGCACCAAAAAAGCCAGACTTTACAATTATTACCAATTTGTTGGTGGAATCTTCGCTACCCACGCTTTTCCTTGAGTATCTACCCCCAGTATTCGAGCATAGACATGATATTGACACGTATTATTCAGACACTTGCCGTTGGAACAGTAATAAAGATTAATTTTCTATAGTTTGGAGAGTATACATTTACAATACACCATACTTAGCTGAACAAGTTTCAATACCATTCGAGTTATTTTGAAATTTGCATCTCACATGGATTATTATCATTGTACGTGAAAAAGGCCACTCTTGTACTCGAAATATCATATATGGGGCTTGATGTGTCCAGACATGAAATTGAGTCAAAACCCCTAACCAACGTGGGAAGTCTAGTCAGTCTACTTCACGCCTTTTTTTGTTTCAGGAAGCGGCACGTTACCTTCAGCATCTCTCATCACTAACACTAGTACACCATCTACCCCTACAACAACCCCCACACCTCTGCTTCCAAACCCTTTCAGCCCATCAAGTTCGCAACTGGGTGAGGCGTCAACCGCGTCAACTCCAAGTAATCGCCCATTCTCAAGTTTATTGTTCCAAGAGTGCCTTCGAGTGTTGAATTCTAGGGACGATACTCCGCCTACTAGTACAGCCAGGTAAATATATAGATGTCATGGGCGCAGCCAGCAGTACCGCATGAGGGGGGTATCAAAAAAACTGTCGCAGATTGTAAACCAAAGAGCAAAAAAGTCTTCAGGTCCTCCTATTTGGAAAAATGTGGCTCTACCTTCTCTTGGCTCGCGCATGGTCGAGGTTTGAAAAAAATGTTAGTTTTTATAGCGGCCAAGAGAAAAATCTGTAAAATATTTTCAAGTTTCTGAAATGGCCGCTATGGAGTGTAACTGCAATCTTGAATCTAAATAAAAATATGTTGTTTCTGTGAATTCCGCTATATTAACCTAACAAAAAAAACCGTGATCTTTAAATACGAGGCTAATCTGAACCTTTTTTGTTTGACCATTTTTGACGTATCTCTAAAAATAAAGTTGAAAAGAGCTATTCTTGGGCTCCAAATGTTACAATATTTGAAGTTTTGTTAGTTTCATATCTGGCCGATAGAAAGGTTTTTTCGACTTTCCGACAGTTAATTTTCTCAAATAATTAAATGCATTGGTATGACTTTTTTTATGAAAAAGGAGCTAAACAAGCTCGCGAAAACCGCATCTCGATCAAATCACTCATCTAAGGATTTAAAATGTCCTGTATTTGAAAGCTATGTTTCGAACCTTAAAAGTAGGATCGATTATGAATAATCGCCAATCACCTAAAGTTAAATTTGCACACCGAAATATACGCTTCCTTGTGTCTTCTATTTTAGACCTTTCTGAACTGATTGTAGACTCAAAGTATGACGTTTTGGCAATAACAGAGACATGGGTTAATGATACCATCTCTTCTGATTTGATTAACATCGCAGGATTCAGCTTTTATCGAAAAGACAGAAATGGCCGTGGAGGTAGCGTAGGGATTTATGTAAAAAATGCACTTTCTTGTGAAGAAATAAACATGGAAAATTATCTTACTGATTTTTGTCTGGAATGTATATTTATCAAATTGAAGCTGGGTGGCTCAGCGATTTGATTTCAGGTAGTATACTGGCCTCCAAATGCTATTTCCTTGTTTTGATCGATGGACTTGAAAATGCTTTGTTCTTTCTCGTTGCATCCTATGACTGTCATGGTTACAGGCGATATTAACATTAATTTAATGATTCCTGATAATAAGCTCAATGAATGCTTTAATTCGTTTGGGTTTCAACACATCATTTCCGGGCCCACAAGAGTCACAGGGACCAGCAGTACCTTGCTCCATCCAATATTTGTAAATCAACCAAAAAGGCTCTAGAACAGCGGAGTAGTAAACATGGACTCGCTGACTGATCACGATCTAGTCTTCTGTGATATGTTGTTTGATATAAAACGTCATGTCCGTGGCAAAATATCCTTCACATCAAAAACATAGATGAAAAGGTGTCATACTTAAATGAAGGCATAAAATGTTTATTTGACATATATGCGCCGATCAAAACTGTCCGTGTTAGTAAACCTCCTGCTCCTTGGCTCACTTACAGCTTGAAAGTCATGTGATGAGATGTCGACACAAAGCCTTAGCTTAATTTAAACGGAGTAAAACCGAGCAGTCATGGAGACATTATAAAGAGATAAGGAATCTAGTTCTTGCTGCAACGAGAAAGGAAAAAGCTGCTTATTTGCGTTTTTTGAACAGACAAAACAACCACTCAGCATTTCACAAAGCCTTAAAGACTACAAATTAGGCAGTCAAAAATGGCTGATATAACTGATCGATTGAAAGACCCAGATGATATAAAAAATTCTATTGTTACGTTTTTTTCAAACAACGACAAGACAGAAATTTAGTTTTAAACTTGTTGATCACAAAGACAATACAAACTTTCGAATCTATAAAGTCTAATGCTCAGGGGAACGACGGACTAAACCTGAAAATGATCAAGCTGTGTTTTCCGAAAATTTACATTACATCACACATATTGTAAAATCCTGCTTAGAAAAAGGTGATTTTCCTATAGCTTTGAAACAGTCTATTGTTCTTCCTTTCCCTGAAAATAGTAATCCACATTTATTTAATGATCTACACCCAATCAGCACTCTACCCGTACTTTCAAAGATTTTAGTAAAGATAATGTATAGACAGCTAGTCGCACATTTAACTGAAAATAACATTTTACCTCTGAAACAATTGGGTCTTACAAGCGCCCACAATACTACAAGCGCGCTAATCGATTTAACGGACAACATTGTTAGAGCTTGGGACAAGAAGTTAACTACTGCACTAGTGCAACTAGACTTTTCCAAAGCTTTTGATACGATAAACTATTCCTTATTATTAGCTAAATGTAGGTTTTATGGATTCTGTGGAACTGCACTCAAAATGAGTTCAATGATTTATTAAAACGCACTCAAAAGGTCGCTGGTCAATCAACGTCAACAGATGAACGTTCAGTAAGCTGTGAAAGCCCTATAAATTTTGGTGTACCTCCTGTTTCTCTTGTACATTTCTGATCCAGATAGATCGGTGAAGTGTTGCAATGCACAGTTTTTTGATGATGATACCCAGCTTTATCACCACTTTGATTGCGATTATGTTCACCAAGCTCAACATTAGCTCAATAAAGATTTAAAATCCATAGTTAATTATGCTAGACAACATAATTTACAGCTAAATTCTGCTAAATCAACTCTGATGGGTTTTGCCCTCCAAACAATAAGACTTAAAGTGAAAGAAACAATTTGATAATTATTTATGTTTTGATTAGGTATTTGCTTGTTTTATCCCATGCCATGCTTCTATTGCCTTTTCCGTATATACTCGTACCCATAGTGAATATGAATTTAAACAAAAAATATGCCTTTTGTTATTAGCATCACTTACCTTTAGCGCTATTTTGTAATGTTTTCAAAAAGGGTGATTTCATTTTTATGAATAGAAAAGAATTCCATAAAAATTAGTTTTAAAAAAAAGCATTTAGAAGATTTCCGTATAAAATTTTCTTTCGCCTAAATTTAAGGTTATTAACAAGATATCAATATGCGATTTTCGCGAGTTTGTGTAGACATCATTTAGCTATCGTACGTATTTAATTTTTTAAGAAAATTAACCATTTCTGTTGGAATGTCAAAGAAAGCCCTCTAGCGGCCACATGTGAAACTAAAAACAATATACAACATTTGGAGCCCAAGAATAGCTCTTTTGTACTAGCCAAAATTTGTTAAAATCCACAGGGTGTTTTTTACGGAAACCTTTGGATGCTCCCCCCCACCACTTTATTTTCAGAGATGCAGCAAAAATTGTCGAACAAAAAAAGTTCACATTATCCTCGACTTTAAAGATCAGGTATTTTTTTGTTAGGGTAATACGGCGGAATTCTTAGAAACCTCACTCAAACTTGAACATATTTTCGAGGTTTTTCTCTTGGCAGTTCTGAATGTATGAAGTTCGACACGGTTAGAATGGGAGGCCAAAGTCAGTAGGGTCTGTCTGGTAGGCTCATCACACGGCGATTTCTTGAGTTAGACCTCTGGGGAGCAAAGCCCGTTGACATAGTAGAAGAGAGCAAGGTCGCCGATGGTTTGTCCATCAGAGAAGAGTCTTCGATCAGTCAGACAGCTCTTTGAACCGCAGCGAGCATGCGTAATCTAGTTGGGGCGGAAGCACCAAAAAGTTGTGAGCTATACTCACGGCTGTTTCTTATCATTATTGTACAGATTGAGGAGGTTATGTGGAGAAAAGTATAACCCTATTTAACGAGTATTCATTACGTTTTGACGTCTACTGAGGTGAACAGCTGTTCAGCTAGTGACATCTTTGTATTAGTCCTCCACGTTAGCAATAATGAATTGGGTGTAAATGTGGTAAAACTCCGTTCAACTCCTGTTCATTTTTAGTATGCGAAGGAACTTTGCGAAATGAAATAGTTGTTAAAAAGTACAAATGTGTCACTTGTTGATATGGGAAATTTTTAAATATTAGTAAATAATCGGCTGTTATTCTACCGTAATGGATATTCGTGAAAAAGATTGTATTTTTTAGCCCTAAACAAATAGCCTATCTTTTTTCCAGCAGCTGCCGCGATTGACGAGATGTGTGATCACCGCTTGGGCATAGTTTACTGTCTTCAAAACACAGTGCTGTACCTTGAATAGCAAGAAGCGCCCTAGCGCCCATGTTGTTCAGAGAAGGCATGCTCGATTGATAAATGACACTTCTCTAACGGATACTTTCAGTACCTTTTCACGCCGTCGGGCGGTCGGCGATCTTGGTCTCTTCTACTACTATGTCTATAGGCTTCTCAGAGCTTTCCTCTATGATGCTGTCGCGCGTTGACCCTGCTAGGCAGACCCGTGTGGATTCTGCCTCCTATAATTAATTCTCGAACAGCCTGCCTGGGGAGGTTTTCCTAGTACTGTTTAAAAAGTATTTAGGTTTGTAACTACACCACTATTCAGTATTAAATAATATGTTTTTTTTATGATTTTTTTCTCATATTTCAACATGCTGAAGCAGGCTGACTATGTTCCGATATCATTCATACCCTTCATATTTCTTTTTTTTTTCTATTTTACCAGTACCATATCTGCTGGTTCAACGCCAATCACTTCAAGTACTGCACAAGATGTAGACAACAGAGCTTCTTCTGCGGAAGCACCACCAGCTACTGGCGTTAATACAAACACCAGAACTACCAATTCTACCATTTATACGTCCATCTCCTTGCCCAGACGTAGGTTCTTCTCACATAGGATATCAGCATTCATGCCTACCAGGGTTGACTATCACAGGTAAGATTCAAGTTTGACCTCAGACAACAGATAAAGACATCTAGTTGTTTGAAGCTTGTAGACAAGGAGGATGTTTCAAGTTTTATTTCTGATTTCCATTGTCTTAATAAATTTCAGTTACATTAACTAAAATTTTACACTAATGCACGATCAGGCAGCAGCGGTGGCGTAGTGGTCGACGTTATGGATCTCCTTATCAGTCGCCGTGCGCTGCTCGGGTTCTAATCTCGTCCCAAGATTATTTTTCTCTTGGATATGGATGTTGTGATTGTCCGTAGGTGGTAGACTGTCGAACGCGGAGCTCTAAGGCGAGGCCAGAATGTGTGCATGTTGCATGCTCACGTGTTCCCTCGTTAGAGACCATGTGGCATCCCTTTCCCCTGTATCCCCTATAGCCCGACGATACCCATGAGTGTTTAGGGCTTCGTGGTGGTTCAAGGATAAAAAAATCAAATTTATTTAGACTATGAATTATGAAAGTCTGAAATGAAACTTTTGAAATATATCTAGAATTGCAGAAAAGAAAAATGTATAGCCATATTTTGCAATGGACTTTTCTTGAGTACCTTTCATCTAAAGATACAAAAGAGTTTGCTGAGTAACTTTTTATTAAACGTTTCCATGATGATTTTGCATAAATTTGGCTGAGTGCACGAGTGCCTGTGGGTTTGTCTGCCTAAATTGGATTGTTTTGGTATGGATAACGTGTGGTTCTAACAAGATGGTACTATATGATATATAGTCCGTGGAACAATTTGATCTTTACATGAGATATTTCTTGTACTCTCATTTTGGTGAATAGAATCTAGCGAGGAAGTATTGTAATCGCAAAAAAATAGAAATTAAGATATTAAGTATTTTGAATGTTGTAAGACATAACCAAAAAACATGTCCCTCATTTGTCATCGGTATAAATAAACGTAATATATGCCTACGCACACTCGTGCATTGAAGGAGGGAAATCAACATTATGTCACTGAAATTCAGCCACATTTATGTAAAATTTTCACTAGAAATTTTGATAAACGACATTTTACCTGATATAATATTCCATGGCCGTATCCTGCCTACTTTATTATTATTCATCCGATAAAAACAATATGAAGAAGAAAAACTCTACATACTTCGTATTTGCGTCAAATTTTTCACGAATTTTTGGGCATCCTTTATGTCTTTATACAGGTTGGCACGACTGAGGCGTAGTCCTCATATCTCAGGAGGAAGAGCAAGACCAAGCCCGTTTTTCCACTGGCAGTCTGCACTTGATGAAATCATCAACTATGCTGAAAGGGAGAACTCAGAGGATGATCCGCCGCCACCTACAACTCCACCTTTGCATCCTCCTTCTCATGAATGTGAGTGTTTTTATTCAAGTAACATTTTGTTGCGGGACTCGTTAGGCTATATTGTCTTTTTTACGAGTATCCATTGCGATAGAATAACTGCTGATTATCCAATAACATTTCAAAATTCTCCATATCGACAAATGACACATAATTCTGACGGATCCATCAACGCAAGGTAGACAGAGCCGTATTTTGTTTTGTTTTTTGTACGCTAAACATTCAGGTTGTACTTGCTAACCACTCTTTTAATTAGAAAAGCTCATTTGCATACAAAAAAAAACGCTACAAGCAAGTTTTACTAGATTTACACTCGATTCATTTTTGCCAACGTTACAGAATAATATGGCAGTTGCTGATCAACTGTTCACCTCAGTAGACATCTAAAAGTGTTGGGTACTCGTGAAATAGGTTATACATTTTTTGGGAGAAACGATAAGTGCTTTGCGTAAAATCTTCAGCATTAACGGCGCAGATTTCTTTTGATAGGTCTAGATATATCGCTCGGTATAGTTAATTGAATTGAAATTGCTCCTGGTATACGAACAGAATTAGGTGGATTTGAGACCGAATTTTTTATATTGCCATCTTTCTGAGAAGAGTTGGAGATTATTGGGGAAGTTTCTAAACTAACGGCTGCTGATCCAGGGTCCTTTCTCGAAGATCAACGGTTCGAAGTAGATCAGTGACATAACTGACAATTTTTTGTCAATGGTAACCCAGTTCTCTACATTAAAAAAGCTATGCCAAACGAAATCAAAAACGAAAATAGAAACACAAAAAATGCCGAAAAAGAAAATGAAAAGGGATTTCAAGTGGAAGATGTGATAAAAATGAAGGATTATACAATTCACATACAAGATTTGTTAATAAAAGAGCTGCAAAAGAAGTTTGAATATCTGCAAGTGAAATCAGACGAATTACAAATAGAAAAAATGGAACTAAATCATTTGCAAAGAAAAAGAAGTAAATCTAGATAAAGACACTGGCGTTACTGAACTTCCCACTCTATCAAACACGAATAAAACAGAACAGAACACCGAGTAATAGTCAAAGACACAAACCTTAATAGAAATTTGGTTACTCCTACAGTACAACCAGAAAGGACAGTTATAATAAAACCAAACGATAAAAGTCAAAACTGTTGACACACAAAGAAGGTACTCAGCAAATATATAAATCCTGCAAAAATTATTGTCTCCATAAAAAAAATCGGCGATCAGAGAGATGAATGTAATAATGTTGACATCACAAAATTGAAGTTAGAAGTAGAAAAACAAGTAGGACACAGGTATAACGTAAAGTGAGTGTTGGGCATAGGAAGTTACCAATGATTAAAGTTGTAGGCTTCAGTGAGGAATTTGATAAAGTAGAGCTGATTAGAGACTTGAAAGAAAGAAACAATATTATAAGCAGTGATTCGATGTTAAATAGTGGCAATTAAAAAGATGAAATACAGATATCAGGCTATTCTGGAATTAGATGAGCAAACATTTAAAATAATTATGAAAGAAGGTTTACTGTTTGTATCAATGGATGTGTGTACAGTGTTCAAGCCTTATGATCTCATGAGGAGCTTTAACTGCTAAGGATTCCACCATACAGCTAAAAACTGTACAAAGAAGAGTGTTTGCATAAAATGTGGTGAGAGTGGCCATCAGTCTCAAACCTGTAAAACACCAAAAAATGAGGTGAATTGTCTGAACTGCAAGTAATCAAATTTGAGGTATAATACAAATTTTGACACAAACCACTCACCGTTCAACAAAATATGTAGAATAATACAAATGAGATATGAAAAATCAAAAAACAAAGCTTGCTATGGAGACAGATCATAGCAATTACGAACAAAACAAGCTGTAAACTATATATACCACTGAAACATTCAAGGATTTTTGTCACATAAAGATGAGGTTTTAAATTTCTTGGTGATAGAGAAACCAATAATACTTTGATACCTTGTTTAACAGAAACACATATAACAGAAGATATTGAAGAGGGAGAGATCGATATTCACGGCTATCATGTTGTAAGAGTAAACTCTGTTTCGAAGCATACAGGTGGTATATTTATATATACACTATATAGCATTGAAGTCAAAGTACAGAACATTGAAGTTGTTGAATATCAGTGGTGGTACATCAATCTGGAAATAAGGATAGAAAAAAAATAAAATCTGTATATTTACAGGAATTGCACAAATGTACATTTAGGAGACTTCAATATAAATTTTGACAGTAAAGATTTCTATGTTAGAAAATTTAAACAAGTACTAAACTTCCATGGATTATGGCAGAAAATAAATGACTTTACAAGGATTACGAGCTTTTCGAAAACAAAAAGAGATTTGCTCATAACTAATGAACAAAATCTAATTGCTGAAGTTAAATATACCCCAAAGATAAGTGATCACTCATGGATATATTTCGAAGTGGGAAATGTGTTCAATCAAAATAAAATGAAAGAAATTACAGTCATTGAATTCACAAAATTACGAGAAACACTTTTACAACACAATATGCCTGAAATTATCGATAATGACGACAACTACTTCGAACAAATGATGAATAATGTCGATAGATATATTAGTGAAGCTATGGTCAAGAAAATAATATATGAAAGAGTGAACCCAACACCCTGGTTTTCACAGATATTCAAGGAGGCTAAATTAAAACGCGATAACGACTACAGAAAATTTTTTAGTAACCCAAAGTGAAAATGATTGGAAACAATATACAAAATCAAGAAATGAGTGTGTAGCAATTCTCCGGAGGGAAAAGAAAAAATACTATGAGAAGAAGATCGATAGCAATAAATATAATTGTAAAATGATGTGGAAAACATTAAAGAATATTGTTTCTCCTAATAGAAAGACTGAATTATCTAAAATGCGTTTCGAAGATGGAGTAGTGACAAACACATTAATTATAGCAGAAAGAATGAACACTTATTTTATAGAAAGTGTAAATCAAATAGTGAAGACGATTGATGACGGTGATCCAAACTTACTTCCATTACAAGTATGTCAGAATTCATCAATGAATCAATTTAGGACAATTAACATCAACAATCTAAGAAAAGCTATCTCAAAATTGAAATCTAATAAAAATCCAAGTGAGAATCTCTCAAAAAATATAATAAATGATTGTTTCAATATAATTGGAAAGAAATTATTATTATTGGTAAATCATTGTTTAGTAGATGGTGAATTCCCATCAAAATTAAAGTTACTCCTGTGCCAAAAGCTCAAAATTCTCAGCTATATACAAATATGCGACCGATTAATGCCTTGCCCGATGTCGATGTCGAGAGGCTGTTCGAAGGGATAATATACAAACAAATCATAGAGATCATCGAAGAAACCAAAATTATGACAAATAATCAACCTGGATTTAGAAAAAAATGTTCTGCCAGATGTTGAACAAGTATTTGAAGAAATTATTTACGAACAGATCGAACTCAAATGGTTTTGTAGGAGAACCGGAGGACAATAAGAAACATATAGTGGCACTATTTCTGGACTTCAAAAGGGCGTTTGAAACGATTGACATGGATAAATTACTTACAGAACTGCATCACTATGGATTTAAAATTCTACAAAACTACTTGATTGACAGAAGTAGAAGAAACAAAATCGGATCTACATTATCTAGCTCAAAAAATATTTCTGCTTGTGTACCGCAAGTAGTAAACTGGGTCCACTACTATTTATTTTATACATTAATGACATTTTTGATATTTTAGAATATTGTAAAATTCAGATATTTACAGATGATACATTATTGTATTGGGTGGGCCATTTAAAAGTTTCGATTTAAAAATAAAATAAAACAAAAACGGTTTGAGATATTGCCAAATTTATTTTTTTGTTTTGAAGTACAATTGTTCCGCTCAGAAATGAAATATTACTTCATTCAAATGGCTGCCGCGGCTGGCCTCACAGTAGCCCATTCGATCGGACCAATTTTCGAGCACTTTTTCGAGTGTTTGGGGCCGTATCTCGTCAATGGCATCACGAATGTTGGCCTTCAAATGGTCAATTGTCTCTGGATGGTCGACATAACACTTGTCTTTAACAGCGCCCCACAGGAAATAGTCCAATGGTGTCAAATCGCAGCTTCTTGGCGGCCAATTGACATCACCATTTCGACTGATTAAACGGCCATCGAAGGTTTCGCGCAATAAGTTGATTGTGGCATGCGATGTGTGACAAGTTGCACCATCCTGCTGAAACCAAACATTCTCCACATCAATACCATCAAGAGCAGGAACAAAAAAATCAGTTATCATGGTGCGATAGGTGTTTCCATTGACAGAAACGGTTGCGCCGTCCCCGTCTTCAAAGAAATATGGGCCAATGATGCCTCCGCTCCACAATCCACACCAAACAGTCACTCGCAAGGGATGCATTGGCTTCTCTAAGACCTCGTGTGGGTTTTCCGAGCCCCAGATACGGCAATTTTGCTTATTGACGTAGCCACCAATATGAAAATGAGCTTCGTCTGAAAAGATTATTTTTTTCGCAAAATCGACATCATTGATTAGTTGCTCGTTGGCCCATGTAGCGAAGGCAGAACGAAGTGGATGGTCACGCGGCTTCAACTCTTGAACCAATTGAACTTTGTAAGGCGTCATACCGAGATCTTTCCGCAAAATTCGTCGTAAACTGGTGCGGGAAATGTTCAATTCTTGGGAACGATGACGTGTTGACGTTGATGGATTTTCACGCACACTCGCAGCCACAGCATCGATACCTTCGGGTGTACGCACTGTACGAGCACGCTGACGTGTTGGAGCATCAACAATGAAACCAGTTTCACGCACTTTATTAATAAACTTGCGTATACCGGGCGCTGTTGGTGCTTCGTTGCGACCGAATTTTGAACGGCATTTTCGTGCAATTTCTGCCCAATTGTCTTTGTTTTGGAAATAAATTTCCAATATTACCCAACGTTGCTCAAGCGTAAATCGATTCATTTCGTTCAGCGGAGATAATATACTGAATTTTATGACAAATCAGATTGACATAAGTATTGTCAGCGTCAAATTAACACGTGGTTCAAATCGAAACCGATAGATGGCCCACCCGTTACATACAAAAAGATACTGCTAGCTGTTTGGTACAAAATAAAACATCTGTATGGATTAACGGCCGAGCTGTTGCCGGCCTGACGTTGATTGCTGATGTTGAGGTTTTTGGTACATGCCGTGACAGTTGATTACAAAATCCACGTTGAATTCATGGATAAAACCATGCCTATAACCTTCCTAGTAAGCGTACAATTTTTTACGTCTCTCTGTATTGTAGTTCAGACGTAATGTTGACAGACTGGACATACGCAGCAATCTTGCTTCCAAAACACAGTACTGCACCTTGACGAATATGAAGCGTCCTAACGATCATCTAGTTTCGATTGATACCAAAGTTCCGTTCACTTCTGCTGGTCGGAGTCAAGATCACCGTGGACTTGATCTGGCACGAACACATCTCGTTAATAGCCGGGGAAAAGCTAGCCAATTTGTTTACTACTACTACTACTACTACTATTTTTACTTTTCTCCACAAGACCTCACTCTATATAAGGCTCAGATAAGACCTAGCCTCGAGTACTGCTCACATGTTTAGGGTCTGTGGTCCGACTACATTATCCGTGCTCGATGCTGTTCAGAGGACGGCTCTTCGACTGATTGATGACTCTTCTCTAACGGACAGTATCCTGACTCTTTCGCACCGGTGGAGTTTAGGCGATCTAGCGCTCTTCTACCGCTACTTCATCGGACTTTGCTCCTCAGGGCTCTCCTCCATGATGCCGCCGCGCGATGTGCCTGCCAGACAGACCCGCCTAACTTCAGCCTCCTAATTTCTTTAATCTCCACATAGGAGCCCAGGTGACGGGTATTTAGGCTTCTGCCTGCGCGGCTAATTCGGTGTAAAAAAAGTAACTGAGAGGTATATAACAAAATTTTCATTTTACAAAAAACGGATTTGAGGATAATTACAAACTCCAGTTATGGATCAACGTGTAGAAATCACCTCAAAAATTTAACAAATATTACCACTTCCATCAATTTATATTTTTGAAGTACTATGTTATGTGCACAGAAATCTAAACAAATATCAAACCTCTGCAGAAATACACACTCATGTACTACGTAATGTTACGAGGGGCACGCTATATATTTTGAGCTGCGCATTAACTGCATATACTAGTTAAAACCGGCAACAGTGCACTATTAGAAAGAGCAGTCCTTTATTAGTAAGTCGCCGGTTCCAGTACATTTGAAAGCATTTTACAGTGCGCGTGGTGTAAACAAATTTAAGACGAAACATGGAGTTGTCTCGAGAGAGTTATCGCGCTATGATTTACTATGACCTTGAAGTCGATTTAACTGAACATCACTGTATCGAACGGTTGCAACAGGCATTTGGTAATGAATCTTCGTCCCGGGCAAGTGTGCTACGCTGGTATGCATAATTTAAAAGAGGGCGTGTTTCATTGGCTGATGAAGAACGTAGTGGTAAGCCATGTTCTAATGTGACTCCAGAAAACATTGCTAAAGATCAGCGGCTAATTGAAGAAGATGTTCGCTGCACATATGCGACTATAGAGGCAACTCTTGGGCTAGGATCCGCAACAGTGCACACCATTTTGCATGATCATCTTAATTTAAAAAAAAATGTTGCGAGATGGGTTTCACACACGATACACATAAACTGAAGATATGATATTGCGCATGTGGGCGGAGCTACGTGACGTCACCCGGAGAGATATCGGCTCGTGGTTACCAGCGGCAGGATTGTCGTAACGTTACTGCAGTTCACGTGGTTAATACTATATAGTGCGATTTGTTGGTGTTTTTTTGGTAGTTTTGTGACTTGTTAAATTAGTTATACATACTTTATATACCCTGTGATGTTAGTATTGATAAAAATGCGGTGTGCTGTTGTGGGATGTAATTGCCACAACCAATCTAAACGGAATCCTTGCAAAGACATGAAGTTCCACAGTTTTCCTCAAGACCCAAACCTTAGCAAAAAATGGCTACATCATACAAAAACAAAAATCAAAGTCAATCTAAAAAGCGCTAGAGTTTGCTCGAAGCACTTTTGTGAAAGTGCCTATAAGGTCAATTTGAAACATACCCTTTTGGGTTACACCCCTAAAAGATGATGCTATTCCTATGGAAAATTTACCCAAGACTCTATCATCACCTGGACCATCTACATCTGTTGATGGGGAAAAGCGGAAAAGTGCTTACGAAAAAAGGCAAAGGGCTCAACTTATCCCCTAGAGTTTAAGTATAGAATAAGGTCATATGTTTTAAGGCGAAACGAAGGCGCATACTCAGAGTATTGCAGCGTAGAGGAAGATGATACTCCGGACATTCCACTAACCGCATCATTAACGAATAAACTGATTGCACCTGAAGTATCAGCTGACTATAACGAGGAAGTTTTAGTGGAAGAAATGGATGAGCTCGAGTATGATGGGCTGAAAAATTTGGCCGACTTTGTTTGCCATAAATTGCGGGATGAGAGGTTTAAAAGTTCCTCAAATGAAACTTACTCCTGGATAGACCATCTTAGTGAGAGTGGATTATCAAAACCTTCCACAGCTTTCATGAATCAAATTGAGAAGCTTAATAAGGTGTTTACTACATTCAATGGGGACGGAATAGTGACAGACAAGCAAAACTTTATAGGCGAACTTCTGTTGAAGAGCGCCAACATTGACTGCCCTGAAAAAGCTAAGAAACTATTTTTCAGGTCAAGGATGTTCTTCAGGATTAATGAACTGAGTAAAAGTTTGAACGACCAGAAAAATCCTGAAAAGAAATGGAGAAAAATTGTGGCTTAGACTGTCATTTCCATTTATTATTATACTGCAAAAAGATGATAACTCCAGTTTTCTACTTTTGGAGTTGAGTACATTTTCACACTTGGATGTAGTTAGTACTTAGGATGTTCTGTGAAATAAGGATGAATAAATGTAGTGCAGTATTAACGTCATGAGCATGTTAATCCTGCTCCACAGAACATACTAAAATATAGGTAATGTAGAAAAATCTTGCTTGCTTTTACAGTAAAGTGACGATACACTCTCTATTGTGCTGCTAGAAAGCCGTTTAAGCTATAGCCTGTGAGATAGGAATTACAAGGTTGAAATCTTTTATTTAAATCGACCATTTTGTTTTGTATGAAATTTTAATGTAGATTGTGTCACTCGCATCGCTAAGACGAATCCAATGACACTTCATATGTGAAAATCTATCAAGCCGTTTGAGCTGTAGCCTATGAAATATGAATTACAAGGTTGAAATCTTTTATTAAAATCCGCCATTTTGTTTTGTATAAAATTTTAACGTATCTAGTGTCACTCGCACCGCTAAGACGAATACAACGACACTTCATATGTGAAAATCCGTCCAGCCCTTGGCCTGTAGGTGAAAATATGCACTTTTCCATATTAACCCAAATGATAATCACTCTCCTCGTGACGTCATGCGCGCCGGCGTACGAAAATCGAACAGCGGAGCATACGGCACTGGGTGTCACATCAGCTTACTGATGACGCCAGCGCCATATCAAAATGGTAGAACATCCAGATTTGGCAATGTGTTACGTCTGGCTCTTCAACAATTTGAAAAAAAAATCTGCGTGGTCGCAAAATTTTCCTTCCGAAAAAGAAATCGATCAATCAGTTAATCAGTTTGTTGAAGGCATTCCAAAAACTGACTGGTTAGAAGTATTTTATTTGTGGAAGGTCAGACTATAGAAGTGCATTGATGCTGGAGGAGAATACTTTGAACATAAATAAACTAGTTTTCGAAAAATGATTTTTAGTTTTCGTGTATCTTAAAATATATAGCGTGGCCCTCGTATTTACCTAAGGAATCCATACTCGCGCGTGAACATGACTAAAAATAATAGACCTAACGTAAAAATTATATAATTTTTCTGTCAATAGAAATAAAGAACATAATTTTGAAAACGTATACTACTCAAAGTTTGCCAAAAAAAAAACATTGCTTAACCACTGTTTCTATTCAGTTGATGAGTACGTTAATGCTATGACGTCTCTCGGAGTTATTAAATTAGTTTGTTGACCCCACATGTACATTGCATATACATAATGTGGTCAATGAATGGTATAGTATGGTATACAGGTATAGAGAGATTATTTATTTTTAGTTAGCTTGTGTTTTTGATTATTTTCAGCAAGTTTTAGCTCCCTGGACCCTCTTCCGGATCCACCGAGAACAGACCACGTGAGCAACATCTATTCAAACATTCTTCATGACATAGAGTTCAGCTTGGACGATGTACTCAGTATGAGGGCCAGTGATATACTGGGCATCAACAATACGCATATGAGGAGTTTTTCGGAAAGACTGGACAGCATTGTTAACCAGTCGGATCAAATTTTGAGGAATGTGGCCAATTCTATGGAGATGATGAGCAATGCTGAGGAGCCTAGTCCCAACAGATCTCAGGTTTGTAGATACGTTACTTCAGTACAGGGTGTTACTATTGATTAACGCATTTTATGTATTTATTTTTTATTTATTTATTCATATATTCACGCGACAAGCCCAATTTTACAGTTTTAATTAATAAGTTAACTAAATTTACTAAATATTAATGAAGTAAGTTCAAAATTAATGTCCACATAAATAAAATTTAACACAGTCAAAGTATTAAGAATAAAGCACAATGCAATCAGAACTAACATATATAAAAGTTATTTATTAAGGAAATCAAGGGATATATGAAAAATATCGCCCTGAAATTTGTTTGCATTTTTCATCATATTATTTAGGGGAGAGTGTTGACCGTGTAGGGTCTGATGTTGAGCAAGTTTGAATGACTTCTGGCCTCTTATTGTCCTAGGAGGAACATTAAAATCTATCATGCCCAAGAGTTCGGGACTATTTATTAGTCCGGTAATAATTTTGTGGCACAAGAGGGTGTCAAAATTTTTTTTACGCCTGACCAGACTGTTAAATTTTAGGTCAGTTTCCATATCCTTGTAGTTTATGCAGTCCTTGGGGATGTTTATTATATTATACATATATTTAATAAATTTTCTCTGTTTCAAAAATAACCGAACTTTTTCAAAATAGAAAGAACCACTAGCGCCATCTGTTGTAAACTCTTTGCGTTCGAAAGCGCAGACTTTCATTAACATTCTGTCAAGGATGTAAACCGGTCAAGTTATTGCGTCGTATGTATTAGTATGTTTTGACTATCGGACGGAAAATGAAGTTCAAACAAAGAGCTGCGATTGAGTTTTGTATTAAAAATAGGTAAATCTTTTACCGAAACGCACCAAATGCTCCAACAAGCATATGGTCATGATTGTTTATCCCGCACGCAAATTTACGAGTGGCACAAGCGATTCAAAGAGGGTAGAGAAACCATTAGCGATGACGAAAGACTAGGCCTTCCAATTCCACAGAACACATTGAAAAAGTGCGTGAATTTATCAAATCTAACAAGAAATCGTCAGTGCGTTTCATTGAAATGGAATTGGGCATCCCTTCTAGTACCGTTTATCGCATTTTGATCGAAGAATTGGGACTTGGCAAGGTAAACTCACGATTTCTTCCACACAAACTCACTGATGACCAAAAATGGGATCGAATTGAACATTGTAAAGACATAATTAAAAGTGCTCGTAAGGACCCCAACTTTTTGAAAACGATAGTAGCTGGTGACGAGACGTGGTGTTTTGAATATGAGCCGGAAACAAAACGTCAATCTGCTGAATGGAGGTCGCCCGAGGAAGGACATCCCCAAAAAAGTCCTTTGGAGAAGTCAAAAGTGAAAAGTGACAATGCTCATTTGTTTTTATGATTCGAAAGGTATAATTCACAAAGAATTTGTCCGAGCCGGTCAAACAGTGACGGGGGAGTACTATTGTGACGTTTTACGACGTTTGCTTGCCAGAATTCGTCGCATTCGGCCTGAATATCGCGAACCAGGAAGTTGGTCACTTTTGCACGATAATGCTCCATCTCATCGTTCACGCCTTGTGAGTGAATTTTTATCAAAAAATTAGATTATTATGTTGCACCACTCGCCGTATTCACCTGATCTGGCTCGCTGCGATTATTTTCTATTTCCGAAACTTCACCTTACAATGAAAGGAAAGCACCACTACACAATTGACCGCATTCAAAAGGCGACGACCGACGAGCTAGACAAGGTTTATGAAAAGGACATTTCCGACTCATTTGACAAATTGGTTGAGCGTGCACATAAGTATATAGAAGCGAATGGAGAGTATATTGATTAATAAAAAAGAATTATCCCAAAATGTACACTGAGTGTTTCTATTTTAAAAAAAACTTTGGTTATTTTTTTAACAGAGGGTGTAGAATTCAATTTATCAATGTGGACTTGATAGTAGGGGTTCCAGACGCTTGTATACCCTTCTAAATGAGATCTGATAAGAGAAGTATACTTTGTCCATCTGTGGTGAAACAAAAATGTACTGGTATATAACTGCATTATATTGAATAAAAAGATTGCTCATTGAATACAGATTTCAGAAAGGCACCACACGTACTATTTGGAATATAAAAAAGTGAGCTGCTTTTGTAAGTGACTGACACACACTACAATGTAATTATTGGATTTAAGTTCAAGTTGCACTAGTTACCGATCAGTAACATGCTAAGTAGTACAAAGCTACAATATTATTACCTGCTCCTGATATGATTTTATGAAAGTTGAGGAAACAATATCAGAAGGTTATAAATTCCATACAGTCCTTATTTCATCATAGTTCCTTAATATCTTTTAACTACATTGCATTTGTATATGATAAAGCAACTATCTAGAAGTATTTTCTAGAAAAAATGAACAAAGTATAACTATTTGTACATGCAGCGAATGACCACAGATGAAAAGGTACGTTTTTTTTTAAATTTAAGAAATAATTCAATATCTCAAAAACGGTGACACTTTTATATAGGTAAGTTTTTCCCTTAAGTTTGTTGTGGTACATATTGGACTCCCTGAGTTTTATAAAAAAAAATATCTGTGAAGTCTAGTATTTCTCTGCATGCAACCCAACATCCTCAAAGCCTTCCTGCAGCAACTCTCTAAATGTTGAGCAAAAGTTAACTTTGAATAAAAAATTACTCCCAGATCCCTAATCGACTTAACATGTTTTAAGATAGCCCTATCAACAGAATACGTATTTTCTGATTTAAACTAAAGATACCTTATTTGAAAGTCGTGCCTATGCGAAAATACGACCTCCGTCTTTAGGCGACAGCGTTACAACCTCTCGGTTATGCCATTTCCTTTTCCATTGTTGATACATTTTTAAAAGGCGAAACATTAGGAATAATTACGATGCAGGTTGAGGGGCAATCTTTCCTATGAAGGTTGATTTCATGTTTAAGAATAAACAATTCTCTTTTTTAAGGGTAATGGAAAATGTTTTTTAAATATTTACTCGGTTTGTACCCGAGTATCCGATTTTGCCGAGTATTAGTTTATTCAGTCTGAAAGCAAGCACACTAAATCTCTCATTATGAGCCAATAAAGAAATAAAAATTTATAGAAGAAAATTTGCGCTTTCTATGTGAATCAAATCTTCGATGAATTTTGGGACATTATTTGACTTGTTTACTAATTGTTTCATTTTTTTCTCACAGGGTGCAGATCCGGCATGGAGTACAGTCTACGACAACAATTTTTTCATGAGAGAACGATCAGAAAGTTCCAATCTAGATCTAGAATCTAGAAATGACACAATTAACTTGAGCCACTTATTTCACACACCGATTTCAACAGCCATAGCAACTGATCACACTTATCCGAGGAATCCAGACTCTGCCTCAGCTGGTCAAAGCGAGGATATGACACCGATTATGAGTCTCATACACATGACCATATCGCACATCCAAAGGTGAGATACGATTTTTAGTAATTGATTATAATATTTCACAAAAAGATTTCTTCTGTTCTCTCTGCTTAGAAGAAAACATAAGTCTCGTGGCGTCGCCAACCACTTATGCCAACAAATGTATTATACATGTCGACCATCGTCTTCTGGTGTCAATGTTGCCACCTTTCATACAGTTGCCCCAGGTTTTATATTTCGTCGTGGGAGAACCAAAGACAGCCAACGATAGGCAGCTGTTTCATGCTTTTTGTCAACAAACCAAAGCATAACAACTGTCGACTATCCGAGGTATGAGATCTACCGAAATAAGACAATACAAATTGCAATCTGTTATCAGAGTCGCCCACTGCGAGAGTGAATATGTAGCAACTATCGGTTGAAATTTAGAACTGTACCAGTGTACCAGTTCGGGTTTGATAACCCAGTCACCACTGTGAGTGCTAGGGGCTGACAACTCTGGCGATATAGTAGATGTGGTTACTCGCTATTGAATAAGCTAAACATGCTGATTTCGTCCGCCTAGCCACAGACAGCCAACCATGGACAGCTCTTTCGTGCTTTTTGGAAACTCATCAGCATGGTCTAGAATTGGACTCTGGGACAACAAATGAAAGCATAGCAACTATCCCCTATGTCTTATTTCAATAGTTACCATCACCTAGAAGGTTGATGTCATGTTTAAGAGTTCGTAGTTTATTTATTAAAGAAAATTTACAATTGTTTGGTCATGCTGATGTCTAGATAAGTTTCCGGGATTTTCTGTTGTTTTGATACCATTTCAATAAAAATGAAAAGTCGATATAGTAGGGATTTAGCTTGAATTTTTAAATGGCTGTTACTAGGGCGTCACTTGCAGGTTTTATCGCTAGATAGCACCACCAACACCACTTCCAGATTTTGCTATCCCCGTTCTCGCCGCTTCCGGCAACCCGCCTTGCCTCTGTTTCTTTTTTCTCAGTTTAGTATCGTTTTTCCATTTTTGGTGCATTAAAACTTGAGGAAATAATTACTAAGAATTTATTTCTGATTCCTAATAAAATTTATTCATCAGGGCCATTAATAACATCATTGATAACTTTACTTATATACAGGGTGGGCCAAGAATTCGTTAACATTTAAATCTAATACACTACGCAAACAGATGCCGCGCGAAACAATTTTATTTAAACAGTTCGCTCATTACTGTAAGACGCTTATTTCGCGTTGAATACAATTTACACGACTTAAGTCAGTGTCCAAGTGCTCCTTTGATAAAGAAATGGGTGAAGAAGTTCGAAGAGACGGGATCTACACAGAATGTGAAGCAAACCGTCAGCCCACGGACTGCTCGGAGCGAAGAGAACGTGCAGCAAGTTTCCGCTTCTGTTCAACGTGATCCAGATTTATTGACGCAGTATTTTGAGATGAGATTTGAAATTACATCCATATAAGATCCATATAGTGCAGGGACTAAAACCTAAAGATTTAAATTTCCGCAAGTCGAATGCCGAAACGATGTTAGCTCAATTCAGTAATTTTGACAATCTCTTATTTTCTGACGAAGCCCATTTCCACCTCAACGGACATGTGAATAAACAGAATTGCAGGTACTGGAGCAGCGAACATCCCAAAGCTAAACACGAGAAGCCACTTTACTCTCCTAAAGTAACTGTATGGACTGCAATTTCAGCAAAAGGAATCATTAGCTCCTACTTCTTTGAAGATTCTCGCGGCCATTCAGTTACTGTTAATTCTGCAGAGTATGTGAAAATGTTACGGTTCTTGGCACCGATGCTACTGGAATTTGCTGGCTATAATCGTAAAACATGGTTTCAACAAGATGGAGCCACGTGTCACACATCCAACGAGTCCCTGCCGGTGGTCAAAGAACTGTTCCGGAAAAGCTCATTACCAGACGAGGCGACATCCCATGGCCACCCAGAAGTCCAGATCTATCCCCACCAGACTTTTTTTTGGGGTTATTTAAAGAGTCGTGTCTACATCAACGAAAAGAAAACATCAACGAAGAGATGTCGGCGATCTCGCAGTCTTTATGCCGACGAATATTCGAAAACTTCGGTACACGTTTAGAAGGGTGCAAAAATCGTAACGGTGGTCATTTAGAGGATATAATTTTCAAGAAATGAATTCAAACTAATTAGGTTTTTTGTGAATAAACAATTTTTAAAATACGTCAAATGTTTTTTCATACGATTTTTTCAAATGTTAACTAATTCATGGCAAACCCTGTATATTAAAATAGCTGTATATTACAACTTATAGCTATTTAACTTTCAGGACATTATGCGGAATATTACAAGATTTAGTTTAGTAACAAAAGAGAAATGTCAATTTCAAATCTTTTCTAACCTTAAATTGCTTATTTGACCAATTCGTGGGTGTATTTAACATAGTTGTCAGTCATCTAGAAAGCCTGGCCTTAAAAGTAAACATTTTTTTAAGGTAAAAGGGAGTATTTTGTTTCTTACAGCATTGGGTTGGCCATTTTTGAGAATACGTTAATCAGTGGTATAAATCTAACAGTTTTATTCTAATTCAAGGCAAGCACAGCAAGTGAGGCAAAGAGTCGAGGTGCTAGAAAGAATAGATAGAGCTAACATTGAAATTTCTCAGTTGCAATTGATACGTCAACTGTTGATTGAACTGACCAGATATGTGAGATCAGGTGATGTGCGAAATCGGTCTACAGGTAAGAACTAATCTGAAAAGTATGCAGTTTGATCAAAACAAGAACACGCGCCTGTTTAGTACTTTAAACATACAAAGAATTCAAGCATTCCTATAAATTGTGACCAAACAAGTGCCACTTTCGTATCCATATAATGTTTTGCGACTGTGGTATTTTTTACAGGTGGCATGTCAAGTGTGAGGCAAATGATGGCTGGCACAAGGATAAGTGATTCTAGTCCTCAAGAATCTACGAGTGAAGAATCACCAAGTACCACAACACCACCTGTTGTACCTCCTAGTAGTTCCAGTAGTAGTAATGTTCCTACGAGTAGTACTGAAGAGCCTAGTACTTCATCAGGGCAAGCTAGATCGAGGGCGTCGAGCAGAAAGACTTACCCACCTTCAAGGCTGTATAGGTTAGTTGAATTATCTTCTGCGTCTTAAGGCAACACGACGGTAACTCGACTTCAAAGTGTTGGCGTGTATCAAGAGAGATACCCGATTCGACGAATTCCAAACCGTCAGACATAGAACGCCGAGATGGCCCGTTTTATAGGAGACAAGGAATTAAGTTAAGAAAAATATCTGCTAAATAAACAGGGTTTTCGGCAATTTGGCAAGCAAAAAATTCTGCTATAATTTATGTAGGAGCGGGGGGTGTAGGTTTCAACCACTTCGTTTTTTTTAAGAGTCAAATATTAGGTAGTCGAGCAAATTATACGTGTACCAAATTTAATTCAAATCGGATTATCGGTTCTTAAAATCCCCTAAAAATAGATGTTTTTAAAAGAAATCTATTACGGTCAAACGAAGAACTTTTGCATAGAGATAAATCATATCCAATCTACTTATTTTGAGCCTAAAAATGCGTGGTACTCCATATCCACGGAATATTCACAAGTCGTGACCAAAAATGAAACATCATACACAGGACCGCATTTTAAGGGAGGTCTTCAATGTAACATTTTTTACTCGAGGGCTTCATGTTAAGATATTTTTGGAACATGTCTGATTTAAATGAAAATTGGAAGGCATGTGCTTTGCTAGACGTCCTAATATTTGACTTTTACAAAAAAAAAGGGTTCAAGAAAGGTGAAAACGACCCCGACGAGCTGGTTTATAAAAAAATGTCTTATTCCATCAAGTTTTAATTTTTTTGCGTCGTACTGTTATGTGCAGAAACGAAAATGGTGGTCATATTGAACCTTTTATGTGAGATTCGCAATATTGTCTGAATTAAACAAAATTGTAAATACTTGTTTATTTTCGCTAACAACACTTAAAGAATCAATAAGATGCTTGGAACCCCTTGATCAAACTAAAAAAACGTTGTCATTGGGAGAGTTGCGAAAAAGTTCTGCTATTATTCATGTAGCGGTGGAGTTAGTTTTCACCCTTCTCGAAACCGTTAGTGATATTTTTGTAACGTTAAATATTAGGACGCCTAGCAAAACATGTGTTCCAAATTTCATTCATCGTTTTTAAAAATACCTGAAATGAGAATAATTTTAAAAAGGAACGGACTAACGAGGTAATTTTGCAATTAGGTAAATCATGTGTGCTTGACGCTTTGGGAGGCTTGACCTCCTTTTGGGAATGCCTACCCCAACCGATTCTGGGCTTTTCTGGTTTTACTCGGTACCAGCTTAACACGATCTCGGCATACTACAGGACCGATCAATCTATTGTCACAACACACTGTATAGAAATGAAGAGAAGACAAAATAAATGAACTGTCACCTGGAGGACAGATAACAAAATATAATGTCATTATTGTCATTGTGTCATTCTGCCCCTACTGAGCGAGGGCCGTGGCAAATGCTTGTTCCGGAAGTCGTTGTATCCAGTATACAACTTCTTCCCGTCCAAGTGATTGCGCACGCGTTAAGGAATACCTCAGTACCGATTGCCGGGTGGCGGTACAAGTCCGCCAACGGGCCACTTTAGGTCTATTTAACATCACTAATACGTAAAAAGAAGGTGGTAGACAAGGACCAGTCGACCGAGGCAGTACCACCCGCTAGCTTTTCCCAGGGTGTCTTATAAATGTCCGCATGTTTCCACACCTAAGCTATGCAGTCGGTTATCTACCAAAACAAAGAAATTAATGATGATGGATCCCTCGAGCACTAAAAACTCCGGACGTAAACTCACTCCACTCTCGGAATGTCCGGGTGGAGGGTGGGCTCGAGGGAACAACATCGAAGATAAAATTTGTTTTTCGAACATCTGCGGGATCAACAGCAACATTGATGCTGTTCATCACTACCTGCAATCCAATCGTCCCGCCGTGCTTTTCTTGGCGGAGACAAAAATCTCAGAGGCTGCACCGATTAACCATCTCAACTTCCCAAACTACGAGGTGCACTCCAATCTGAGAAAGAACGGGCGAGTTGTGGCTTTTGTCCGCAGCAGTCTTTCCTGCTCCAGGGATCCTTCTTTGGAAACAGACCGGAAGGACATTCTGTGGCTTCGCCTCAACTCCAAAACATCACCCAAATTTATTTGCTGCCTTTATCGCTCTCCCTCGAACCATAACTGGGATGACCTACTTGAATACCTCGCCGTCCAGATCGACTTCCTGAACATCAATCACCCCGCTTCAGAGGAAGTTCTTCTCGGTGATTTCAATGCCCATAATGAGCTTTGGTTGGGCTCAAATAAGACCGATGCAGCAGGTCGTGCAGTCGAAGCGTTCGCTCTTACTCAAGGGCTGACCCAGCTGGTGACGAGCCCTACTTTTTTCCCCCGCGTCTCGTCACACGCCAGTAGCCTGCTGGATCTCTTTCTGACCACGCATCCTGCCCCTTACAGCACTGCTATCCTGTCCCCCCTGGGTAACTCAGATCACGGTGTTGTGGAGGTTAGGTTTCGGTCAGAAGCCGCTGTGGCCGCAGAAACTCGCACAGGCCGCAAAACTTGGCATTACGGACATGCCGACTGGGAGGGGCTCAGAGACTTCTTCTCTAGCTTTCCTTGGAGAGATGTCTGTTTCACTGACGCGGATGCGTCGACTGTCTGTTCTTCAATAACCGAAATTATCCACGTCGGAATGGAGGAATACATCCCTCTCACAGTGAAAGTTCCTAAACCAGGGTCCAACGGCTGGTTCAACAAATCGTGTGACACTGCTCGCCAGCAGAAGATCAAGGCCCACAGAACCTACTTACAAAACCCCACTGTAGAGAACAGACAAGCCGACGTCGAGTCCAGAAACAAATATAACGAAGCGGTTCGCAATGCCAAAAACCAGCATGATATAAAAGTTAGGCACAGGGTAATGTCGCAGCGCAATGGCAGTCGGTCTTTCTGGACGCTGGCCAAGCAGATTGAAAAGAACTTCTCACACAGTAGCCTTCCACCACTTACGTGTCAGGATGGAACTATTGTATTCGACTCAAAGGCCAAAGCGGAAGTGCTAGCCAAGATCTTTGCTGCCAACTCCACCATGGACGTCCCCACCAACGCCCAAGTGCCGTCAATTCAAAGGGTTCCCCACACTATGCGGGAGGTAACATTCAGGCATAAGACCGTAAGACGAGTGCTCTTGTCGCTCGACATCAACAAAGCTTCTGGTCCGGACTTGATTCCTGCCATTGTACTGAAGAGATGTGCAGCTGAGCTTGCTCCAGTTCTTTCGCGTCTCTTCCAAATATGTTATGAATCCGGCACCTTCCCAGAAAACTGGAAATTTGCTCATCTACAGCCCATCCCAAAAAAAGGATCTAAAACCGACCCTTACAACTACAGGCCTATAGCTCTGCTTTCTGTTATAAGTAAAGTGATGGAGAGGTGCATAAATTGCGAGCTTCTGGACTACCTCGAACATCACAGCTTGATTAGCGACAGGCAGTACGGTTTCCGGCACCAACGATCCACAGGGGACCTCCTAGCTTACGTCACGCAACTGTGGAGTAAACTCATCCAGTCTCATGGTGAGGCTCATGTCGTTGCTCTTGACATCACGAAAGCGTTCGATCAACGACCTCCTTTCCTGCACGATCAACCCAATCCACAGCTTCGCTGATGACAGCACTCTACATGCAGGAATTCAGAGTGACAAGCCGATCTCTGCCGCTGAGATGGAAAAAAGAAGACTAGCGACGACTTCTTCTCTGACAAGAGACCTGGAGGCTATCACTGCTTGGGGACGCAACAATCTTGTACAGTTCAATGCTTCCAAAACACAGTACTGTACTTTGGCGAACAAAAAGCGTCCTAGCGCTCATACAGTTTCGATGGACGATCGAGTTCTAGCAAAGAGCCACTCATTTCGGCTGGTCGGAGTCCAGATCACCGAGGACCTGATCTGGCACGACCACATCTCGTCAATAGCTGCAGCTGCTGGGAAAAAGCTAGGCTATTTGTTTAGGGCTAAGAAGTACTTTTCTCCGCATGACCTTCTCACTCTATACACGGCCCAGATAAGGCCTAGCCTCGAGTATTGCTCACACATTTGGGGTGCTGCCGCACCGACTACATTGTCCATGCTCGATGCTGTCCAGAGGAGGGCAGTCCGACTGATCGATGACTCTTCTCTAACAGACAGTCTCGGGACTCTTTCGCACCGGCGGGCCGTCGGCGATCTAGCTCTTTTCTATCGCTACACCAACGGGCTTTGCTCCTCAGAGCTCTCTTCCATGATGCCGCCGCGCGATGTGTCTGCCAGACAGACCCGCCTGACTTCGGCGTCCCATCCTAACCGTGTCAAACTTCGTACATCCAGAACTGGCCGATACGACCGCTCCTTTGTCCCGAGGGTGTCTAGATTGTGGAACAAACTACGGGAGGAAGCTTTTCCCAGTTCTACTAACCTTAGGCAGTTCAAAAATCGTATTAACAAAATTTCTTTGGGATCATCATAGCAGCCGCGGTGTTCCGGCATTTAGGCTTCTGCCTGCGCGGCTGTTTCGATATAAAAAAAAAAAAAATTGTCCTTGAAAAATTCCTCCGTGGGGGCCAAACGTCATACAATAAACTTAAATTTAAACATGCTTATAGTTTCGTCGCTTAAATGGGGGAAAGCTTACGTATTTAGGTAACCAACAAAATGCCGCTCAGAAATTTTCGAAATTCAAATTACTTCCAGAGACAAATAGAAAAAACTGAGTTTCCCAAATAATTTTCTTATTTGTAGTGGAATTTCAAAATAAATTGCACATTAACACTGTCATTATTCACCAATATGACGTCTCGTCTCTTGTCTTCCAGCATCAGCTTTATTTTTTCTATGGACGCAGGTGAATAGATTTTTAACTCTGATTCCAAACATGTATAATATGCCATACATTGACATTGCCAAACCTTAGTTATTCTAGAAAAAAACAATTTCCTTGAAGTAATCAGACAGTCTCTTTTGTTTTG
Source organism: Acanthoscelides obtectus (assembly GCA_963669975.1). Classification (NCBI taxonomy): domain Eukaryota; kingdom Metazoa; phylum Arthropoda; class Insecta; order Coleoptera; family Chrysomelidae; genus Acanthoscelides; species Acanthoscelides obtectus. The sequence continues at coordinate 51,175,163 of CAVLJG010000001.1, read as the reverse complement.
TATATGAGAGCAGACCTCAAATTGAGCATGGTAACAGAGTTGGCAAGAATGAGAAGGGGAATAAATCGAGCCGTGAACAATTTACAGAGAACCGTGCTTATTTCTGATCATTATTGTTACTAGCATCAATAAAAATTTTATTTTTTGTTCAGTATTCACCATACCTTTCGTTTCCTTATAATGTTCGTTCCAACAACAAATTCATGGCCCAGCCAGAGCAGACCTCAAATTCAACATACCAACAGAAATTGGAAGATTGAGGAGAAGAGAAATAAATCGAGCAGTGAACAATGTACAGAGAAGAGCCAGGATTGGCCTACCAAATAACGGACATTTTTAACATATACTACGATTTACCTCTGCTCATTTATGATTATTTTGTTATTGTCACCAATAAAATTTTTATTTTGTGTTCAGGTTTTACCATACATTTTTATTTCCTTATAATTTTAATTGAGCAACAAATTCATGGCCAACTAAGGTAATACATCACTGAATTTAGGACTAAAAAACCCATTTAAGTGTACAAAATTCCAATATAGCTTCCATATGAAAAAACAAAGTTGCTCATGGACGGCGAAGAAGAATCCTCGAATTGATAATTTACTACCTCATCTTGTAGAGGAGATTAAGTGATAATGATAACATGCATAAATGACTATCTGATAATTTCAAGGCCTATATAAGAAATTCTGTTTTTTTCAATAACTTAAGGTTTGGTAATGTAAGTATATGATGCGTTCGAAACCCTGTCATCGTTATCCGCCGTGATGTTCTGATTCCTGTGGATCTCGCTCCTGGCCTGCTCCAGCTCCCTTCGTAATCGTTGGGAATGGGCCCGCTGCGTTTGGACCTCGGCTTCCAGCACGGCGATGCGGATGTCGCGGGTCGCCTCGGATCGTTCGGTTATTTTTTCGGTACGCTCTAGGTTGGTCCTAGACATTTTTCGACTCCATTCATCTGGCAAAAATAATAAAAAATAAAGTTGATGCTGGAGGAACAGAGACGAAACGTCATACTGGAATTCTAATTATGCCATCTTGTAGAGGAAAAAAAAGGGGCAATTTTAATGTGCTGTTTGTTTTGAAATCCCACTACAGAAGTGGGGAAAAAATTTAAACGATTTTGGGAAAAAATAGTTTTTTTCTGTGTATCTCCGGAAGTCCTTCAAATTTTGAAACATTCTGACCGGTATTTTGTTAATTACCTAAATATGCAAGTTTATTCCCATTTAAGCGATTCCGTATATCTTATAGTTTCCGAGATCCCAATGGTGAGAATCGAATTTGAAACACCCGGTATATGTGGTTTGATTCGCTCAATCCGTGGAGTCCTGCAAACATATTTCTTGTGTATGATGATCAGTCGTACAACTATTAACTTGCCCTTCTCGTGCCAATTGTTCTCATTGCTAAATCTTTATTTTCGAATGTATCTGCAACCTCTCAAAGCTTCCACTTTCACAGACTTTCAGCGAGACCCTACCGCAAGCACTCGATGTACCAATTCATCGGCAGACGGTATCTGAATCGCGGTGGCGCAGGTAGCGCCAGACAGGGCAGCGCCAGGACAACTGCTGCAGGGGGCCTTCTGCCATTAGGCATTTCTCATGAACAGTACCTGCCTTCTGAGGGGAGTAGTACCAGGCCACTACCGGCACCGCCCAGGCCGCCATCAGCGTTGCCGCTCACCGCCAACACGCTCTCTATGACGACGAGGAGGCTGGAACGACGTCTTGTTGAACAGGTCAGTATGATAGTAGATCCGAGGTAGAAACGACCTTCACCCATCTCTTTTATTCTGATTATTTTTTTTTTTAAGTAGGCGTTGCAAATTCTTGATTCAAATACCTGTCACCGTTATTATCGTGTATTGTTAATATTGCTTTATTATCGTCAAAGTTGCCAGACGGTCATTTTAGCAATGAAGAAAAGTAATACACGCTGACGTGCCACATGTTGCGCTACAAAAATACTACAGATATGTATCTTGATTAATTTCGCCAAAGAAGGCAGCCAAGTAAGTCCATTTTCTTAAAGTTGGCTCGAAATTTAAATGACTATGGTTCATTTAAAAATCCTGTTACGTCTCGCAAAAACAAACACCCCTATAAACTCAGGATTTGCCAACGGGTTAGTTCAGGGGATAACAGTCGGCGCCAACATTTTTATGAGTGGTACACACGTGTGATGAAGATTTGTATTTCCCTTCAAAAATAATACAGGGTGGCCCATCCATGTGTGGACGGAATGTTATTCATAAACAAATACACTTTGGGAAAATCTATTTATGGCATGTTATACATGACATTTGAGGGCACATTTCTAAAATATTGGCAATTAGACAGGGTGTCCCAATTTTGACCTACATATCAAAGTTGTGATTTTTTAATTGGAATGCTTGAAATTTTATTGCATATTTGGATGAACCAATTCTAAAGAGGAAGATTGATATAACATACTATGGGGTTTTGATAATTAGCTATTGAGATGTAAGGTGTTTTGTCCAAAAAAACCGTCCACTTCGGCAACCCCTCATTCCGCCATTTTGAAACTTGGAGTGCTGAATTTTATACCAAAAAAACTTACACACCTCAGCTTTTATCTTATTTGTTACTTTTTCGAATTTTCATTTTTGCTCATACAGGGTGGTCAAAAACGCGAATTGTACTTTTTCTCAAAAATTCATCATCCACGGAAACCAAAGACAAACAGTCGGCTAGTTCTATATTGCCACTAAGAGTGCAGATTTGATGTAAAAACTAATATCATCAGAACAGTACAAATCAGCTTCAAATGTAATAGAGAAAAATAACTATTACAACAACATAAACAAACAACTATCACTACTCAACACCTAATATACAAAAACTGCTCGAAAATATCTCCATCATGTTGAATACACAGCCGTAGTCTTTGGATAAATGACCGTTCGTTGTGTTCCCTTATGTTCAGAAAATCATCCTTAATCCTTGACTTCATATTTTTCGGGGTAGATGATGGATATCTCTAAACCTCTTGATTAACGTAGCCCCATAGAAAGAAGTCCATCGGTGTCATATCTGGTGATCTAGGAGGCCAAGATATAGGCCCACCAGGACTGATCCAGCGATTGTTACTCCAGGTGTCCAAATAGTTACGCATACGATTATGATAATGCTTCGTGATGTTGGAAGTACATATGCATCCGACACCCTCCAAAAGCAAAGGCAAATGCTCGATCAAAAAATTCAAGTATTCTGTACCTTTTAATCTGTTGTCGAAAAAGAAAGGCCCGATAACTTGTCTGCCAATAACTCCTTCCCAAACATTTAAGCTCCATTTATTTTGGAAATCTATTAGCCTAATCCAGTAAAGGTTTTTCGTCGCATAATAGTGCATGTTATGCTGTTAAAAGTTGCCTCATCGCTAAAAAGAACCTTATCCAGGAAAGTAGTGTCTTCACTCACTTTATTTAGCATTATTCTACTAAACTCCATTCGAGCTGCGAAATCCTGAGGACGAAAGCCTTGTTGCAAGCATAGGTGATATGGATGGTACCTATGCTTGTGAATAATCCTTTGGACAGAAGTTCTGCATATATCAGTTTCTGCTCCAATTTGCCGTGCACTTAAATGGGGATTTTCTTGCAACATTAATAGAACCTCCAACTGATTCGCCTCATTGATGACACTTGCATTATTTATACATTTTTTACTATATTCCACTGCTCCACTTGATTCAAAACGTTCTCGTAGTGTGGAAAATGTTTCCGGCCTTGGATGTCTCATATTAGGGTACCGTTGCTTATAAATGCGAGATGCTAGGAAACTATTTCTTTGAGCTTCGCCCAAAACGAACACCATATTCACCATAGGATGATGCGATATTTTAGGGAATTAACCCTTGTGTCTAGTATCAATAAAAAATTTAATCCAAACTTGCACAAATATACAGGGTGATGCATTTGAAATTTTTGAGAAAAACTACATTTTGCGTTTTTGACCACCCTGTATGAACAAAAAGTTAAATTCGAAAAAGTAATAAATAAGATAAGAGCTGAGGTGTGTAAGTTTTTCTTTGATACAAAATTCGCTTACGCCAAATTTCAAAATGGCGGACTGAGGGGTTGCCGAAGTGGGGGGTTTGTCTAGTCAAAACACCTTATATCTCAGTAACTAATTACCAAAACCCCATAGTATGTTATAACAATTTTCCAAATATGCAATAAAATTTGAGGCATTCCATTTGAAAAATCACAACTTTGATATGCAAAATTATCATAAAAGGTTTCAATGGAAAAGTTCTTTTAGTTTTTCCCAAATACCTCAGTAAGCCATGAAATTTTTACTGCTCTTTCCTAATTTAACCTAACCTTATCTCCCACAGTTATTGAGATCTCCATGCATAGGATTCTTACCTTGGATATGTACCTGTACATCACGAGTGGGTTCGCTGAAAAATTGCTGGCGAGGCTATGATTAAGTAAAATTAAAAACGGTTTTGGGAAAATTCCGTTTCTTTCATCTATCTCGAGAAATACTAGGAATTGCGAAACTTTACAAATACTGGGTTTACGTAGAAGTGCATACGCTCTACCATAAGTTCTTGAGTGAACGGTATCAATGTGTGAAAGTATAGTAAATAGCACAAGTAGCCTTTGTCGCATAACATATAGTATACCACAGGTAATAGTTTTAGGGACAGTTCTGTTCAACATCCATATAAACGAGTTGTTTTCTACAGAGACTGAAGGAGAAATTGTTGGCTTTGCAGGCGATACGGCTGTATTTTATACTGATAAAAACTGGGCCTTGCTAAGAAATTTAATTGTTGAGAATTTTAACCATGAATCTGTAAAAAAGCTATAACGGTTTTTTGCGATGGAAGATCGTTTACAAATTTTATCATTAAATTCTAATACTGCAACAGTTCAAATAAAATCAGCTGAAAAAGTCAAATATTTATGGATATCTGTTCAGCAAATTGAAAGCTTCGCAAAATGGTTGAGGTGCCTTTTTCCAAAATTCAGATTCTTCAGAGATATTTTTAAAGAAAAACACTTATACACCCTATACAGGGTGACTTTGAAGTTGAGTCATTAATTTTCAGATAATGATTGTAGAAGGAAGATAAACCAAAATATGTGTAAAAATAAAAAAAAATTAAAAAAAAATGTTACCTTGTTTTATAAAGTATCCTCCCGACAAGTATTTCAGTGCGGACCTGTATTTGATCGTGCGGTCTTGGAGAACCGGCATGCCCTCCCCTGTGAGGTCTTAAGTCACCTGATTCACGAGCCCTTTGTACTACATTAACAAAGGCACGAGGGGTTGGTTGCACTCGATTGGGGAACCGATTCGCACAAATCCGTGATGCCGCGGCAGCATTTTGTAAAGACGTAACGTTGTTGAATAGTCGGTAGAACAGAAAAGAAATTTCTAGATCGCAACGTTGTCAAATGGGTGGGGATTATAAAATAATTGTATGGGCTTACTAGACCGACTTGCTCCTCCATTATACACGTGCGTATTCAACTTCTTTCTATGAGGGGCTAACTTGTGCTGAACGTAATCTTTTCGCTTCAGAGACAGTGCATTTCGCTATTTTTTTATAAGATTTTGTATGATCTTTTTAGATGAGGGTGTTTATGTCGATGCAACCACAATCCCAGAACACACAAAATCGGAGAGTTGATCTAGGGGAACACATATTAATGCTCAGGTTACATGGGTGTGTCTTACGAATGAATAGAATATTAGGTACGTATGAAAATTCCCTATCAAAATCAAATTTAGTAGTAAAAAACATCATCTTCAGTCAATCTCTACCTTAACAATATCTCGTTGCACCTTGCATAACTAGTTACGGATGGATATAATTCCCAGAGCTTGGAAATATGCCACACATTTACATTTTTGTTTACAAGAGAGAGAGAGAGAGAAGCGTGCAACACCATGCAATAACAACTAACCATTTGAACACTGGTATGCCGACCACCCTCGTTACTACTACTTCACAATTTCAAAATAAAGCCATTATTTGGGCATACAAACAAACTAAAGCTCACATTTCTACCATGTATTCAAGAAAATGGTGTAAGGTTTGGCACTATCGCATGCGTATGGGACGCACTCTTTCTAACATACGTCTTCTCTGTCTCTGTCTCGTACACACTGAAAGCGAAACTCAAAAACCTAAATTAATTTCACTGTATATGTAAAATTTTAGACATTAAACTTTGGCTCTATAGAAAATTCCTGAAAAGTTTCATGGATATATTAGTGCTTTTGCCTATTGTCTAAATATGCTTGAATCATTCATTTTGCACATTATCTTTTAGGTCATAATCCGGTGTCCAATGTCCTGGGCAACATAAGGGCTGATCCAACAGCTGCAGTGACTCGAGACGGGGTCGCTAGGTTTGGACCACGTCATAACCTTAGCCTGTTGATAGACGATATCAGTAGGAACGTTGAAGGAGGACCAGGAAATCTACATTTTCTTTTAAGATGTCAGATACTTAGAGTAAGTAACGTAACCATATTTGACACTCAATAATGCAATATTCTCCACCTTGAAAAAGTTGGTCGTTGAGTATTTGAAATTCGTGTATTGAATAAGAATTCATTTAAATCCAACAACTCGATCTTTATTTTGGTTATCAGTAGAAAGTGATTATACAATTCATAGAAAAAGGGGTAAATAATTAGGATATAGTGGATGATCTAACAGGCATTCCATGATTTTGATTTTAAAAGACTCTAACAATCTTAGATATATTATCAGAATGCATGGAAATTATGTTTATTTAAACAAGAGTCTTCAAATATCTTCTTCTGCTATTTCTTGAGATAACCTTGGTATAAGTAGTAGTAGATCTCGGATATTAAGACTTGGATTGATAGCGAAGTGGTGTGGATAGACTACTATACTGCACAGTTCCTCACAGGACACGGTTGTTTTGATAGCTACCTGGAGAGGGTAGGAAAGAGAGAGTACACAAACTGCATATATTGGAGGATACTCCTAAACATCTACTACAATGTGGTTGACTTCCAGAGGTAGCTGAAAACGACACTTAGCGAGAGGCTCACTGCTGGCAGTTTTGCCAGGCATGTAAGACAGGGCAAATGGGTTCAGATTTAACCAATAGTGAGGCGACTGATTCTAATCAAGGTGCAAGAGAACAAAATTAAACAAAAAATAGGTTTCTACTTGCCAGGTTTTGCATATACATGTATATATATGTACGACGCTAAAAATATGATAACAAAATACCATTGGCAAAGAGTTGTTACGAGTTCTGTAAATTAAGCGATGAGACTGGCAACTTAGCGTTTGATCTGACAACACTGGAGGCGTCGGGCTTGGAGGGGAGACAGAGGAACATGATCCGCCTTCAGTACAAGTTTGAACTCAATCGAGTTCTTTAGTTGTACGTAGCGATTTTGTTGTTTTTTTTACTGTTGTGTTTTAAAAATGAGTGACATCAATTTCAAGAAACGGTGTGCTCAGATTTGGGAACAGTGCAACAAACTCTTGCTAAATAGGCCTACGGAGATAGTGTTTTGTCAAGAGTCCAGGATTTTCGGTGGTTTAAGCCATTTTCAGAAGGGAGAGAGTCGATTGAAAATGAACCGCGAAGCGGAAGAACCGATGAAAATATCGACAGAATCCGGGATCATGTGCGTTCAGATCGTCGGTTGACTGTCAGAATGATCGGAGAAGAGTTAAACTTGACTCACACTACCATTCATCAGATCAAGAACAACTGGGTGTTGCATCACAATAATGCTCCTGTCAGACAACAATGTCAATAAACGAATTTTTGGCCAGTAAAAACATTCCTGTGGCTCCTCAGCCTCCTTATTCGCCTGACTTGAGTTCTTGTGACTTTTTTCTCATCACGAAGTTGAAAAATCACCTCATTTGATTGACAATATAAAATTGTAATTATATTTGAATAAAAAAAAATTAAAAACAGTCTCGTAACTTAATTTACAGACCTCGTATATAAATAGAAGACAGACAAGGCGCAAAAAATTAGAGAGAGATGAGAGATGACTCCAAAAACATGGCTTCCACAAGACAGCTGATGGCGTCCTAAACACGGCTGTTCTCGTTTAGTCGGAAATAAACGCGTTGTTGGCAGATCGATAATCCTTAAAATTTCTTTTGAAAGCTGACCCTGGCATGGACTTGAAGTCTGTGAGAACGTGGTTGTACAAGCGATAAACACAGTGTGAAAATGATCTACTGAACATTGCAGTACGTTGTGGTGGTTGAGAAATGAGACCTCTGAACCGGACGTTGACATTGTGAAAATCTCTACGGAATGTAATTTTGTTATAGAAGTTCGGCGGTGTTCTATTTAAAATAATCTTATTACAAATTACTGCATAGTGCAGGTTGCCTGCATGTTTAACCAACCTGCTTCAGATAACCTGTAAGTAACAGGTTCAAATTTTCTAACTCCAAAGATAAACCTGAGACAAGATTTTTGAACATGCTCTATACGGTCCGTATCATTTTTTGTTAAGCAAGGTCCATACACTGAGTCACAGTGATTGAACAAAGACAAATTAAGCGTATCACAAAGTAAAATCTTAAGGTCAGTGGAAAAAATATGACGGAATGACAGGATTTTAAGCCGACCATAACCTTGACTAATGGACTTATCAACATGCTTTGTAAATCTCAAATCGTTATCTATGACTAAGCCCAAATTCCTTGTAGCAGATATATGTGGGATAATAATATTGCTGCGCGCAAGTCAATTATATTGACTCTATACTTTCTACGCCTTCGTTGTGGGTTTCAAAGGGGTGAGAAAAGTCATTTCAAAAGGCGGGATCGAATCGCGACTAGGTAGGTTTACTTAGGTACGATAAATCTTCGATTTCTACATATCATGTAGGGAAAACATGTGTGACTCATTATGTCTAACAGGTGCTTAATATTACCGGCATCAGCAGCTTCTTAAGAATAGAAGGTATTTCACTGACACCAAACATGCAATAAGTTATAACCATTTACCGCATAGAGCTTGCAACCTAAAATATTCAACCCCTCCAAACAATGTTTGAAAATGAGCTGGAATCTCTGGAATGTTGTAACACTGCGATTTTTTTGTACGTAGTTCCGCCGCCACTGTATCAATTTTCGAGATATACAACTACCTAAACGATGGAAGTATTGAACTCGCGATAATATTCGAACTTTAGTTCACAAGTCTTATGTTACTTAAAGATATCTGTATCATACAACTCCGTGTTTCACTTTTTTGTCGGTTTGTCAGTCCGTTTCTGTTGTATATCATTATGTAATAAGTACTGAATCAGTCCACTTGATGAAATATCCAGAGAACCATCATATACTGTGTAAAACAAATTAAGGGTTAGACAAAATGGGTGGGTACATTTAAGGATCATCACGACCATTAAAAGTTATTTCGAATTATATTATTATACATCGAACTTTTATCATCATTTGTTACCAGAACCAGAAGCTTCTTAATGAAATATCTTTGACTGATACTAAAGGCGTAACATTTACAATTTCCTACCACCTACAACACCAAAGCCCAAGCAATTTTTTTTCGAAACGATCAACAGACCTGAAATGTCAAAAAACGTCCTTGTCATAGTAGTACCCTGTTCGAAAATTTCATCAAAATCCGACCGCTAATTCTCAAGTTATATAGAAGTCAAGGATTAGCGGACACAAAGACGGAAATATGTGACATGGTTTTTCGTGATGTACATATGATCCAAAAGACAATATATCCCGTGTTAGATCCTTCTGCTTGTCTAAAATCAGAACTAGATGTTGTGGAGTCAATCAATTTGAGAAAAATTATTATTTTACTCTGAAACTATCGGCATTTTTTGCTCAAAATTCTTTATCATTTCGGAATAACTGAACTCAACAAAGAAGATATCATAAATCGTTAGCAACCTCGGTTACGAAGTACGAGGGACGAAGTATACAAAAGGCTTTCAAGCGCGCTGGCGTTGAATCCAGGGGTGGTCACTTTCAACACCTCCTTTAGGTTGGATTTTATAGCATTTGTATGTACAAAGTGGAAAAAAGATGTAGATGATGTTAAAGTGATTGTGTGTGTGTCTGTTGACCTAAAAAGAGCGTTTGTAACTATTGACAGGAAATTGTTGTTGAGAAAATGTGAAATGTATGGAATTAAGGGTACAGCCCTCTTGTGGGTGGGTGATTATTTATCTGAGCAGTTACTAGTGGTAAAAATTAAAAGTAAAATATCAAGAAATGTTTCTGTTGTTCATGGAGTACCTCAAGGCAGCGTACTAGGCCCATTGCTGTTTTTTTTATATCAAAACAGCCGCGCAGGCAGAAGCCTAAACGCCGGAACACCGCGGCTGCTATGATGATCCCAAAGAAATTTTGTTAATACGATTTTTGAACTGCCTAAGGTTAGTAGAACTGGGAAAAGCTTCCTCTTGTAGGTTGTTCCACAATCTAGACACCCTTGGGACAAAGGAGCGGTCGTATCGGCCAGTTCTGGATGTACGAAGTTTGACACGGTTAGGATGGGACGCCGAAGTCAGGCGGGATCAGTCGGACCGCCCTCCTCTGGACAGCATCGAGCCATGGACAATGTAGTCGGGGAGGCAGCACCCCAAATGTGTGAACAATACTCGAGGCTAGGCCTTATCTGGGCCTTGTATAGAGTGAGAAGGTCATGCGGAGAAAAGTACTTCTTAGCCCTAAACAAATAGCCTAGCTTTTTCCCAGCAGCTGCAGCTATTGACGAGATGTGTTCGTGCCAGATCAGTTCCTCGGTGATCTGGACGCCGATCAGCCGAAATGAATGGCTCTTTGGTAGAACTCGGCCGTCCATCGAAACTTTATGAGCGCTAGGGCGCTTTTTGTTCGTCAAGTACAGTACTGTGTTTTGGAAGCATTGAACTGTACAAGATTGTTGCGTCCCCAAGCAGTGATAGCCTCCAGGTCTCCTGTCAGAGAGGAAGTCGTCGCTAGTCTTCTTTTTTCCAGCTCAGCGGCAGAGATCGGCTTGTCACTCTGAATTCCTACATGTAGAGTGCTGTCATCAGCGAAGCTGTGGATTGGGTTGATCGTGCAGGAAAGGAGTTCGTTGATATGTAAGAGAAACAATGTTGGAGCCAAGACCGATCCCTGGGGAACACCCGCGTTGACGTTGTGGGATGAAGAGGAGAATCTGTCAATTACGACGGATATCTTGAGGCCAGAGATAAAGTCAGCCAACCATCTGCAAAGCTTTTCTGGGAGGCCATAGGATGGAAGTTTGCTTAAGAGGGCAGCGTGCCACAGCTTATCGAACGCTTTCGTGATGTCAAGAGCAACGACTTGAGCCTCACCATGAGACTGGATGAGTTTACTCCACAATTGCGTGACGTCAGCTAGGAGGTCCGCTGTGGATCGTTGGTGCCGGACACCATACGGCCTGTCGCTAATCAAGCTGTGACGTTCGAGGTAGTCCAGAAGCTCGCGATTTATGCACCTCTTCATCACTTTACTTATAACAGAAAGCAGAGCTATAGGCCTGTAGTTGTAAGCGTCGGTCTTAGATCCTTTTTTTGGGATGGGCTGGACATGAGCAAATTTCCAGTTTTCTCGAAAGGTGCCGGATTCATAAGATATCTGGAAGAGACGCGAAAGAACTGGATCAAGCTCCGCTGCACATCTCTTCAGTACAGTGGCAGGAATCAAGTCCGGACTAGAAGCTTTGTTCATGTCGAGCGACAAGAGCACTCGTCTTACGGTCTTATGCCTGAATGTTACCTCCCGCATAGTGTGGGGAACCCTTTGAATTGACGGCACTTGGGCGTTGGTGGGGACGTCCATGGTGGAGTTGGCAGCAAATATCTTGGCTAGCAGTTCCGCCTTGGCCTTTGAGTCGAATACAATAGTTCCATCCTGACACGTAAGTGGTGGAAGGCTACTGTGTGAAAAGTTCTTTTCAATCTGCTTGGCCAGCGTCCAGAAAGACCGACTGCCATTGCGCTGCGACATTACCCTGTGCCTAACTTTTATATCGTGCTGGTTTTTGGCATTGCGAACCGCTTCGTTATATTTGTTTCTGGACTCGACGTCGGCTTGTCTGTTCTCTACAGTGGGGTTTTGTAAGTAGGTTATATCAACGAGATTCTCAGCAGATTGAGCCAGCTTACTTGATGTGATTATACTGTCTGACAATGAATTGTTGTCGGGTACTGTGAGACACATTGATATGCATAATGTTACAGACCATCAGCTCTTGGTTGGTGACCTTAATATCTTGATTTCAGGGTTAACTCCTAAATTCATTACTTTCAGAGACTTTAAAAGTTTTGATAAGGAAAAATTTGATTTAGACTTGCATAATATTAACTTTAATAATATTTTTTTCTGGAATAGTATGGAGGGTAAAGTATAGTTTTTAACCAATGAAATTCTACTACTCTTTAACCATCATGCACCGCAATAGGCTTTTATCTAAGTATAAGAAATCAAGAGAAGTTCAACATTGGGAGGACTATAAACGGGTGAGAAATCTTTTTACCCTATCAGTACGAAATGAGAAGCGGGTGTATTTAAACCATATGAACAGGCGTTATAACAAAAAAAAATTTGGAATACTCTTAGTGAAATGAATATCTACAAAGGAAAAAAGGGTAGTGTAGACATCCCTAGTCACCTAAAAAACGCTGATAATATTAACAATTTTTTTACAGATTCAATTCTTAACATATCTCCCCCAGTCAACCCACAAACATTGAATAGATATAATAACGAGAAGGCTACAAATAACTGTTTTGAGTTCTCACTATGAAGCTGATATACTCCATGCACAAATGCTTCTGGGTTGGACGAACTAAGTTTAGACATGATCAAACTATGTTTTCCAACTATTGTCCCTGTTCTCCTTCATATTTATAATAATTGTATCGAAAAAAGCATTTTTCCAGCACAGTGGAAAGATGCTATGGTCTTGCCGTATCCTAAAACAACCAACCCGGAAAGTTTGGCCGACCTGAGACCTAGTAGTTTGCTCTCTGTACTATCGAAAATTTTCGAAAAAGCCTTGTTTGTTCAAATTACTTCCTATTTGAATAAAAATATGCTATTGCCATTATGCCAAACTGGATTTCGTAAAGGTTATAGCACCACCTCAGCACTAGTAAAGGTACTAGATGATTTAGTGTGTAAGATTGACAAAGGTGAAACCACTACCCTGATGCTCTTGGACTATAGTAAAGCCTTTGATGTGCTTGATGACGAGTTGCTTTGCGGGAAATTGTCGTTTTATGGATTTTGTGAGAAGGCTGTTTTCTTTATTAATAGTTACCTTTCTGACAGAACGCAAGTAGTGAGGGTGGATGATAAACTATCGCAATCTGTGATCCTACGGAAAGGAGTACCGCAAGGTTCTATTCTTGGACCGCTTCTCTTTGTTATATTTACTATGGACATGAGTAATTATCTGGATAATTGTGGATTACATCAGCATGCCGATGATACACAAATATATACCAGTTTCCCAAAAGTTCCGCCTGCTGACATGGAAATTAAAATAAATCAATTATTAGAATCGGTGTCTACATATTCCATAAATAACGGTTTAAAAATAAATCCGAATAAGTCGGATATTATGTATTTTGGAGTCAATCGTCATGAGGCATCACATAATGTTCAAGCTGTCATGAATGGTGTGGAGATAGGGGTGGTCGAAGAATATAAAAATTTAGGAGTTGTTTTGGATCAAAACTTGAAGTTTAGAACGCATGTTAATAAGATTGTTCAAAAATGTTATATGTCGCTACGAACCTATATAAGTATAGATTAATTTTAAATAGGGACCTAAAAAAGCACTTGTGTGAGTCGCTGGTTCTTTCAAACTGCAATTACTGTGATATTGTTTTTGTACCATTTCTAGATCAAACTTTTAAATACAAATTGCAAAAAATTCAAAATTCGTGAATCAGGTTTATTTTTGGGTTGAGGAGAGAGGATCATGTCAGTCCGAAGCTTCCTGAATTGGGTTGGCTAAATATGGCTGACAGGTACATGCTTCATTTTGCCTGTTTCTTGTATAAGGTGATAGAGAGTGGGGAGCCTAGGTATATTAGAAGTAAGTTAAGTGTTCGAAGTTTAATCCATGATCGCCCCTCGGTATAACAAGAATTTTAGTATTCCAAGACATCGCAGTGCCTTGCTTCAGCGCTCTTTTTCGTATACGGCTCCTAAAATCCTTAATTAACAAATTTGTGGAAAATATAATGGAGTGGCGGTAGCTTCATTTAAAAGGAAATTCAAAAATGCCCTGCTTGCGAATTATTAGTTGAACTACCTGTTGGTTGCTGCTCTAGTGCATTGTATTCATATTCTAATTTTATTGTTTTTTTATTGTTTGTATATAATCACTTACGTTTAATATACTGTTACTTAATTAGGTATCAACTTTGTGAAGTTTTGAATTGAATTTCACTATTTTGCCAAGATCATGTTTCTTTTTTTTTGTAATACTTTCTGAATACTCGGTTAAGTCCCGTATCGTCAGTCGTCCCTACAATTGTAGGGCGCGTTTATTGCCTCCTTGATTGTCATCCCTCCTTCAAAAATTTCTAGATTACACTTGCCGTGTCAGCGTCAGCGCTCTCCTATTGTGAAGATATGTTTTCTTTTTAAATTGTAGGAAATTTCAGGCCGATAAAACATGATATAACTCAAAAGCAAGCACAATTTGATGCAAATACATATTTGTGAGATAACCTCAAAATAGAGCGCTGACAGGGAGAAGTAGAAAACTATGACAATCAAGGAGGCCATAAAGGCGTCCTACAATAATTGTAGGGACGACTGACGATACGGGCCTAAGTAAACAGCAATGCTGATCTTCGCCGAGTTTAAAATAAAGGCCTTTTTATTTTATTTTATTTATTTATTTATGTGTGCCTTGATATTCTGCTGGCGAGCAGTGTCAGATGATTTGTTAAACCAGCCGTTGGATCCTGGTTTAGGAACTTTCACTGTGTGAGGGATGTATTCCTCCATTCCGACGTGGATAATTTCGGTTATCGAAGAACAGACAGTCGACGCATCCGCGTCAGTGAAAGAGACATCTCTCCAAGGAAAGCTAAAGAAGAAGTCTCTGAGCCCCTCCCAGTCGGCATGTCCGTAATGCCAAGTTTTGCGGCCTGTACGAGTTTCTGCTGCCACAGCGGCTTCTGATCGAAGCCTAACCTCCACAACAAAGTGGTCTGAGTTACCCAGAGGGGACAGGACAGCAGTGCTGTAAGGCACAGGATGCGTGGTCAGAAAGAGATCCAGCAGGCTATTGGCATGTGACGAGACGCGGGGGAAAAAGTAGGGCTCGTCACCAGCTGGGTCAGCCCTTGAGTAAGAGCGAACGCTTCGACTGCACGACCTGCTGCATCGGTCTTATTTGAGTCCAACCAAAGCTCATTATGGGCATTGAAATCACCGAGAAGAACTACCTCTGAAGCGGGGTGATTGATGTTCAGGAAGTCGATCTGGACGGCGAGGTATTCGAGTAGGTTATCCCAGTTATGGTCAGAGGGAGAGCGATAAAGACAGCAAATAAATTTGGGGGATGTTTTAGAGTTGACGCGAAGCCACAGAATGTCTGATTCCAAAGAAACATATCTGGAGCAGGAAAGAATGCTGCGGACAAAAGCCACAACTACCCCGTTCTTTCTCAGATTGGAGTGCACCTCGTAGTTGGGAAGTTGAGATGGTTAATCGGTGCAGTCTCTGAGATTTTTGTCTCCGCCAAGAAAAGCACGGCGGGACGATTGGATTGCAGGTAGTGATGAACAGCATCAATGTTGCTGTTAATCCCGCAGATGTTCGAAAAACAAATTTTATATTCGATGTTGTTTCCTCGAGCCCACCCTCCACCCGGACATTCCGAGAGTGGAGTGAGTTTACGTCCGGAGTTCTTTGTGCTCGAGGGATCCATCATCATTAATTTCTTTGTTTTGGAAAATAACCGACTGCATAGCTTGGGTGTGGAAACATGCGGACATTTATAAGACACCCTGGGGAAAGCTAGCGGGTGGTACCGCCTGGGTCGACTGGTCCTTGTCTACCACCTTCTTTTTACGTGTTAGTGATATTAAATAGACCTAAAGTGGCCCGTTGGCGGACTTGTACCGCCACCCGGCAATCGGTACTGAGGTATTCCTTAACGCGTGTACAATCACTTGGACGGGAAGAAGTTGTATACTGGATACAACAACTTCCGGAACAAGCATTTGCCACGGCCCTCGCCCAGTAGGGGGGTTATTCTATATGTCAATGATATGTCCAATGTCCTTAGCAATTCTTTTATAAATTTGGTTGCGGATGATACATTAATTTCAGTTAGTGGTTCAGTAAGTAACGAAATTTTAGAAGTAATGAATAGTGAAATGAGCAAACTTAGTTTATGGTTAAAATCAAACAAGATTAAATTAAATGTGAGAAAAAAGATGTATGATTATAGGTTCGAAGAATAATTGCAAGAAATTGGTGGATTTAAATATGCCAGTGAAAATTAAGGGAGAGGTACTTGATTTTGTAGATAGTGTTAAGTATTTAGGTATTATAATATATCAGCAATTAACTTTCAACAAACATGTTGACTATATGAGTTGGAAATTAGGCAAAAATATCGGGTATTAGAATTTGTGAGAATCAATCTGTCCCTGGTGCAGAAGGGTAGTCTACAATACAATAATTTTTCCTCATTTTACTTATTGTGCATCTCTTTTGATTACATGCACAAATGAGCAAAATCAAAGGTTGCAAATTCTATTAAATAAATGTATGCAGATTTTGTTAAATTGTAGCAGGTATACCCATATACAGGATATGCTAAAGGCATTAAAGTTTTTAAACATACACCAAATTATTCAAGAGGCAAATTTAATTCTTTTATATAAAATTATCAATAATCACGCTCCACCTTATCTTGAACAGTTTCTAAAAAAAGATGTGAAATGCAAGGTTACGACATTAGTTCAAAAGAAAATTTCCATATACAAAGATTTAGATTTAAAGGTGTAGAAAAGTCAATATTTGTTGAATGTCTAAAAATGTACAACAATCTGCCTATTAATGTAAAACATCCAGTAATACTAAAATTTTCAAAAAGAGACTTCGGAGAGACTATTTTGGTTTGATGTGACGACCTCTTTGTAAATTTAACGTATTTTTGTAAATAATATTTATTATTGTATGAAGTAGCTTAAAGCTAAATAAATCCTTTCTATTCGATTCTGTTCTATTCTATTTATTCAGCTATATTTTTTGTTCCCAATCTTATGTCCACATAAAATTATAAATATATGATTTATTTTTTAAATAAACGTTTTCTTTGTTTTGAAGTCTCTTTAACTATAAACAAAAATCAATATGCCGGCAAAGCCATTGGCGGGCACAGGAAAGGTTTAATGAATGGTAAGTTTCTACGGTACTGAATGAGAATAAGACGCTCATATTATTGAATCAATGTTGTAATAAGGTGCCATAGCTTTCTTCACTTACCATATATGGTTTCCAATATCAGGCTTCCCGTTGTTTTCAGAATAAGGGAGGCTAAACCTTTTCATAAGAATATTTATGATTTTACCTCAAATATTCAAACCTAAATATCTTCAAAACGAGTGAACTGAATAAAATTCCTCAAGTGACAAAACTTACGGAAAATGGATACTGATTTAGTTTTAGTTTTAACTGTAAATAACACAAAACATTGTTTTCAAGTAAGGCTATGAACTTCCTGTCACGTTTTGTCTTTTTCATGACATCGGTAAATTGTGCGCGTGGGAAATTTGGTTATTTTATTAGTGGCGCCACTTACACCTTCTGCGAGTAAAACAGTGGGGCAGAAAGCTAGTATTATCTATAAATGAATGCAATTTTTCCAGGTTCTAGGCATAGGTATCCTTCTTACCGAACTCATGCTCCTGGTCGTCGTCGACAACATCCAACACACTGTCGCTTCTGAAATCTCCGATGGCAATAATCTTTCTCTTGACCTATCCCCTACCCCTCCGCCCCTAATGTCCCTCCTACGTTTCTCCACGGCCCCTACAACCTCAATTGTTTCCCAAAACCATGCCAGACAGCTGAGCAGGAGTTTGAGGCTTATGCGGAGGACCGTACATCACGCGCAAAGTGTCCTGGAGCAGAGTTACAGCACCAGGGTTATGGCTTTTATGCCATATAATAGGAGCGATAGGAGGAGGCAGTTGTTGATTTGTATTAATAGGTGAGATGATCTGTGAATATTTTGCCAAACACTACTAGACGAGTAGTTTATTTCAAACCATTGTTATTAATACACATACAGGATCTGTAGAGAATCATTGAGTTTCCGTATTTAATGCGTAATTAGAAGTTCACCAATGTTGACCTTACAAACAAGATTAAAAATTGCTCTAGAATAAACCAACCTCAAAATACTCTTCGGGGTCTCATAGAGCAGGTTTTTAAGTATTGAATATGCGCTTATAACTCGAAAACGGTAAACTGTAGAGGAAAGTTACTAGTCTGAATGAAAAAGAAACATTATTTGCGATTCATTCAAATAAAATTGTTGAACAAACTTGATCCGGGGTACGGAGCGTCTGCCTCTTCATTCTTTAAACGTTTTGTCATATTAACTTTCATCTCTTGTTAGCGTACCGGGCATTTATAAGTCTCTATAGGTTCGTCAGACTATCTGGCAACATCGCACCGCTTCTCGATATCTATTAGAGGAGCCGCGAAAGCAATAAATTATGATATTTGAATGCAATCGCCGTATTCACTGTGAAGACACCTGCTTTCCAGGAGAGGCACGGCCATACGTATCTGTGAAACAGGAAAGTCGTGAATATCTATCGTCCGGCTATTGTGCTAGTAAATCATGATACAATCAGAAAACTATCTGCGTCTGTTCAGAAACCACTCGATATTCCTTAAATTTGCTTCTAAAGCTACAAATAATAATAATAATAATATGTCTTTATTTTTTAGATAAATTGTAACAAACAAAAAAAAACTCATTTGATGAGGGAGGCGGCATTCAACATAGTTGCTCTTCCATGCAACCCCCGTAAATAATACAATACTAACAATTAGATGATAATGAGCGAATAATGATGGGTGTAATTAATACAACAAAAATAAAACTAACTATTGTGCTCTTTTCACATGGGATTTGACTCTATTTCGGAAGCTGCTAAGTGAGATCGAATCTTTTACTGCATCTGGCAATGAGTTATACATGGTAGATGCAACATAAGTAAATGAGTTTTTAAACTGTTCAGTACTATGTAACGGAACATCATAGAGATTACAAGAACGAGTTTCCCTATCATGAAGATCCGATCTCTTAACAAGTTTGGTATATAGGTAAAGTGGCAGCTGGGTTTTGTTAATATTGTAAGTTAAGCAAGCAAGATGTATCAAAAATCGCTCATGCATGTTGAACCAGCCAGAGGCTCGAAATTGGTCACTGAAGTGGTCATATTTTTTCAAACCGTACGAAAATTTGATGCATGAGTTCTGAATTTTTTGAATAGAACGTTTGTCTCTAGTAGTGAGAGCAGGCCAGTATACAATATCAGCATATGACAAGGAAGACAATATCAACGAATCGCATAGATTCAGCCTGACTTCAGTAGAGAGAGCATTCTTGTGAAGATAAAAAGTCCTTAATTTAGCATAAGCTTTTTGTAAGAGATGCTTAACGTGGGGAACAAATTTAAGAGTATTATCCATATATAATCCCAGATTTTTACATTGGTTGCTTGCTTGTAATACAGTGTTATTAATGCAGATTCTAAAATTCTGATTGTCAGTAACCTCACACGGTCTTGATCCAAAAATAAGCAATTCAGTTTTATTTTCATTTAATACGAGGCTGTGGGCTCTTACATATCTAGATAAGTACTCAAGGTCGGATTTGATACGCATGCAGGCAACATAAGCATCATCAAGTTTAAAAGAGTAATACAATTGTGTATCATCTGCATATTGATGTGTACTGCAAAATTCTAACTGACTTTTCAAATCTGACGTATACAGTGAAAACAGCAAAGGTCCTAAAATACTACCCTGTGGCACACCTCTGGTAATACTACGAAATTGAGATATGTGCCCATTAAATTCTGTGCACTGAGATCTGCCTGACAGGTAGCTAATAAAGAAATCTACAGCCATATTGCTTAGTCCCAGAGATTTAAGTTTCAAACATAAGATTGAATGATCTATTGTATCAAAAGCTTTACTGAAATCGAGCAAAATCAAGCAACTATACAACTTATTGTCACATGCTCTGAATAAGTCATCTGTAACGGTTGCAAGTGCGGTTGTAGTACTATGGCCAGAGCGAAAGCCCGATTGTGTGACAGGAAGTATATTATTAGATGTAATAAATGTTTTTAGTTGGAAAGCTACGATTTTTTCCAATATTTTCGAAAAGGTAGGTAGAATACTTATAGGGCGAAAATGAGAAAATTCTTTTGGATTACCGATCTTTGGGATAGGAATAGCTCTAGAGTATTTCCAGCTGGATGGAAAAGTGTTGTTAGCAAGGCAAAAATTGACAATATAAGTAATTATGTTACTTAGATAAGGAAAAACTAGTTGAATCATCTTGAGGTCAATCTTGTCAGTACCAGATGAATTAGATTTTATTGACATTAATACGCGCTCAATATCTTGATCACTCACCAAACGGAATGAAAATTCATTGTTAATATTACGATCAGATACATATTGACTTGCGTCAACGCCAGATGAGATACTACTGGAAGAAACACCATCAATGAAGAAGTTGTTAAGTTCATCTGGGTCGTACTGCAGACCATTAATGTCAGAGTGACTGTTTCGGATATTGAGATAGTCCACAGCTTTCCAAAATTCCTTAGAAGATAATTTTGATTTTGACTGTAAAAATGCTTTCTTTTCAGACTGTATTGAGAAGTTGAGCAAATTTCTTAAATTCTTATAATATTGCAGCGTCTCCTGAGTCTTATACCTCTTATACCTTAAAAAAGCTTTTTTCTTAAGCTGTTTCATCAATTTTAAGTTATCTGTCCACCAAGGAGCTGGTCTCTTAGTGATTCTAGCAGTTTTATACGGAGCATGCCAATCAAAGACGTTAGAGATATTAATATCCCAAAATGAAATAATGTCATCAATATTTTGCACATGATAAATTGCTTGCCAGTTTATCTGTAGTAGGTCATGAACAAAATAATCGTAATCAAATTTAGAAAAGTCACGGTATGTTCTAAAAATAGGAACGAACCTATCAGCAACGAAAACCGTATTACATTCAACTAAGGAATGATCGGAAATGTCATCCATGTTAATAACAGAATGAGATGTAACTATGTTAACGTTTGAAGTAACAATTAAGTCTAGTATACTACCACTGGCTGGACGAGTGCTTGAATCTATAATCTGAGACAGTTCATATTCATCTAAAAATTCCACAAGTTGGGCGGCTATGTTGCTGGCTTTACTAAGGTCAATATTAAGATCGCCACCGAAAAGTGTTTCATCAAATTCTGACTTGACATAGGTAATCGCATTTTCAAGCTCGTTGAAAAAGTTATTGACATTAGAATTAGGAGGACGATATAATGTGCCAAAACAAACCGATTTATTACTAATTTTTAGTTTTATCCACAACTGTTCCAAGTCGGGTGAGATTGATGAGTCAACTACAGAAAATGATAAGCAATTTTTAATATAAAACGCCACCCAGCCACCTCTAGTACCACGATCCTTTCTCACCAAATTGTAGCCTGGCAGTTTAAAAGTGTCAGCATCGACAGATAGGTCTAACCATGTTTCTGAAAGTCCAACCACAGAATAGTTGGAAGCACATATGAATTCCGAAAAAGAGTCAAACCCTGTAAAAAGAGAACGAACGTTAAAATGAGCAAACGAAAAACATTTTCCTTCTGATATTGGCATGTTAATGTGTTCATCATGGTGAGCCCCGAATATTCTCAAAAAGTTGTGTATGTGTAATGTATGAAATATCGGGAATGTACGAAATGAATGAAACATAAGAAATTACAAATGTAGCTCTTGCTGGCGCCATTTACAGAAATGAAATATATCTAGAAAATACAAAATATCTACATAAAAATGTACAAAAAAAAATACCCAGTACACAAAAACATTTCTTAGCAAAACTGTGAGAGCAAAGAATGAAAGGTACTAGAATTTCATGTTCCACATCGATAAAGATCACGAAATGAAAGCAATTCACCGTTAAATCAATAAATTCATAACAAATTATTAAAATCCAAAAATAATAATAAACCAAGCTTAACTGCGTTACAAGGCATAAGTGATACAAAAGTAAACGAAAAAAGGGTCACACAATATCATCAAGGCTGGAAATACACTTTTTGGTGTCACCACACTTAACAAACACTTTGCCAGATGACGACCAAACATTCCTTGGACCATACTTCTCTTTCGCCAAGCGTAGCAACTGATAAGCCTCCTTGGATAGATCCTCATAGACAAGAATTTTACTGCCTTTCAGCTTAGCCTTGTTAGCGGACATCACAGATTGTTTTAGCAATAACGTAGTAAATATTACTAACAACACACGAGGTCCAGAGTTTCGTTCCGTGCCCTTAACTCTGAATACAGCATCAACATCCCTACTTTCACAGCTAACGTTTAAATACTCATCAAGAAAATCGATAAGAGTCTCCACAGGGTTTTCATTTTCAGCTTCTGACAAGCCTAGTATTCTAACGGACCTTCGTTTCTGCAACTGCTGTAAGTGATCAACTTTGGGTTCGAGGTTTTGTATCTTTTTGGTATTTTCAATACAGTCAGATCTTAGTGTACCTAGAGCTCTAGACATCTCAGAAAGTCTGTCATGGATTTTCTCAAACTTTACATCGAATTTCTCTTCTAACTGGGAAGTAAATGTGGCACATACCTTAGTTATAAGCTGTTCAGTATTATTTGTACTTTCATATCCATTTGTGTTACAACCCGTACGGCTTCTAGTCGCCATGACCAGGGATTTATCGATACGGTACAAAAATAAAATGCTAACCAGCAGCTCAAATTGCAATTGACTGGATACTATCTCGCAAACCACCTATTTCCACCAAATCAAACAACTACAACACGTCACCATATGAGTAACAATACTGTGATACACTTTTTGAAAATTTACTGTTAACTTTAACCATACAAAATTGGAATTTTAGCAGGAGCTCATAACACACGTGTTTACACTGCCATCTCTCACGAATGTGAGAAATATAACTGAACTACTAATACAAAGCTATGCGATCGCTTTATAATAGCTGCATCTGCTTGATTGGAGAAGTTTATGGTCACTTGCAATAATCCCGAAAAAATCGTGAAGTTTGGAGAAGCAGAGCGAAAAACCCAATTTTTGGAGTTAGTCTAAAAGAAAATGAAAAGAAGTTTTGAGGCACATTTGGGCCTAGCAACATATAGATTCAATAAAAAGGGTCATTGTTGAATAACATTTTTCCCCATCAGATGTGAAGATACTACCTGGACTATCAAGGGCAGTCAAAATTAAGTTAAAGTATAGCTGGTTGGGTCAATGCTTCGCACTCAAACTTACAAAGAGCTTTTATAATTCAGAAGGCTGTAGTGCGGAACTTTGTCAAAGCCAAACACGACGACCCATCTGTATAAGATTGGGTATCATGACATATGCCTTAATCATTTATCATCAGGTGAATTTGATCAATCAAAATAAAGATAAATACGATCTACAGTCTGATATACACAATCATAATACTAGAGAAAAACATAAAATAGCAACTCCACATCACTGTATTGAAAAAACTAAAAACCTTGGAATACAACTTTACAGTATTTGTTCATTAACTGGCTTAAATAAATCTATATATCTCTATCATAATTTGTGGCTAGGGGTATCTGTCACGGCTTCTCTCTGCGGGCGGTACGAGGTTATCACATTGTGAAGACGAATTTATGAATGATATATGCATGGCAGGCTGACAAAATGCGAACTTTGGATTTTCGGATTTAAGGAAAATGTGTAGCGATCACTTTTAAACAAATGCTTAGATATTAGACAAGTTAAAAATGAGAGAACTTTTAAAGCTATATTTTTTTCATAATCACATTTTTTGAGTGCTCCAAGACATATAAAATTTGTTTACACAATTTTTTCAAAGTAAAAAAGCTTTTTTTATGATTTTTCGGATCATTCTAAACAAGAAAGGTGCTTAGTTACTTTTATCTAAAATTGAGGTTGCCCATTATTTAAAGCTAAAACCTTCCCCTACAAGACTCCGAAGCGTATTTTAAGTTTATATCAAAACCATTTTTAGCCTTGTTTCTTAGGATAAAATTCGCGAACTTTTCGCTTACTGTTCATGTCATACAACATCCAAACAACCCAATATCTTCTTTCATAATCACATTTTTTGAGTGCTCCAAGACATACATCAAAAGATAGCCGGTCAGTAACTCGTATAAAATTTGTTTAAACAATTTTTTCAAAGTAAAAAAGCTTTTTTTATGATTTTTCGGATCATTCTAAACAAGAAAGGTGCTTAATTACTTTTATCTAAAATTGAGGTTGCCCATTATTTAAAGCTAAAACCTTCCCCTACAAGACTCCGAAGCGTATTTTAAGTTTATATCAAAACCATTTTTAGCCTTGTTTCTTAGGCTAAAATTCGCGAACTTTTCGCAGACTGTTCATGTCATACAACATCCAAACAACCCAATATCTTCTTTCATAATCACATTTTTTGAGTGCTCCAAGACATACATCAAAAGATAGCCGGTCAGTAACTCGTATAAAATTTGTTTAAACAATTTTTTCAAAGTAAAAAAGCTTTTTTATGATTTTTCGGATCATTCTAAACAAGAAAGGTGCTTAGTTACTTTTATCTAAAATTGAGGTTGCCCATTATTTAAAGCTAAAACCTTCCCCTACAAGACTCCGAAGCGTATTTTAAGTTTATATCAAAACCATTTTTAGCCTTGTTTCTTAGGCTAAAATTCGCGAACTTTTCGCAGACTGTTCATGTCATACAACATCCAAACAACCCAATATCGGTGGTGTCGAGCTCGGTTCATTCGCGCTCTCGCTGTAACATACGTGTTCCTGCTTCCATCTCTCTCGTACACATTAAATACTTGACTTCAATGATTATCTGCCGATCGTGTATAAAAGGAAGCGTGCCTAGGCAATAGCGGATTATTAAATAACAATGCTTTTAATAAACTGATCCCAAAATACTCTGCAGATCTTGCAAAGGAACTATACTTTAATTTGGCACTTGGCAATTCGAAAATGATATTCTTTAACAGAATTTTTAAGTATTGAAACTGACGATTTTTAGAGTTTTTCAGATATTAAATTGCTTATAACTCGAAAACGGTCAACTTTAGAGAAACATTACTAAGAAACTTTTATTCCAGAATGATACAAAAACCTAAAAAACTTTGTCCAGGGTGACAAAAGTATTTCTTGTGTAATTTGCAAAATCAGACACGCCGTGGCGCGTTATACTTACACTTGTATATTTGCCGACCACCATTTTTAGGCGCAGCGTTGTCACCCCTCGGACTGTTTTTTCAGGTTATGGAGAAAATACGAAATCTAACGAATAATTACCAAGGGGCTTAAGGGGTAATATTCTCTTGGAAGGTTAATCTGTGTTCAAAATTTTACATTTTTTAAGAGAAAAATTAGATTTGTCTTTTTATTTCTGATAATTTTTTGGACTCCAGAATGTAGTATTAGGCAGACTATCTCCAAGTAGAATACGTCAATCAATGTTTTTAAAGTGTTTCTTCATTTCCCGTAGATGTCTAAAAGCACTGAGGCAGAGGAGTGCCTCGAATCCGGCTGAGGAGAGTTCCAGTAGCAGTAGTAGGACCAATGCTGTAGATGGTGAGAGTTCTAGTCAATTCTCGGATGGAGATTGGTATACAGTAGTGAACGATATAGTCAATCAGACTGCTGCGTACACTGATGATACTCAACAACCTTCTACGTCGTCAGGTTCTAGGTAAGTTATTACTAAGAGTATTTTTTCCATGGCAATTAACCAAAAAGTCTTACTTAAATCTAAAACATAATCAATTGATCTGAAAATAATATCTTAGGGCTTTACAGAGTGCTAATTGCACTTCAGAATTTCTGGGTATTCACTAGGTATTCAAAATATTGGCAATATTGGGGTTAGTTCATCCCTAGTGATCTTGTTTTCTACGGATTCCATGTGATTGATAATCTTTCAAAATTTAATTGAAATATACAGTTTCGTTCAAGAGTACCTGATTTCCAGTCTTTGAAGGGTATATATCTCCGTGGGGGAGCCCCGCCAAGTAAAACAATTCTTATAAGAATTTGTGGAATTATAATTGTGTTCTATATGCATGCGAGAGATTGAGATGTTATTTTGGCACATCCTGTATAACAAAAGCAGGCTTACATCTTCAATGATTTTGATTCCCACGCATCAGCGAGGAAGTATTGTACTCGCGAAAAATATTGAAAATGAAATATTATGTTTTTTGGATGTTATATGACATGTACATCACGACATTTCCATCGATCCGTTAAGTCTATATTCTATAACTTTGAAAGTACACGTCAGTACCACTTTATAGTTGTTGAAAATCGATCTAGCAGCGGTGGCCAAAAAATGAAAAAGCAAAAATCTGTCAAACCTCGTTCTTAGACGTTTTCATAAATTTTTTGTAGGGATTGAAAATTGGGGGTTGTAAGTGGTAGGGGGTTGTAAATGTTGCATCTTTGATATCAATGAAAAATGTTTTATTATTCAGAAACTTATGATCTTAAGTGATATAACCAATCAGATAAACACAATATCCCACATTTTCCGGAAAATATATACGTCCTTGATTCCAACAACACCAGCTACCCAGGAACACTCGATATCCTTTACCTGCGGATGGTCCTATCCGAATTCAACAACGCCAACGGTGCCCCAGCCGCAGGGTCATCAAGATCGCGACGATGTAATGATTCTAACGACACCAGCAACCCAGGAACACGCGATATCCTTTACCTGCAGATGGTCGTATCGGAATTCAACAACGCCAACGGTGCCCCAGCCGCAGGCTCATAGAAGTCGCGACGATGTAATGATACCAGGCCTTACGAAAGTCGTTCAGTTATTATGCACCACAGCCGATTATTTAAAAGAAAATTAATTTAACAATTCAGTTCAAGATACGAGGATCTTCCTAGTGATCGAATAATGTGCCATGTAACTGTAAGGGATACGAAGTCGCTTAGAAAGTACTTCCAGAGAGAGTCGGAAAATACCGAGTTTTACTAATTTTTCCTGACTCTATTTGTAGTGGAATTTCAAAATAAATTGCCCATTACTTTTTCTCCTCTACAAGATGGCATAATTAGAATTTTAAAATGACGTTCCATCTCTTGTCCTCCAGTATCAACTTATTTTTTTCTTATAGATGCCATATTGGATTTTTGCACAGATGAATAGATTTTTTAATTCTGATTCCTAAAATGTATAATACGTCATACATTAATGTTGCCAATCCTTAGTTATTTCAAAAAAACAGAACGTCCTAGGTAGTCCATGAATTTATCAGATAGTCATTTGTCGACGTCTCTAAGAAAAAATAAAGTTGATGCTGGAGGAAAAGGCTTCATGTTGAAATTCTAATTATGCCCTCTTGTAGAGGAGAAACATGCAATGTCGATGTTCAATTTATTTTGAAATCCGACTACAAATACAGTCAGGAAAAACTAAAATCGATTTTAAGAATTACTTTGAATTTCGAAACTGTCTAAGCGGTATTTTGTAGATTACCCAAATACGCAACTCTGCCACCATTTAAGAAACTTCGTATGTCTTACAATTTCTGAGATTCCAATGCTGTGGGTCGAATTTGAAATACCCTGTAGGCGCCAGAGTTTTCAAAAGTTGACTTCAGTACTATGCTACATATTCAAAGTCCATTTATTCAAAATTGCGTGGAAAGTATAGAGTTGATGTGCTTGAACGCTATTTTTCACACTGTTAGAAAATTCAAATTTTGTCTTTTTTCCAGGGAACACCGCATCCCTCCAGAACGAGCCTCTCAGGATCGACCAACTCCTTCTCCAGAAAGGCCCTCTACAGAAAGACCATCTTCATCAGACAGAGGTCCCCCATCAACAGCAATGCGTCTTCTTCGTCGTATTTTCAGGCCGACGAGTCCTGAAGGAAGACCAAGGAGTCCCGATATGGAAGCAGGGACGACGAGTAACAATGCGGGGGAGGGGAGAAGTGGTACTGGTGCGAACGGCAGTACGGATTGGTACCATTCGTTTACTAATTTGATGAATGGGTATTCGGTACCGAGTCAGGATGAGGAAGTTAGTAGGCCGAATGCCACTCCGTCGAGTTCCTTTAGGTAAGATAAGAAGGTCAAGATGTAAGAAGTATTAATTGTTTTAAAATATTCTATTGTACCATAGCCAGAACACTCAGGACGAGGTACTATTCGACGACAAAAGAAAATCTAAAACAGTTCATTCATTTACATACCATACACACATTTGCTCGCTAGGCTTTCTCGAAAAGCCTGCTCGCCGAGCTTTCCGAGCGAGTTTACTCGCTGAATTTTCCTGGAGAATTGTTCGTTAAGCTTTCATATCGAGCTTACTTGCCGATCATTTCTGGAAAGCTTTCTCGCCTAGCTTTCCGGTCGAGTTTACTCGCCGAGCTTTCCTGAAGAGTTGTTCGTCGAGCTTACTTGCCGGGCAGTTCCGACAAACTTGCTCGCCTAGCTTTCCCGACGAATTTACTCGCCTAGCATTTATGAAGGGTTTCCCGTCGAGTTTACTTGTCGGGCATTCCTGCCTTGGGCTGTCTCGCTTAGCTTTCCCGAGTTTTCCTGAAGAGTTGCCCGTCGAGCTTACTTGCCGGGCATTCCCAACAAGCTTGCTCGCCTAGCTTTCCCGACAAGTTTATTCTCCGAGCTTTCCCAACAAGCTTATTCTCCGAGCTTTCCTGAAGAGTTGCCCATCGAGCTTACTTGCCGAGCATTCCTCACAAGGTTGCTCGCCGAGCTTTCACAACGAGTTGCTCGTCGAGCTTACTTGCCAGGCATTCCCGATAACATTGCTCGCCGAGTTTTTTTTAAAAGGAATATGGAGTCTGTTTTCTGTATTATTAAGGCGAATGTCACACGAACATTATTTTCTTAGATCGGTCAGTATTTATCATGGAATGTGATATTTATTGATCAAGTAGCTAGCACGTCAGTTTTTATTGATGTATAAGGTTACATAGAAATCATTTGACACTGACAAAATGATGAGTGAATACTGATGGTTCGGACTACAGTAAATACTGATTGTGTGGCATTTGCCATTAGGAGCATCGTTCTCATATGGCTAATGTAGGGGAAACTGTCTTATATTTTAGTTATTACGGTTTTTATTCAAGCGAGTTCTTTTTGTGTGTTTGTTGAATATTTATTTTGCTTTAAAGCTGCAATGTAAATGTTGCATAATTATTCTTTTACACATTTTTTAATCGAATTCTGTAAATTTACATTATTGCCTATTAAAATTAGATCACTATGCATTTTTAGTATTCATAAAGTGATTTTTTAATGTCACCTTAAAGATTTTTTAATTCAAACATTTCTTGATATGAGTATTCAATTTATTAAATTCAAATACTGCTATTTGGAATACAGATTTGCTAGTTATGCTACTACTATTGCTATTACTATTTTACAGATGATAACGTGCCGCTAGTTTCATAGTTATAATAATGACTATTTAATTTTGTCTAGTTCTCTAAGTATGGTGGTAATAAATGATTTTTAAGTTAAATGTTGAAATGAGAAATAAATAACATATATAATTTTTTTACATCCAACCACTGCAGTTCTTCTAACCTAATCTTAGAATTTTTGTATTTGCATTTGCTGTAAACAAGACAATTGAACAATATAAAAAGGGGGAAGAATTATGGTATCATACACATTTTTTAATACATACTGAGATTATGGAAAACTATAGAAGAAATTTATCTTTTTAGATTTTGGAAATAATGTATTTTGATTAACTTTTATTAGTACTCTAAAGTACAACACGACTGATCAGCTGTCAGCTATCAGAGATAGACATCTCACATGATGATCCTGTTCACTATGCCTCTGAGACAGAAACTCTGCTGGGATGGTTGATACTCCAGCTAATAAACATTTTTTTTTACGAAAGTGATGATTCTGAACAAAAACTCCCAAGAGAGGGAGGGAAAAAGTAAATACTGATCGTACGGATCACAGTAAGTACCCTTGATTACGGTATTTTACTTGAAGTTAGACAACCTATATTCCTGCGTCCAAAAAATATCTGACATGAAATGAGATACCATAACGTGATGTATGGGAATTTGTCACATTTATGTTTCTCATCTGTGCACTAATTAGAAATCTACTTAGAAAATTTTAGTGTCTCATAGATCATTGCATATATTTGGGTACATGCCATCTATAAGACACCAACCTTTTCACAGTAGATTTTTAATTAGTGCAGAAGGGAGAGAGCTATGAGGTAGCTGTAACTAATTCTCATAGCTGACACTATGCTATCTCATTTGATCTTGGATAATTTTTTGGACGCGGTAATATAATATCAGGTTGCTATTGAAGTAGAATACGCTCAATGGTGAATACTGATCGTGTGAACTTCGCCTAATGGTATTGACAATATGGTGTGATGACGGAAGTTGTATGTAACGTCCAAATACAGCATATGCTTGGACATCTTCTTGTAAATGTTACTAATCCCTAACCATTTCTTCAGGGATAGGCCATACCGGTTTTCAAGACTACCAACAATCAACTTGGACTACTCAGATCCAGATGACGATGAAACCTATAACAATAACAACTATGCCACTCAAAATGGTAACCTGTTTAGAAACAACCCTACTTCTTCTGGACCAGGAGGGGATAATGCAGGTGGAAGCAGTAGTAACACTAGGTCATATACAGTACCTGCGGTACAGGTGAGTGAAGTTATTGCTTAAAATAGGTACATTTGTAAACTATGCCAGCGCGAAAATGAGTTTATGTATCGTAGCGCCGCCAAAAACGGATGTTTACAATTATATACTCTTGTTGACCACCGTCTTTAGGTGTCAGCGTTGCCAAGTCTCGTACTGTTGCTGCAGGTTATGGGATTTGGAAAGTTATTGAGACGTCCTGAGAATAGAAAATTATTAACTTGTCAGGTTAATGTCACGTTTGAGAACAATTTTCTTTATAAAGAAAATAGGGGCTGTTCTATTACTTCTAAGGGAATCATTGTGAAGTTCCAAATACAGAATAGAGCGGAGAATACTTCAATCAATGATTTTACTGTGAACCACCAGAAATCGGAGGAGAGAACTTAACACATCGTACAGTAAGTCCCAAGACTAAGAAAACTACATTGATTTGACAAAATTTATTTTTACTCATTAATGTAATCACCTTCAAGTGCAATATAATTATTCCAACGAATTTCTAACTTTTCGTTACCATGCAGCAGGTGGTGCAGTTGAAGCATTCACTATTATCAAGGACTGACCAAGCTGATGACGAGCCCTGCTTTTTCCCCCGCGTTTTGACACACGCCAGTAGCCTGCTGGATCTCTTTCTGACCGTGCATCCTGTCCCTTTCAGTACTGCTATCCTGTCTCTCCTGGGTACCTCAGACCACGGTGTTGTAGAGGTTAGACTTCAGTCAGAACCAGCGGTGGCAGCAGAAACTCGCCCAGGCCTCAAAACCTGGTATTACGGACATGCCGACTGCGAGGGGCTCAGAGTCTTCATCTCCACCTTTTCTTGGAGGGATGTTTATTTCGCTGACGTGGATGTGTCGGCTGTCTGTTCATCGATAACCCAAATTATCCACGTTGGGATGGAGGAATACATCCCTCATACAGTGGAAATGCCTAAACCAGGTTTCAACGGCTATTTCAACAAATCATGCGACACTGCTCGTCAGCAGAAGATCAAGATACGCAGAACCTTCTTACAACCGCTGGCCAAGCAGATTAAAAGGAACTTCTCACAGAGTAGCCTTCCAACACTTACGTGTTAGTGTAACCGACTCAAAGGCTAAGGCTCTTTGCTGCGACCCCAGGTTATCACTGCTTGGGGACGCATCAATCTTGTCCAGTTTAATGCCTCTAAAACACAGTACTGTACCTTGATGAACAAATAGCGTCCTAGCGCACATTTGGTTTCGATGGATGGCCGTGTTCTGCCAAAGAGCCGTTCATTTCGGCTGGTCAGAGTCCAGATCACCGAGGACTTGATCTTGAACGAACAGTAACGGCAGCTGCTGGGAAAAAGCTAGTAAATCGTTGTTTTCGACAGAGTAGAGCCAGGATAACATTTTTCATGCCATTTATGATCTTTTGCAGTATTTTTTCTCATTACTTAGCACAGTTTCATCAACATACGAAATTATCTTTTATTTTCATTTTTAAAACAAATGCAAAGATAGCATCATTTTTATGAATGTTAGTTTCGAGAAAAAATTGATATTACTAACGTCATCTACGGATTAGACCCGGGACTTATTGAATGCTATAGCAAAGACACAGGTTTTGTTCGAGATCTGCTAAAATTGTTGATATACGACATTTAATGCTGTGCCATTAAACTTTGAAATTCCTTGGTTTCCATTTACATGAAGTAGCTACAAGTTTTGTATCGGTTGTTCTTTTCTCGTCGTAGGTAAATGATGTCCCGGTGTCAGAACCAACCCTAGTAAGCCATCGCGTCCTGGGCCAACGTCAACGCCAATCTGAGGTCCTGCACAACTACCCTATAGGGTTGTTCAGGCCACGTTTTCTGCATCCCCTGTATGCCAGTGTAAACCCTTTTGACGCAGATTTGGATGACCCGCAAAGGGAACAAATCTATGAGAGCGATATGGTGACCACTGTTACGCCAAACCATAGGATACAAGCGTGGGATGTGTCTAACTGGGAAGTACCCGTAATCACTAACAGTAAGTTTTAAGATGCTGCATGCATTAAGACGTGATTTATGAAAATTCATGAAATTTCTATATAGATATGCAGTGTGTCCAAGATAAGAATCCTATGCATGGGGATCTCAATGCCAGCTTAGGTTAAGTTAGGAAAAAGCTCCGTTCTGTGGGGCATATTTACATTCCGTTGAAAAAATTCACATGGTTTACTGAGGTATTTGAGAAAAACTGATATTTGGCCAAATCGTTTTTATTTTTTCTTCTGACTTTCTAAGAAATATCAAAAAACTAGTGGATCTTTTTCATTGACACTTTTTAGACACTACATGATGGTGTTTTTAAATTTTGTGTTCGACGTTTCGTTTTTGAGAAACCATCATCAACTGTATTTTTTATATGGTCCGAAAAAATGCACATTTGTTTTCTTAGTTATAAAAAAATGTGTTTTTTCATATTATTTTAGTTAGCGTTGCAAACAAATGCTTGATGAAAGATTATGTGATTACTGATAGATGCATATTACATAATGATATGATGGGGTGACATTTTATAAAATAATGCTTAATCTAGTGATATTCAGAATAACATTTTTAACATTATTTTTATTTTATTTACAAAAGGTTGCCATTATTTTCCAAACATAAATATGATCTAAAAGTAGAATTCAAAATATCACGTAACATTTCTGGTGTACTCATACTATACGCTTCTATTACACATTCTCGTAACTGCTGTTCAGTTTCAAGAGTATTCTGATAAACTTGGTTTTTAATAAAACCCCAAACAAAATAGTTTGGAGGAGAAAAATCCGAGGAACGCGCTGACCAGGACACTTCTCTGGAGATTCCAATCCACCTTCCGGGAAATCGCTGAGAAAGATATTCTCGAACTTGCCTAGAGTTATGTGCAGGAGCACCGTCTTATTGAAACCAACAACTATCAACCTGTGCCAAAGGTAAATTATCTAGGCAGTCTTCTAGATTAGATAACATACCATTATTAGTGACCATACTCTCGTTGGACCATATTATTGTTGAAGGAAAATTAAAATCTTTCCACACGTTCGTGTGTACCACTCATAAAAATGCTGGCGCCATTCGCTATCTCCTGTTCTAAGTTCTTGGAAAGTCCTGAATTTATAGGGGTGATATCTGTTTTTACGCAAAATAAATGAGGCTGAGGATTTTGCTACTCCTACATTTTTCATAATTTGCTTAGTTGAAATCTCCGAGTTCTCAGCAACTGCTTGTAACACTATTCTAAGCTTTGTCCCAACCTTTAGTACTAGTATCGCACCAGAACCGTTCGATTATAGTGAGGTACCCTGTTACACGCATGTGCGTGTCTGTCGTGGTTCTAGGATCATTTCTGGACTGTAAAAGGTGTTGGAACGGATTCGGAATCGTTTTGTGCCTCGAAATTGACAGGATAGCCAATGTTGCCTGATCTACCAATTTTTCGGCCTAGCTATGAGGAGCTTTGGATTTTCTATTTAATTCGCTTATTTAGCGACAATGTTGTTTACACTTGACCCTCTCTCTTGAAGTATGACATGGTTTAAATAAAGTTAAATCGTAACATTAACTTATTAGACTGTAATTTGGAATTCAAATAAAAATTAAATATGTTGGGTGTAACGTTTGATAAAAATTTGAGATTCATTCCGCCTGCAACAGCATTATTCAAAAATCATGTTCAAAATTTTCTATGCGAATAAACATGTATTAAGTGCTAACGTTAAAACAGCTTCATGTGAATCATTGGTTTTATATCTGTGGTACATTACTCTGATATCTTATATTACAGTTTCCTGGACTCTGATAAAGATGCGTTTGAATCGCTGATCTAGATTTGTTTATGGACTAAAAAATATGATCATATATCAGCAACGATGAAATAAAATCCGCTCATCTTCACTATCCGAAAACAATTCAAAATCGATGTCACCTTTGTCGTCACTACTCATCCCGATGAAAAATGTCGAATCATTATGTTTTTTTTTTTTTGTTAACACGGCACACACGTTCAAGCACTATCCAAGCAAGGGGTTTGGAGGTTAGGCTTAGAAGAAATCACCTGACAGTAGCTCTTCTGCGCATGTCAGTTCCATTAGTTCTCGCTTCAGTGCAGGTACCGATATCACCGTAACAAAAACGTCCCAAATCGATCCCAAAACGGGTTGGAACCATGTTGGAACACAATGCAGAACCGTGCTGTTACTGTTACGGACAAGGTTGGAACACTTTTTCCTAAAAGCGCAAGCGCGTCACCGTTCCAGCATGGTTCTACGACGGGTTGGGACAAAGCTCTAAGTTTCCTCTAAATATATCTTTTTCGAGACGTAACAGGCCATTTGAATGAACAATGTTCATGCAGTGGCGGCTAGTGCATAAGTGCTGCAGTGCTGCAGAGCTCCCAAAAAAAATAACTCTGAGGATAATAAATTTAAAAAATAAATAAATAATTACGTAATCTACCTAACTAACATATTTTCTAATACCTACCAAAAAGCAAATAATGTGATATTGTTCATTCGCCCTCGTAATAATGATATGGCTAAATTCAGATATTACATCTGAGATGTTGTAGATGCTTTCTATCTATCTCTGTCATACTATATTATATTTTGCTGTATCTATGCCAGCGCCCAGCGAACCGTGAACCGTGTGAATGTCAACAGTCGATCAGTGGAATAACCTACCGACTCACGCTATCCCTGAATTATTACTTATCTGGGCCACATGACCGAGCTCTGAGAGCCCGTCCGCAAGCTCCCGCTGCACTCCGCTTCCCCCTTACCCTCGAAAACAAAGCCGTGATTTAACCTGGAGAATTCGCTGCAGTCTGTACAGCGAAGCGCGGCATAAACGTTATTGTAATAGTATAGTCAATATTCAATATAGTATCGAGTTTTTACGCGACTTTCTAGTTTACAGTGGGTTGGACATTGGATTAAAAAACATTAATAATAGAGTGCCTGTGCCTGTGGTTTTTTTTGTGTATTTTTGACAATAATTATTATTAAGTACAATGGAAGTGGTCTTCAATTATTAATTAATGTGAAGAAATTTTTTAAATATTCATATGAAGAAAAGATTGAATTGAAAGCAAAAGGTAGACCATTACCAGATATTATTATTGAGAGAGCTGGTGTAAGTAGAGGAAAAAGTTATATACGAAAATTTAATAGAGACATTTATTCAAAAAATGAATGGATTTGTGGATGTAACAAAAAAAATGCTTTATACTGTTTTCCCTGCTTACTTTTTGGAGGCGATAAAGCTTGGACAGAAATAGGGGTCACGGATCTAGAGCACTTGAGTTTGAAGATAAAAAGACATGAAAACTCTAAAAGTCATCTTCATAATTGTATGGAATTTGCGTTATTAGGGTCAACTAATATTATTTCTCAATTAGATTCTGCTTACTGGATAAATGTGCAGAGACATAATGAAAATGTTTCAAAGAATAGATATATTTTGTCAAAAATTATAAATTGTATTAAGTTTTGTGGAGCTTTTGAATTGGCCCTTCGGGGACATGATGAGGGCGATACTTCCGAGAATCCGGGGATATTCCGTGGACTTATAAATTTTTCAGCAGAATTAGATGCAACTCTAAACGAGCACCTAAAAAATGCTTCGATATTTGAAGGTACCTCCAAGGAAATACAGAACGATTTGTTACAGTGTATGCTTGAAGTCTGTCGTGAACAAATAATTGAGGAAATTAATAATTCTTCATTTCTGGCGATCATGGCGGACGAAACAACGAATGTTGCCGCAAAATATCAATTGGTACTAATTTTTAGATATATTCGCGATGGTGAGTCAATTGAACGGTTTTGGAGCTACTTAATTCCTGAAAGATGTGATGCAGAAACACTTAGTAAAACTATATTAACTGTTATAGATCCTTTAATTCAGAATTCACCTAACAAACTGATTGCACAAAGTTACGATGGAGCAGCGGTGATGAGCGGTCAAACTGCAGGCGTCCAAGCATTAATAAAAAAAAGTATCCTTTTTCTCACTATGTTCACTGTTATGCCCATCAGTTGAATTTAATTATGTCTAAAGCTGCTTCTGCAAATTCGCAAGTACGTGTATTTTTTGGAAATTTACAAGACATTCTTGGATTTTTTAATAATTCACCCCAACGAGTAGAAATATTGAACAAGATTGTGAACAGAAGTATCCCCCACGACGCTTCAACCAGATGGAATTTTAATATACGCACCATTAATGTTGTGTATGAAAATAGAACCTCTCTCATTGAGTGTATGCATGATGCAGCCGCCTCTATTCGGCGTACATTAAATGATCCAATCTTCAATTTTTGGCTGACTTTTTTTCATCATGTGATGCCTCACGTAGATATCCTATTTAATCAATTGCAACAAAGAAAAATCGAACCCACTCTAGTAAGACATGCTATTGATAATTTTGAAAGGAGTATGATTCAAGTTCGAAATAATATTGATAACATCATTAGTGAAGCATCAGATATAATAAGCGATGAGCCTCCAGAAAATAAACGCAAACGTCCATCTAACAGCAAATTTGATCACCGAATTTCAGCTTTAGAGGTGTGTGATATTATTATAAATTGTGCAAAAGATCGATTTCAGTTTAAAGAGCATTTAGTAGTTGCATCACTTTTCTTTTCGGACTACTTTGGAAAGTATTGCGGTAAATTCCCCGAGAATAAACTTACTTCCGTATGTTCCTTTTATCCCACACTTGATAAAGAACGATTACGAACCGAACTGTCTGTTATTTATTCAAGAAATGATTGCAGGACATTAAATGGCGCATTACCTCTTCTAAAATTTTTAATAACAAACAATCTAGGAGATACGTTGAAGGAGACTAAAAAACTATTAGAAATTGTGGTAACAACTCCCATGACGACATCAGAGGCTGAACGATGTTTTTCAACCCTAAATCGGATCAAGACCTTTATCAGAAATTCAATGATTGAAGATCGTCTAACAGCTCTCTCCATGCTATCCATTGAGAAAAAGTTTATCTCTAAAATAGACAATTTTAATGAAAAAGTGATTACGAAATTTGCAAGCAGAAAAGAGCGTAGGATAGACTTAATTTACAAAAAATAGGTAAGCTTTTTCTTATTTTGTTTTTTTTTACAAAAATTGCAGAACACCTTAAAATTTTTACCACGAGCCGCCACTGTGTTCATGGACTTGGTGATGATGGGCACAAAATTATGTGTAGTGTCTAAAAAGTGCCAATGGAAAAGTTTCATTAGTTGTTTGATATTCCTAACTTAAAGTAAGAAAAAAATAAAAACGATTTAACCAAACTTTATTTTTTCCCAAATACCACAGTAAGCCCTGAAATTTTTACAAGTTTCTCATCGTTATGTAAATACGCCCCAAACAACGCAGCTTTTTCATAATCTAACCTAGGGTGTATCTCCCTCAAGTACAATTCCAGAGTTGTACTATTATTTATTAACAAGTTACGATTGAAGAAAAAACTGACAAAAAAATGAAAACATTGCTTTTTAGACATCTCTTACACACCATGAAATAATCAGATGGTATTAAGAATACTCCTCCAAATAGGCTGTTGAAAAAAAGGAACGTGCGACTTTAAAATTAAAATTTAACAATTTAAAAGGTGTGGATCATAAGTGTATTGTAGAACTCATGCAACGTATTTATTAGAATATTTTTGTGTTCATAGTAGAATATGGAATTGTTGATTCTTTTGGTATTATCAGGGACGCATATGTACAATTTCGGACTATTATGTATTATTGAATCTTCCAAAAATGTTGAATTAGGCACTATTAATTTAAAATCTGATGTTTGCCTAATATCGTAACATATATGTAATGATTCAAATTGAGAATTATTTTTAAAAATAATAGTTATTTCTGAAATGAACAATGATTCGACAGTCATTATTTTAAGATTTAGAAATAAATACCTGCATATGTAACACTAGGATTGTTTTTAGTTATATATCTTAGATCATTTTTGAATTATAAGCACTTTTATCAAGTAATGTCAAGAACAGGCATACCAAGAGGAAAAGCTGTATCTTCACCTACTTTGGAATAATGCAGAGTAACTTATTAAGGCTTTGCTTTTTCCTACATTGTAACTAACTGATTAGTAAAATCTAATTTGAGATCAATGGTTAGTCCCAAAAAAGTAATATTGTCTGTTTTATGTATCAACTTACTATTCAAATTTCTTGAATCAAGGGAGCATTTAAAACTCATAAATAAATTTTGTCTTATTTACATTGAAAGATAAGTGATTGTTATCGCACCATATTTTGATTGCTTGTATATCACTGTCATTTTTTTAATGTCATTTCAAAGTATTGTGAGTTACAGAAAAAGCTATGAAGTAGGTACCTCACATTAAACTTTACTGATTGCCTCCTTAGTGACAATCCTTTTCTAACATTTTATGATGAACTTGTAAACATTTTACATTTTTCTTGAAAGTTTACCATGGTAAAAAATTAAGAATAGAAGACCCTGGGTCACTAAAGGATTGAAAATATAATCTCATAATTGAACATTCTTCGACTATATCAAGACATTTATAAAAAATAAAAGTTTCACAAGTTAGTACTGTCTGAAATATCCTAGAATAAAAAACAAGTTTTAGTTTCAGCAAAAAATAAATTATAAAAAGCAAGTAATTGATCAGCAAATAAAAGCAAGGAAGTATGGGAAGTGGTAAATGAATTACGAGAAAAACCATCTATTTCTCCCAACATACCGCCTATTATGTCTAGGCATGTTCAAGCGTTGATTAACGTATTCTACCTGAAGATATCCAACCAAACAAACCAAAAAAGGTTCTGAAATGTACTAGCACCATTCATGAGACAGTAGCAGAACCAAACACTCTTAACTGTTTTCAAAGTAGGTTTCTAAATTCATTTTTGTGTTCTGATAATGTCTAATATATGGCGTGAGTACATTTCAGATCCCTTCTTGGACGCCGGAATACAGAATATGTTTGGCTATCTTCAGAATATAATACGTTAATCAATGTTTATGCTTTGGCCCGAAAGTACCGGAACAAGGTTTTGAGGTTTCGGTTCGTCAGTTTCAAAAAAATTTGGGTTTTGTTAAAAGGGTCCAGTTCCTTTACTCTTACATGTGTTTTTTTCAGCTCTGAAGAACGTAGTGGTAGGTGAATGTAAGATACATAACGACGCCAGTGTCGATATAGCCAAAGATGGAACAGTATTAGTTACTTTGTTGCCTTCGGGAGGGTATCTGAATGTTACTAATAGGCTCGGTAAGTAGTATCTTGAGCACGTGGAACCGTATCATTGATTAACATATTCTATCAGAAGACGTCAAATCCAATTGGGAGTCGTACCTACGAAAATGAGTATACAATTATACAGGGTGTTCAAAAAGCTTATGACCCTCGTCCATCTCGACAAACACTGCATACAATGTTGAAAAATTGTGGGTTTTGAGAGAATAGTTTAATGGAGACCTCGACCATCACCTTCAAGTTGTTTTAGAGATGAACTTGATAATTTTAAAATGCCTGTTTAGCAAAGTCTTCTCTTCGAAGATAATCGTCAAGATTATTTGGAAGTCAACTTAAAAATTCCATAATAGGACTTGTAGCACACAGGCGGAAAGGACGCATTTTTTTTTTGTTTCGCTGTCGTGAAATTAATTTATTTATAAATTACCTGGTGGTCATGACCGAGGATGCTTAGAATTCATAATTTTAAGGTCGGGACTACATCAAAACAAAAGTATGGACTTTTGTTGCAGGTTATGGGATTTGCTTTTCTGTTTCTCATAATACGAAATCATCAGTAATTAATAATATGAGGGAGGTTAAGAGATGATCGTTCTTTGGGAGGTTTTGATGTCATGTCAAAGAATAATAAAGTTTCTTTGAAAGGAATATTGATTTTGTTTGCATAACTCACCTTAATCCTATCTGGCAGAATAGCTGTGACGATGGAAATTGGATGCGAACGTCCAAATACCACATAGGGTTGGGCATCTTCTTTAAGAATATGTTGATCAATGATGATATGGTATACTGAGCAAAGACCTTAAATTGAGAAATGTACATCTCTTTCTAAAGGTGTCTACAGCTTGAGATGGGAAACCCTCGGCCAATGCTTGTATACAACAAGTTTTGAGCAAAACGCGGTCTCTGTCTCACTGTCACCCTTAAGTAGACATCTAGTGGTAGGTCTTGCCTCACGTATAGTGCCGAGCGACCGTTGGATTATGGCTAGAATTTTCAAAATAGAGCAGAAGGACGTCCCAGGGGATAGATTGCCGGTTTTGAGGGAGCTACAGCAGAATAGAGATAGCAGGATCAACTGTATACGATGGTTGCCTACATCTGGACAGGGCTTGATTTATGCTACGAATACGGGACAGTTAGTGATGATGTCTTAAGGTGAGGATATATGAAGAGCTTGGGACAATAAGGTACATCAGCCACATTTGAATAAAAAGACACATCCCTGTCTAAAAGGCGTAGGTAGTGTCCAAAGTTGATTTTTTTTGAGAATCTGCTGATTGATGACGTTTTTGTAAAACCACGATATCCCACACACTTTTATGCAAGAAACTTTAGAAAATTAGTCGATGGTGATGATGATATACTCAGGGAGTCCAATAAGTACCAAGACAAACTTAAGGAGAAGGTAAGCTTTGGACTGACCTCCCAAATAACAAAAACTTACCTATATAAAAAGTGTCACAGTTTTTGAGATATTGAATTTTTTCTTAAATATAAAAAAAAAGCTACAACTAAAGACCACAGTTGAAAAGGTTCGTTTTTTTTAAATTTAAGAGAGGTCAGTCCAAAGCCTACCTTCTCGTTAAGTTTGTCGTGGCACTTATTGGACACCCTGTAGAGCTACTTCTGGATTTAGTTCAGATGCCAGTGTGTAACAGTTCTGATAGTGGCGCTAAGCAAGTAACTCAAGCCAATAAATAAATTTGTGGCTTATGACGTTGCTGCCATGGCTTGCACTTTTGTTCGTAGGAAAACTGTTTTTGTACTAGTTTCACAATACCACTAGACATTGATTTCAAACTATTTGTTTGTTAGAATATAACATTATCCTTATTGGAAACGACTATAGTAGACTTCAAATAACTAATGTGTCAATATCATGTAATTTTGTAATAAGTAACTTATGCTCTTTTATACCAAATAAACTTATCTGTGTGGCTTTTGATTTTCTTCACTATTCAGAAATATTCATAATTTTTTTTGGAGGACGTACCATTTGGAATAACAGACCTTTTATGTATTTGGCTCCATATCTTTCACGAAAAAGAACTACAACGTAGATAAGGAGTCTGCTAAATTCAATAAGTCTAACATTGAACAGCCAAATTATATGTTCATAAAACAAACTATTTTTAAATTACATTTGGACAGGCACCAAGCCACACTATTTTAGAAAATGAATTTATTTTATGAAAATGCGTTTTTCGATTCTGTTGTCACCAAATCTTTGTCCCTCAAAATGAACTTCTTTTGTAGCGTGTCAATCGGAATTGAGCAAGAAACGTGATTTCAGGATTTACAAAAAATGGCAGTTTTAAATTTTCCGGAATATAGTCAATGTGGCTTAACTCGTACCTAATTGCTCATATCATCGAGGTACTATTTATAGAGAATCGCTATTAGAATCTCATTTTGTTGTACAAAATGGCGTCAGTAGCGGGTCCAAGGATGCCATATTTGTATCACATCGACACAGGCCTTTACTATCACACTAGTAACAACAGATGTACATCAGCTTGAAATTCACAAGTTTTTTAACCTCAAATTGCTAATTTTCCAATCGTCGATCTACTTGACATGCTTGCTCATGAAGGGTCATCCGTGACCGAATCGCCAAACCAAGGACTGCCCGGTCCGCACATTGATCGCTGTTTTTATTTATAAGCCGGTATTAGTCCAAAAGCCCACAGCAAAGTTTTGGTTAAATCGCGTACTGATATTGAATGGTAAAAACAGGCCAAATCCAGCTGTTTTTTGATTCTAAACAGCAAACTTAAAACTACGTAAGATGTGATTAGTTTTTATCTTATTATGTCAATTCGCGATGATCTAACAAAAAATTGCTACTATAATGCAGAAAACCCAAGGTCCATGGGGTCGACCGACAGATTATTAAGATATTCCACGAAGAGTCTTCTCTCCATTTAGGTACTCTACAGTGGATTGCCTGCAGCGCATTGTCAGCGCACAAGTCTATTTGTAATATTGCACACAAAATTGTACCATGCTAATTTTGAAAGTGTTCTGAAGTATGGGATTATTTTTTGGGGACGCAATAGGTTTATTCAAAAAATTTTTGTTCAAAAAAGAGCAACGACTGCTAAAGGGACTAAATTTCAATGAAACTTGCAGGGGGCTGTTTAAAACTGAAAAAATCATGACTGTGTATGCCATCTATGTGTGAGTGTCTTTTTTTTTGCAAAAAT
This sequence comes from Acanthoscelides obtectus, assembly GCA_963669975.1. Classification (NCBI taxonomy): domain Eukaryota; kingdom Metazoa; phylum Arthropoda; class Insecta; order Coleoptera; family Chrysomelidae; genus Acanthoscelides; species Acanthoscelides obtectus. The sequence goes on along the minus strand of CAVLJG010000001.1, from coordinate 51,131,648 downwards.
AAAAATTTATTTGAGCTTGAGGTGCAAACTGTTTATGATACTCGAACAGTCAATGTTACTTATTCAATACACAGATTATCCTCCACAGGAAAAAGCCCTATTTACATGTGTTTAAAAGTTTTTAACAATCTACCAAATGAAATTAAAAACATAAACCGTTTACATAAATTTAAAAAGACTATTAAGCAATTTCTAGTACAGTCAGAGCCTTATACAATAGATGAGTTCTATGGGAGTTGTAATAGTATAAGATAGTAGCTGTTTTAAGATAAATAACCATGTAACACAAAAAAAGGTCTCAGGTAAACTACTATAGTTATGGTGACAGTGACGCAACATTTCATTTTGTAGTGGCTATACAATTTTTGTAATGTCATTGTACAATTTGGAATATAGATTATTATTATTATTATTATTAAAATATGATGAAAATAGTATACGAAAAAGGAATATTTCCAAAAAGAATCTAAGTTGTGCAAATCATAAACATGTCACTTTAACAGATTTGTGCGATAAAAATCCTGGCCTGGCCCGCTATTTTCGTTTTTCAAAACGCTTTTCAACTGGCTCAGCGAATATGACGTCTTTTGCACCTTTATTTTGAAGTGTTTGTCAAAAAATATGGTGTCCCCGTTATTGTCTCACGCTAAGCGTTTTTGAAAATCGCTTATCGACTTCAAGATCACTACTAAGTGGTTGGTGTCTTGCTTATCGCTGTCTGGGTTCTTATTAATTTATAGGATATTGAGCGTTATTGATGCTATGTTGTAGTTTTGGAATAAATTTATCAGTAAATTAATCACAAATGTAGGAAACTTGAAGAGGCAAAGATTTTAGGCCGGATGGCTCCTTTGAATTCTGAGTTTGTAAAAAAAGGAAGTCGGATGTTCAAAATTGGAGGAAATGCTGCAACCACTTTTGTCGGTCTGATTTTTGAATTGTGGAGAGCCGCGGGACTGTGAGCGACTTCTGGTCTAGATATAATTAAAAGTAATCAACACCCGAGCCACACAAAGACAATGTAGGATTGGCACCTACCTGGTTGTACAGTGCAAGTGCAAAAGTTTTGTCTCTAATTGTCCACGTAAGCATTTGGATGTTTATTGACATTTCTCAACTGTGAATCAATAAAACTATTGGTAACTTCATTAAGATTTTCTTCAGTATATTGAAAACGAACATCCTCATATAAACTTTTCAATGAATACAAATGAGCTCTTTCATTTTTCAGAATTGATTTTAATTTCGATAGTCTTGAGCAAACATTCCGGAGGACTTTATACATAATTGATTCCTCAGGGCTCAATTCGTTCTTTGAAGTACCATATTTTGTTAATATGCCAGAGCCTTTCTCTAACAAAAAATAATATTTATTTAAATACTTAGATTCTGTTCTAGAACCACTTCTACTGATTTCAATGTTTTGATCTTCCAGAATATCACCGGAATTTTCATTTTGCTTAGAAGGAGTTGGATTTTTGGTAGCCTCTCCAGAAGAATGGTCATTGAATAAAACATGGGGGACACTGGTATGGCAAGATATCTGAGACGTAAAGGATCTTGGGGATTATTATGATCAAACATTGAAAAATAGTCCTCACAAACATAATGATTGGAAACTTTACTAGTGGGAGAAATCTTACAAGCTGCCTTCCATGCAACAACAGTTTTTTCATCTTTTGGAAAATGAAGGAATTCTTTATTTTTTATATACACGCAGATTTATGAACAATGTGGAAATATAATTTTTTGCAAGAAGTATATTTGCGTGAATACTTTAAAGTACCAATGTATGAAGAGGCAACCCAAAATCCAGACATGATTAATTCGATTAAAATTTACAAAAGAAAAACAAGCTTACTGAAGGATTCCTGCAAACAATCACAAATGTTTTACATTGAAATAAAATATTAGACAAAGGTTATTATTACTATTATTATATGAAGATTATAAACGATACAGATGCGACACTCTGTCAAAAATCAGGTTCTATCAAGGCCATCTTGAGTCATATAAAACATTAAGTTTTATAAACACTATATATAAATATATAAATAACTTTTAAAAAAATGATAATTATTATCTCGCCAAAGTGCATGTGGGTAAATGAACACAAATACATTTCTTATGTTGTTTGTCATATGACATTCGTGACGTCTTGCTTAATAAAGCGTATCATCCCCCTAGGAAGAAATCATCCGTGCGCTAATGAACATAAGCGGGAAATGTCTTAGCAATTATATGAGTTCTGTATCGAATAAATGGGTTTAACTAAGATTAAAAGACGAACGTCGCTTTTCCAAACTCATCGAGTTATCTACTGGATGCTTCGTCTTCGTGAGCGCTTGTTTGGCTTTTAAGCGCAAGTGCCAAACGGTTTGAATTTGTATGGCTTTAGAATTCAAATAATGAAATATATTTTAGAACTTGCATAAACAATAACAATAATGAATTAGAAGTATTTGCAAGACTGCCAAAGAAATGTATATATATATATATATATATATATATATATATATATATATATATATATATATTATATATATCGTATGTAAATAATTGATTCATCAACTACCTATTATAATGCCAATAAACTAAACCAACTGTCCTTCCGTTAATACAGTACACAGATCCTTAAATGAATGTGACATTTTTCTAGGTACTATCTGCTAGTGCCACTTGCTACTTTTTTTTGCTAGTGAAAGCTACCAACTTGTCGTAGACAGAAATCATTCTGTATCTCTCAGCAAATCATCTCCCTCTACCTCAGCTATCAAACAACTAATTCAAATAGTTTGGTAGGAGCCAAGCCACTTAACGCTTTTGCTATACCAGATGATTCGCTAAGCGTTTTGAAAGCGTATCGTGAGAATGACCTGGGAAGCGAGTCTTGTATCAATGTTAAAAGATAGTATCTCTAAAAGTAATAGAAACACGTCCACTTTGTATTAGTTGCCCTACTACCTCAGTTTCAAGAACTGACCTAAAAAAATCAATACAATGAACAATTGTGGGAGAGTATCATTGTATATATTATCAGAATATAAAACTGTGCGAGTTATTTTTCATAATCATTATTCTTGGATTGTAAGTGATTCTTCACCAAGACAATATTTATATTTAAGATTATATAAGCACTATATAAGTAAGTGTCAAATGGCAATGTTGTGAGTTTGCAATTTTTATTTCATGTCATAAACGAAAGATTTTATTTTTCAGATGCTCTGTAAAAGAAATGAAAGAGATGTTTCTGCCTTCCTGGAGTAAAGAAAAAACTGTTTATCGATTATTTTATTCTATTGGACGGTGTAAGGTTAGTCAATGAGTATTATGTTATCCCTTAAACTGATGGTACAAAACATGGAAAATGGATTCCAGTCGATTTGTCTAAAAATTTAGTACATTTCCGGCATTCCCGAATAAAAGTTTTCAAAGCAATCCTTAGATTAGTTTTTAGGTGATGCATTTTACAGGATTGCAAAAATGGCGAATGTGTACATAAAATAGATTTTTAAATTCCTTGAGAAAACCATTCAAATGCAGCATGTAGCAAATCTAGGAGATATTTATAGAATAGCTGGTGCTATTGTTAATAGATAGCTTCAATCCGATTGTTTGGGAACTGTCAATCTTGCATTAGCGCTTCATCTGTTAGTAACGGCGTAAGAGCCAAACGTCGTATTTGAATTAGATGGGAATAGAAGTATACATGAAATTTAGTCACATTTCAGAAACCCAATGAAGTGCCGTTTATGGGTATCTTATCGACAAGCTTATGAAAATAGCGAGCATTTGGCTGCTGATTACGCAATACTTAATGGCCATTATTGCAGACGTAAATCTGGCATCTAGACCCTAGGAACATTTGTTTTTTTATATGCTCTCCACAAAATTGGAGTTCGTTATCCTTCGAAAAAGTTGACACACGCCGTTCGATATGACGGAAGCAGACCAAACTAAAAATACTAGTCAATAAATGCAATACCATAAAGATATGTTCACATTAGTGCGATTTTTCTTTCGCTTTTGCCTTCAAAATCAACATGATCTTAAATTGACCTTGTAAGGATCATGGCCATGATCAACATCACACCTGTCAACACCTTTCTGAAAGTTGTTTAAACGAAATACTTCAATATAACAGTACATATTTGGTTTGAGAACTACGATCGGCACATTCACCAGTTTTGTAAATTGGACAAACTTCCTCGCCCTATGTCGCGGAAACTAATCAATCCTATTGCTTTGGTTTGGTCCCATGAAAACTACCAACCAAATATGTATATATATATATATATATATATACTGAATTTTTAGTGAAATCGACATTTACCATGTTTTGTGCGGAGTCCTTTATGACTTTTTGTATAATGTTAGAATTGGGTTTTCAATAGTTTTGAAATTGTACTGAGTAAGCACTGTCTCCATACAAACTTTAAAACAGAATATACTACTGTTTGAGGCGAAATATGTGAAAAAATATTGTATATTGTAATTACAATTTGAATATAGATAGGATGAGTTTTCACTTCAGTTATATATACTCATTTGTATAATTATAACAACATCATATTAAGGACTGTATCGCTGAATGATTGCTAACATGGTAGACTGGATGAAAATTTAGATAATATAACATATAAAATATTTTCATGATGTGAAGAAAGTCTGTCCTGTCATGGGTCTGAATATTGTAAATTGAGGATGGAATGTTGCAGCATTTTCGGTCAGCCATTGTTTTAATATTCCCCTAAAAATATTTGTAAATTTAGGTTTAGTGGAACATCACTGAAGGTTTGCAGAAGTTTTAGTTTTGGAGTAAACATATATATACCGTGAGTTCTTAATGTTAGCTCGGTCGATAACTCCGTTATTACGCATGGTATCTAAAAAGTGTATGATGGAAAATTATTTTATTTCTACGTGGTGACCCAAACATACATTTTTTCAACGGGAAGCCCTACGTTTTATTGCACATTCGGATAGGCCTTCTCAAGCGAAGCAATTTGTTATAATATAGGGTTTTATTTTGAAATTGTTGAGATTGGAGAATCTATCGAAAAAATTACACACAACTTTGACAACTCACATCATCGCAAATATTATAGCTAAAGTACCTGTGTACTGAATTTTTCGTCAGCAAAATTTTATGATCCCATATTTTGTTTTACCCCTATAAACCTAAGTATACCAAGGTTTATAGAAGTTTGTACAGCTGGTTTTTGGGATAACACCTTATTGACTTTTTTTTTATAAAAAAAATACACCAATTGCAAAGATCTCCAGTATCTCGTATCTGATTTAGAAAAAGGTTAGCTGTAACTCAAAAACCACTCGTATGAACCTCCATAAAACTCATATCAAAAGCTTGTAGAAACGGGAATCAAGGAATGTGAAAATATATAGGGTGTTTACAAATTTTGAGAATTCATTTATTTTGCGTTCCATGCATAAACCGCAAAAAAACTGAAAAAGTAAGTAGACAGGAACAAGATATGGGATCACAAAATGTTTCTGATGAAAAATGCAGTACTCTAGCTATAACAGTTGAGTAGGTACGAGTTGACAGAGTGCTTTTTTCGATAGTTTGTCCGATATCTCAACAATTTGAAAATAGAACCTCCTAGTATGATATATTATACTGCTTTGTTTGAATAAGCCTAACCAAATCTGCAGTAAAATGTGTCGCTAAAAAAAATAGATGTTTAGATCACCACATATATATAGTTATGAATTACCATGTAGAGATAAAAATAGGTTTTAAGTAAGGGGCATACCGTTGGCTAGAATTTTGTAACTTTTTTTAGATAGCATGCATAATAACGAGTTATCGATCAAGCCCACACTAAAAACTGATCCTGTATATTAGTTTTGTTTTTGCTATAATGACCGAATAATTAAGAAACTTTTTTTTAATTATAGAAGGTCTAGTGATGAATTTGTTAGTGCTTAAGTGTAAGAGCTTTTTAACTTTTTGATGACCATACACCTAGAAATACTGGTTTTCAGATAAATATAATCAAAACAGCTACATTTAAGAAGGCAAATGTAATAATGTTATATTGGCATTTTACAATGCAAAAATATCTTTATTTGTGATTTAATTTTGTATAATTCAAGTGTGATTATTTTTGACTGATTGTTGTGCTATGTAAAATAATTATATTTAGGCAGTTGTATCTAATATGTACATAAATAAAATAACTTCGGCTCTAACCTTGTAATTTATTCCTATTTCCTATATTTATACAGGGTGTACAGAAAGTGCTTATGAAAAAGTTCCATTAGTTTTTTGATATTTCTTAAAATTAAGTCAGAAAAAAATAAAAACAATTTGGGCAAATTTTAGTTTTTCCCAAATGCCTCAGTAAGCCATGAAAATTTTAAATGGCATGTAAATACGCCCCAAAGAACGTAGCTGTTTCCTAATTTAACCTAAGCTGAATCCCCCTCACGTATGCATAGGATTCTTATCTTGAACTTACACTCTAGTGGTAAAAAATACATATTTGAAATCACTTAGACCTATAACTAATAGAACATCTGAACAAATAAACAATGTGCGAATAAATGCGCGAAGTTAACAAAGCAACAATTGAAAGATTACCATTGGGTAACATCACCTTTATTTTCTATTACGGCTGAAATTCTTTGGCAAACAATCGCATATTTCTTGAAGCTTTTGTCTCAGTTCGGTGATTGGACAAGCAGGATGTTGTCGTAGAACCTTTTTCATCTCGTGCCACACAGTTTCAATAGGTGACAGATCTGGACTGCTAGAAACCCATTTCAAAAGTGGTACATTATTTTCTTCCATCCATTTTATAGCCTTTTTTGAGGTATGGCACGTTGCACCAGCTTGCTGAAACACAAAATCTTGGCCGGATGTAAAACATTCTTCCATCACTGCTAAAAGCGATTCTTCTAAAATTGCCAAATATTTGTTTGTATCCTCATTTCCATCAATAAAATGAAGTTTTCCTACTCCTTTTGATGACATACTGCCACAGACCATAATAGATGCTGGAAATTTTACTTTGCTCTTCAGACAGTCAACATGGAATGCTTCATTTTTTTGCGAATAACTCTACTGCGACTGTCACCAACACAAACTTTGAATCGGGCCTCATCACTCCATTGTATTTATTGCACACCATTGTTGAGGTGTCCATTGTCTATGGTCTTTAGCCCATCTAAGCCGATTTTTCTTTTGCAGTGAAGTTAATAGTGGCTTTTCTTTGGCCTATAAACAAGTTGTGCAACTTTAGGATTTTTACTTCACTTTCTTTTATGAGAAAACTCACCTTGCAAGTGCTAAATCCCAGTTTGTGGGCCTCTCTATGAGTTGTGGTATTCGAAATTCTCCTTCCAACAGCGTCACTCCACAGAGCACTTAATTGTAAATAATTGGCACGCCTGTTTTTCACGATTATTCTTCTTAATGCTCTTCGGTCGGCATTGATCACTGCTTTATAAAGGATATTTCCAATATTTTTTCTTACATGCCTATTATCTATGAAACCGATATTACAGATCATTATTCCACTGTATTATTGATATCTTCACAAAATAAAAACCAGAACTGCCTAAGGGCAAAAAATGAAAGAAACCTTGAATACAAATATTTCACCGACTACTCAAAATTAATATTTAACGCACAAACGGAATCGTGGGACGAAATTTTTTTAACAAATTCTTTAGACGAAGCTACAAATTTATTAATACACAAAATTCAAAAAGTAATTGAAGTTAGTACTAATAAGGTTAAAATAAGTCACAAGGAAAAAAGCAGAAATGATTGGATGACCAAAGGACTAATAAAATCTGCAAACGAAAAAGAAAGACTGTATAAAATCATGAAATATTTACCCACGAAAGAAAATATAGATCATTATAATCAGTATAAAAACAAATTTATAGAACTTTTGAGAAAAGCAAAAAAAAATTACTATATAAAACAATTGAATAATAATTCACATGACTCTAGACACCTATGGTCCACTGTCAATGATATATTCAATAAGTCATCCTATTCAAAAAACAATATTAATGAAATAAAAACAAAAACAGGACAGAAAACAGACAATATTCAGCAAATATGTGATGAGTTCATAGAATTTTTTACGAATATAGGAGGAAACTTAGCAAATAATATCAAACAAAATGCTGATATTCATCTGCATGAAACAAGACTGAATAATTCATTTGTATTAACTGAAGTAGACTATCAGGAGGTTTTCAATGCCATTATGACTCTAAAAAATAAAAAAAGCCCTGGAGTTGACGAAATTAGAGCTGAACATCTAAAGATACTGGCCAAACAAATAACAGAACCACTTGCTTATATCATTAACAAATCCTTCCAATCTGGAGTATTTCCATCAGCTTTCAAGACAGCAATCATCATACCTATCTATAAATCTAATGATAATACGAACGTCACTAACTATCGACCTATTTCACTTATATCAAGTTTAGCTAAAGTTTTTGAGAAATTACTCCTTAATAAAATGATTAATTTTCTTAATAAATTCAAAATTCTAAATTCAAATCAATATGGTTTTATAGCGGGCAAATCTACAACAGATGGGGTATTAAGTATAGTAGATGAAATAACCCAAAATATAGATGGAAAAGTACCATCGATATGCGTATTTGTGGACTTACAAAAAGCGTTTGACACAGTTAACCACAATATACTTTTGGAAATCTTAGAAAGAATAGGTTTTCGTGGAAAGATGTATACTTTAATGGAAAATTATTTATCAAATAGACCGCAATCAGTAAAATTATTAAGCTCGTATAGTAAAGAAATGTTTGTTAAATGTGATGTTCCACAAGGTACAATTTTGGGTCCTCTGTTATTCAATATTTATTTAAACGATATATTCAAAATTAACAGTACTGGTAAAATAGTCAGTTTTGCAGACGATACTGCTATACTCTATAAAGGTAAGGATTGGAACGACTTAAAAGATATTATCCAAAATGACTTTTGCAAAATTATTCAGTGGTTTAATAACCGAAAATTAACAATTAACTTTACTAAAACTCATTTTTTACCATTTTCATCACTATCTAATCATCTACCAAAATATAACCACCTTCGGCTTAAGGTAAATGATAAAAATATAAAAATCAATAGAGTTAATGATACAAAATATTTAGGAATTTATCTAGATCCCCACTTGAGATGGGATGTACATATTTCTCACATACTAAAGAAAATTAGATTCATAGCATTTAAAATAAAATTTCTAACCGGTATATTAACTGAATATTATCTACGAATAATATATCAAGCTTTAGTCGAGCCACACATAACATATGGTATAGTAGTGTGGGGTGCTGCATGCACGACATACTTTAACGATTTAGATGTACTTCAAAGAAGAATTTTAAAATCAATGTTAGGCAAATCAAAATTATACCCAACTAATGACTTATATAATGATGCACAAGTATATGATACTAAACAACTTTACTTCTTACATACCATCACTCATTATCACAAAACTATTAGTGAACACGACATAATTAAACATAATCATAAAACCAGATATAAATTACGCGCAAAAAATGTTCCTAAACCAAACAAATCCCTAATGAAACGATGTCACCTGTATATAGCTCCAAAATTGTACGAACATTTACCAAATAATTTAAAACAATTACGCAATACATTAGGCTTTAAAAAAAAATTAAAAAAATTTATTAACACGATTGGGAGAAATCAAATTAATAAAATAATCTCAAATATTACACAATAAATACTCTACCATTCTTACCAATAATTTATTTTTTCTCTCTATTTTATTATATTTTGCAATTCAACATACATATGATCCATGCACAGGCGTTGTCCTCCTATGGATATATTATATTTATTTACTCGTTTCATGTTCCCTGTATTTTAGAGTAAATAAATATTATTATTATTATTATTATTATTATTATTATTATTATTATTTGTGATATTACTTTTTTTCACATATCGTGGCTTAATATTAACTGAGCCAGTTACGTTATATCTTCTAACAATATTTCTCACACTGTACCGCGATAAGTCTAACAAAGTTACAATTTCTGAGTTTGATTTCCCAGAATTAAAAAGTTCAATTATCAGTAACCGAATTTTCTCACTGATAACCTTTCCTCTGCCGATTTTGAAAACTTTAACTACCCAAAACTATTTTAAACGTATTCTGATTAATAAAAACAATTATTGTCATGGCTTTTATTTTTCACAGCCACCTATGGGTTATAGACTTATTTTGGATTGAAATGGTTGATATGCTGTAATTGCAACATGTGGTATTTTTATGCTCAAAATTTGATTATGGAGTGATAAAGTAGGTGTTTTCTACTATATATTATCAAAATATTCATTGTTACTATTTTAAACCTATATATGGGGAAAAAGGTTTTTTCCTTTCCGCATGATCCTTTTTTCTTTATAGATCCTTTGGGCTTGAAGTACCACAGCAAGTGGGTATAACCAACCGCGTGGTTGTGGTTAGATGTCGCCTTGAAAATTCGAGGTCTTCTAGCCTACAATGGGTAGGTTGGCTCTGGCCTGGCATCGTCTCGGCATATATTGTAAAAGTTTCTTGATATAAGATTCATCAATCTGTCTCCACTTTTGCTCTAAAGCGGCAAAAAGTTAATCCTTGTTTAAATAATTTTTATCTCGTATTTGCTTACCTAAGTATTCCCACAGATTTTCAATGGGGTTTATATCGGGAGACTGTGAAGGCCATTTGAGAAGTGGTATTTTTTCATCCAGAAAGAATTTCTTTGCCAGATTTGAAGTGTGTTTCGGGTCATTATCTTGCTGGAAGATTGATCTTAAGGGCATATTATTGTCTTCCATATAGGGTGACATGACATACTTTAGTATGACTGTGTATACAAACTTATCCATAATGCCATCTATTCTATGGTAAGGTCCAATCCCAAACCCCGAAAAGCTCCCCCAATCCATAACAGACCCGCCTCCATGTTTGACAGTGGGGTTCAATATTTGTCCACTAGGACGTCTGACGTAATGAACACCATCTGATCCAAACATATTGAACTTGGATTCATCACTGAAACATACCCTCTTCCAGTCACAGATGCTCCAATCAAGATGCATCCGTGCAAATTGTAATCGGTCCTTACGGTTTTTCCTCGAGATTAGCGGCCTCTTACTCGGGCGACGTGCAAATAACTTCAAATCATTTAATCTTCTACTTATAGTTTTCGTAGAAACACTGACAATTCCTTTCATCTCGATTTCGGCTTTTATTTGTCTTGGGGTTTTAAACGCATCTTTGGACGAAATTACTTTTATTAATCTAACTGATCTAGCATTTAGTTTTCTTGGCCAACCACTTCTCTTAGAGGCTTCCAAGATACCTTTTTGTTTATATTTGCTCAATATTGCCCAAACTGCTTTAGGCTTCAGCTTCAAATTTTTGGCAATATCGACTTGACGTTGACCATCTTTTTATAACTCAATGATCTTAGTTTTCACATCGAAAGAAATTTCTGAACCACGCGGCATGGTCATAAAATCACTCAAACTTATTCCACAATACTTGATGAATACAAACTAATCCTCTTCTGACACGAAACTGTACTAAACTAATGTTGAAAAGAATTTGTCTACATATTTTTGTACCTCATAAAAAGTGCTTATATTAGACTTGTATAGTGTTCATTGCAGATAATGTAAAAACAAGGAATTTAGTTTTTATACTAATAACGCATTTGTTTATGGAGCAATGAAGTATGAATTCGTTTTCTAAAGGTATTTAGGTAAATATTTATATTTGTCTATATACTTTTGTCCATTGCTATATATATATATATATATACAGGGTGACTTCGAAGTTGAGTCATTTATTTTAACAGTGAGTAGATCTGATCAAAAGAAACGTTTTTTTTCCTTTAACATTTTTCTGGTAAACTTAAAGTAACAAAGTTATAGCCCTTTAGAAGTTTGAGTACCGCGCTGTCTCAATAATAATATTATGTGCTTGTGTTTGGCAACAACGGATATAATCCGCCTTATCGGTTCATCGCATCGGAAACAAAAAAGCGAAAGAATTTGAAACGCTTATCACGATGTTTTTACTACAATTTTATTCAGTTGTATTCAGTCAATGTGTCAGTCGGTAACGCGTGAGTGAATAGTGGTGTTTGTTGCGTGGCTCAAACGAAATTAAAAATGGCACATGTTTACGAAAATGCTGAACTTGTGGACATGATTCTTATTTACGGGGGGTCTTTACAAAATGCTGCCGCGGCATCACGGATTTATGCGGACTGGTTTCCCAATCGAGTGCAACCAACCCCTCGTGCCTTTGTTAATGTAGTACAAAGGGCTTGTGAATCAGGTGACTTAAGACCTCACAAGGGAGGGCATGCCGGTGCTCCAAGACCGCACGATCAAATACAGGTCCGCACTGAAATACTTGTCGGGAGGATACTTTAGAAAACAAGGTAACATTTTTTTTTATTTTTACACATACATATTTTGGTTTATCTTCCTTCTACAATCATTATCTGAAAATTAATGACTCAACTTCAAGGTCACAATGTATATATTGAAATTTCAAGGTGGATCTGAAATAGTAAGACGTCTTGTAAAAAAAATGGCAGTTATAGATACTAGACATTTGAGGGTAGGTTTCTGGAATATTGGCGATCATACAGGGTGTCCCAATTTTGACCTGCATGTCGGGGTTGTGACTTTTTAAATGGAATGCCTCAAATTTTATTGCATATTTGGATGGTCCAATTCAAAGGAGGAAGATTGATATAGCATGCTGTGGAGTTTTGGTAATCTTACTGAGATGTAAGATGTTTTGTCCGGAGGGACCGTCCACTTCGGCAGCCCCTCAGTCCGCCGTTTTGAGGTTTGGAGTGCTGAATTTTGTATAAAAAAAACTTACACACCTCAGCTTTTATCCTATTTGTTACTTTTTCACCCTGTATATTTGTGCAAGGTTGGATTCAATTTTTTTATAAGTTTTTTTTGATACTAGACACATAAGGGTTTTGACGGCTATTTTTTTGGTTATTAGCATGGATCGGCTTAATTCCCTAAAATATCGCATCATCCTTGGAAACAAATAAATTGTTGATTAGTTACAAACTGTCAAAATTAGTCTACGTCCAATTTACCATTGATAAAGAAGATGAGAACATGCCTGTCCCCTTTCTAGACACCCCCCACTGAGCGAGGGCCGTGGCAAATGCTTATTCCGGAAGTTGTATCCAGTATACAACTTCTTCCCGTCCAAGTGATTGTACACGCGTTAAGGAATACCTCAGTACCGATTGCCGAGTGGCGGTACAAGTCCGCCAACGGGCCACTTTAGGTCTATTTAATATCACTAACACGTAAAAAGAAGGTGGTAGACAAGGACCAGTCGACCGAGGCGGTACCACCCGCTAGCTTTTTCCAGGGTGTCTTATAAATGTCCGCATGTTTCCACACCTAAGCTATGCAGTCGGTTATCTTCCAAAACAAAGAAATTAATGATGATGGATCCCTCAAGCACTAAGAACACCGGACGTAAACTCACTCCACTCTCGGAATGTCCGGGTGGAGGGTGGGCTCGAGGGAACAACAACGAAGATAAAATTTGTTTTTCGAACGTCTGCGGGATTAACAGCAACATTGATGCTGTTCATCACTACCTGCAATCCAATCGTCCCGCCGTGCTTTTCTTGGCGGAGACAAAAATCTCAAGAGACTGCACCGATTAACCATCTCAACTTCCCAAACTACGAGGTGCACTCCAATCTGAGAAAGAACGGGGGAGTTGTGGCTTTTGTCCGCAGCAGTCTTTCCTGCTCCAGGGATCTTTCTTTGGAATCAGACTCAACTGGAATCAACTCCAAAACATCACCCAAATTTATTTGCTGCCTTTATCGCTCTCCCTCGAACCATAACTGGGATGACCTACTCGAATACCTCGCCGTCCAGATCGACTTCCTGAACATCAATCACCCCGCTTCAAAAGTAGTTCTTCTCGGTGATTTCAATGCCCATATGACCTTTGGTTGGGCTCAAATAAGACCGATGCAGCAGGTCGTGCAGTCGAAGCGTTCGCTCTTACTCAAGGGCTGACCCAGCTGGTGACGAGCCCTACTTTTTCCCCCCGCGTCTCGTCACACGCCAGTAGCCTGCTGGATCTCTTTCTGACCACGCATCCTGTCCCTTACAGCACTGCTGTCCTGTCCCCTCTGGGTAACTCAGACCACGGTGTTGTGGAGGTTAGCTTTCGGTCAGAAGCCGCTGTGGCAGCAGAAACTCGTACAGGCCGCAAAACTTGGCATTACGGACATGCCGACTGGGAGGCGCTCAGAGACTTCTTCTCTAGCTTTCCTTGGACATATGTCTGTTTCACTGACGCGGATGCGTCGACTGTCTGTTCTTCGATAACAGAAATTATCCACGTCGGAAGTGAGGAATACATCCCTCACACAGTGAAAGTTCCTAATACCAGGGTCCAACGGCTGGTTTAACAAATCGTGTGACACTGCTCGCCAGCAGAAAATCAAGGCACACAGAACCTACTTACAAAACCCCACTGTAGAGCGTCGCAGCGCAATGGCAGTCGGTCTTTCTGGACCCTGGCCAAGCAGATTGAAAAGAACTTATCACACAGTAGCCTTCCACCACTTACGTGTCAGGATGGAACTATTGTATTCGACTCAAAGGCCAAGGCTGAAGTGCTAGCCAAGATCTTATCTGCCAACTCCACCATGGACGTCCCTACCAACGCCCAAATGCCGTCAATTCAAAGGGTTCCCCACACTATGCGGGAGGTAACATTCAGGCATAATACCGTAAGACGAGTGCTCTTGTCGCTCGACATCAACAAAGCTTCTGGTCCGGACTTGATTCCTGCCATTGTACTGAAGAGATGTGCAGCGGAGCTTGCTCCAGTTCTTTCGCGTCTCTTCCAGATATCTTATGAATCCGGCACCTTCCCAGAAAACTGGAAATTTGCTCATGTCCAGCCCAGCCCAAAAAAAGGATCTAAGACCGACCCTTACAACTACAGGCCTATAGCTCTGCTTTCTGTTATAAGTAAAGTGATGGAGAGGTGCATAAATCGCGAGCTTCTGGACTACCTCGAACGTCACAGCTTGATTAGCGACAGGCAGTACGGTTTCCGGCACCAACGATCCACAGGGGACCTCCTAGCTTACGTCACGCAATTGTGGAGTAAACTCATCCAGTCTCATAGTGAGGCTCAATTCGTTGCTCTTGACATCACGAAAGCGTTCGATAAGCTGTGGCACGCTGCCCTCTTAAGCAAACTTCCATCCTATGGCCTCCCAGAAAAGCTTTGCAGATGGGTGGCTGACTTTATCTCTGGCCGCAAGATATCCGTCGTAATTGACGGATTCTCCTCTTCATCCCACAACGTCAACGCGGTGTTCCCCAGGGATCGGTCTTGGCTCCAACACTGTTTCTCTTACATATCAACGACCTCCTTTCCTGCACGATCAACCTAATCCACAGCTTCGCTGATGACAGCACTCTACATGCAGGAATTCAGAGTGACAAGCCGATCTCTGCCGCTGAGCTGGAAAAAAGAAGACTAGCGACGACTTCTTCTTT
Organism: Acanthoscelides obtectus; assembly: GCA_963669975.1. NCBI lineage: Eukaryota > Metazoa > Arthropoda > Insecta > Coleoptera > Chrysomelidae > Acanthoscelides > Acanthoscelides obtectus. The sequence continues at coordinate 51,116,020 of CAVLJG010000001.1, read as the reverse complement.
GACAAGAGACCTGGAGGCTATCACTGCTTGGGAACGCAACAATCTTGTACAGTTCAATGCTTCCAAAACACAGTACTGTACTTTGACGAACAAAAAGCGTCCTAGCGCTCATACAGTTTCGAGGGACGGCCGAGTTCTACCAAAGAGCCATTCATTTCGGCTGGTCGGAGTCCAGATCACCGAGGACCTGATCTGGCACGAACACATCTCGTCAATAGCTGCAGCTGCTGGGAAAAAGCTAGGCTATTTGTTTAGGGCTAAGAAGTACTTTTCTCCGCATGACCTTCTCACTCTATACAAGGCCCAGATAAGGCCTAGCCTCGAGTATTGTTCACACATTTGGGGTGCTGCCTCCCCGACTACATTGTCCATGGCTCGATGCTGTCCAGAGGAGGGCGGTCCGACTGATCGATGACTCTTCTCTAACAGACAGTCTCGGGACTCTTTCGCACCGGCGGGCCGTCGGCGATCTAGCTCTTTTCTAACCCTACACCAACGGGCTTTGCTCCTCAGAGCTCTCTTCCATGATGCCGGCGCGCGATGTGCCTACCAGACAGACCCGCCTGACTTCGGCGTCCCATCCTAACCGTGTCAAACTTCGTACATCCTGAACTGGCCGATACGACCGCTCTTTGTGCCGAGGGTGTCTAGATTGTGGAACAATCTACAAGAGGAAGCTTTTCCCAGTTCTACTAACCTTAGACAGTTCAAAAATCGTATTAACAAAATTTCTTTGGGATCATCATAGCAGCCGCGGTGTTCCGGCATTTAGGCTTCTGTCTGCGCTGCTGTTTCGATATAAAAAAAAAAAAATATGAAGACCTAAAGTTCCATGTTCTGTGTTACTTTTAGCTTCTACCTCAAAGGTCTTTTTTGGACAATGGGTCGAAATTGATTTATTTAAATGCTTTGTCCTTGAAAAAATATTCCAGATCTTAGGATAGATTTTAAATTAGCATGAAAGATAATCTTTAGAGTAACAAAATCAAATAGTTATTTAAAAGCCCTAGAGTGTAACTGCTTATTTTTTGTTTTTTCTATATGCTCCAACCATTTGAATGCTTGATCCATGTGTACTCCCAAGAAATTTTGTGTTATACTGAAATTCATTATATTTTAGTAGGTAAAATACAATTGCTATGCTTGGACTTGAAAATTATATGCGGTTTTTCTGCATTCAACACTACTTTAGTCTTGGGCACTGTCACAACCACCAAATGCATGGGTGCGCTACCACTGTGCCTGAAACGAATGTGAAGATGGCTATATCCCCTCTGCTAAAGTACTTCCTTAATCTCAGTATTCAAACAATTAATGGGAACTCCTCCAACCACCGCATGGATGTTCCATTCCCAAGGGAGAGGAAAAGTGTAATTGGGCACTTCTTAAACTCAGAAGAGACGTCCTCGGATCCGTATTTCTCGACGGTAACCACCCGATCTATTTCAATACCTAGGGAAATGAATTTGTTGTTCAAAGTACGACACAACGCCCCATGAAAAACAATAGGAAATCCACGACATTGACGTGAAGGTTGGCACGATGTCACATCAGCTGAAGCTAGTAATATTGGCCAATGTATATTGATCATTAGTAATGGGCTGTAGCTGTCATTTAAAGCTGTTTGTCCATTCTTTGGGGGTTTATTTTGAACTCACTAAAACTATCACTTGGGCAGTTAAGCTATCAATTTTAGCCATTTAGTCCCTGATGTTCTACATGAGTTCTCAGATCTGCCTCGCCTGGTCATCATATTCATCATCAATTTCCCAATGATTTTCTGTTCTGATGATATATGCATCTTGAGCCCGTGCTTCCAGTTCCTGATCAGTGTCGGCCACCACTCAGCTCTTTCCCAATTGTCTGGGTCAAATTTCATATTACAACAGTTTTTTCTCTTCAAATAAAAAAAAACTTGTGGCTTACAAATGTATGTATGTTGTCAAAAACCCTTCTTACAGGGCAATTATTACCATACATCAGTCCACTTTAGAGAAAAGTTACTAGAACCTTTTTTTGTTCATAATGATAAAAGAAAGAAATTACCCAATATCTTGTAATTTATTTGCTTGGTTATAAAAAATCATCTTTGTTATTACTATATTTATTATTATATACTACAAACAATAACAAGCAAGCTTCTACCAGATTGCCCGCTGTACACCTGACAACTTATTATAATCTGCAAGATGCCTGAACACTATCCTGCTAAACCTCCAACGCTGTACAGTCCCTCTTGGTCTAGATGTGATAACACAACGATTTTGTGTTCTTAAAAGAATCGAATCTCTAGGTAGATCTTCGATTTCTTTGGATGCTATCTCCCGTAGTTCAACAGGCAGGATATCGTTTTTTCTAAGGGAATTTATTCTCAGTCTTGTTGGTGCGTATTCTGTTACCATTTTCCTTCTTTTTACGTCTCGGATCATCCAGCGGTTTACCCATTTTGTACGGACTTGTTGCAGCTGAAATTAGGACCAAATTTTTAACAGTTTATCTCTAAAATTTTAATAACTGATAACAAAGTGTACAATAGTATTTACTCACATTTTGGTTACAAATAGGAGATAGAAGACTGGGAATATTCTTGAGAAAATTCATTTTTCTGATCTTATATCTTCTGGATCACATCAGACACCTACATAACATAACCACTACATAAATCAAATCCAAGCGAATAACCAAAATTTCTGTGTTATGTGCCGCGGTTATAATATGGTTCAAGATGACACACGGGTTGATGACGTCAGTTACACGAATCGCTTGAACGCGTTGGTTTTAACCGCGGTTTTGTTGCAAGTTGTTTATTTTAGAAAAGCGCGTATATAATCTCTGATTACTTTTATTATCACTTAATAATCGGTGCTTTTTCGTCTACAACTGTATATGGAAAGTTTAAATAAGAAACCTTTCATAATATTCATGGGAGAAATGTTTTTTTCAGTTTTTTTTTTTAGTGATGGAACCATGGCTTTGTAGCTATGATAACTTTCAATTCTCTAAATTTTCCGCATGTCAAAGAAAACATTTATTGATTCAGCAGAAATGATGAAAAAAGAAATTAGCAAAACCGTATACAGGTGGATATCATCTAGTGAGTTTATATGGCCATATTTTAATATTCTTGTGGTATATGGCTACACAGGATACTTTGTTAAGCATAGGAACTACATTTAAAGTGTCCCCAACAACCGTAATGAGTATAACTAATAAGGTGCTCCACTTTATGGTAAAAGTGAAGTCAGCCTGTATCATTTTTCTCAAAAATGAAGCTGAAGTACAATAACAATATCCAATACCCGGCAAAATTCTAACTTGTCACATTTCAAATAATAACCAGAAATATAAAACTACTCTCGAGTTGGGTAAATACCACAATTTTGCGGTGATAACTATGACATATAACAGCTGATTCGTGACGTCACGGATCTTATAACCAAACTGATAACTACACTCGCTTGAACGGATTGGTAAATACCAACCCAAAATGGTAAATACCATTTCCATTTGGTTATCCGCTTGAATTTGATTATAACTTCACGCACAAAACATATACACTAAATGTCAATCACGAAATGATGGAACCAAACAACCAAATGATATGTGGCTATCCCTGGCTTTGGCTGTTTCGCTACGTAACGAACTGTTTAATATAATCCAGTCAACAAAATGTTTAAATTTTACTAGTGTCAATGTGAACAGCAGAACTTCATCTTCTTTTTTATGAGTTCGCGTCTATGCAGATATCTACCCAAAACTAAACGAGACTAGATATGATGTTTCGTATTTTATCTTAGATAGAATGGCATCCTTACTAGTACATATAATACCTTACCTTCAATAACCTTTTATAAAATTATCTACATGCTGAAGATTTGTAATACTGAATGAAAAATAATATCAAGTAGATTTACCTCCTTTTCACGGATTTTGTTATGAATATGAATTAATACAAATTGAATTAATGATATTTGTTAGCGCGATGTGTCGCGCGGAACCCGCTGACGTAGTACCTTACCTGGTACCACAAAACACATAAGACTGGTAAATATATAATTACAAACAATTCTCAACCCGCATTCATTGTCGCATAGTCTTAACTTCGCAAGATTTTGTCGCATAAAAATGTCGATTGGAAGAAATTTTATAATCAAATCCAAGCGAATAACCAAAATTTCTGTGTTATGTGCCGCGGTTATAATATGGTTCAAGATGACACACGGGTTGATGACGTCAGTTACACGAATCGCTTGAACGCGTTGGTTTTAACCGCGGTTTTGTTGCAAGTTGTTTATTTTAGAAAAGCGCGTATATAATCTCTGATTATTTTTATTATCACTTAATAATCGGTGTTTTTTCGTCTACAACTGTATATGGAAAGTTTAAATAAGAAACCTTTCATAATATTCATGGGAGAAATGTTTTTTTCGGATTTTTTTTTAATGATGGAACCATGGCTTTGTAGCTATGATAACTTTCAATTCTCTAAATTTTTCCGCATGTCAAAGAAAACATTTATTGATTCAGCAGAAATGATGAAAAAAGATATTAGCAAAACTGTATACAGGTGGATATCATCTAGCGAGTTTATATGGCCATATTTTAATATTCTTGTGATAGTTACACATGATACTTTGTTACGCATAGGAATTAGATTTGAAGTGTCCCCAACAACAGTAATGAGTATACCTAATCAGGTGCTCTACTTTATGCTACAACTGAAGTCAGCCTGCATCAAGTTTCTCAAAAATGATGCTGAAGTACAACAAAAATATCCAACACCCGCCAAAATTCTAACTTGTCACATTTCAAATAATAACCAGAAATATAAAACTACTCTTGAGTTGGGTAAATACCACAATTTTGCGGTGATAACTATGACATATAACAGCTGATTCGTGACGTCACGGATCTTATAACCAAACTGATAACTACACTCGCTTGAACGGATTGGTAAATACCAACCCAAAATGGTAAATACCATTTCCATTTGGTTATCCGCTTGAATTTGATTTATGTTTCATAAATAATAAATCAACATTCACAGCTTAAAATCTCGTTACACAACGAAAAGTTGTTAGCCTAGAGAATTGTTATTGCTATATCAAGGAGATTCATTTTGCCAACCTAATCAGCAATTTCTACACTAACCCAGATAAATGTCACTGTCACAAAATTTGATTTTAAAAAATGTTTGGATTTAATCACAGATTATTAGGTACATCACATTTGATTTTTTATCTTTTACGTGTTTACTCGAAATATGACAAACAGACGTAAGAGATAAATATGATGCAAGAAATCTCCTGATAAATCGAAAAAAATCTGATATACCTACGAATACGAAAATATTGCAATATTATTTTGAATTTTAATAATATTCTCATTATATTCATGGTGAAAGCCTGATAACCTTGGAGCAGGTTCATGCTTATTTCAGTTCTTTGTGTCAGTTTTTACTCGATATCAACAGTCGTTCCAAAATTAATAAAACTGTTGGGAGGCGATTTCGAGTTTGAAAGTGAGGTTACATAGTAAAAGATGCTGAAATCCTACAGTGTATTCGGCACAAACAGTAATTTTAGGACAATTTTCACGTTCAAAGCGCGTCACACTAGGCAAAATGTTATTAAGGTAAGCTGTAATTAAGAACGTCTGAAAAGAAATTTACAATAGCCAGAGTGCACATGTGTATATTGGTATTTTTCCACAGGTGATATCCGCTAACTATGCCTCAATTGCAAGAGATAAAGTCACTTCACCAGAAGATGCTGTGAAAGACATCACAGATGGGGTGAAACTCTTAGTAGGAGGTAAGTATAACAATCTTGCAAAATCTTTGATCAAAGTACAACAATGACTCTTCCAGGCTTTGGCCTATGCGGTATTCCCGAAAATCTTATAGGAGCCCTATGTAAGCATCAGGCTAAAGACTTCATAGTTGTATCTAACAATGCAGGTGTAGACAACTGGGGGCTGGGTTTGTTATTGAAGCAGAAGAAAATAAAAAGAATGATTTCTTCTTATGTTGGCGAGAATGCAGAATTTGAAAGGCAGTACCTGTCTGGGGAGCTAGAAGTTGAACTCACACCTCAGGTAATTTAATACTTACTTAAGTGATTCAAAGTAAAATATGAAGGGATAAGGCGCTTATTTTTCTCTTAAGAAAGAACATAATTATGATAATGCTGAAAGCATACCATAAAAAAAATATGGAATGTATTTCCTAATGGAGAAGTTTCGTGATGTTCATAATCGCATAAGTAATAACATACCAGCAAAATATAGATGAAATATATTGAATCAGTCAATAAATGACAGAGAAATTAATACTTAAATTTGGCGCATTATAGCGCAAAATTAGTGCTGCCATAAGTTCGCATCTGACATCACACTTCACTAGTGCTGAGCATGCTGACAGCGCCTGTGCGTTAAGTAATTAGTATATAGACAATTCATAAGACACACCTGTGTGCTCGGCCTCATAGTTTCTAGTTGATAACTCTTGAGTACTGCATAAGTTCGTACCATTATGGAAGCTGGATTTGTAAAAGGGTTAAGTAATAATTTGCCCAAAATTGACATTTATGTAGTGATGAAATTTATTTCTTCAAATCCATCATATACAAGTGCAGAAATAAAAGATGTGAAACTTTGGATGTAAGGATTTACGCCTACTGCTATACTGTCACAACTACCTGTAAAATGTGCAATACCCTACAGAGGTTTTAAACAAATTAGTGTTGATGCTTAATATGAGTACAGATTTGCGAATATGACACGATATTTTCCAGGCCAGGTAGAGATTCGTATCGTGAAGAAGCTATTGGTTATGTTCATTTGAAATGGAAGGTACTAAATTCAATTCAATTTCAATTCAATGGACTTTATTGTAACACATACATAATTATGTATCCTTACAAATGGCGAAGTCTGGCCAATGGCCATTTATACTCAACCATAAATGTCAATGCTTATTACTACCTTCAAAATAAAATAAAAAAAAAAACTGAAAAAGAAAAGGAAAAAGAAGAATAATAGTAAAAGAAGAAGAATTAATAAATATGACATAATGCGTACGATTAGAACAAAAAACATAATACGTACGATTCAAAGAGAGGACAATAACCTAAGAGCTCAATAAGTAGTTTTTATATTTTTTTTTAGAAAAGTTGCTGATGAAACATTTTTCGAAAGAGTTGATCAATTTCACCGCATTATACGTAAAAGACCGTTGAAAAATGGCTGTCCTATGTTGTGGCATTGTCAGGAGATTAATGTTGCGCGTATTCAAATTGTGAATTAAATTCCTACAAACAAGCTTTTGCATAAGGTAAACGGGAACAGAAGTTTTTAATATTTTTACGACAAATGTAACAAAGTTGTATTTGAAAAGATCAGAAATTTTCAACCAATTCATTGAAGATATTGAGTGAGAAACATGATCGTACCTTCTTAAATTGTTTATGTAACGACTACATCAGTTTTGAATTTTTTGCAGTCTGTATTTTGTGATTTCATCCAGACAGGGATAATAAACTATGTTGCAGTAAGCGATTTTACTGAGTATGAGTGACTCGCATAACATTTTCTTAATTTTTCTATTTAAAACAGTTTTACTTGCATATAGAAGCCCGAGTCTAAAATAACTAGACTTACACACATAGCCAACATGCTCCTGAAATCTGAAATCTTCATCCAAGTACAAACCTAAATTTTTTGCAGAATGGGAAAATATTAGGATACTATTATTTATTGATAAATTTAACTTTGATTTGAGGAAAGTACGTTTTTTCTTGGAGCAAAAAGTATAGCTGTCGATTTCGATGCGTTTAGACGTAAATTATGTTTTTCAGCATATGTGCATAAGTATTGCAGATCTTGATTGATAAGGTTGTTAGCTAAATGGTAGTTGTTCGGACAGAAATTATGAAAAACCTGCATATCATCAGCATATGATTGACTAGAACAATGTTGAAGGGTGTTGGAAATGTCAAAGGTGTATATAAGGAATAAAAGTGGACCTAATATGGATCCCTGAGGCACGCCGGAACAAATGCATTGTAAAATGCACAGTTAGGTTAGGTTTCTTGTGAATGCATCAATAATGATCCTCCACTGCGACTCTCTGGTCTATTGTGGCTCATACCTATTTATATTTCCCCCGATCTCCTGAGGAAGTCGATAACTTGTTTGGAGAAATATCCTTCAGGTCTTCTGCTTGGAGTACTACATCTCCAAGTATGTTGTACCTGATTCTGGCAATTGCAGGGCATGTGCCCAATACAAGCCTGACAAAATGCAGAGTTACACCTGAACATAAAGTAAAAACTATGCCTTACCACTGCACATTGGTCTCATGAAAGTGAGGAAAAAATTGAAACTGTTGTGTGTCATAGTTGTCAGAATAAGACCCAAGTAATGGCTTACTTTACACCTTTTTGGCAGTCAAACTTATGAGTATTTACTGTGACTTTTAGCTTCAATCTTCCACTGACTAGTCTATATTTTATCAGATTTTCAGTATCATTCTCAATCTGTAATATCAAAAAGGCATTTGAAGTCGAAATTTGAAGTAACCTAATTTGATAAAGGTGTTACTTTTCTAAAATCCCATTAAAATATATAATAACATTGATCTAATTCAAGCGAATAACCAAATGAAAATGGTATTTACTATTTTGGATTGGTATTAATTTACAAGCGAGTGTGGTTATCGGTCTGGTTATAAGATCCGTGACGTCATCAATCAGCTGTTATATGTCATAGTTATCACCAGGTTATCACCATAAAATTGTGGTATTTACCCAACTTTTTAGTAGTCTTATATTTCTGGTTATTATTTGAAATGTGACAAGATATAATGTTGGCGGGTATTGCATATTTTTGTTGTACTTCAGCTACATTTTTGGGAAACTTGATACAGGCTGACTTCAGTTATAGCATAAAGTAGAGCACCTTATTAGTTATACTCATTACTGTTGTTGGGGACACTTTAAATCTAGTTCCTATGCTTAACAACATATCCTGTGTAGCCATATATAGCAGAAAAATGTTAAAATATGGCTATATAAACTCACTGAACAATGTCCACCTGTATATGGTTTTGCTAATATTTTTTTCATCGCTTTTTCCTATCAATGTTTTATTTGACAGGAAAAGTTTAAAGAATTAAAATTTATCATAGCTACAAAGCCATGGTTTCACCATTAAATTTTTGCGTCATATCTTTTATTTTCGCGACAAACTTGTTTGAAAATGAGAGATTTTCTTAATTGATTTAACACCTGAACAATATCTGATGAAAAAAAAACATTTCTCCCATTAATATTATGAAAGATTTCCTTTTTAAACTTTCCATACCACCGTTGTAGACGAAAAGCACCGATTATTAAGTAATAATAAAAATAGTCAGAAATTATATACTCGCTTTTCTAGAATAAACAACTTGCAACAAAACCGCGGTTAAAACCATTCAAGCGATTTGAGTAACTCACGTCATCAACTCGTGTGACATCTTAAATATATTATAACCGCGGTACGTAACACAGAAATTTTGGTTATTCGCTTGGATTTGATTATAGCACATGATGCACTAAAGAGTTAACCTACTTGACGCCTTTTTCAGGGGGTAAGTGACACTATAGCAGCTCACAGCTATTCTCGCTGAGTTGAAATAAGTGATCTGTAATATTATAGTTGATACATGTTTCCCCCCAAATGCCGGTGCAGTGAAATGAGCTTGGAAATCATATATGTAATATCTAATAATCTTGAATAAATAGTAAAGTGATATATTAAAGTGGTCTTCACATACATATGTTGTACTTTTTGGACCAATCAAATTATGCTTCATAAGTTTGCACAATTTCTTCCTGATATTTTTATGTGAGGGTACGTAGAAAAAAAATGTTTATTAGCGGTTGTAATTGCGCTTGTACATTTTGGCACTATACAGTAGTCATAACAATTTTTTTTTGTTATTTCACTCATATGGCATGGAAGACGTTTAGCCTACCACGTATTCCCGCTTAAATCAAATCCAAGCGAATAACCAAAATTTCTGTATTATGTACCGCGGGTATAAAATGGTTTAAGATGACACACGGGCTGATGACGTCAGTTACTCGACTCGTTTGACGCGTTGGTTTTAACCGTGGTTTTGTTGCAAGTTGTTTAATTTAGAATAGCGCGTACATATAATTTCTGATTATTTTTATTATCACTTAATAATCGGTGCTTTTTCGTCTAGAACAGTGTATGGAAAGTTTAAAAAAGAAAACTATCATAATATTAATGGGAGAAAGTATTTTTTTCAGAAATTTTTTTTAATGATTGAACCATGGCTTTGTAGCTATGATAACCTTTAATTCTCTAAACTTTTCCACATGTTAAAGATAACATTTATATTTAGCAGAAATGATAGGAAGAAGAGATGAAAAAAGATATTAGCAAAACCGTAGACAGGTGGACATTATCCAGTGAGTTTATATGGCCATATTTTAATATTCTTGTGATAGTTACACATGATACTTTGTTACGCATAGGAATTAGATTTGAAGTGTCCCCAACAACAGTAATGAGTATACCTAATCAGGTGCTCTACTTTATGCTACAACTGAAGTCAGCCTGCATCAAGTTTCTCAAAAATGATGCTGAAGTACAACAAAAATATCCAACACCCGCCAAAATTCTAACTTGTCACATTTCAAATAATAACCAGAAATATAAAACTACTCCGGAGTTGAGTAAATACCACAATTTTTGGATCTTATAACCACAATCGCTTGAACGGATCGGCAAATACCAATCCAAAATGGTAAATACCATTTTCATTTGGTTATTCGCTTGAATTTGATTTTATGTGTACCTATGCGTGTGTTTAGGAAATTGAGTCATCTCGGGCCCAGGAGTCGGCCATGACCGTCGCAACTGAGTAGTGAAGTGTGACGTCACGCGTCACGTTCAGACGGAATAAAAATATTCTCGCGGGACGAAACTTTGATACGCTGTAACTTTTTTGTTTTTAGGGATAAATTAGTATTTTTTTACCAAAGTTGACATTCATTTTTCTTCAAATTTCATTTGAGCTAGTAACAAAAAAATGGTAAACTTGTCCATTGAAATTCTTTATTACTGTACCATAACTAGCTAAAACTGCAATGACTCATCAATGATCATTTTTTATTACAAGTAGACGAGCTCATCAGTGGAAAAACAATACGTTATGATTTTTACGGCTACAAAATCACCTTGAATTGCAAAAAGTTGTGAAATATGAAATATTAATGCAAATGAGATATTTCCCAAAGATGCAAACTTCTTACTTAATAGAATAAGCCCACGGCTTCGCCCGCATGATAGTCAATAGTGTTGCAGGCAAACAGGATGCCGCGCGGCATCAGCTATTCGTTCATTGTTCAACAGCTGAATCGTAGAGCACAATCAACATTGAGTTAGCAAATAAAGCCCACTATAATTTTTTTGGGTATAACTTGGCGAATTTTATCGGGATTTCGTGTCTCATGGCGATCGGACAAACTTACATGAAGGAAAAAAAAATTGAAAATCACCCGAGCGGGGTGGAATGAAAGCCCAAAGCTCAACGGCCTTAGCAAACCGTTCGGAAACAGGCAAGGACCTAATAAAGCAACCAGAGGACAATTGAAAATGACTATTTACTCGGATTTTGTAGTTCTTTTGAAGACAATTATTTTCGTAGTAGTAGTAGTAGTAGTAGTAGTTGTAGCATTTATGTATGTCCCACGATTTAGGCAGCGTACGCCGTTAAAGTAGCACGGTCGTGATTTTTAAATATTTTATTCATTCGAGAAGATTGCTTGCTATATGGAAGCTCTCTCCTTAAAAAAAATCCAAAAATTCATAAACCGTTTTACTTAAGATTATTATAACAAATTGTAATAAAGAAATGAATCAAAATGGTAGGCTCATATTTTCCCAATTTTTGTTTATTAACATACTTGTATTCTAATATCTCAAAGTTTTTCGAGATGATTGTGGGACATATTGTTACCTGAATAAAATGTGTATTATTTAGAATGTGTAAATCGAACACTCAGAGTTTAGAATACCACCCTGTAATAGCCTGTCGCCTATAGACAGCCGTTCCGTCGCCCGGCGGCGGTCAGGCTCTGATTACGCGTGTGAGTCATTACAGTTTTAGATAGTTACAGTATAATTATGTAACAACAACAAATAAACACTAAATTAAATTACATTACATTAACATCTATACTAATGAATTTTAGTAAACTAAGGAATATTTTCCCCATCTTCCTTGTGTGGTCCAGGGATATGCAAGACACCAAAAAAATTCAAGACACAATACAGTTGTATTTCTGTTTGCTCAGGCCAAAGAACATAATAAAAATTGCATAAATGTCAGTGGCATACATTTTTTGTCATAAATATTCGTGCAGATCCCGCTCGAGACGTCACTGGAATGAATAAATTTAATCAAGTTAGAGTGAAGAATTTGCAGACCTATGTTTATATGAACTTTTGTCTTAAAATTACTCAAAGAATCCTGTGTTAAATTTATGGTACATACTTAATTAACAGCCGGTACGAGGGATGTCTTTTAAGTTTTGCATATAGAAACATAGTAGGCCGCGCGGATCGAAGGTCAGTACTGAATCTTAACCTCACTCTTTAGTAAACTTAAATTCAAAGTTTCACAACAATACGTGCAGTGTTCTCACTACAGTGAATTTTTAAGTGTCACCAAGTCATTAGAAAAATGGAACTCAACCGAGAACATTTTCACGCCGTAATTTATTACAACTTTCAGAGACAATTATCGCAACAAGAATGCCTTGCTGAGTTACTGTCTGTTTTCGGCAACGAAGCGCCACATCAGTCGACAATTTCAGAATTCAAACGTGGACGGGTGAGTGTTAGCGACGATCCCAGGGTGGGTGCACCAAAAACGGCAGTCACCCAGGAAAACGTCGATGCTGTGCGCAAACGCATCATTGAAGATAGACATGTGGCATATCGTGAGACTGGGGCGTTCTTGAAGATCTCAAAGACCTCAATTCAAAAAATTTTACATGAAGAATTAGGAGTAAAAAATTAGTTGCTCGTTGGATATCCCACCTGTTGACTGAAGAGCAGAAAGCAGCCAGGGTTAATTGGTGTCAAAAAACGCTTGACGGTTTCAATTCCGGGAACTCAAAAAATGTGTACAGCATTGTTAGGCGTGATGAATCGTGGATTTACTGTTATGAACCAGAAAATAAACAACAGTCGGCTGTTTGGGTGTTCCAAGGTGAAGAAAAGCCAACAACAGTCATCCGTTCTCGAAGTGTTTCGAAAAAGATGGTCGCGACATTTGTGACAAAAGCGGATCATATTGCAACAATTCCTATTAATGAGCAAAGAACTGTTACTGCGGATTGGTATACCACCATTTGTTTGCCAAAAGTCTTCACCGAGCTTGGAAAAATCAACCCCGAAAGAAGAATCATCCTCCACCAAGACAATGCAAGCTCGCACACAGCCCAAAAAACAAGGCAGTACTTAACGGAAGAAAACGTGGAATTATTGGACCATCCTCCATATAGTCCTAACGATTTCTTTACTTTCCCGAAAATTAACAACAGACTGCGAGGTCAAAGGTTCCAGTCACCAGAAGAAGCAGTTGACGCATTCAAAAATGCCGTTTTGGATCTGGCAGCAAACTAGTGGAATAAGTGCTTCGAAAATTGGTTCTAGTGCATGCAGATGTGTATTAATCTTCGTGGAGAATACTTCGAAAAATAATAAAGTCATTTAAAACTACCTACCGTGTTGTTTTATTTCCATTTGCAAAACTTAAAAGACATCCCTCGTATAGTATGTGTGTAAATTAATTTTTGCATTCTATTTTAAGGGCACGTTAGCAGAGAGGGTTCGAGCAGGAGGTGCTGGAATCCCAGCCTTTTTTACCCCAACCGCTTATGGTACCCTAGTGCATGAAGGTGGAGCCCCCATTAAATATGACAAAAATGGGAAGGTTGAGATTGCAAGCTCTCCAAGACAACAGCAGATGTTCTACGGGAAAAACTATATTATGGAAGAAGCCATAACTGGGGATTTTGCCTTGATTAAGGCATGGAAGGCTGATAGGGCTGGTAACTGTTTGTTTAGGTAGGTTTTTTGCAAGCGTTTTTTTGGAAAGCTAATTTTTTACTTGCCACGCCACTGCGAAGAAAAATTCCGGATATAAGATACGGTTTTGGGTGTCTTGTCAATAATTTCGCTTCGAAAGTACTTTTTTTTATACTCCAACTACGACGAAGGCCTAAGGCCTAAATACCCATTGGGTACCGTGTGGCTATAGGGGGATACAGGGCCAGGGGGAACGCCACACGAACTCTGGCGAGGGAACACGTGTGCATGCAACATGCACACATTCTGGCTCCGCCTACGAGATCCGCCGGGTGGTACCTCCGCGTTCGACAGTCAGAGACCGTCTACCACCTACGTACAATCACAACATCCATAGCTAAGAGAAAAATTTGTCTTGGAACGGGATTCGAACCCGCACAGGGCACAGCGACTGATCAGGAGACCGAAGAGTCTACTACTGCGGCCACCGCTGCTGCCTAGTACTGCTTAGATTTTGACAAAATTTTCACACTGATAGAGAAATAGAGGGATATATAGGGAAAAGAAAAGAGATAAGTAGAGAAGATGCAGAAGTAGATATAAAGGTAGAGCTAGATGTAGTGCTCTTGTAGAGCTGGATATAGAGGTAGATGTTGATATAGATGTAGAGGTGTATGTAGAAATAGACGTAGGTCTTGATGTAGAGGTAAATTTAGGTGTAGATGTAGGGATATACAATTGGTTAGTATCGTGGAACTGAATTTGAGGGTAGAAAAATGGGCGCTTGGGACAATCCGTGAGTTGTTGTCCTCACCACAGTTACGCAAAGGTTATTGAAAACGTTTTCTTTGGAATTGTTAAAATATTATAGGGTTTTATAATCTAAAATTCTTATTTTTCGTATGCATTTGTTACAAAAGCAGATGAAACTTGGTAGACATAGGTAATTTGAGGGGCTGAATCTTACATGACACTTCTAGACTTTTTTCGTTGACCATCTAGATTAAAAATAATGTAACAAATTATTTTTTCATAGGAAATCGGCGAGGAATTTTAATCCTCCAATGGCACGAGCTGCAAAAACAACAATAGTAGAAGTTGAAGAAATTGTGAAAATAGGTGATATAGATCCAGATCAAGTACATTTACCAGGGATATTTGTGGATAGGTAACTAGGTTTCTACAAAATTTTTAGAAAAAAACTATCCACTTTTTATCAAAACGGATGTTTACATATTTTGAAAATACATCGTATTGATATAATAATAGTATTTATTTACACGAACTTATATATTAAATAATTGATGATACAAGTGGATAAAGGTGTCATGTAACATTTTTTAAAATTGCTTTTTTGCTGCATTAAACTAACATTGAGGAATGATACTTTCATTCTGAGATTACCTTTTTGCAAAAATAAGATAATAAGTTAAACTAAATATTTAAAATTTCAATAAAGTAAAAAGTCCAAATAAAAAATGTTTGAAGCCACTTTTCTCCATACAACGATTTTGTTACATGACACCTTTATCCACTAGTATCTTCAATTATCCTAACTGTATTAGGAATATTATTGAAAAAATATACTAACAATGTATATTTTTTAGGATAGTAAAAGGTGAAAAGTTTGAGAGGAGGATCGAAAAAGTGACAGTACAAAAATTGTCAGACAGCAAAGATTCTATAGTGAAGAAAAACCCAGCTGCAGAACGAAGAGAAAGAATAGTTAGGCGAGTGGCTCTTGAGTTCAGAGATGGCATGTATGGTATCCTTTTAAAAAAATGTTTTATCTAAAATTTAATATCTATATTAGCTCTGACGGTCAAGCAGTCCTTGAGGTCAATCCTTGAAATGGGGGAGTAAAATTATGGGTTTGCCAAAAAAATATTTTCTGGCTGAAGCCGATCTTCGGTTATAATCACAACATCTGACATAATGTTTGCTTGAAATGGGGCTGGTTCTATAAGAATGATGTGTTATAATAACGAACGCTTGTGCACATTGTTCTGTTTCTCATAAGTTATAACCCCGGTTTTAATGCAATATTGAATCGATACTTGTTAAAATTAGATAAAACGTGATAATTGTATGAGTATAATTACTTAACTTCAGTTTGATCTGATGTATTCTGATTAAAAAATGGTTGAACTCTTGGTAATTCATATGCCTTATCTCGAAATGGTAGTGATGTTAGACAAATTTGAGGAATGTTTTGCATTAACATATAGATATAAGAGTATATTAGATTCTAGCACGTAGAAAATCTTACAATTAGAAGCATTTTCGCAAGTGATGTCTTATTTTTGACAGTGGCAAATAGATAAAGTTGAATGTATCGTGAATGTATTTATTAAACCACCATAAACGTTCAAACTGTCTTCCTCCAGCAACAATGCAAGCTTGACAACTTCTTAAAAATGATCGAGCTATGAGACGGGCAAATCTTCCATGATTAACAAATTTAGCTGGTTCCGTTGTTCTGTCCGGTGGCTCAGTTAAATTTTCGATTGGCTTTGAGTAAACTTTTTCTTTCCCCGCTCCTCTTTAAAAAACTTGAGTGAACTTAAGTCAGATTAACGGGCTGGCCACGAAATTGTATCAGACCGCCCTATCCATCTGCTCGGGTATTCTGCATCAAGATATTCTCTAACTGAATGAGCATAGTGTGCCGGGCAGCCGTCTTGCTGGTACCACATGCCTCTGTAAATGCTTAGTGGTGCGTCCTCCAATGAATGTGGCAAATGATTTTGAAAAAGTCTAAATAAATGTCGTCATTCAAAAACTCCTGTCCACATGCTTACTTTAAAACGATACTATGTTGTCTTGTCTCATCATATATGGATTTTCTACGTGTAAGTTGTTTAGATTCACGTAACCATTTTTTTAAATGTCGACTGATCAGTCCATAAAATTTTCTCTAAAAATCGCGGATCTTCCCGGTGTCTCTAACATTGTTTGACAAAACTCTACTCTTGGAAAATAATCCCGGGGTTGTAGACATTGTACTCGGTACGGGTGAAGCTAGCTCGTTCTTTCGCAAGTTTCGGTGGGCTGTGCTTTTGGGCACTCCCGTGCTTGTTTCTATTTGATGTACTGAAGTACTCAGGCCTTCTTCGATTGCTTGGAGTCCTCGTAAGTAAAGGAAATTTTTCCTTGACCATGTGCTTGATTTGGGAATCGTCCCTCTGACAGTAAACGTGCACATTCACAAAAACTCGGTGATCGGGATGACGATCAGCATTTGGGTACCTCTCACTATAAAGAATAGCTGCAGCATTAGCATTAAATCTACATGCCCCATAAATGAGGTTCATGTTGGCGTATTCCTGTACGGTGTACATAGACATGGTGACACTGCACATTCATGAATTAATCTCAGTGGCGTTACTATCTGTCTTATTGTCACTGCGTAGAATGACACTGTCCGTCACTCCGTCTAAAAAAATAGAAATTTGTAGTAATGGCAACATCACAGTGTGTTTTTTGAATACTATAATTTGAAAAGTACACGACTTAAGATTTTTTTATATTTCTCTGGTCACTTTTATGACTTGACCTATCCCCCGTTTTCGGCTTCACGTAGACTTCTAGGACATCTTGTATATCCTGCAGGATTAAACATCAGACAAAATAGATACAGTAGTACTAAAAGCAAGCTAAATGATGTTTCAGAGTACCTAATCGGTTTCAGTAAAGAAATATGATCAAAAAGTCCATATTCGTACATATTAATGTTCCTTAGCACCTTTTATATATATATACAGGGTGACTTCGAAGTTGAGTCATTTATTTTAACAGTGAGTAGATCTGATCAAAAGAAATGTTTTTTTCCTTTACCATTTTTCTGGTAAAATTAAAGTAACAAAGTTATAGCCCTTTGGAAGTTTGAGTACCGCCCTGTCTCAATAATAATATCATGTACTCGTGTTTGGCAACAACGGATATAATCCGCCTTACCAGTTCATCGCATCGGAAACAAAAAAGCGAAAGAATTTGGAACGTTTTTGCAATTAAGTATTTTATTCAGTTCAGTTATACATACACTCAGTGTCTGTCGGTTAGCGTGTGAATAGTGTCTGTTGCGTGGCTCAAACGAAATAAAAAATGGCACATGTTTATGCGGATCGGTTTCCCAATCGAGTGCAACCAACCCCTCGTGCCTTTGTTAATGTAGTACAACGGGCTCGTGAATCAGGTGACTTAAGACCTCACAGGGGACCTCACGATCAAATACAGGTCCGCACTGAAATACTTGTCGGGAGGATACTTTATAAAACAAGGTAAAAATTTATTTTAAATTTTTTTTTATTTTTACACACATATTCTGGTTTATCTTCCTTCTACAATCATTATCTGAAAATTAATGACTCAACTTCAAAGTCACCCTGTATATATATATAATTGTGTTTTAATTTTTCCTAAATTCGCTGATCAAGGTTATGTGCATTTTCTTTCTCAAAGTACCTAAAATTGCTCGTGACTACAGATTTTTTGAAACATCCGCCCTTCGGACAAATTTTGGGCCTTTTTTCCCGAAGGTCGAACGTGTGGCCGAGGGTCGGATTCTAATAGAATAACTGAGAGGAAGTGAGTGTGGTTCCGTTACCTGTTTAGGAACTGTATTCCTGAACACCGGTAGAAGAGAGTCACTCTTCGAGTCATTCTCGGAAGAAAAAGTGCGGAAGTCTCTCCGTTCCATCAGTCTGATATCTAAGGATGAAGTTAACTTTTTGATGAAACGCTAAAGGACTTACGAATATACGTATTATGTAGCTTATAGAGCTTCTCCAAATTTTGGAGTCATATGAAGTGAAGCAGAATTTGAGCAAAATTTACTGATTATTTTCCTCAATACATAACAATACAGCAAATCTAGGCATAGGCATGCCAATGTTAGCCTCAAACTACATCCCAGAAAAGATGGAAGTGTTCCTGCAATCAGAAAATGGTATCCTGGGTCTTGGACCGTTCCCGTTGCCAGACTGTATAGATTCAGAACTAATCAATGCTGGTAAAGAAACAGTCACGGTGGTTCCAGGGGCTTCGTTCTTCTCTAGTGATGACAGTTTTGCCATGATTAGAGGGTAAGGTAACATTAATATAGCCTTCATTCGTCCGACCACAGACGCCCAACCATGAGCAGCTGTTTCGTGTTATTCAAATAAATAGAAAAATAATGTTTATTTCCACTGGACTACAAGGTAGTATAGGAATATAGCCAAAAGTAGACATACCTACAGTGAATAAAACAAAAAAGATAATATTACACAGTAGTTACAAACTATACTAAGTGACATATAAATCCGAACACCCAGTTTAACTGGTTTTATTTTAATAAAAGTTGGTGAATGTATTTATCTTACTGTAAATAACAAGTGAAAAAATTTTCAGCCTTATCAGTTGGACATTCCGGTTTTTATACTGCTTTTTTTTTTTAATTCACTAACGCTCTAAAAATGAATATTTCAGCCGCAGTAAAGAATCAACGTTGGCGGATTTTGGTTCTTGACATCCTTTACGATCGGTTACGATGCCTAGAGTACGGAGACCTGTACGATTTCGTCAACTTAGTGAGTTTGATAAGGGCCGTATAGTGGGACTTCTGGAAGCTGGACTTTCTTTTCGGGCAATTGCAGTTAGAGTGCAAAGAAGTGTAGACACTGTGGTTAGGTGTTGTCAGGCATGGCTTCGAGAAGGCCGTACGCAAAGAGCAAGGGGCACTGGACGCCGCCGTAGAACAACAGACCGTGAAGATCGCCGCCTAAGATTATTGGCCTTAAGGGACCGTTTCTCCACTACCAGGTCCATTGCAAATGAATGGTTTGCAGAACACGGAAGACCTATTGGCATGCGAAGTGTTTACCGACAAATGAGAAGTTTTGGCTTGTTTTCATACCGGCCACACTGGGTCCTCCCTTTAACTCGAAAACACCGACGTAATCGCCTTGAGTGGTGCAGACAACGGTCACTCTGGGATCAGGAATGGAACAGTATTGTCTTTAGTGACGAGTCTCGATTTTGTTTAGGCATGCACGATGGTCGTGCCAGGGTTAGAAGGCGAGGTGGTGAAAGGAGGAATCCACAGTTTTTTGTTGAAAGACATGTTCATCACACTGCTGGAGTTATGGTTTGGGGTGCTATAGCTTATGGTTCCAGGTCACCTTTAATCTTCATCAGAGGTAACATGAACGCGCAGCGTTATATCCACGAAGTTCTAGAACCCCATCTTTTACCCTATCTTGACACCCCGGCAGATCCAACTTTCCAACAAGATAATGCCCGACCACATGTTGCAAGAGTCACAATAGACTTCTTTCAACATAATGATGTCACATTGTTACCATGGCCACCAAGATCTCCCGAATTATTCCCAATTGAGCACGTGTGGGATATGATGGGTAGGAGATTGCTCAATTTGCAACGTCCTCCTCAGACTCTAGAAGCACTTCGAGAGGAGTTGGTGGTTGCCTGGAATGAGATACCACAGGAGGACATTGACCACCTGATCAGAAGCATGCCTAGGCGCGTTGGAGAATGCGTAGCACATCAGGGTGCATCCACACATTATTAAAGGTCAAAGGGCTTTAAAGCAGTGCAATCATTTTGAAATTTTTATCATTTACTTATTATGCTTCATCAAGTACTTATACAAAATTTTATTAAAATAAAACCATTTAAACTGGGTGTTCGGATTTATATGTCACTTAGTATATAATAGTCAAAGCACAAGTAAAAATCATGATTGAAGTATTCCTCCACTGAGTAGAAAGGGTTTTCTGAAAATATATTTTTTACAGCTTTTATAAATACCGCCACCGTATTTATCTCTTTTACATGGTCTGGCAGTTCATTGTATAATTTAACGAGTATGACGTTAGGCCCTTTTGCAGTGAGAGTACGCCTATGTGCTGGAAGTTACAAGTTGAGGTTCGGTCGCAAGTTGTAACTGATGTCAGTACCTCTACAAACAAAATTAGTAATAATTTTTTTCACCTAAACAACGCAATTGAAAATATATATGGAAATAACTGTCATGACATTGTAATCTTTGAACAGATTCTTTTTTGAATTAAGAAGTTTCCATTGGCTCTGGTACAGTTACCCCAGTATATAATGCAGTAGTTGAGTATAGAGAGCTTGTAGGCACAGTAGTACATTAACAAATCTCGATATCGGAATATAATTTGCCATATTTTATAACAGTGAGTCGTTAATTTTTGAGCAATAACATCTACTTACTTAGACCATGCGAGAGCTTCGTCAAAATAAATAGCCAGACATTTAAAATGTGCACTATTGCCACAACATTTAATAAGTAGGCTGAAGTCTAACTTAACAGTATTGTACAGAAGTCATTCAGTTTTATTGTTGTTCAAGACCTGACCATTAGGTCGCAATAATTTTCCACATCACAGGATCTACAGGCGTTTCCTCTAAGTGAAAGACTGTCTCCACCTGCTACAAGAAAAACAGTATCATCCGCATTTATAGAAATAAATGTATCTTGGCAGCTTACAGTTAAATCGTTATCAAAGAATATAAATAATGGAGGACCCAAAATGCTTCCTTGAGAAACGCCATATACATCTTTGGGTCGAGATTATTTTCACATCATTGTTCTTAATCATAACTTTCTGAGATATGTTGGACAAATATGAATATGCACCTCATCAGCATGGTCTAGGTTTGGTCTCGGATAGGACAATGAATGAAAGCTGAGCAACTATCCTCTATCTATACAAGAATCTTGCAGTGGTCGATTCTGCTGTCTTATTTCGATAATACCGTTTATAATTATAATTATGGAAGTAAAATACTCAATTCCTCAATAACCTTCGAAATGTTCTGCTTAAGGTTATTAACCTCTTTGCAGATTGTTTGAATAGATCATATCCTTGAGTAATCCCCTAACAAAACGTTAACCAGTAATAATGCGTCGTATTGGTGACAATTTCGTAGTTTCCTTCGCCGTATGACACGTGATCCCATCATGTTGAAAAAACATATTGCATAATGCGCATATTATCTAATTGGAGGCATGAAAAGTCCATATGTATGGTCAACTCTCGTAATTTTCATGAACGTCTCTAGTACGCAATAATTTTGATGCATTTCTCCGTCGTAAAAGGATTCATAATTGAATTCATGGGTCGCCAGATGACACAAGCTCAATAAAAAATATTTAAATCAAGTCATTGAAGGAAGGTGTAAAAAAAATCCGAAGTACCTTTTGTGACCCTTTACACTGAAACCCAGTAGAAGTGATAGTACACAAGTGGCACCTGTCACCAGAATCACGCATTTAGAAACATTAAAACCTGTACCTGTAACTGAAAGGAAATTAGAAACTTGACTGGTTTTTATATATCATTTTCTAATTTTCAGAGGCCATATTGACTTGACTATTTTAGGAGCCATGGAAGTGTCACAGTATGGAGATCTGGCAAACTGGATGATACCTGTAAGTTCATTTGAATCATTTCTAGTTTGAGCATTGGTTAACATAGGGCACCAATGTTTAATCAGATTAAAAATTATATACGTTATGATTTGCCTTTATTGTACGACGTTTCGTCCACCACAGTGGTCTTTTTCAAGTACAATGACAGTATATTTTTGTTTTTCTGTCTTCCTGGTGACAGTTGATATATTTTTTTTTTCTTAATTCCTATATAGTGTGTTGCGGCAATAGACTGATCTGTTCTATAGAATATCGAGGTGGCACGAAGCCATGATTACAATTTAAAAATGGCACCGCGTAAAACCAGAGAAGCCTAGGATCGCCCGAGTAGGCATTCCCATTCCCAAAGCATATCCAGCCCCCTAAAGCCAAAGCGAACATCAGGTTATCTGTCGTTCCTTTTTTAATATACCAGGCACGTTACCCACATCCATCGTCCCGAAAACGCTCTCTAAGATATATATATCTGATATACGCGAAACGCTATTTTTTGACAGGGTAAGCTGGTGAAAGGTATGGGTGGCGCAATGGACCTTGTTTCCGCTCCTGGTACCAAGGTGATAGTCTGCATGGAACATACAGCGAAAGACGGAAGTCACAAGATTCTAGAGGACTGTACACTGCCGCTCACCGGACAGAAATGCGTCAATATGATCATCACTGAAAAAGGAGTGTTCGAAGTTCATCCTGAAAACGGTAAGTTAGATGATATTTCGATGGCTTAGTCGGAAAAAGATGGCGTCCGGCATACAGGCGTGTGCTCGATGCTCAGATAATTTTATTGTGAATACCAAGAATATTTCTTGCGATTTTTGCAAAAAGTTGTTTCATCATCATTGTGCTGAGGTCGACGACAAATTAGCTAAAGTTAAGCGTGATTGTGCGGAAATCAAATGGTTCTGCAGCGATTGTCTTCCAATGATAAATGGCAAGCTGAAAATGGCAGATTTTGGGGAAGCAGTATTTAATCGAAAACCTGAAAAGTCTGAAGTTAGAATGGTGTCTGGTTCACGGGCGTCAAGGATCAGTGCTAGTATGCCCGAAAGTGATTTAGCTGTATTGGAAAAAGAAATTGAGTGCCTGGTAAGAGAAAAAAAAATTGATCGATAAAATCGCAAACGAGAGAGGAAATATTGTGGAAATTCAGAAAAAACTCATAAGTGACCTTGAAGATAAATTTCGAAGTCAGCCAGTGGGCAACAGCAGCAAAAACAAAGATTGTGTTTCGTACAGTGCTATCGTGAAAAAAGTGGACCATTCATATTTGTTGATTAAGCCTGCAGATCGTTCTACTTCGTACAAAACTGTCGAAAATGATTTTAAATCTCGTTATTCGCCTGGTGCTCTTAATGTCAATATCAACAAGACTAAACTCACCAAAAATGGTCTGATGATCTGCTAAAATAGTAAAAAAGATGTGGAGACTCTAAAAGATTCTCTAAAATCTGATTTAGGAAGTAAGTTCGATGTTTGTGAGCCTACCAAAATGTTTCCTAGAATGTTGATACAGGGTGTACCTAACGACTGTTTCAAAAATCCTGGTCCAGATAATCTTGAATTTGTTGATAGTTTTGTTGACGACTTAATATTCAATAACAATTTAGGTGTTAATTCAGATGATATAAAAATAATTAGTTGCTATAAGGTTAAAAATTCAAAAAATGTTGTTATCGAGGTGGTTCCTTCTGTGTTCAATTTACTTAGTAGCAAAGGGTTTGTTTTTATTGGCTGGGTGAGATGTACTGTGAGGGAAAATTTATATTTGCTACGTTGTTACAAATGTTGTAAATTTGGTCATGGTAAGAAAGATTGCCGAAGCAAGAATGTTGTCTGTTCTAAGTGCTCAGGTTTTCATGAATTTAGAGATTGTAAAGCTGATGATTCTTGTTGTCCTAACTGTAAGTTTCATAATGAGAGATATAAAACTAACTGGTGTACAAAGCATGTTGCAAGTGATACCTCTTGCAGTTATTACAAAATGAAGATCGATAATTTGAAAATGCAGATTGTTTATGAATAATTGCACAAAAACTTATAACCATTTTGTTGTTGGACACCTGAATGTAAGATCTCTGTTTGCTGGCTTTGATTCCTTTGTAGATTTGTTGACTACTGATAACTATGATATTATGGGTATCTCCGAAACATGGATTAATAATGATTTTACAGCAGATATAGTAAATATTCCTGAGTACACTTTTTTCCATACTGATCGAGTAGGATGTGGAGGAGGAGTTGGTGTTTATTTAAGGGATTCACTGAGAGGTAAGCTGGTATTTCAAGATTTTTTTATGTCCATATGGTATGGAGCAGGTTTGTGCTGAAATACTGTTGAATAATCTAAAAATTTTGGTTTGTGTTATCTACAGGGCTCCTTCGAGCAGATTATCAAGCTTTATTGATCATATAGACAACTTTCTCTCATTTGTGTCTCCTCAGTATGATAATATATGCTTGCTGGGTGATATAAACGTTGATCAACTTACTGACCATTCTTTTCTAGATTGTAACGTATTACGTGCTACGATATGGTATCTCACATCACCCAACCAACTAGGATAACTTTAACCACGGCAACCTCCATAGATGTCATTTGTACAACAAATAACTTAGCTGAATCATTAATTTCAACTAGCTCTGCACCTGTTCCGAATTTGTCAGATCATAATGTAGTCAGATGTGACTTCAACATCACACGACCTATGAATTTTCAAAAGACTGTCAAATATAGAGACTTTAAACATTGTTGTAAAGATCAGTTTTTGGTGGATTTGTATAAAATCCCATGGGATGATATATATTACATCAGTAACTTAGAGGATAAAGCTACGTTTTTTCTAATCATTTTTTGGATTTGTTTGATGTCCATGCTCCTGTTGTTTCAGCACGTATTACTAAACCTTATGCTCCATGGCTCACAGGTGGCATAAAATTTTTGATCTCTGAGAGAGATAAAGCCTTCAGAAAGTATCAGATTTTAAAAAGTCCAGCTAGTCTCGAATATTACCAGAAATTAAGAAATGATGTCATTTCCGCTATTAGGCGGGAGAAAGCTTCAATGAACAACTAAATAGTAACAAGCATCTCTGGAAAGCTGTACATTCATTGAAACTCAAAACTAATGTAGATAGATCTTTACCTACGCAGTTGAAAAATGCCGATGAAGTAAACAATTATTTTTCTTCCGTTTTCACACCTTCGGGCAATTGCAAGGATCTAGTTGATAAATTTAATAGTACCAAAATTAATGAAAGTGCTAGATTTGAATTTAGTTTTGCTATCCCACAAAATTTGCTAGACATAATTCTGTCCCTAAAATCTAATGCAGCAGGTTCGGATGGTATAACAGTCTCAATGCTTAAGCATTGCTTGCCTCGAGTACTACTACCATTGACGCATTTATTGAACTGTTGCCTGGAGGCTGGGTATTTCCCTGATGCTTGGAAACTATCTCTTGTCAAGCCCTTGCCTAAATGTAAAAATCCAAAATGTCTCTCAGACTTAAGACCTATAACTTTGATTCCTGTTATATCGAAGATATTGGAGAAATTGATTAAACATCAGGTTTATCATTATTTCTCTAATAATGATTTCTTTCCCAAGTGTCAATCTGGTTTCCGCAGTGGTTTTAGTACAACTACAGCTTTAGCAAGGGTTTTAGATGACATCATTGCTTCGCTTGATAAGGGAGATGCTTCAGCACTTGTATCATTAGATTATTCTAAGGCGTTCGATAAAATAGATCATGAGCTTTTATGTGCTAAATTGAAGTTTTTTGGTTTTTCAGACACACCTCTAATGTTTTTTATATCTAGTCCGATTGATATAACATCAGGTGTCCCTCAGGGTTCAGTTTTAGGGCCCTTGTTGTACTTAATTTATACTATAGACTTGGGTAGCTCTGAGAGAAACTCTTCTGTGATGTGCTATGCCGATGATACACAGATATATAAGAGCTTTAATAGTAACACTTTACATACTTCAATCAATGAGCTTAATGATGATTTGGAGGCAATAGTAGCATACTCAAATGGTAACAATCTTAAGCTCAATAAGGATAAGTGCTCAGTGATGCTTTTTTGTCCTGCTGTCAAACGTAACACTATATTGAATTCTCTTGATGTAAAAATCGACAAGGAGCGTCTAGCTGTCGTAAATACTAAAAAAATTTAGGGTTGATTATTGATTATACTTTACGGTTT
Organism: Acanthoscelides obtectus; assembly: GCA_963669975.1. Taxonomy (NCBI): domain Eukaryota; kingdom Metazoa; phylum Arthropoda; class Insecta; order Coleoptera; family Chrysomelidae; genus Acanthoscelides; species Acanthoscelides obtectus. The sequence goes on along the minus strand of CAVLJG010000001.1, from coordinate 51,089,245 downwards.
AAGGAGCATGTTTCGTCTATCTTAAAAAAATGTTATGCAACTTTGAAGTGTTTTTATGTCAATCGCTCTATTTTGAATTTAAAAGTTAGAAAAAAGTTATGTGAGGCTATTATATTTCCAAGCTTATTTTACTGTAGCACTGTGTTCTATCATTGTCTTGATTCTATCACAAAAGCAAGACTCCAAAAACTCCAAAATACTTGTTGTCGATTTGTATTTAATCTCAAGAAGTATGATCATGTTTCCTTAAAGAGATTTCAGCTTGGTTGGATGTGTATAGAAAATGCTTGCAAGTACCATATAGCAGTGTTTACACATAAGATCATATCTTCTCGATCCCCCTTGTATCTTTATGAGAAATTTGTTTTCAGACGAAATAATTTAGACACAAAAAAGACTAGAGATCCCTATGTATAAAACAACTTTATTTCGTAGTTCATACACTTACAATGCTATCCTGATTTATAATGAATTAGATGACAATATAAAGGATTGGCCAGTAAACAGATTTCGTAAGCATGTGAAACAGATTTACGAGTATTTGTCAGTGTAGTAATTGTGGAAAAGTTAGTTTTTAATTCTTATATATTTTATTTTTACGTAATATATGTGTGTATATATTATGTATGTCAGGAAGCTATCAAGCTCATTGTTTTGAAACGTCTTTTGCTGCTTGTCAAAGTTTTCTTTGATTAAGTATTTCAATTTATTTGGGTAGGTTAAGTAGAGTAGCTAAGAGCTAGACTTCGCCTACGTAGAGGTCACATTATGTTGTAGTATATATAATGTGCCTAATAAAGACATTTTGTTATTATTATTATTATTATATACAATTTTTGTGAAATCGTTACCGATAGATTAACCATATTCCATTCTTTTGGCCGATATCGTTATTTTTGAATATCTGTGATATCTGATATAATTGCTTTTTGATATCAGATATTTAAAACCGTTACGCGATCACGGCTCTCGAATAATGATATGATCTTAAGGGTATACTGATATCTTGAGCAAAATACCACGATTAAATCGCATGGAGCCAACTATCAAAGGCTATAACGCACGATATAGTCTTACGGTGATATACGCTCATGCGTATCTCAGGCAGATTCAAAGGTAACACCGTGATTCCATGCTACCATTCACCGTTTCTGTAAAGCACCTAGTTCCTGAAGTCGTGATCTGGTCACACTTTTTCACGGTATTTGGTAACAGTGTTGATTTAAAAACAGGTACTAAAAATTGTTTATCAACCCCAATTCTTTGTTTAGGAATTACATTTATACGGAGATTTCCTTAACACTACATGAAGAATAAGGTTCGTGGACATTAAATGGAGTATAGTGAATCTGTTTCACAAAATTGTTGAAACTGAACCCTCGATTTTTCGTTTTTTAAATCAGGAAAGCATGAAAAAACAACAAAAACGCTTGCTTACGCCACTGGTAAGAAATGTTCATCACGAAAAACCAATGTTACTCTCTTCCATCTGTCCGTTAATCCTTGGAAAGTACCACTGCGATTTGGATTCCATTTTTTACACAAGCTTGCTATTACGATAAGGATGAGAAAGCTCTGTAGTTTTTGAAAATCGGTCCATTGGTGGTGGAGCTACGGGGCAAAAAACGAAAAAAAAAACAAGTCTCAAACTTAATTTTTTGACATTTCAGAAGCTACTGATCATTTCCAGAAAAATTTCGGCTATATCTTAATTTTTATGTTAGATCATATTTTAGTATTTGTATATTTATACGCTGTCAACACCGGTAATTATATTATACATATTTAACACGTCATAGATTTCCCCATACATTTTCTCTCAAAACTTGATGACGGGAAATACGCGACTCTGGTGTCTAGCTCCCTCTGCACTGCGTTATGGTCCGATCGCTGTCGTCTAACTGGTGGGCTGCCGCGACTGTCTGACTGCGGCGAACAGCGAGGTAACTCGGTGCAGCAAGGAACATTTTTATGGGCATGTTCGACAGGCTCGACCCGTCTAATTTACTTGTTATACATTTTCATAGCTGAGAGGGTCTAACTTGTACCAAACATAATCCTTTATGAACTGATGACAGCGTTGCATAGAAAATGCAGAGTCAACCTACTTGACTCCTTTTTTTAAAGTATATCTATGATGTGTCATTGGAGCGTTTATCAATTCACTAGTCCGCCAAAGACGGTACTACCGACCTTTACGTCGACAGCAGGAAACTAGTTGCAGGGTTGCAGTGAATTGGCCCGATAATCGGATATTCGGTTTGTTACTCGGCTGGATAGCCGACCGGATCCAAAAGACTCGTAGCATTATAGCGAAGATTCTTCCAGAAGAGGAGAAGATACGTTGCACTTTATAAGAAGTAATAGCAGAAGGAAACACCTTAGACCATGAACATTTCTCACAAAAAATACATTGCTAGAGAAGTTGACATTTATGTGAAAATGCTTTGAATTAAGCAAAGTAACAATCACTATGCATGATGGGCAGTCAACTGTCAGGAACAGCCATGTTCTAGTAGCGATTTTCAAACGGTGTGCAACCGTCAAATTCAGTTGACCAAACGAATTGTTAAAAAAGTGGCACTCAAATCCATGCTTTAAACTGAATCGTGTAACTGATTCCAAACACCTACAAAATTAAGTTCGTTCATTTTGCGGTTTTTGTAGCATCCGCAGGACACTGGTTTGGTTATCTGGCCAGTCAATAAATGGTAGCCTGATACTAACCGGATATCCGTTGCGGCCATACCGCCAACTACATAGGCGTCTCATCAATCAGGGAAGCACCGAGTGCTCACCATACTACCAGCATTGATGTACTATGCAAAAGTTGCATAAACCAAGGCTGAATAGAATATATTAGCTTGCTTAGATTTCTTAATAAATCCAGTAGATAACATTTTTTCTGTTCTCTAGGTTTGAAGTTGATAGAGCTGGCGGAAGGTGTAGGCATTGAAGATGTTTTGGCATCAACTGGCTGTAACTTCGAAGTTGCGGAGACTTTGAAACCAATGGGTCAAATTGCAGTCCAATAATCTCAAATATATGGGTATTTTTATTTAATAATTATGTATTTTTGAGTCTTCGGCGTCGTTTCAATTGCTTTTGGTTTACATTGATTCAAAAAGCAAACTGGTGCGAGTGAAGAACGTGAACATCAACATCTCGGAACTTTGTGACGAGTCAAACATGTTGTATATCTCGAAATATCATTGATTTGCATTTTGAAATGACTAAAGTACTGCTACTAGGTTTTAAGCAAAAAATTATGTGATATCCCTCCTGATAAAGATTTAATAAAACACTATTTCTACCGTTATTTTTTATTTTTGTGCAAAAGCGCAATTCTGCTACATTTGACCCCCAGCAACTACAGACACTACACAGTTTTACCACTTGGCCAGAATCAATGAGTTTCGTCAAGGATAAGATAAGGATTTACACAGGCCGTTGCAGAGAAGATTCTAGAATTTATCTTACATAGTCGTGCCATAAGTTCTGTCCCATGATAATCTCATGATAAAAATGAAACAAGATAAGATATATTTATATGAAAGATATTATTTATTCGACAACATTTTTAGAATTCATAATCAAACAGTTTTATTCAAAATGTCCCCCCTTGGCCTTCACACACTGCTTCAATCTCGCGGGCCACTCATCTATCACTGCACGCACAGCTTCCAAAGGAATAGCTGCCGCTGATCGGATCAAATCCGCTTTCAGGGACTCGATATTACGGTGGGCTTTGGAGCAGGCCAACTGCTCTAGCAGGTCCCACAACTTGTAGTCTAAAGGATTGAGGTCCGGACTCCCTGAGGGCCAATCTTCCGCAGCAATGAACTCTGGCACATTGCTTTCCAGCCAGCGCTGCGTACTCTTAGCCTTGTGAGCGGGGGCGGAATCCTGCTGGTAGACCCAGTGTTGGTTGGCAAACAATGTACCACTTAAAGGCTTGACGATAGGATCCAGTATGTCGCTCTGATAGTTTGCCGCTTTTGTTTTCACGCCCTGTTTACAGAAATGGAGCTGAGTGACCCCTTCGTAGGACACCCCCCACCAAACCATGACTGACGCAGGGTGGTGGCCTCTCTCAACTCTCGGAATGATCTCCGAAGCTTCCTGTGAACTCCTTGCATACACTTTGTCATTTTGTCGGTTGAATTTTTCTTCTATGGTGAAGATTTTCTCATCCGTGAACAAAATCTTTCGGAATCCCCCAGCTGCGTACCTCTCCAAGAGCTTCTTGGATCTTGTCGCCCTGATGTGTCGCAAGGTGGCCGTAAGTCGCTGGCCCGTACGTCTCCGGTAAGCCCCTAGCCCTAGGTCTTGTTTAATGATGCGCGACATCGTCCGGACAGGAATCTTCATTTCCCTGGATAGGATCTTCTGCTTCCGGAGTGGATTCCTTTGAATCCTGGCTTTTACGGCTTTGATGGCTGCTGGAGTCCTTACTTGACGAGGTCTTCCGCTTCTTGGCCTGTCATCAACAGAGGACGTCTCATTGTACCGCTGAATGGTCCTAGACACAAATTTACGCGATATTTGAAGGCCGCGTAAGAGTTCAAAAATCTGACTAGCACTGTGATTACACTTATGTAAAGCTATCACTGCAATACGGTTCTCTGCCTTGCCCCACTCCATCGTTATGCTTCGAGAGATCAATACAAACTGAGGTATATGTAATTACCCGAAAAGCGCTTAATCAACTGACACCACAATGTAAACAATCGGACAAGTATTAACAGGTCTACACTTGTTTGAAAACGAGGGACAGAACTTATGGCATGACTACGTAGATACTACTGGAGGATCATTACCCTCTATTGCCTTAAGGTTATTTCAAATAAATTAAAACTCTGCATTCACAGTTTCATTGCCTTTATTATGATTTGACTAGAATGAGGAAATATTCAATACTTCATCATTTCTTAAATCACCACCATTCAAAAAAGATTTGTGTTACAGTTTTGTAGCAAAATGGTAACAAACACTTGAACATACTAAAAGAATGGAAATATTGCAAGTGTCAAAGGTACTTTGAGGCTTGCCTCTTTCTAATCTATTCGAATTTGTTGGTTGCACATGACAGATTTTCCTTATGCAAAAACCTCATCTACATTGGAGAAATTTTCCAACTAGTTTTTTATTGTCACGTTTGTGTAAATCATGAGGTTGGCGGTCACCCGGTGCGAATTTGTTTTTTTTTTAATCAAATCACACAAAAAGAAATAGTTTGCTCCCACGAATGACAGGTTTTCGCGTCGTCTACTAGCATAGATAGTAGAAGGATTAATAAGAAAAAATGTTTATTTATCGCTTGTGAAAATTTTGTATTGAGAAGGAATAATTTCCTGACTTCCAATGCCTCCAAACTCACTAACTTAATGCAATTTATACATGTCTCTAGAAGAGACCTGGCAGATTTTTGCAGTGACATTTGGAAGTACTATAAAATATAAATACATAATACACACTAATGCCACTGTATCATATATTTTTATAAATAAGTATCTATCTGTATCTGTATATATATAACATATAACAATAACCTACTGACAAATATACAGGGTGCACCAATTGATTATAAGTAGTTTTCATTATTTTTAGGAATTTCATAAAGTCCATCAAGTCTGTAGAAAGAGTGTACAAAGGATTTCCTACTGAAATTTGAGAGAATCAAATAAAATCACAGCTTTTTGTCACATAAACAGTGATACAAAGTAATAATGTCAACCATCTTCTAAAGTCAGAAAACCCATCTGCCTTATAGACCAATGATGAATAGGTTGTATCCCACAAAAAAGATCAGTAGTTTTGATTTTTTGTGTGCTATATCGTCGCGTTCGGAAGAAAATCGCGCAACTCCACATTTTCTCAAAAATGTGATTTTTAGGCAACTTTTAACTATAAAGGTAGCTTGATGCTCAAAATATCCATGTCCCGAAATCACTATTTACACGTTAAAAGCCGTCAACGCAATATAAGTACCTTCTACGACAAACTTCCCTACAAAGGAAGTTGATCTTTTTACTATGAAATATGTTTTAATACATTGAATGTGATGAAAATAAATGATAAAATACGTGATTTTGTCTTTCTGAAAAAATAAGTATGTCCCCGACTTCAAGGACAAGAATTGTGTAACTCATTAAAAAAAAATGTAGTGGTATACTTGGCACATTTTTTTGTTTTCATCTATGTGTGGCCGATTTTTCAACAATTAGTATACATTTCGTTATTAGATAAACACAATCTTCAAGCTAGTTTTTTGTCTCCAATGAAAAAATGTCCGTTAGGAGTGATTTTCTCCGGAAGGAGACGATATGTACAAAAATTCAGACAGTAAGTTATATATGGTTTTTCGCCAAATTGCTTTTCAAAAAGGTACTCCCTGTTTTTCGAACAGGTCGGGGTGCTGAAATTAATGCATATTTTGACGTAAAAGTTAATGTTTTAAGGTGGCGGCTAGGCGGCATCTTGGAATATCTTTGAAGCGAAACAAGGGGTTTTGTAGTAAGGGCATATATACACCAGGAGAAAAACCAAAACTACCGAACTTTCTCCGATTCTACCAACTTTTTTTGGTCTCCTAGTAAATTATTAAGCCATTAACAGCCAAAATATGAACAGCACAGCCAGCCACAGGAAAACCTTAGATAGGAACTGTTCCTCCAAGTGTTGTTGGGTACCCCTAGGTGCGGCCCCTGGTCGGGGTTCCCCAAAATTTAATGTTGAAGTGAAAAAACCAAAGGGAAATGCCCCAATGCCGAACGACATGTGGAAGCCATTTTCGCCGAAGCCGAATCCGGGGAATCCAGCAGTGGCTGGGTCTGGTTCTGTACGTTGGCCTGCTGGTCGGGGGGGCACCTGAAAGATTAAATTAGCGTCAATTAAGTTGACTCTGCACTTTCCACTCGATGTCGTCATCAGTTGACGTTATATCGACATTGACATAATACTGTTTTTTTTTATTATGTAGGTTTTTCTACAAGATGTTAACTTAGTACTTAATTGTACGTGATGCTTAAACAATGAACTGTCAACACTGATGGAACAGGCGTAACGCGAATTCATTGCGGCTAGAATGAGAAACGAGAAGGATAGCGCTAGTCAAGGCAAAACATCGTGCTCCATGGTGGTATTTCCATATACGTTCTAAGGATTTTTGGTGAATGTTTGTTTTTAGTGACGTTAAAGATTAATAGTGATAGTTTGCGACAATTATTATAAACGTTTTTATGCCGGACAGCCTTCAAGAGCTGTTGTTTTATGTGATATTTGTTTAAAAATGGTTGAATCTTGCAGTGCGGTGAATTGTTGCAATAGACACAGAATAGATGTGAAAATGAAGTTTCACAGGTTGGTTTTAATCATCTCATTCATTTTTGTGTGAGAATTACCTGTTAATTGGTAATTCGAGAAAATATCTGGATTTTTAGGATACCTACAGATCCTAACATGAGGAAGTTGTGATTACATGCCATAAGAAGAGAAAACTTTACTCCCAGTACAACAACGGTAATTTGTGAAAAGGATTTCACTCCAGAGGATTATGAAGTTAGTGTTCATGGAAATAAGGTACTAAAAAAGGTGGCAGTTCCATCTGTGTTTGATTTTCCAGCCCATCTCAAGAAATAACCTAGCCATCGAAGGATTTTGAGAAGAAAACATGAATACATAATTTCTAGAATGAACTATGGTATAACCTATATTGTATTATACTGAAAAACTGTGCATCTACAGTATTGTTAATGCCATTGTGCACAAATATTTTGTATATATATATATATATATATGTATATATAAAAAAGGGTTTTTTCTTTGTACACTTTAATCTCTACAAAACTGGACGTGTTCCCACTACATTTAGTGTTGACAGCTACAGTACTATAAAAATAAATTTAAATGTGCATAAATACTATTTGGAACATTATAAAGATATATAGAAAATAACATGTATTTATTGTGATATTCCTTAGATCTCTTATTTTTTATATGTAAGAAATAGCATATTAGAGCAGTTAAGTTAATTATAAGCAGACATGTAATCTCTTTGCTACCTGAATTATTAATTACTTATGTTAAATACTAATTTTTAAATCTTCAAATGTGTAAAGGAGAATTTATTGTCAAGTTTCATACATATCTATATATAAATAAATAAACTTGGTTTTTTAATTATAATTACGTTTCCAGGATTTTATCTCGTTCCAGTTGCCTGAATAACTTTTAAATCTTCTCTAAGAATCCTCGGTTTCCTATGCAATTCATTCAAGTCCGCGCGCTTTTTGCCCTGACTAGCTCCATCTCTCTCTCGCACCTCTTTGTCCTATGTTGGCCGCACTATCGTTTCATTGTACAAATGGGACTGGGCGATTCCATCAGTGTTGACAGTTCATTGTGCCTAAACGTCATGAGTCTTTAGTTATCAATGTTTGGCTCTGATGTAAAATCTGCTTCAGAGATGGCATTACTGGAGGTCTAAGCTGTAAGTTGTATGTGTTGATGATAATTCCGTTGGATTCTTGTCTCAAATACACTTACTTGAGATTCAAAGCTAGAAATTAGTGGCGCATCCATTTTTTCCTATCCAGTCTAGAAATTACATGTGCAAATTTGCTGAATTTAAAAAATGAGAGAGATAAGGAATAATTAATTAGCCATATACATGCTAACAGTAATTACAAACAACGCGGGCGTGGGCGTGGTTTTGATTTCCCGTAATTCTCCTCAACGTTTTTCGTAATTTATAACTATCTTCAGAAAGCACAACTCAAATAACTCGCCGGGCACAGCTAATAGATATACTTCATTGGCAGCATATTAAGTAATGATGCAGACCAATACACATAATCATCCAGATGCGATCTTGATATTCAACCAACTTTCTTCTCAGAGATGAAAACTACAGACCACTCGGCTTCACAAAACATATGCAACCAACTATGCGTGTAGTTTATTTGAGTCATTCCTCCATAGATGGACGCTCGCAACGATCCTAGTGAGCAAATGAGGAATGACTGTTTGCACCCTAAAAACTACCTAGTTTGCAAGATGACATTTTATAGGTTTTTGACGTTTTACAGGTTTTTTACGTAATACCCGGGCCGGTTATATTGCTACTTTTGGCATTACCATCCTATTTTCACATATTAGTCAGACTGTCAAAATCCTAGTTAATGTAATGCAAATCATGTTGCCAAGGTCTAGGGCCGAAATATAGCTGATGTAGCCAAGATGTTATAGCCGGGTCATAAGCTGCAATATGTTCATGATGGCGTTACAGCCAAATACTGCGTCCTTGTATCAACATTTCATTAAAATCCGAGCAGTGCTTTATAGAGGGACAAAGGACAAACAGGTAGATAGACTGATGGAAAAGAATGGCATAGTACTTTTTAAGAAACATGCCATATATCAAAAACACATCTTATTTTCAAAATCTTTACCAATTACAATACTTCCTTGCCAACTTGCATGGGATGTGTCTTTGTTTTTATGGGAAATTCATGTTTAAAGCATGGTTTCCCATGACAAAAATTATACCTTTTCACGTGGATCCTCCTGCTTTGTACTACCTCTCCCATACAAAGGTACTACTTTTTCTTTACTGATTGCTGCTTTACATACTGGACAAACCTGACGATTTGGTCGTGTTTCTAGCCACTGATGAAGGCAGGGCCAACTGAAATCAAATACTTGTTCAGTTGCAGGTAATATTGTGTTAGGGGCTAATCTGTTCATGGGTCCCATCAGGGGGTGTAACCTTTATGATCAACTTTATACACATGTCTACAGGGCAATCTAATAATAGTGACCCATACTAACTATATTAAAAATGTACAGTGGTATCACTATTTGTGTCAAGATCATTATTCTGAAATGTAGTCTCACAATTAAAAAAAATACCAGGACAACTGTTGTAATTAAAAACAGAAATCTCATTCATTCATCTCATTTTGTAGCTGTTCAGTATGTGTAAAAGTGAAGAAACAGTATCAGGCAAGACTTTTGTAAGAAGTCAAGAGGTTATAGTGTTATTTAATGCATAGAATAATTGTGTGCAATCGGGGAGAGATTATAGATTTACATCCCTGAAAGGTATTTTTTGATTGTATACTTCTGTGTGTCTATTGGATAGAAATAGTTTGCTCAGTGGTCAATAGCAGAAGATGCAGAAGGATCCTGGAAAGTGGCCATCATAAATGCCATTGGTTGCAAGTGGACTGATACTTGTGCTTCATGTCTTAAGTTCAAGTAGTAATAACAAAGTGATAAATACTGAGGTATTATAAATGCAAGTCTAACATAAAATCAATTACAAACATGTAAAGTTCAATAAGAGCAAATTAAATTTTAATAGAAAAACTATCATTTTTTATGTAACAATATATTTTTGTCGCTTTTGAGATACTCAAAATCAAGGTTTAATAAAATATCTCCCTCATTTGAGATATTACAGAATAACAGCAAAAGAAGTTTTTTTTTAAAAATTCAGAAGTACTTTTTTTAGATGGGACTGCCATAGACGATTATAAACAATCTATATAAAACTGTGTTATCTGTGATATACTAATGGTGTATTTTTTAATTCACCGGTTGAGCAACTGGTGCCACCGGTGGACCAGACATCTGTCCTTTTAATTCAACCGGTTGCTGCCATTACCATACAAAGCTGTCAACAGTGTCAACCATAAGCAACAGTGGTGGAATCAACCGGTGAATTAAAGAATCCACCTTAATATTCTGTAGACCCCATCATGTGAACCCACAACTATTTATTAAGCTGCCAAAATTTTGTTGAATTCTAGTGTTGTTCTAAACTTATTTGAAAAAAACTGATTTCCAGTAGCATCCCCTAGGGACCTGTATCTCTATAAGGGAGCCCAGTAACCTGTGGCATTATTTTTTGTGTTTAAATGTAGGTGTAGAAAATTGACAAATCTGGGGCACACTGCATAAAAGTAGACAGAACAAATAACATTGTGCATTTTATCCTTTGCCCATGCCTACAATAAACCATGCATTTCCTTATCAGTTCTGACTTCCCTTATCACACAAGGTTATCAGGAGACGAAGACTCACCAAAACAAATGTCCACACATACTGACAACTGCATCTCTTGCTGTGTCCAGACATATGTTGCACTCAAACATACTATCGTCCTTCTTTTCTTCATCTTTGGTCTCCGAGTTGTCGCCGCTACCGCTGCCCGAAGTGGAGGACTCTTTGGTAGTTTCTGTAGCGCTCGATGCCATTTTTCGAATGTTCTAGCTACAAAAGAGTGTCAAGGACCACAGATCCACAATCACTGACGTGGTTCTGAGCGGTGGAATCAACACCACGTAGTTCTGATTGAATAATTGATCGAGACCTAGCCGAGGCACATCCTAATGATTTGATTAATATTTCATTTGACGATCAGGTGATATCAGTGTTTCTGTATTTGTACAAATGGATTGATAAGGACTTGACAGCTGAAAAATATTACGAATTTTTGGCCGGGGTACGGAGGTGGTTTTGATCCGTCATTTAGTCTACAGTGTTGCCAAGGTTTTAGAGATGGAGATTTTCAGAAATCTTAAATGCTCCAGTCATAAAGCAACTGAAGAGATTCATAAACTCATGCTAGGCAAGATACAAACGGATCTAGGTATTTTTGCCGGGTTTGGTCACGGCTTGGTATATCGGAACATGTTGAAAAGGTGCAAAATGAAAAATAGTCACTTTTTGGATAGGGGTACAAAAGCATAATAATTGATCCATTTAGTGTGCGAGCTGACATATATTCAGAATTTTACGAGTCTGAGGACGTAGAGCGATTGAAGAGCATTATAGTCTTGTGTCTTCATAAGCTAAATATAAGCAGTCTATAAGCTTTGACGTAGCGAAACGTGTTGGGAAGGCTTGAAATCGGAAACAAATCGAGGTTCAGTGGCGGTTTTGTTCCGTCATTTGGCGTTTAGTGTTGGCGAGTTTTTGAAAACGGAAGGATATTCCAGAATCTTTGGAATCTGTGTTGCAGAGCGATTGAGCAGCTAGTGTTAATTAAAAGCAATGTATAAGAAGTTCCATTAATTTTGACGCATTGAAACTTTTGAAAAATACTCAAAATATATCGTGTGCGCAATACTGGTTACCTACTGTCAATAGTGTCAATGTATGTCTCACCCTCTATCCACGTAATTACTAATCACGCTCGTATACCCTACAAATTGCTATTTTTTCAAATCTATTCAATTTATTTGATTTAGTTAAGAATCATATAACTAGATTAATGAAGACTTGTAATTAATATAGAAACAGTATATATTTATGAATTTAAATAGTTGCATTGGTAAAATTAATTAACTGAAATTATTTATATATTGCTCGGTAAGGAAGGTTTCCCTTTCTATATTGGCGGAGGTTTAATTAATAAGCTGTAGATGGCAACACTATATTCAAAACAACGTCAAACTGACAAAGAACCCGCCTATCATTTCGGTTTAGCTTTCTGTGTTTACTAATATTCACGTCAATATTTTCCCTGAGTTTCACGGTAAATTAGATAGTTTTTTTTATTCTCCTGAATGGAAAACCCCCCGTAGACACACGCGCCTGCCGCGTGTGCTTGATATCTTTCTTGTTCAGCCCTTTTTTGCGATTTCCGCGGTAGTAAACACTCCCAAGATCGGTGAAAAATCGGTTTTCCCCATAGAAAAATCTTGAGAGTATGCCCCAATGTGCGAAAACATGCCGGACGAGTCAGATTTTCCTGATCCACCAAGCCCTATCGATGAAAATAAGGACGAAAAGCTCGATGAAAAGGTAGGATTTTGAATTTGCTTTGAATTGTGCTCTTGGGTTGCTTGGTCTTTGATTAATCAATATTTTTTTATTTAGTTTTTCTTAATAGGTGTTTACGTAGCCTCATGATTTCGGTCTCTGTGCCAGTCTATTCGACGAATTTTCTTGGTAGGAATCAGGTAAAATTTGTTTATAATGAATTACGGTTTTATTATTTTCTTTTTCCGTAATTTTTCCCTCGTCCCGCGAATGTGTAAATGATCAACAGATTTAACAGTTTTTGTATAATTATTCGTATTTTTCAAATCATTCCGCTTCGAGAGTAATTTTAATCGAAAACAAAAAAAAATGTAACTAAGTTATGAATTACATTTGAATGAAAATTAAAAATGTATTTGGAAAGATCGGTCCAAAACAGTCAAAATACACATGAATCAGTAGGTGTGAAGATGTTACCGCTCATTTCGCACTTTCCAATTAATGTATGTTCCATGAGTAGGCTATGCAATGATAAATGATAATAATACATTTTACATAGGTAGTTTGTTATTAGGCCTATTCTTGGAAATTAACGACATCATGTATATGCCCCTGGGCGTATTCCATTCCCGAAATATCAACAAATTTCTGTAATCTGGTATAACAATATACAAATGCTCTTTCTATTGCTAGATTTTCATTAAAAGAGACAATAAAAATTTGTATAAAGGCAGAAAAAACAAGTTTTTAGTGGCTCCTGAAAATTGTGCCACCCTCACCTGCCTGCCCTTTAAACTTCATATTTTCGAGTAAATATGATATTTTCGCGATTTGGCCTTCATCAATGTGTAGCAAACCACAAAATGATATTATGAAACCAGAAACACGTCAATTGCTCATGTAGTGTCGGTAGATACCCTTTTGCCAGTGGTTACAGTATTTAACCAGGTATGCATATCTTTGTGAATTTCAACAGTACATCACTGCTTCTGTGTAGACAAACAATGATTCTCGAATACAAAAGTTATGAAACGCATACAATAATATCATAATAGTTATCTCAATTTTTTTACGTCATGTCAATTGTTTTTTACTTTTCTCCTTTATCTACTTTACAATAACAAATACAAACAGCGATAGCAATGGCTGCGACCCGCTATGAAGAAGTGTCTAGCTTTCAAACACAACCGTTAGTTACTCCGAGGGTCTGTGAGCTCACAATCTAAGTATAAGATTCTTGTTTCAAGACCGATTGATCTGAAGACTTGTTACTTTTAATAAAGTACTATTGAATTTATTTAGCTAATGTTAGTTACCAATATCATGTTTAATCTATCTTTTTCATAGTGTAAATGTTACCCCTTGGCCACACATTTTGCCTGGGTACAAAATATTATTACAAATATTATCACCTATCATGTAGTCTTGACATAGTGAATATGAAACCAAAATTAGCTATTTTTCTTAGTTGACAGAAAACCTAAATACCATAAATTCATCTTAAAATATCTACAAATTTACTTGGTACACCAATACACTGACAAACTCAAATAAGGCCTTGCGATCAATAAGGCTGATTTCTCGAGTTATTTTAGAAACATTTTTTTATGAGAGAGTGAGTGGATACTTAGGCACTGAGAAACCAAAAAGAGGATTCTGTGTTGACTATTTTATTTATATTTTAAATACTTGATATCATTGCACTAAGGTCATAGTAGCCATGGCAACATGACAAGTGTAAATTTTACGAGAGTGCAGAGTGTACTTTGAGAATTTACTAATTAACGTATTTTCACTTTTTACGTTTTACCAAACACAGATTTGCCATAGACTGTTGGCTCGGCTGAGGAATACTTTCGATTTCGTCTATTTTATTGTAGGTATCTAGTGGTTATTTCAGATATTCGTGTCCCGATTTCCGTATATGAGTTTTTTAATTTTGCTAGGAATACTTGGGCTTTCAATCGAAAATACGAATGTCTCCTTTGTTGTATAATGGAAAACCAAAATTGCATTTTCCCAAGAATCAATTGCTATGGAGAGTTTACAATTTGTCTCGTCAATTTATGTAACTTCATCTGTCTAGCTTCTCCAGCGTGATGAACATCCTATGTAGTCTACCCAGCGACCTATTTGGCAGACGAAAGTATTGATTTTACGAAAAATAGAGCATAGCAGTTAAGTTTCAAAATTTGTTACTACGAGTATATCCTCGAAGTACTACGTTACGTGGCACGAGGCCCTATTTTAAATTTTGTGTATATTACTGAACTTCATGCGATTTGCGATTTTGAAGTCGGACAAAAAAAGCTATAATCGCTATAATAGCTTACAAAAAGGGCGTCGAGTAGATGGACTCTATACTTTCCACCAGTGTTGCAAATAATCACGATTTTTTTGTTGAATTCAAAAAATCCGATTTTTTCGATTAAATCGCGATTTTTCGATTTTTATCTGTTTGTTCTGATTTTTTCCTTAAATATGGCAATGATGATATATAAAATAACTTATTTTCATTATTTTTTTTCTATTATAAATATTTGATTTATAGAAAAAAAACTCTCAACGACATACAAAAAAACTTGTGTTGACATGTGTGCGGGCCGCGGCTTTCCTGTCTGAAGAAAAAAAAATTGTTGTACCTAATGACGTGAAGTGGAATTCACTAGCTGATTGCTTACAAGCATTCATTGAATCGTGGCTAATACTTTTGAAAAGTAGAAGCATAAAAATGAAATCGATGCCGTAGTAAGAGAAACATTTTTAAATATCTGTTTGAAAAGATCTGCTGGAGATTATTTAGCGATCCTGAAGCCTATTTCTGTTGCTATTGATAGGTTTCAAAGAACTGACGCAAGCCTTTCTGCTCTCGTACAATAATTCAAGAATATCGAATCAGCGTTTGAGGAGACATATTTTACTTTAAGTCAAGTAGAAAAATTTAGACACCAGTACGAACTATGCATCACGCACACAAACTGAAACATCTATAAGTAGACGACGAAAAGAGTTGTGCTTTGAAAGCCGTAAAAGAACTGCTACCCAGTGGATTCTTGTCAATAAAAAAAAAACCATTCCTGGTAAAATGACGTCCTTTTACGGATAAATGTTTGACGAAGAAATTATCAAAACTTCAAAAGCTTTAAATTGGTGGAAATCTCAACCGAAATTCGATGCTATTGTACTGTACTGAGGAAAAAAGATGAATGTTACAAATTTGGTGTTTTGTGTCAATCCCATGAGGTATCGGAAACACGCAAAAACGATGACAGTTCGTAGTTATACCCAATTGAAAACTTGCCGTGCAGTGAAAAAAGATGCATGTCACAAATTTGGTGTTTTGTGTCAATCCCATGAGGTATCGGAAACACGCAAAAACAATGCCAGTTTGTAGTTGTACCCAACTGAAAACCTGCCGAGCAGAAAAAAAAGTTGAATGTCACAAATTTGGTATTTTGTGTCAATCCCATGAGCTATCGGAAACACGCAAAAACAATGCCAGTTCGTAGTTGTACCCAATTGAAAACTTGCCGTGCAGGAAAAAAGTTGAATGTCACAAATTTGGTATTTTGTGTCAATCCCATGAGGTATCGGAAACACGCAAAAACAATGCCAGTTCGTAGTTGTACCCATATAAAAAACTTGCAGTGCAGGAAAAAAAGTTGAATGTCACAAATTTGGTATTTTGTGTCAATCCCATGAGGTATCGGAAACACGCAAAGACAATGCCAGTTCGTAGTTGTACCCAATTGAAAACTTGCCGTGCAGGAAAAAAAAGTTGAATGTCACAAATTTGGTATTTTGTGTCAATCCCATGAGGTATCGGAAACACGCAAAAACAATGCCAGTTCGTAGTTGTACCCATATAAAAAACTTGCAGTGCAGGAAAAAAAGTTGAATGTCACAAATTTGGTATTTTGTGTCAATCCCATGAGGTATCGGAAACACGCAAAAACAATGACAGTTCGTAGTTATACCCAATTGAAAACTTGCCGTGCAGGGAAAAAAGATGAATGACACAAATTTGGTGTTTTGTGTTAATCCCATGAGGTATCGTAAACACGCAAAAATAATGACAGTTCGTAGTTATACCCAATTGAAAACTTGCTGTGCAGGGAAAAAAGATGAATGTCACAGCCGTTGTATGAAAAAAAGATGAACGTCCACTGATCGTCACCGAAACAATTTACCATACACCCATCTGCGATGAAAGAAATAAACGTTACGTAATCATTTTTTGAGCAATTACACAATTTTTTTTGGTTCATTGTTTTTTCTGTCTCAATTAAGGAAATACTTAGAAATAATTCTGTTTGAGCTATTGTGGTTAGAAAATCACATTTTTCTTATGTTCTGTTCTGTTCCTGTGTAATAAATGATCTGTTAAGGTAGTTTTCATATTAGGACAGATCGTAAAACCTAAGATAGGCAATCAACCCTTAGATTTCATGACGAAAGGCTCATCTATAGCCTCAATATGTCAAAAAAATTCAAGCATGGACGCTAACACATAAAAAAATGTTTAAAATCATAAGGATAATCTGAAAATACAAAAATAACAAGGATTTTCCATTAAAAAATGTTTGTTCTGGTTTCACTTTGGGCTACCCTGTATATCAGAAAATATTTTTTCGTTTACAATTTAAGTTTTTTTCAATTTATTATAATAAGGAATCTATGGTACTCCATCAGATCTTTGACTCACCCTGTACAACGAGTCTAGGCGCCTTCAAACTTTTAAATTCATTTTTCTCAAAACTTCCCCTTCCCCCCATCAACAGTTATCTGCTACGGCTTCTTCAGCACATGTCGAAAGAGTGTTTTCGACATTTCGCTTGATACATTCCAAACTTCGAAATCGCTCGTGTTCCGAAAAAGTCGCTAAATTAGTTTTCCTGTAAAAGTATTATAATTGACCTCCTAAACACAATTTTGTGTTTATGTTTTTTGTAGGTTAGCCTGAGTAACGTTTTTGTTCACTGTACATATTATAATATCACTTATGTATTCGCTAATAATTTTTATGTGTTATTATTTATTCATTTAAATAATATTATAAATTATAAACTGTTTTTGTGGTTGTAAACTGTTTTTTCTTGAGTTTAATTGATGAATATTTACATGGGACCGAGGGCTAGTTACGTATTTAAACTTATAACGTGTGCAAACTTTTAATCTTAAATAAACTTCTTTTTTTCATTCCCTGGTGATTTATTTCAAATGTATGGTTCGGCGACTTGTTTTTACAGCAGTTTACGAGGGATATCTTTTTAAGTTTTACATATGGAAATAAAACAACACTGTAGGTAGTTTTAAATGACTTAATTGTTTTTCGAAGTATTCTCCACGAAGATTAATACACATCTGCATGCGCTCGAACCAATTTTTGAAGCACTTATTCCACTCGTTTGCTGGCAGATCCAAAACGGCATTTTTGAATGCGTCAACTGCTTCTTCTGGTGACTGGAACCTTTGACCACGCAGTCTGTTTTTAATTTTCGGGAAAGTAAAGAAATCGTTAGGACTTAGATCGGGACTATATGGAGGATGGTCCAATAATTCCACGTTTTCGTCCGTTAAATACTGCCTTGCTTTTTGGGCTGTGTGCGAGCTTGCATTGTCTTGGTGGAAGATGATTCTTCTTTCGGGGTTGATTTTTCGAAGCTCGGTGATGACTTTTGGCAAACAAATGGTGGTATACCAATCCGCAGTAACAGTTCTTTGCTCAATAAGAGGAATTGTTGCAATATGACCCGCTTTTGATACAAATGTCGCGACCATCTTTTTCGAAACACTTCGAGAACGGATGACTTATGTTGGCTTTTCTTCACCTTGGAACACCCAAACAGCCGACTGTCGTTAATTTTCTGGTTCATAACAGTAAATCCACGATTCATCACCACTAACAATGCTGTACACATTTTTTGAGTTTCCGGAATTGAAACGGTCAGCGGAAACGGTAAGAGATTAGAGGTGGCTTAAATGGGGACAAAGTTGCGTTTTTAGGTAACTAACAAGATGCCACTAGAACTTTTTCAAATTCAAAGTACTTCCGGAGAGAGGCGGAGAAAACCGAATTTTCCCAAAATCGTTTTAATTTTTTCCTAACTCTATTTGTAGTGCGATGTCAAAATAAATTGCAGATTGACATTGCCACTTTTTCTCCTCTACTAGATAATGGCATAATTAGAATGTCAATATGACATTTCGTCTCTTGTCCTGGAGTATCAAACTTTATTTTTTCTCATAGATGCAATATTGGATTTTTCCATAGATGAATAGAGTTTTCAATTCTGGTTCCAAAAATATAGAATATGTTATACATGGACATTGCCAAACGTTAAATATTTCAAAAAAAAAATAGAATTTCCAAGGTAGGTATTGAAATTATCAGATAGCCATTTGTTTCGTATACCGCATCTATTGAAAAATCGTTGTTCATTTTCTGGTTTTATTTGAATTCTAAAATAAATTGGACGAACGGTCCAAAAAATCCAGGGCTGGACTCGATTTTTTCAATTTTTTTTGTCAAAGTCAATACCTTTTAAGCTGTATGTTGAAATGTACCAAAAAAGAGTTGATTACCTAAAAAATAGATGATCGAATTCGTATCTTTTGGTTTTCTACTTAAACATTTTTATTTATTTAAATCTTATTTGTAGCAGCTTATGTGACACCAAACTCAAAATTTCAAGGATTATTAACTTATCAATAAATAAAAACTTTAAAACTAAAAAATAAAATAGGTGCAATCAATCTATTTTGCTAATAATCAGCGCATTATATTGGATTTCTTTGTACTTAGTCAAACATTCCAACGTCCAGCTTAAGAGGTGTTGATTTTGATACTGGAATTTTGAGTTCCCGATACGTCTCAAGGTCAATTTTAAGGATTATTTTGTAAAATGTTAATGAAACCAAGTTAATAACCCTTGCATTTTGAGTGTGATGTTATATAAACTGCAAAAATAAGATACTTGAATAAATAAGAATGTCTAACTAAAAAACGAAAAGAGGCACAATTAATCTATTTTGCTAATTAATTACCACCATTCATGGGCTTTTTGTTGCATAGTCAAACATTTCAATATTCAGCTTAAAATGTGTTGATTTTAATAAAAAAAGAAAATAATCGCGTCCGGCCCTGGATTTTTTAACTGTCGGTCTAGTTTTACGTTACTCATAGGTAGATTTGTTATGGTGCAAAACCGGTCCATAGTGCCTAAGATATATGATACTAAAATTTCTGTGTGTTTAGATAAATGTATGTCAGTAAAAACTGGATTTAGAACTTTTTTGTTTCCAGATATACTACTTACCCTTTCACTATGCCCATTTAGGTACGGAACACCCTGTATAGTAGTTTTTGGTGGTTGTTAGTCAGACATGTTGACAAGATTCAATTATTTTATACACAAATCAAATAAGAAATTAATATTAATTAAAAATTAATACTCGAATCAATGAATACCTTTTCCTTATTCACCAAATAATAAAGTAGCAGTTTAAGAATCGAATGATTTCAGTGTTTGAGTGTGCCAGTGTGCGGAAGTAAAACACTTCCATGTCATCTTAAAGTAAAAGTGTCAATAAAATCTAACTTAACGTCCACTGAAAGTAGGTTTAAGACCATCTTGTACGCAAGTGTATATACAACATGTAAAATGTACTAAACGTACTGCCTATTACAACGTTCGACTACATTATATTACGCCATAAAAGCTAATCGAAAGCGTAATGAAATTTTTTCTCATCACTAGGGTTATTGTCATCGTAAACGGTTAAATGATTGTTGTTGGAACTTATGTTGAAATCATCAATTCTTTTCCAATTAACGTACAAAATTTTAAAAAGTATCACCCGTAGCATTACTGTCATGAATAGGAAATACTTTCCATCAGCTTAAATGTGATGTATTCTATAATTATATTGTTAAAAATATTTATAATGGAACCTATAGCGAAATTTTCAATTATTGTGACTGAAAATTGAGGGGCTTGCTAGGCAAAATTTTTATTTTCATCTTCGTAAAGGGGTGAAGGAGGTGTAAGAGCGCGTATTGACAACTATTGGTTGTCGATCAAGCAAACTTTGCCGTTTGCTCACTGCATCATGATTATGTTACGAGTATGTATCACCAAAAAAAAATAGAATTAGACCATATTCCCCACCTGTGTGACAACGCTGCGAAATAGAAATTTCTCCACTGAACCACCAACACTACCCACGGTCCGGCAACGTTGCTATGCCTAACCTCGCCAGCCAGCCCCTGTCAGCTAAATCACCCTACGTTCGTGCATTTGATGCATGTATAGAACATATTTCTCTGTAGTGTTAAAGGCAAACGTACGGGGAAGTCTAAGTGAAATATGTTCAATAGTTGCATAGAATTTCCGGAGTTGAAAGCGTTTAAATACTATCTTCCAGCCCTACAACCCTCAACTTCCAATTCTGAACCTAATTTTTTTCCGAAAGTGACCAGCACGGCTATTATGTACAAAATGTATAAAACGTCTAAACAAATCATCGAAATGTCATCTTGCGGACTAGGTAGTGTTTAGTGGAACAAATAGTTCATTCCACGTTTGGTCGCTATTACCGCTGTGAGCGTCCATGTATGGAGGAATGACTCAACTACACGCATTGTTGGTTGCATATGTTTTGTGAAGCCGAGTAGTCTGTAGTTCTCATCTCTGAGAAGAAAGTTGGTTGAGTAGCAAGATCGCATCTGGATGATAATGTATATTGGTCTGCATGCGTATAAAATCAGTGATATTTGCTATGTCAGAAAATTATTACTGAATTTGCTGCCAATGAAGTATATCTATTGGCTGTGCCCGACGGGTTATTTATATGTTGTCCTTTCTGAAGACAGGTTATGTTCAAAGTTATAAATTACGTTTTTTTGTGTTTTCAAAAACTTTGAGGAGCCATATCACAGAAAATGACGTATCATACTTCAAATATTTTCGCAGTGCTTCACATCTAGGTGCTGATTTTTATTTTCTAAATAAATTTCTATAAAAATGACTGAAAATAAAAAATAATGCTTTAACCGCTTTCATAAATATTCCTGTTTGTAGCATATTTTCTCACCTGTTACTTCACCAACCAGGGATTTTCTTTTCTTATATCTCACATTTTTAAAATTCAGCAAATTTGCATATTTATGTACTTTCCGGAATGAATAAGAAAAAGTAGATGCCCAACTAATTTGTAGCTTTGAATCTCAAGTAAGTGTATTTGAGACAAGAAACCAATGGAAGTATCATCAACTCATATTATCAGCACACAAATCCTCACTGTACCTATGCTTAGCTTAGACCTCCAATAATGCCATCTCTGAAATGTTAAAAAACTACGAAATGTCACTTTTTAAGATACGTAATACCCGTGCCGTGCAGGAGCCTCTGAAACGTCAAAGAACGAAATTTGAGCGATTTTAGTTTATCGTTTTCTGCTACCTATTTTAAAAACTACAAACCTTTGGCATACTAATACTCTTGTGTCATCAAAATCCGAGCAGTACTTTCCAAGTTAGGATTAGCGAATTTTCAAAATTTTCCCCGTTTCCCAATACTTTTTACTGGAAATTGTGGAGTTCTGGGGGACTGAATGTGAGATTAGAAATGAGTCGCTTGGAATCCTAGTGTCACACATACTTCGGATTCGGAATTTACGCAGCTGACAAGGCAACGAGTTTTCGTTCAGATGAGATATCTGCAGATGATTTTTGCACAAGCTTGCAAGGCTGTATACTTGAACGTACTATTTATAATCGTATACTGTATTGTTATCAGCTATGCGATGGAAAATTGCATAAATATAGTGCTTGTAGAGTATCTCGAACATCACGGCTTTAGC
This sequence comes from Acanthoscelides obtectus, assembly GCA_963669975.1. NCBI lineage: Eukaryota > Metazoa > Arthropoda > Insecta > Coleoptera > Chrysomelidae > Acanthoscelides > Acanthoscelides obtectus. The sequence goes on along the minus strand of CAVLJG010000001.1, from coordinate 51,066,610 downwards.
GACAGGCAGTATGGTTTCCGATCTATGGAGACCTTATAGCTTATGTCACATAACTGTGTAGTAAACTCATGCTGTCTCATGATGTGACTTATATCGTTGCTCTTGACATGACGAAAGATTTAGGTCAGATGTGGCATATTGCCCTCTTACGCAAGCTGCTATCCTATGGCCTCCCAGAGAAGCTTTGCAGAGGGGTAGTTGAGTTCCTCTCAGGGCGCAAAATATCCGTCATAATTAACGGGTTCTCGTCTTCATCCCACAAAATCATTGCCGGCCTTCCACAGAGATCGCTCTTGGCCTCAACATTGTTTCGATTACATATCAACGACCCCCTCTCCTGTATGAACAATACCACCCATGTCTTTGCCGACGACACTGATGACAGCATCACTCTACGTGCAGGCATTCAGTGTGACAGTGTCTACTGATGAGCTAGAGAGAGGGAGATTAGTTTCCAGTTCCTCTCTGACGAAATACCTGGAAGTTATCACTGCTTGAGGACCCAACAATCTTCCAAAACGCAGTACTGTACCTTGACGAACAAAAAGCGTCCTAGCGCTCATCCGGTTACCATGGATGGCCGAGTTTTACCAAAGAGCTGTTTATTTCGGCTGGTCGGAGTCCAGATCACCCTGGACTCGATCTGGCATGTACAAATCTCGTCAATAGCGGCAGCTGCTGGGAAAAGGCTAGGCGATTTGTTTAGGACTTTTGTCCACACGACTTCTTCACTCTGTACAATCCCCAGATAAGACCTAGCCTTGAGTACTTCTCATGTGCTCGGAGTTCTGCCACCCCGACTACATTTTCGATACTCTATGCGGTTCAGGGGAAAGCTGTTCGATTGACTTGTCTAACGGACAGTCTCGAGACCCTTTCGCAACGACGGGCGGTTGGCAATTTTGCCCTCTTCTACCACTATGTCAACAGGTTTTGCTCCTCAGAACCCTCCACCATGATGTGTCCTCGCGTTGAGCCTGCCAGACGGATCCTGCAGGTTTCTACCTTCTATCCTAACCTTGTCGAACTTCGCATAAGGAGAACTGGCCGATACGATCTCTCCTTCGTTCCTAGGACATCGAGATTGTGAAACAATCTGCCCAAGTAGGTTTTTCCTAGTTGTTGTTTGAGCAGTTCAAAAATCAGATTAACAAGGCGTCTTTAAGTTCCTTACAGCAGTCGCAGTGTCCCGGTATTTAGGTGTCTGCCTACTCGACTGCTTCAGTATAAAAAACATGGTAATTGAATATAATTGGCTGTAGAGGGTAAAGTTTTCTTGAATAGACTCGCAGCGTGATTCCGATGCATCTACAATCTTTTACAAACAACTGCAGCAGCACAGATCACAGATCGCTGCACCGAGTAACGAGAATAATTTTTTTCTCTTTGACGTAGTAGACATTAGAAAAATAAACATGATTAATCGCTCCAATGAAAGCAATGATATTAACTCATACCATTTAACTATTATAATCTGTTAGACGTTGATGCAGAAGCAGTGAAAGTATCGAAAGCTTAGCTGAGAGGTGTTGGATAGACAACACAACAATTGTTCAACGCGTATTACCAACTGATGTAATAATTGTTATGATTGTATTACTGGTGTTGGTCAATCAAAGAAAGCTATTCGTACCTTAGTTGATATGAAACCTGGTGGTAGGAAGGTCTAACATTTTAGAATCACAAGAAGCAGAATAATATTGTTATGGTTTTACAAAGTTGAGGCTGACTTCGCAAAGTTGGTCTTTTGATTTTTCCCAGGTATCGTAAAAGGGGACGTCGAACTTTATCAATGCAAAACTCAAATTCCTATCTTCGTTTCACGTGGCACACTATTGTAGTTAGGGATACATACTGATTTCGAATATGGTAATCCAAAACTACTAAATTAATAAAGTGACTTCCCGTCGATATTAGCGAAATACTAATTATTAGTTTCGTGTTCTATCACTGATTAACGTATTCTACCTAAAGATTTTTTTGCCGTCCAAAAAGGGTTTTGAGGGATACTAGCGCCAGTACACAGTATTTGGTTCTGCTGCGGTTAAAATTTCTATTTCAGGGGTTACAGCTAAGCTTGCCAGAAGACCCGAAATTCGGGAATGTCTCGGAATTGTAATAAGTAGTAGTAGTAGTAGTAGTATTTTTTTATAAGATAAAGAATATGTATTTTTGTGTTATTCTTGTATCAAACTTTACCTTATCAATTAGCCATAAGAAAATTGCTTATTTTTCATTTTTGGTCTGGAAAGAGTATTATTTTTATATGACAAAGAATAGTTCTTTATTTTTGTTTTAAGTTAACTTGTGTTGTTCTTGTACCACAGTTTACCTTATTAATTAGCCATAAGGTGATGCTTAATTTTCGTCTTGAGTTTATTCATGTTTGGTATTAACTGACGTCAGTTTTTCACTAAAGTTTAGTTTAATCAATAAGATAAAGCGGTGTTTTAATGTTTTTTTACTTTTCATTAAGATAGTAATCGTTTATCAAAAAATTAATCAATAAATAGAAGCTAAGTGCTCAATTTTGGTTATGTTATTATAATATTATTATGTATTCGTACAGTCAAGTAACTTTAAATAATAAGAGTATAGTAGAGTATGTATTTGGAAAAAATAAGTATTTTTATTTCTCCTTTAAAAAATGAAACCTGTTAAAATATTGCCGAGGGATAATTAAAATCTCTATTTGTTTTCATGCATTTATTATTAGCGCTAGACTTGCTACCCTTGATTTGTCCTGGAAATGATAAGCCTGTATCTGTCAGTCTCAGTTTCAGCCCAAACGGCTAGATGTATTTTGACATTTGATGTATGTTTAGATTCGACTTTTTAGCACAATTAAAACTTCAGATATGGCACTACTGGATGTCTAAGGTAGGTTGTATACTATAGTTAGAAGGAAACGGCAATGTGCATGGGTGCATAGTGAGGATTTGTGTGCTAATAATAGGTGTTGATGATAATTCCATTGGATTCTTCTATCAAATACACTTACTTATTACATTATTTTTTATTTCCAGTCATTTAAATTTTATAGAAATTTATTTTGCGATGTCAATAGAAAATACAAATCGGAGCCTAGATGTGAGGCATTGCGAAAATGTTTGATGCGTCATTACTAATTTTTCTGTGATGTAGCTGGAATGCACATAACGCGGTGGCGATTTCTCGTAGTGCTCCTCAAAGTTTTTGAAAACACAAAAAAACGAGAAAACTCGTTATTTATTACTTTGAACATAACCTGTCTTCAGAAAGGAAACATATAAATAACCCGTCGGGGACAGCTAATGGATATACTCCATTAACAGCAGATTAAGTAATGATTTTTTCACACAGCAAATATCACTGATTTTATACACATGCAGACCAATACACACAATCATCCAGATGCGATCTTGCTATTCAACCAACTTTCTTCTCAGAGATGAGAACTACAGACTACTCGGCTTCACAAAACATATGCAACCAACAATGCGTGTAGTTGATTCATTCCTCCATACATGGACGCTCACAGCGGTAATAGCGAGCAAACGTGGAATGAAGTATTTGTACCCTAAAAACTACCTATTATAGTCTGCAAGATGGAATTTTATTGTTTTTCTTTGACTTTTTTAGGTTTTTTACATATTACCCGTGCCGTATTCTATCCTGGTGTCAAAAAGTAACAAGCTTTTATTTTAAAACTTTGAACGCGTTTAAATATTTACAATCGAAAACAATATTTTTTATATTTTCAGTTGATTCTATGAAGCGCTAAATAAAAGCTTGTTATTTGCTTATCGTGTTTCTCTCATTAAGCCCTTTCATTTGATATCCATATCATAGCGGTGACCATGGAAATAATAAATGACCATTTGCGGTTGTTATGTTTCTCTCGTATTAGGTTGCAAACCTATATCACAGGTGTGACTGATAATTATAAACGCCATCTTGTGGTGGTCACCATATTGGGTTTGGAATGACTTTACTTTGCTTTTTGCGTTTTTCTCATCAAACTCTTTTATTTGATACTCACATCATTTGGGTTACAATGGAAATGATGAATCGCCATTTCGTAACATCCGCCATATTGCATTCAAAATGGGTGTAGCTAATTCATTTTGTATTGTCACGCAGGCTAAACGTGTGTACAAAATTTCAGCTCAATTGGTTAATTAACTGCCTCAAAATTCAGTTATAAGATTTTTCCCACATACTAACATACATATAGTCTAATCATATTAGCAAATTTCCCCGAAATAATGATAAAGTCTGGTTTTATTGATGCAAGTTGTTCAAGAGGGTATTTAAAATATGGACGCATAAAATGGGTACACCAATTTTTGTGGCAAAACTTTATTTGACAGTAAATAATGAGAAAACGTGTTTCTTGGGATTCAATCGAAAGTGTTGACAAGAACGGAAAAACTTTTCATATAAGATTTTTAGGTATTTATGAGACCTACAACATGAGACCACACGTGAAAAGATCCGACTAATAGCAAAAATGTTGTGGCCGAAAAACGAGACAAAATGCAGGTTTTGGTACTTGTTGGTAATGCGACGGTAATTTCACGCAACTACTTGAAATTCTTCAAATCCGTAGAATTCATGCTTCTGAATAACGACAACAAAATTGGAGTATATTGGTCAAGTAGTTTTTTGATAATCTCTAATTGCCTATCCCAAAACACCTGTTTTCCGGCCATCACTAGTAGTTTATTGAGCAATATACAGGGTTCGTTCAAAAAGCATTTAATAGCAAAATACACGTGTTTAGCTTGCCGATATGAATCACAAACCATGCCGAAAGATAAATGTTATTTTTATACGAAAAACAAAGGTTACGTTTTTTTCTGCTAAACGAATTCAAACATTTCGTATTTGTGAGTCATTGAACAAATGCGCTACGATATTCTAAAAACATACGTTACTATACACATTTTAAAACAAAGCGGATATGTCTACCAACTGTTGTTGCGATTTACAAATATGAAATGTTTGAATTTGTTTAGAAGAAGAAACGTAACCCATCCTTTTGCAGAAAAATAACATTTATCTTCCGGAATGGTTTGCGATTCATATCGGCAAGGTAAACTAGTGCATTTTGCTATGAAATGCCCTTTGAACTAACCCTGTATGTTGCTCAATAAACTAGTAGTGATGGCCGGAAAACAGGTGTTGTGGGATAAATAATTAGAAATTCTCAAAAACTACTTGATCAATCTACTCCAATTTTGTCGTCGTTGTTTAGAAGTACGAATCCTGCGAAATTGAAGAATTCCAAATATCTGCGAGAAACCATCGTCGCATTACCAAGTGCCAAAACCTGCAGTTTGCCTCGGTTTTCGGCCATAACTTTCTTGCTACTAGTAGAATCTTTTTACGTGTGATCGCATTTTGTAGGTCTCATAAATAAATAAAAATCCTATATGAAGAGTTCTTTCGTTCCTGCCAACACTTTCGATTTAATGTCAAAAAACACGTTTTCCTATTTTTTTGTTGTCGAATAAAAGCTTTTCCCACAAAAAATGCTGTACCCATTTTATGCGTCCATGTTTTGAATACCCCCCTTGAACAACTTACAGCAGACTTTACAATTATTTCGCAAATCAGGGGTATTTTCGTCTAATATGATTAGACTATTATGAGTACATATTATACTAACATGCTTACAAAAAACAGGCCAAGTTGAAGCTTGTAGTTTAAACTCCTATAGTAGCTGCTCAATGGGCTACTCTAGGTTTTATGAAAACATATGTGACAACACCTTGTATATAAAAAATAAGCTGCGCAAGTACCGTAAATAGTGGAGAAAATGATCGATATTTACAAAAGAATATTCTACATCAGGCAACTGATTCTGACAAAAATTTGCTGTGACCGTGGTTTTTTTGACGGTGCGTTAATTTCTTGGAGAATATATCAGGAAGGTTTGGCAAAGGCATACGAGCTCACACTTCGCCCATCAGATCTAAATTCTTCGATTCACAACAGAAATACTCGGTGAAACCGGGTACTTGGTAAAAGGGGCCGAGTATGCCGGGTACCGCGTACAGATTGAACAGTAAGTGCACACCTTGACAATACCTACTCAGATGCAAAGATTTGAAAAAGAAATCAGCCCCCCGTACGCCTCTGGATCTTTCTCTGACATCACCGGCAAAACATCTTGCCGAAAATCTGGTTGTTGTTGTGGTTGTAGTACCTGCCGATTCCTCCTCGTCTCTTGCCCTCCATTCTCCCTCCGCCTTTGAAAAATGTAGTCGGGTTCAAACCAGCCTCCACCTGCCATATTTCCTCTTATTTTATTTCTCTTCTTCTGTTCTTCTTATCTTGACAGGACCCGCCACCACATCTGCTGCTCGATGGCCGGCTCATCACAAGGCAGGTAACGACCGCGTAAAACTGACGTTATACTGGCTTACACAAAAAATACAAACGCGGAGGTGTATATTGCCGATAGTTGATGTTTTTTCAGACAACATTCTTAATAAGTGACCAACTGAACCTTAAAACCACAGAGTACTACCATCGGCGATAACATGCCAAAAAATCAGGTTTTATCAACACCAACTTGAGACCTATGCTTTTGGTAGGATTTCCGTTGCTGTCAACTGTCACTGTGACATTTGAGGATATTTGATCAACTTACTTCTACTGTTCTTGGTGGTTATATTCAATATAAAGAGCTCTCGCATGTGGGCAAATGAGAAATTGCATGATTCTGTAGTTTGACGTTTTACCTATTCGTGACGTCAGACTAATGGAGTGCAACCACCCAGCACCCAGGGTAAAAATTCCATCGGATGCCCTTGGAATCAGTTAAGGACCCGTCAAACTTAGGGACATGATGATTAAATGGACAGACAGTAGTTGTCGTATCTGTATAATTGTGGCTAAGACACTGAAAACCCAGGTGTATATCGAGGTTCTTCCTTCAAAAGGCCTAGTCCAAATATGAGATGAAAAATGACGTCAAGTAAGTTGACTCTGGACTTCCCACGCTACGCTGTCATCAGTTCGTAAAGGATTATGTTTGGCACAAGTTAGCCCTTTTGAGAAAAACGTTAGTCACTAACATGTATAACAAAAAAGTAAATGTTCGTTATCCTTCCCCGGAGAGGAGTTGCTGCAGATACACAAACATGATCGTTGCGATGACCAATCCCGCGTGAATGACGATATTGGCCTTCACCATGCACAGTTCACGCAGTCCGCACTAGTGTGGACTGTGGAATCATTTGCCGACGATAACGTACGATTACCGACGACGACGCTTGTCCACTGGGAAACGATGTCGCGCATATCGACACCCGACTGTATGAGATGCGTGTTTCTACGTTTTAAGGGTATATGTACGGGGACATATGTACATGTTGAGTGAAATTTGCCTAAATAAATATACCAACATTAAAAAATCGAGACATATCCTCCCACATCCGCTGCAACCCCTAACCCCCAATTTTTAACCCATACGAAAAATTTTTCCGAAAATGTTCCGGATCGTCTGAAACGTCGAAAAACGAAGTTTGGTCGATTTTTATTTTCTGTTTTTTGCCTTTTCCTCCGCCGCTGCTAGAACTATTTTTTTTGTAGTAACATTGTGTACAAATTTTATCGAAATCCGGGCGGTACTTCTCAAGCTATACACGGTTATAAGATTAGCGAACAGACCGACAGACAGACAGACCGACGGAAATGAGTGACATGTTTTTTCATGATGTACATGTCATATAACACAAAAAAACCTAATATCTCATTTCCGAAAATTTTCGTGATCACTATACTTCCCCGCCAGTATGCGTGGGAATTAAAAATAGGGCAATGCAACTTTGATAAGCTCATTAATGGGATACACTGTATAATTGTGAATATATTAACAATGCTTCCACTCGCACCATGCAAACAATCCATAAACAGTTTTCTTCAATGTCTCTTTTAGGAGCAACATGTCGTCTATGCATGAATGGGCCACCCTGTATAACCAACGGATTAAATTAAGAATTTTATTAGTAATAAAAATTCTATTTTCAACCAATTTCCGCCCTTAATAGAACATATCCATATATTCTTGTCAGACGCATTTTTACATTTACATTTTTTTGCGATTGCATTGCTTCTTTGGTGAGGGAAGTAAAAGAAGTAAGGATCTAATTAACTTGATCCCATTTTTTCCTTCATCCAGTATATGTCGAGTCCTTCTGCCGACTTTTCCGCGGAGAACCGTCGCGTTTCTTGCAATCCCCATCACATCCATCGATAGTCGTACGCGCGCGGTTCTGCTGCATCTAAGTAAACTTTGGAACCACCGAACACTATCGATCGCGTCATCGCGTCGCGAGTGTTTTGTTTTCCGTCTGCACTTCAGTCAGCGGACTATTCATAATAGGGTATGTTTATATGCACACATACAGGCAATTGTTTTCTTGATGATAATTTTCTCGATGTGTATACAGTTCCATCTAGAGTGCTGCGATAAGCTAATTTTAGGTTCTGTCTATACATATATTCATCGCTGAGATTGCTGATGAGTACTAGTGATGGGAATTTGAATTTTGGGGTGGTTACATCTAAGGAGTGTTACATTCAGCATGTAAAAATATCAAAGAAAATTCATAGGTCCAAAAATGCTTCGGCTAATCTTGTCCTTTAATATTTCATTTAGTTAATGATACATTTTATGCCATGAAATACAAAATTTGATTGAAAAAATAGCATAGGGACCGAGATCAGAGACAAATCTAAGATGACCCACTGTGAATCGGTCTCCGGGAAGTGAAGGACCACACAACGCAGTTTCAGGGGCCTTAGAGAGTAGATATAATGTGTGGTTTGAGAACCGTAGTTTCATCTACCTATTATGCTCAACTTCTCAGGGGCCCGCTACTAAGTCTTTGCTTCGGGAGAAATATTAAACCTCACAGGTACATGTTCGCTTGTTTTCTTGGAAAAAGGTTAATCGACTGTAAAAATAGATATTCAAATAATTTTTATTTTCCACAGAACATTTTTGGAATCAAAGACTTGGTTGAAAAGTTTCACATAATAGTGCACCATAAAAATAACAAAATATTGTTACCATTCTCTGGCTTTCAATAAAACATAAAGAGTAACATTATATATAGTTCTAGATCCTTTGATAAAATGATCATAAATACGATACTCTCATATTGTTTATACTAATTCTAATTAATTTCATTCAACTTTTCAGTGAGAGAGACATAATCACGTTTTTATATTCTATTTATTCATAAACTATATTCTAATTAGTTAAAGCAAAAGATCAGAAAAATAAACCTTATGCCGAAATTTGACATGGTGGAACTAATAGTAGTAACAAAAATCAACCCTCACCGACACATAAATATACCAACGCCGAAAATTCAGATATACTCTCACACATCACCTACAACCCCTAACTGCCAATATTTACCGCAATAAGGACTTTCTGAAGATAATCGAAAATGTCAAAAAACGACTGAGCGATGTTTGCTTTTTTTCGTTTTACTTCACTCACTTACTGGCGAGGAAGTGTTGTCATCGCGAAAAATTTCGTTGATGTGATACTGTTTTTTGGATGCTATATGACATGTACAGCACGAAAAACCATCTCACGCATTCCCTTTTGTCTGTCTGTCTGCTTGTTTGTCGGTCTGTCTATCTGTCGGCCTGTCTGTCTGTTGGTGTGTTTGTATGTCTGTCTATCTGTCTATTGGTTTGTCTGTCGGTTTGTCTGTCGGTCTGTCAACGCTATCAGATGGGTGGAACTATGGACTTATGGTATGGGCCTGTTTGGCTGTCTTGCCTGGGAAGTGTAGATTCAACCTACTTGACGCTAGTTTTTTGCACGTAACACCGCTGCTGCTGGATTGACTTTCGAAAACTAAAAATTATTCATCCAAATCCGAGCCGTACTTTAAGTTACAGACTGGCCAAAGATGAGCGAACAAACCGACAGACAGACCGACGGGAATGAGTGACATGGTTTTACGTAAAGTAACTTGTTGTATAACATAAAAAAACATATATTATTTTCGAAATTATCCGCGGTTACAATTCATCTCGCCAGTAGCGTATGAAGTAAAACCAGAGACGTATCTTGGAGATGGCCTATAAAGCCCCCCCACTCTCTTACTCTACACCACTGGTTATCGTATATACCGATTTAGATTGCGGGTACTTATCTAAATGGTTTCCGAGTATTATTCCCAACACTATTCACATACAATATGAATGTAAACAAATTTCATGCTATGCTGAATCTCAAACCAAACGTTCCGACTTGAACGAAGGTTTTTCAGTTTTTAAAATAGCCTCAAATCGCGAACGTGCTGCGCGAAATATTGAAACGTATCGAGATTGTTTTTACGATACTTTTTGGTGCTCGGAAATGTGAAAAATGTGGTGTTGTTGTTGTTGTAGACAAAACAAGATTAGTGAGGAGGGTTTTAAAGAGGTGAAATGATAATTGTTTGTTCTTATCATGTAGTATTTCTGTATCCTGTATTAGAGGAAGGCTAATAAGTTGAAATAACAGCACTTCAGCACCTCATTGAGTTCATTGGACATCCTCGCCTGATGTTACTCAGAGCCAACGCAAACTATTGAAGTATGTTGTGATGCGACCCAGTGGAGTTTCCAAGGGCGTAAATTAAATAGAGAAAACATTTTTTACAAAAATTGGATTATTCATGTACAAGGTTCTCCACAAGCTGAATCAATATCTATTAGATGAGAAATTACTAAGATTGGTTGGAACCTATGTTGGATATAAACTTAATTTTGCCAAAAGTACTTTATATGTTATATATTATAATTTGTGTTTCAAATTGAACCTCGCCTTTGGGATCTGAGAAACGGTAAAGCGAATGTCATATGATCAGTATTTACTGTGGTTCGTACCATCAGTGGATTTCTACGTTTTGACATCCAAGGCTGCACGGTCACCCTGTACATGAACAATTTTTTGCTATAACCAATTAACCGTTGCAACGAACTGAACATACCCATTAGTTCTCATTTTGAAGGTGTTTTCATCTTTTTTCCAGTTCTATAGACTTATTTGGATGGGCTTTGCATTACAGTCTAAAAAATGTATAAATCTTTCTGTACATTTTCTTTTACAACAGGGTTCTAAATGATTTTTCAACGCAGACTGTACACGCACAAAAGTGCGGCAAATAAATATCAACAAAGTTTGACTTCTTTTTGAATTTTTCTCTTTTAAGAAAAAATTTGGTTACGTTCAAAACAAACGAAAGGAAAGACAAAGTCAGGTTTGGGGGATTGATAGATTTTTTGGTCATCATACTGTTAGCATTAGACAGACCTTTCAAAATTTCTCCAAAATAAAGTGATACAATTTATAGAAGGAGCAATGATTAAATTATTTTTTCTTGACGGTTACTCTATCGCAACAGGATCGATTAACAAAAACTATGAATGGTTTTCTGTCTGTATTACAGAGCAAAAGATTACCTAATGATCGCCACAAAAAATGTACCCACTACTCGTACGCCATATCTGAAAATTATTCTTCCATTTGAAGTTTTTTCGCGATTTCAGTACTTCTCTGGTCTATTGTCTTGACTGAAAAAATGACCACCCTGTTTGAATTTTGAGTGATTATGTACGGCTTAAAACAGGTATCTATATAAAATTTGAAGTATTACAAACATTTATCATATTTTATCTCAAGTATTGCCTTTAAGTATTGCAAACAATTGAATTATTTCTTAAAAAAGCATCTCGCGCAATATTTGCTTGAATGTTTCAAAAAGTAATCCCAGTAGTTTTTCATCTCCATATGAATTCTCAAATCGTTGTTGAAGACTCTATATACAGGGAAAATCAAATATGTCTGACCGTTTAAGTTCAATGTTTATGATGTACGAGAGAGAGAAAGTGCAAGAAGTGTGTATCAACACATCTTAGAAAGAGATAGAAGCCGGATGAAGAGTGAAGGTGATCACCACCTTGCCTAGCAACGGTGACGCAGAATGTCGAGGAATCTGCCGCGTTGCCGACATGTTACACCAGGAAATGTTCGCACAGGCTTCTACAAAAGGTTAGGTTGCTGTCAAACCCAAGAAGAAGGTCTGTTCAAACATTTAATTTAATATTTTGTTTTCATTTTGATTAGAATTATTTAGGTATTTCAATTTTGATGCGACTTAGTGTTTCAATTTATTTTAGAATTATCTTTGATTTCTGTCGATGATGATCGAAACAACACATCTTTAGCTATTGTTATATTTTCCCACAGCGAGCGGTCGAAAAATGTAACAAATACCACTACGCAATACAAATTATCAGTGCCTACGTGAACGCCAGTGAAAACCATTCAGAAATAGGACGACACTCCTCCATGAGCGCTAGATACGTACTGAGCAAAATGGATCATCTATGATCAAAAGATGGAAACCTTGCCTTGGAATTTACTAGATGCGGTGTTGCCAAGCGAAACAATGTTTGAATTTGGCCTGTCCTCTCATTTCGACCGCCGTGTGGACTGATACGGAATCTATCCTAAACAAATCCGACACAATGCACAATTCAAAAATGTGTACGTTCAAAATAAAACTATTATTTGGGCGTAGAGAATAAACTAACGGATATTTTAATCATGTATCTTAATCAAAGGAACTGGTGTAGCAATGCTGAAGATTGCGGCGTCAGCGTTACTAGGCAACGCGATGATGAGCTTCGCTATCCAGCCTGTTTCTATCTCTTTCTAACATATGTGTCTATAATTTATCCAACGAACGTACGGAGTAATAAAACAAGTGACAGGACAGCCCGATTTACACCGCACAACTACCTGCAAAACCGATGCTATAAGGTTCATTACATTGATATATTAAATATGCTACCCCAGTTTATGATTCGTCAACTACATGTTTTTTATATTATAAAAATAATTTTAATACATGGGCAAAAATAAAGAAAAGGGCTCAAAAATTAATTCTTTTTTAGATTGAATTTTGGATCTTTTTAATATAATACCTAATAATGAATCTACCTGCATTCATTACCACGTTTATTTCGACGGCTCTATCCGGATAGACTTTAAAGTGGATTATCCCAATCATGTGTAATACTGACCGTTTATTTCGACAATCCACAAGTGAAACCAAAACTGATCACGTCAAAATCTTGGACAGAGGGCTCCTTCGAAATTAGCGGTCAGGATTAACACAGGATTGGGATAACCTACTTTGAAGTCTATCCGGATAGAGCTGTCAAAATAAATATGGTAATTATACCTACAAGTACATTCATTAACTAATCGCTATCACTATCGGTATAATTCCGGAGTTACATTTTGTACTGCGGTGTAAAAAAGCTGCTTTGCGATCTTGAAAGTTGTGTTTTTTTCTGGAAACTTCGTTTTTAATTTGCGCCCAAATTAACTCGATTGGGTTAAACTCGCAATGGTAAGGAGGCAGGCGTAAAATAGTCCGATTGGTATATTTAGCCATTTCGTCGATGACATTCTCGTCAGCATCTTTATTGCCCTTGACCAGATTTAAAAGTTCTGCTTTGACCATATCATTTGCAAAAGGAACATTATGCCTTCGTAGCCAATCCCGTATTTACTCTTTTCTGTTTCCACTGTTTGGTGCTTTATCAATACGCCTACTGTGGTATGAAGCAGTGCTCATAACAATGACAGCGTTCTCTTCTAAACGCCTTATAATATTTTCAAACCATCCTTCAAATAAATTAGCATTCATATCGGCGTGGTAGTCTCCTGCTTGTTTTGATTCAAATACCAATAGTCCGCCTTCCACGAAGCCATTATCAGATCCGATGTGTAACATAATTAGCCGTTTTCCTTTCCCTGAAGGATTGTTTAATCCCTTGGAGAGACCTTCCAGGAAGGCTTGCCGAGGATGCTCAACTGATGAATCCACCCATACTTTGCTAACAGTGTGCCCTGCTTTGAGCCAAGTCTCGTCTAGGTAGTATATCTTCGCCTTCTTCTCTATACTTCCAGATTTCGCGAATGAATCTATGTCTCCAACATATTATCTCGACCTTTCCTTTCAAGATGCTATTTCGCTTCCTTCCTACAAAATCCTACAATTTCAGGTGATTCATCTTAACAAAATTGCCAATTTACTCTAGTCATAAGGTATAGATAAAGAATGATAAAAAACATAAAAAAATTTAAACTATTGAAAATTTTACGGAATTTTTTAGTTTTGCATTTTACTTTCAATGAGAAATAAAAAATAAAAGTTTTTTGTACAATCCCCCATTAATGTAGCCAACGTCGATCTTTTGAAGTCTGGCAAGTCGTCGTCGTTTATTGATAACAAAATTTTGTCCAATGTGGGTGATTCGTTTCGGATGAAAAATTCGTGTATTTCTCTTCAGATTAATGCCTTAGTTTCTTGTGAAACGTTGTCCAAAACTACTCTAGCTCTATGATAACCTTTGGGAGGAAAAAGAATGTTGCTTCTTTTGTGCTCTGCCAAAATTTTATATACACTACTAATTGATGCCTCTGAAAACAAACTAATACATTTTGCCTATATTATACATACATGCATTAATAAATAGTAAAAATAATTGAAAATAAGTTTTAAAAATCAAAATGTGTGCAATAGAAGTAGCTATCATATTAGTGGGCATGATATTTAATAGAGAATAACTATTATGTACAATAATACATCAAACTACAAAACATTTTAAACTATAGTTCAAAGCTATATCCTCACCTGATGCTCTTGAAACAAAGGCTATACGTTCTGTCTGAGTTTCAGTTGGATAGCGCTCCCGAGAAGCTATTTAAACATTTATAATAGTTTCTGTTTCAGAAACTGACAAAGCTCTTTTTGCTCGTTTTCTAGGTAATTAGCCCTCGTCTAATAAGGCACTCATGTCGAAATATCCTTTTAAAAGTTGTCTCACAAAAATGAATGAAGCACACCAAAAAAATTCAACCGTACGCCACAGACCTTCGGAAATACTTCGTCGAAAGTGCTATTGTGAACGGACCAATAGGAACGATGCGCGTGTCGGTCAGATGATTTATTACTCCGTTACGTTCGTTGGATAGATAATATACACACTTCTCTCTCGTACACATTGAACTCAAGCCGTCAGACAAATTTGGTTTTCAGTGTATATGGATAAAACAATGAAATACAAATAAAAAAAAATATCAAGCATAGTTAAGTATAGGGTGACTTCGAAGTTGAGTCATTTATTTTAACAGTGAGTAGATCTGATCAAAAGAAATGTTTTTTTCCTTTACCATTTTTCTGGAAACAATTAAAGTAACAAAGTTATAGCCCTTTAGAAGTTTGAGTACCGCCCTGTCTCAATAATAATATTATGTGCTCGTGTTTGGCAACAACGGATATAATCCGCCTTATCGGTTCATCGCATCGGAAACAAAAAAGCGAAAGAATTTGGAACGATGTTTTTACAATTTTATTCAGTTGTATTCAGTCAATGTGTCAGTCGGTAACGCGTGAGTGAATAGTGGTGTTTGTTGCATGGCTCAAACGAAATAAAAAATGGCACATGTTTATGAAAATGCTGAACTTGTGGACATGATTCTTATTTACGGGGGGGGGGGGAATCTTTACAAAATGCTGCCGCGGCATCACGGATTTATGCGGATCGGTTTCCCAATCAAGTGCAACCAACCCCTCATGCCTTTGTTAATGTAGTACAAAGGGCTCGTGAATCAGGTGACTCCAAGACCGCACGATCAAATACAGGTCCGCTCTGAAATACTTGTCGGGAGGATACTTTATAAAACAAGGTAACATTTTATTTTTATTTTTACACACATATTTTGGTTTATCTTCGTTCTACAATCATTATCTGAAAATTAATGACTCAACTTCAAAGTCACTGTATATTCGACATTCCTTCTACTGCGAGAATACACAGGGTCCTATGCAAAGACATTAAAGCAAGATTGGGATCTCTGCATGATCCCTCGGGGGGGAATACTACTTCTGAGGAAGGTACTCTGAGGCTTCTGATGGATACGCACTTCCCCGGTTCCACAGTAGCGGGATCAATCACAGAGTGCATGCAGTTGCGCAGGCCCTCAGGGGAGGACTGGCGCACGGCTAGGGAGATTGTCACCTTCGAAAGGACGGTATGGGATTCGTTTGCTCCTTACAAAAGTCCAGGTGTGGACGGCGTATTTCCGGCCATGTTACAGTCAGGACTGGTCATGCAGACCCTCTTTGGGACTAGATTAATTCTATCCTAATCAGTGAAATATCTGGGAATTATCCTGGATTGCAAACAACTGGAGAGAGCATGTTGAATACAAGGTTAGCAAGGCTCGCAATTCAATGTAGGCGGTGTAAGGTGGAGGCTTAACCCCAAAGTGGTATACTGGCTCTACACGACGATAGTCGTCCATCTCTCTTGTACGGCTCCCTGGTCTGGTGGCATTGCATTAGAACTGAGACAACTAAGGCCAAACTAAATAAAATTCAGCGTTTGGCCTGTATTAGTATTACAAGCGCAGTGCGAACAACGCCATTGAGTGCAATGGAAGCTCTGTTGGCTCTGGTGATCCGCGGTGAAGCGAGAGTAGTCGCTCATCGACTGTGGAGTCAGGGCAGCTGGGCTTTCTTGAATCCTGTCAAGGGGCATACTGCCATGTTAGTCGAATTGCAAAGGGGGGACCCCATCATTCTAAGCAGGGGTGATCATATTACCCCTAAATATCGCTTCAACCGCAAGTTTATTGTGGAGTATCCAACGAGGGAGGAGTGGGACTCCGGTAGCTAGAGACTCTCCGGAGTGAGTGAGCAGGTCTGGAACACGGACGGCTCGGTCACGGAATCTTTGCGATTCTGGCTTGTGTATCTCACATTCTGGAGGAGGGTGGGCCTAGGAGAAGAATAACAATCTTATCCGACAGCCAGGCTGCAACGAAAGCACTAAGTGCCTATAAGATTACTTCGAGTCTTGTATTCCAATGCAGGGAGGCTCTGGATTGCCTCGCAGCGAGGCATTCGGTATCGTTAATATGGGTACCGGGACACGCTGGGATAAGGGGCATTGAGACGGCGGACACTGGCGAAGACAGGATCAGCCAGCAAGCTCGTTGGTCCTGAGCCAGCTCTTGGAGTGACCGCGCATAGAGCTAGGAGGAAAATGGAGACGTGGGTTGTAAGACAACACTCTCAGAAATGGAGAAGTATCTCCAGACATTTCCGCCAGGCACGGGAACTCATTGAAGGGCCCAGTACTAAGGATGGACGTTTCTGCCTATCTCTGGATAGAGCCAACCTAAGGTTGCTGGTGGAACTGTTGTCTGGCCATAACACGTTAAGGCACCACCTGCACGTGATGGGGGTGGCTGAGGATCCCTTGTGTGAATGCTGCGGGGTAGAGGAAGAGACCTCGGCGCACGTTTTGTGTTGCTGTGAAGCTCTGAGCTACTATAGGCAGACTATACTGCGGTCCATTACTTTGGCTCCTTATGGTGGCGGGAATACCTCTAATTTACAAGATTCATTCGTTCATAAGTAGATATGGTTTGTGGAAATTCCACCAAACATTTTTTTTGAAGGTGCACACCCTTCCGTTTTGAGCTGGGTACGCCGTTGTGAGTTTCCCTTACATTAACCACAAAAGGCCAATGATCACCCAAAATGGATTTTCGTGTTGATAGAATTTGCAATCGCAAAACAAGCGGTCTCATACCGGGTTTTTCAAATTTGACTCTCACCATTGGGATCTCGAAAACGGGAATCGGTTGAGTTGTGTATTCAAGTAACTAAGAACATGACACTCATCAACACAACAAGGTGGCATAATTCGAATTCCAATCTGACGTTTCGTTTATTATTCTCCATCATCAACTTTATATTTCTCATGGACGTCATATTGGATTTTTCCAGAGGTGGCTACTCATACACTGCAAAACTTCTGTTATTAAAAAAAACAATATTTCCATAGTTGGCCTGGATATCACCAGTATCATATACTCGTGTATGTCTTTTTGAGTACATCATCTGTCAAAGATTGCTTCAGTTTTCGAGAATTGTGTTTAAAGAACATTCAGGCAAATTAATCCCCTTTATTGACTCTAACAAGTGTTACGACAGACCCTCTATACGGGGTGTTTCAGAACTATGAGATCAAACTTTTAGGGGTTATTCAGTGTATCACTAGAAAACCTTTGAGTATAGGGACCTATATCCGGCGCTTGTGTGTTGTTATCTTTAAAAACGATAACAGAGATTGTTTCTTGTAGCTTCATTCCATATCGCCTTAGTCGTACTATCGTATTTGTGAAGTTTGCAAGAATTTAACAAAAATTAATTGTTGCTAATGGAAAACTTTACCAATCAAGAATTGGCGGATATGCATTTGGCATACGGAGCAACAAGCTGCAATGCACGAGCAGCAGCGCGGTTGTATCAAGAACGTTACCCCGAACGACAGCATCCGGGATACAAAAAGTTTATTGCTATTCATCGGCGGCTCTCCGAGACAGGCATGTTTGAAACCAACATGCATGATACTGGTGTTGCTCGAACCGTAAGAACGGTCGAATTTGAAGAAGAGGTCCTTCAGCGAGTTGCCGACGAACCATCAAGTAGCACACGTCACATTGCTGAGGATATGAATACGAGTAACGCTTCCGTCTGGCGGGTGCTACACGAACAACAACTTTATCCTTACCAGTTCCGGAAAGTTCAAGGATTGACTGCAGAAGATCATGATCCTAGAGTTCAATTTTGTCAATGGCTTCTTCATCAAATCGCTGCACAACCAAATTTTTTACGCTATGTCTTATGGACCGATGAATCCTCTTTCACAAGAGACGGTATTTTTAATAGTAGGAATAGCCACGATGGAGCGCAGGCTCACTTTGCTGTACAAGTTTTTTTTTTTATACGTGAGTATTTGGCATAGCGGTTTGGGCACCATTGGTTTGGCCAGAGGTGGAGCAGTTTCTTGGCCTCCTAGGTCACCCGATTTAACGTCGCTAGATTTTTTGCTGTGGGGACATGTAAAGTCTTTGGTTTACGAAACTAAAGTAGAAACAGACCAAGACTTAATTGGACGAATTACAGCAGCATTTGAAATCATTCAAAACGAGTATCAAATTTTTAGTCAAGTCCGCCGAAATTATGTGCGACGTTTAAATAGGTGTATTCAGGTTGGAGGAAGACATTTTGAACAATTGTTGTGACGATATCATGTACAAAAGGCAAAAATTAAATGCATTAAATCCTATTTAGGCAATTCATCGTCTTTCTAAATTTTAACGCGTCTTAGGGCCGTAGTGCCGTAGTGACACTTTTCCAGATATGGGTCCCTATACTCAAATGTTTTCTACTGTTACACTGAATAACCCCTAGATGTTTGATCTCTTAGTTCTGAAACACCTTGTATACCCTATTTCATGAGTATCCATCACGCTTTGACGTCTACTGAGGTGAACAGCTGATCTGCAACGTTGGTAATCACGATTCTGGTATAAATCTAGTAAAATTTGTTTGTAGCGTTTTGTTGTTTGTAAGCTAATGAACTTTTATAAATAAAAGAGCTGTTAGTAAGTACAAAATGAGTCTGTAGCGTACACAAAACCAAAACAAAATACGGCTCTGACTACCTGGCGTTGACGGATCCGTCATAATTTTTTGTACTGTGCCGATATGGGGAATTTTCAGATATTGATAGATAATCAGTTGTCATTCTACCATGATGGATACTCGTGAAATAGGGTATACATGACACCTCAGCCGCAAATTAATTTTATTTAAAAACGTTTTACGTAAAATGTCTTTACTAGCCTGCAACATCCCCTAAGCCCTAAAAAATTTCTAACAGTTTCTTAAAATCATATCGTTTGCAATGTTTTCGTTATTACCGTTGAATAATATGGAAAAGCATTACGTTAAAATTCTGATCCAGAAATACCAAATCGATCTTTTTATTTTACTTTTTGAATGAAGTCGCTTGTGCTTGAACAAAAATAGACGTAGCCATATCTAAGGACAAACACAGATGTGTAATCACACTAAATATCGACATAACACCTTACCAAGAAAATGAAAGTATCCACATTACAGACACATCTATATAGGTAGACAAGTTGTAGACAAGGTTATGTTATACCCCGTATGAACATAACATTTGTATACATTTAGAACCACATCAATCGCAACTAGTTTATTTTTTGTGTAAAATGTGCCCATTAGAAAGCTGTTACGCGGTTACATTTTTATTTTACACATTAAATATGCATAAATTAATGTACGTAGAACAGGTAATGTTGTACTTGTTTGTTTATACTTGGGCAAATTATAATATTACAACATTTGTGCTATTAATGTAACGTATAATGACATTAGGAAACTGGGAAAAAAGCATTGTGAAAGGTGAAAATGTGGTTTTTTGAATTCCATTTCCGGACTCGATGATAAGAACTTCAATACTTCCTCAACAGTGGCTTAGGAAATATAACGATACAAAAAGAAAAGTTACGCTGTAGGAACACTTGAGTCAATAATTTGAACATTTTACAAAGTTGGAGCTACTTCAAAGATAATACATATCAGTTGTGAGTATAATAATAAAGTATTCATTTTAAATGAGGTCATTCACTATCTGTGCGAGAGGTAAATAGTGTGACATAACTACTATTTCATATAATATTATCATATCATATGCAATAATAGCGTTATCAGTAACTGTGAGTAATATTCGGAGTACTCTATTTTAGTGGCTATTAAATTTGTCTTATCTATGACTTAATGATAATTTGTGGAAAAAAATGTAAGTTTATTTGTTATTTTGGCGGAAATGAATGCAATCATTTTTTAACGATGCCGCCATTCATAATATTGGACTTAAAAATGTTAATTCTGTGTGATGGTTGATTTTACTTCCCACGCCTACTGGCGGGAAAGTATTGTAAATGCGAAAATTTGATATTACGTTCTTTGTATGGCATATGATATGCACATCACGAAAAAACATGTCACACATTTCCGTTGGTCTGTCTCTCTGTCATTCTGTCCGCTAATTTTATAACCGCTTAATAACTTGAGGAGTACAGCTCGGATTTCGATGAAATCAGTGGCGACACAGAAGAAGGTCGAAAACAAAAAAGTAAAAACCATCCAAACTTCTTTTTTTGACGTTTCAGGGAATCCTGACCATTTTTGAAAAAACATTAGAGGGTAAAAAACTTGGAGGTGGAGGCTGTAGAAAGGTGGGGAGGGTTTGTGTCAATTTTTTGATGTTAGTACATTTATATCTGTACCCCAGAACCAGACTAGGTTAAGTTCATTTTCGTCAAAAATGAGTTTAGTATATTAAGCTTATGTTAATATTGTGAATTTTCATTTGCTTCATGCAGCGTCCAACTATCTGTAATAATAAGAAAGCTATGGCCTTTTAATTCATGTCAAGTGGCATACAATATAATGCAAGAAAAATATTTCAAGTACAATTATCTCAAAACTACTTGTTTGGACTTAACCTAGACTGGCTCTGAGGTACAGATATGCTCCCGACCTTGGTAATTCTACGCACCTATTAGACATATTTCACCCATCATAGATTTCTCTGTACATTAGCTCTTAAAAATATCCTCGACAGACGGATCGCATACCTACCGGCCGCGGCTGCGGAGTGTTCAGTTGTTCTGGTATGGTATCACACGTATTTTTGCCGCGTTACAGCATAGTGTTTCCTATGCTCGTACCGCGCTGGCACGTCTGACCGAGCTAAGTATCGGGGAGAGGCGACGTTTCCAGATGCACTACCGGTAGGGCAGGCAAATAATGCCTATGGCCTAATTGTATGGACCTGTTTGACTGACTTTTTTCTCAGACTGTGGGTTGCTGAACATAATTCTTTATGAACTAACAACGACGTTGCGTGGGAACGTCATATTTTGTATGCTTTAAAGTTTAAGATGTAACTACGATAAATGTTTATGGAAGACTTTGAAGTTAATACTACCTGGGAACGTTATTTTCAGTTCTATCTATTATAACTTGGAGACAGGTTCTTAGTCTCTTTACAGGTGACGGTATTCTAATATTCACACTTTGCCTTCACCACTACTTGAGTATGAACAAATGAATTCTAATGCCTCTGCATAAATATTTTCCTGTAAAATTAAGCGCAACTTCCTCCAAAGTCCAATTATCTATAATATGCGCACAAATACCATTTGAAATTGATCAGAGAAGAGTTATGCGTGGAAGCTCAAGTATACAGTAGTAGTAGGATCACTGACAGGAAAACGTTTTGTGTTCGGACTTAGAGCTGTTGGCCCACTGAAGACATTTGCTTGTGTTAAACTGCTTCTCCTAGCGTGGCTCTAGTGTGCGACCTTTCCTTTGATAATTTGGAAAAGAACCCAGCTTCTTATTTTTTCGCTTCCGTTCCCCTACACCTTCATATTTCGTGTGGCGTTATGACAACCAAAAGTCAATGCTCTGCTTTCTGTTATCAGAAAGGTGATGGAAAACTGCTTCTAGAGTATTTCAAAAATCATCGGTTGATCAGCGACAGGCAGCATGGTTTCAGACACCAGCGATCAACGGGGGACTTCCTAGCTTACGTCACGCATCTGTAGAGTAAAACCATCCAGTCTCATGGTTCTCATGTTGCTCTTGACATTACGAAAGCTTCGATCAGATGTGGCATGCTGGCCCCTTATGCAAGCTTCCATCCGATGGCTTTGCAGATGGGTGGCTCACTTCCTCTCTGACCTCAAAATATCCTTAGTAATTGAAGGTCTCTTCTCTTCGATTGCAATATCAATGCGGGTGTTCTCAGGGATCGGTCTTATCCCTAACATTGTTTCTATTAGATATCAACAACCTCCTATTCTGCATGATCAATCGCATCCACAGATTTGTCGATGACAGCACTCTGCACGCAGGCATTCAGTGTGGCACCCTAAAAAGAGGAGACTAGTAGCGACTTTCTCTATGTCGAGAGACCTGGAAGTTATCACAGCTTGGGGATACAACAATTTGGTACTGTTTAATGTTTCCAAAACACAGTGCTGCGTCTTACCTAACGAAAAGCGGCCAAGCGCGCACCCGGTTTCGATGGATGGCCTAGTTCTGCTAGAGGACCATCCATTTTGACTGTCGGACTTGATTTGGCATGAACATATATCGTCAATCACAACAGCTGCCGGTAAAAAGGTAAGTGCTTTGTTTAGGGCTATGAAGTACGTATCTAAGCACAGCCTCCTCGAGTACTGCTCACATGTTTGGGGTTCTGCCGCACCGTTTACATTGTCCATACTCGATGCTGTTCAGAAGAGGGCTATCGGACTGATCAATGACACTTTTCTAACGGACACTCTCGGGACCTTTTCGCACCGACGGGCGGTCGGCGGTCTTGCTCTCTTCTACCGCTATGTCAACCGACTTTGCTCTTCACAGCTCTCCTCCATAATCTTCTGCCTCCCATTCCAACTCTTTCGAATTTCGCACACCGAGAACTAGCCTGTACGACTGCTCATTCGTTCCTAGGATATGGAAATTGTGGAACAGTTTGCCTGAGGAGGTTTTTCCTAGTTCTGCTAACCTCAGGCAGTTCAACAATTGGATTAACAAAGCCTCTTTCAGTTCCCTATAGCTATCGCGGTACCCCGGTTTTTACCTACGCGACGGCTCCAGTATAAAAAACGGAGGTGGCACCGTGACTAATTTGTTTTTCACGATACTTCATCACGTCAAAACTTGACAACAAATAACAGCTGATTTATCTTGTGACATTCAAAATACTACAAGCGATACATAATTCTGATGTTCTGTTGAATCTGCCAACGTCAGACCTATAGGCAGACAGCAACGTTTAATCAAACCGTTTCCTTCTAGCTATAGTATACAACTTACATCTTAGACTTCCAGTAGTACCATGTCTGAAGCAAATTTTACATCATATCAGAGCCAATCATTGATAACTGAAGCATCATGACGTTTAGGCAACACGTACAACTACAAAACGAGTTCACAACGTGTCCATCAGCTAGTGCTAAGTTTACACCTTGTTGAAAAACCTACATAATGCCACAAACCAATACAATGTCAAAAAAATCGACATAATGTCTTTTTCAACATACGTAACACCCGTGCCGAGTAGGAGACCAAGGACGTCATCGGCACACTATTTCTAACATACAGTAATGGACAAAAGTATAAAGACAAATTAATATTGTGCTGTATTTCTTTTTTAACTTGTTTTATTAATACATCAACCTGTACACATAATTCGTTATAGCATAATACTCACTTATACATAAACAAATTCATTAGACTCCCTTCAATAAAAAATTAATTGAAAAAAACTGGATTTATGAAGGACAAAAATATATAGACAAAGCAAAACAATTATAGAAAAAAGAAGCAAACTTCATCAAATAACAGAAAACCAACCATGTTCGTGTTAATATTTTGTAGCATAACCATTATTATCAATCACCGCCTGGCATCGTCTCGGCATAGATTGTAGAAGTTTCTTTCTAAAGCGGCAAAAAGATCATCCTTGTTTGAATAATTTTTATCTCGTATTTGCTTATCTAAGTATTCCCATAGATTTTCAATGGGGTTTATATCGGGAGACTGTGAAGGCCATTTGAGAACTGGTATTTTTTCATCCAGAAAGAATTTCTTTGCGGGATTTGAAGTGTGCTTCGGGTCATTATCTTGCTGGAAGATTGATCTTAAGGCCATATTGTCTTCCATATAGGGTAACATGACATGCTCTAGTATGTCTGTGTATACAAACTTATCCATAATGCCATCTATTCTATGTAAAGGTCCCATCCCAAACCCCAAAAAGCACCCCCAAACCATAACAGACCCGCCTCCATGTTTGACAGTGGGCAAAGTGTATTAGGGGTTCAATCTTTGTCCACTAGGACGTCTAACGTAATGAACATTAACGTTGACCACCTTTGAATAACTCAATGATCTTAGTTTTCACATCGAAATAAATTTCTGGACCACGCGGCATGGTCTTAAAATCACGCAACTTATTCCACAATACACAAACTAATCCTCTTCTGACACGAAACTGTACTAAACTAATGTTGAAAAGAATTTGTCTACATATTTCTGTCCTTCATAAAAAAGTGCTTATATTGAGACTTGTATTGTGTTTCATTGCAGATAATGTAAAAACAAGGAATTTAGTTTTTCTACTAAGAACGCATTTGTTTATGAGCAATAAAGTATGAATTCGTTTTCTAAAGGCAATTAGGTAAATATTCATATTTGTCTATATACTTTTGTCCATTACTCGTACTGTACATATCGCAGGCTTATCAACAAAGCATCAGTGATGTAGTATCATGAAAAAATGCTTAGCATTCGTAACCCAGCATACTGTGAACATATTGTTAGTTATGACAGTTCAACAGTGTCAACACATTGTCCAGGCCAGGTTGCCAGTTGTCTAAAAATATTCCAAATTTGATAACAAATTCTACATCGCGTCATGTGTATTGATTGATGATAAAATTGCGTGGGAAGTACAATCTACTTGACGTCATTTGTGAGAACATGAACAACTAACTATTTGTAGTCTTTATACTCTGAGAGAGTAATGCAACTACTGTATTGCTTCAAGACGGGAAATCCACCATAATTATGACCAAGATTACCGCCTTAATTAATGGAAGTTTAGATTTTTTGCCATGCAATGAGATGCGCGTTGTTATATTGCATAACGTTCGCAGATTTTCATAATATATACGACCTCAATCACTCCTTATATCACGTCGGTTACACTGTTTTTATACGCCTTCTACGTATATATATACAGTGGGGGTCGATTTACGAGAAAAATGGCGTCAAGAAGATTGACTTCGTACTTCCCACGCGATTCTGGACAAATTGACATTGAATATGCAGCATGTATTTTTTTTTTGTGAAACAGCCGTTTAGGGTAAAAAACAAATACCGGGGCACCTCGACTGGCAATAAGAGCTGATGTATAGAGTATCTTAGTCAAGTTGTGCATCCTCTGCTATTTCAGTTTTTCTATATTGCTCAACAGAAACAAGATCCAATTATAGAAAAACACTATACAAGTGGTGCAACCAAAAAATAGTATCATGGATTGATGATACTAAAAAACCCTATGTATGAATATGAAAAATCCAACACAAAGACCCACCAGTGCAGTAGTAGCATACACAAATTAATATATTACTGAATGTTAATTCTACTCCTCAAATACATAAAAATGTATACTAAAAAGTACTGAAAAGCTAACAAAGGTTTACGTCACTGAACAGTTATTAACTATGACAATATTCTTCTTTTATAAAGGGTTGTCCAATAGGGACGCAGGAAAGTAAACGTCAATTTGACATAGACGCCATCTTTGTTTTCTGTCACCGACATGTCATTTTGTTAGTTGAATGTTTACCATTGATCGCTATGGAGTCGTATTCGATTGAAGACCGCATTAAAGTTATTCAAGAGCACTACAAAAATGGTGCAAAAATAAAAAACATGTTTCGCGCGCTTCGTGAACATTTCGGTCGCAACAACCGCCCAAACGAAACAACCATCGGTCGTCTGGTGCGTAAATTCGAGGCAACAGGTTCTGTGGCAAATCTGCCAGGCTCTGACTGGCCAAGGAGCGTTCGCACACCGGAAAATATTGCTGATGTGAAGGAGAGTGTGAGAGACGATCCGAAACAATCAACAACGCGTCGATCGCAAGAATTGGGCATTTCGAGAACCAGTTTGCTCCGCATTCTCCACAAGGATTTGAATGTACACGCCTACAAGATCCAATTGACGCAAGAGCTGCGTCGGGCCGACCATTTTTCGCGCCGAACGTTCTCAGATTGGCTCCTTGAACACCGCCAAATTGATGCCAATTTTTCATCAAAAATCATGTTCAGCGACGAAGCGCATTTCACTTTGAATGGGACGGTAAACAAGCAAAACTGCCGCATCTGGGCGAACGAAAATCCCCGTGAGTATCAAGAGCAGCCGATGCATCCTCAAAAAGTGACTGTGTGGTGTGCATTGTGGTGAAAAGGCATCATCGGACCTTACTTTTTCGAAAATGCGGCCGGGGACGCCGTTACCGTCAATTCTGAGCGATATCACGTGATGATAGAGGACTATTTTTTGCCGCAACTTGAAGGAATGGATATGGACGATGTTTATTTCCAACAAGACGATGCAACATGCCACACAACCAACGTCAATATTCATCGATTGTCGTCCTTCTTCGGTGATCGCGTGATTTCGCGCAGAGGAAATGTGCCATGGCCACCAAGATCGTGCGATTTGACTCCCTTGGACTTCTTTTTATGGGGATATTTGAAAAGCAAAGTCTACGTCAACAAACCAGCCACCCTCCAAGAACTCAAAAACAACATCATTGCCGAGATAAATGCCATAGAACCGACCATGTTGCAAAATGTCATTGAAAATTTCGACCATCGCGTGGACGTCTGTAAATCCAATCGTGGTGAACATTTGAGCGATATTATTTTTCATACATAAATGGTATTAATGAACCTTCAAAATAAAGTACCCAACTTGATTTGAATATTTAATATGCGTTTACTTTCCTGCGTCCGTTTTGGACAACCCCATATATATGTTCATTGTTCACTCATATCTAAGTCAAAAAGATTGCTTACCTCGTTAAAGCATTTCGATATTCTATATGAAGGGGATGCCAGCGTAATATTTGTTGAAGCTTTTGGTAGATGAAACATAGTGTAGTTCCTACTATTGAACCTAGGCACAGTAAACTTTAAGTTGGACAACATTTCACCACAGTCAATCTGCTTAGCAACTTGTGCACAAAGCAGCAGCTTAACAAAAATGATCTAAAGAACCTTCTTTGGGTAGTTGAATGGATGATATGCATATAATGTGTATACTCGTATGGCTTTAAATACAGATATTTTAAAATTTTCGTTTGGAATTCCTCGACTGTAGATATATTTATGTAACATATAAAGGCGACCAGATGATACAATCATATTCAAGTAAAACTTCCAACTCAAGTGAAATACAGTACTTTTAATGACTCCGTGTTAGTAAAAGATCTGCAATTTCGAATAATAAGTCCAAGCATCAGTGAAGCTGATTTAACTGTTTGATTTAAGTATGTTGAAAATGACAGATCTGAGATAATAATAATGCCTAGGTTTTTTGCTTCCTGTACTATCTCAAGTTTGTGATTGTCTAGTATATAATTTTTATTTACTTTGCACTTGCTGTCTTATCCATGAATTACTGAGTACATTTTTAGGTCATCCACAAACATCTGGTTGTCTACTGTTATTGTCTGGTTGATATCATTAACAAAAACCAAAAATAGTAGAGGACCCAAGTTTGTGCCTTTTGGCACTACAGTTGTTGGTGTCTATGAATCTGATTTGAAGTCGTTATACTGCACAAATTGAACGCGATCGGATAA
This sequence comes from Acanthoscelides obtectus, assembly GCA_963669975.1. Lineage (NCBI taxonomy): Eukaryota > Metazoa > Arthropoda > Insecta > Coleoptera > Chrysomelidae > Acanthoscelides > Acanthoscelides obtectus. The sequence goes on along the minus strand of CAVLJG010000001.1, from coordinate 51,038,182 downwards.
ATACCAACGGAAGGATATCTACAAGCCCTCAGAAAACCCACATTTTTACATTTTTTTAAGCAAAATGGAGTGCTTAAGAATGTATAGATTTTCTGACTATGATTTGATGACTACGAAAATCCGTTGCACATAGACATAAAACCATATAGTAGAATGAATACAAGTGATAAACAGTACTGTTGATTAAAATAAATTGAATTTAAGGACTTTGAATATGCGCCAGTTATTGTCTATACGTTCTGGCATCTTTACTATTCGCCGGCCATAAAAACACTTGCAGCACGCTATAGAATGAATATAATTGAATAGGTAATTTGATTTTTTTTCAATAATCGGCTCTGACTATACATGGTGGATAATATCTGGTTACAATTGATACGCATCACCTCACCGCGCGTCTATTGCGACGTCGACAACCTCGGTGACTGGGGCACCGTCGGCGTTACCAACTTCAAATGGGACCCTCCGCAGATAAAGGATATCGTGTGTTTTTGGGTAGCTGGTATTGTTGGAGTCAAAAATAATACTTCCTCGATCCAGAATGTCTTCAAACTTCGCCGTGATTGCCAAGATGTATTTGTGGCATATCATGTTCAGTGACCATTGAAAGGGTTTACCGACATCCTATTTTAAAATGTTTGACAACCTTCACCAATAGTTTTGTCCGGAAGCCGTCTGTATGCGTTAAGATTCCCCAGTACCCTCATATATTCTTATGTAAAACATGCATCCGGAGTTCACGCAAAACTCATGAGATACTAGCAAGAAATTTGAGCATATGGAAGTGAAGTGTTTGGTGGGAATGGTCATTTCGCGATTTTTTCAAAGTTTTTGTAAAAAAATATTTGAATTGAAAATTGTACATTCTTGTAACTGTTGTCGTTAAAGAACCAAGCATGGTATCTGGAAAGAGACAAGAGTATTATTTAGAGCATCCATTCCTCGAGAATCCGGTTTTTATCTCGTTGTATATTTAAAGATAACTTTTAAATCTTTGAAAAGCAAAAATCATTTGTATGGATATTAGATACTAGGAAGACCGAAGAGGTCAGTGAGCTGTTAGATAGAAACATTAAATTATATCAATTTCGCACCACGTACCTAACAATTTCCACCTTTTCCCCTATTATTAAGTTGCATAAAAACGTGTGAAATAGTCATTGTTTTTGCTTTCGCTATGCGCTATGCGACAGGACAAAAAATGCAATTATACTGAAACACTGAACATAATGTAGAAATTATCTAGCGTTCCGTTGAAACAATCAATTGTATAACGATAGAACTGTAAGTTGGCAATATTATCCCTGATTTGATGCGAGAAAACTGATTTACCTCAATTATAAAAATGTGCGAAGCAATATTAAGTTGTTTTGTGTTTAATCGAAAGGAAAACGGATCTGGTTCGATGTCTGATTTGTGCGGTTTCGTGAAAAACGCGGCAATTTGTGTACAAAATTCAATCATTTAAATGTTAGGTAATAATGTTATTACCGTTCAGGGAAGAAAAACCCGATTAGCTTTCCAGACTGTCTGCTACACTCGACTAGGAGAACGATGCGTTTCTGGGAATGACAATGAAAATGATGCTGAAAAAATTTGGTATCACCCTATAGACGAAAATTGACGTCTGATTCGCGCGAGTCTTTATGCAGTTACGGTCACAGTTTTCATATAAACAAGAGTTTGGAAATTTGTCTCACAGTATTGTTCTTAATGATCTACTTCCCACGCCAATTGACGAAGTATTCTAATATCGAAGATGAGATATTATATTTTTTGGATGTTACGAAAAATCATGTTGCTCATTTTTGTCGGTCTGTCTATTTGTCAGTATGCTTGTCCGCTAATCCTTGGCTCCGCGATCATTTGGAAACTATCGGTCGGCCTTTGATGAAAGTTTGGCACATGGTTACTACTGCTGTCTTGATTCGGGTCTAAAGGCCGTCGTCGCCGTCGGTTGGAATTTCTTCCTAACGTTTCGCTAGCACGAGTGGCAAGCTTCTTCAGAGGTCGTTCCATTTCCGATGCTGGAAGTAGACTGTCTACATCCCCCGGTATAAATACAACCTGCGCAAGAGAAATTGTCAGTCTACATCCAGCATCGGAAATGGAAGGACCTCTGAAGAAGCTTACCACTCGTGCTAGCGAAACGTTAGGAAGAAATTCCAACCGACGACGGCCTTTAGACCCGAATCAAGACAGTAGTTTATCAACTGGCCGTGAAAGCCTTAACCAATTTGTCAAGGTTACTAGTAGGCTGCATCTTTGCTATCAGTGATGCTGTTCTATTATTAAGAAGCTTCTGATCCCGGTAAAAACTTGTTAATGTGAAAAATCAGAGGTATGATGTGCTCACAGTTTGAAATAATAAACGACCAATCCTTCTACCCGTGGTATGCAGCAGCAGGGAGCAGGCAAACAGTACCTTTTTCTACGCCGTGATCCGACCGGCTATTGTTTGTGCTGAATAATAAACTGTTTATAATAGGGTATTATTTTTGTGTCAGGAACAGGGTTCTGCGAAATAGGAATTGAACTAAAATACGAGGGATGTTTTTTAAGTTTTGCATATGGAAATAAAACAACACGGTAAGTAGTTTTAAATGACTTTATTGTTTTTCGAAGTATTCTTCACGAAGATTAATACACATCTGCATGCGCTCGAACCAATTTTCGAAGCACTTATTCCACTCGTTTGCTGGCAGATCGAAAACGGCATTTTTGAGTGCGTCAACTGGAACCTTTGACCATGCAGTCTGTTTTTAATTTTCGGGAAAGTAAAGAAATCGTTAGGACTTAGATCGGGACTATATGGAGGATGGTCCAATAATTCCACGTTTTCTTCCTTTAATTACTGCCTTGTTTTTTGCGCTGTGTGCGAGCTTGCATTGTCTTGGTGGAGGATGATTCTTCTTTCGGGGTTGATTTTTCGAAGCTCCGTGATGACTTTTGTCAAACGAATGGTGGTATACCAATCCGCAGTAACAGTTCTTCGCTCATTAAGAGGAATTATTGCAATATGACCCGCTTTTGACACAAATGTCGCGACCATCTTTTTCGAAACACTTCAAGAACGGATGACTTTTGTTGGCTTTTCTTCACCTTGGAACACCCAAACAACCGACTCTTGTTTATTTTCTGGTTCATAACCGTAAATCCACGATTCATCACCACTAAAAATGCTGTACACGTTTTTTGAGTTTCCGGAATTGAAACGGTCAAGTGTTTATTGACACCAATTAACCCTGGTTGCTTTCTGCTCTTCAGTCAACAGGTGGGGTATCCAACGAGAAACTTTCTTACTCTTAATTCTTCATGTAAAATTTTTTGAATTTAGACCTTTGAGATCTTCAAGGACACCTCAATCTCGCGATATGTCACATGTCTATCTTCAATGATGAGTTTGCGCACAGCATCGACGTTATCCTGGGTGCCTGCGGTTTTTGGTGCACCCACCCTGGGATCGTCGCTAAGACTCACCCGTCCACGTTTGAATTTGTCATACCAACGGGAAATTGTCGACTGATGTGGCGCTTCGTTGCCGAAAACAGACAGTAACTCAGCAAGGCATTCTTGTTGCGATAATTGTCTCTGAAAGTTGTAATAAATTATGGCGCGAAAATGTTCTCGGTTGAGTTCCATTTTCCTAATGACTTGGTGACGCTTAGTGTAGTGAGAACACTGCACGTATTGTTGTGAAACTTTGAATTCAAGTTTACTAAAGAGTGAGGTTAAGATTCAGTACTGACGTTCGATCCGCGTGGCCTACTATGTTTGTATATGCAAAACTTAAGAGACATCCCTCGTAGTCGACAGGGCTTTGTGGGAATATGTTATAGTGAATGATAATTTGATAAGCTTTGTACCTACCATGTCTTGCTTTGAATTTTATGAGCCATGAATGAGTGTACCCATTTCACTAAACCATTAATTTGTGTTCTTAAGTGTGTGTAATGTTTTTCTGTAGATAAATAAGTAGGTATATACAGGGTGTTAGTAAAGTATGTAGACAAACTTTAACCATCGAATCCTTGGTCAATTTGTAGACTAAATGTTCATATGAACATGACGTAACGGCTTTCTTTTCCTGCTAGAGCACTATCACTAAAGAAATACGAGTAATGTTTCAAATATTTCTATGAATAATGAAACATATTTATTGAATAGTTGGCATAACCTATGATAAATTTTGCATGTTTTACAAGTTGCTGAGACTCAATAGGAATGTGGATGAGAATAGTATTATCCTGTATTTTTGGAAAAAAATTTATTTAGAATGTCAATAGTTTTGAACAGTAACATTCGAATAGAACGACAACAATAGAAAATATCGAACAGTTTTTTTTACAATAAATGTTCAAAGTGGCGACCATCGACTTCAATACAGACGTCTAGTCTGTTAGACATTGACTGACGAACTCTCCTGAAATACCCAGAGTATTTTGTATAGTCAGACATGACTCGACAATTCTGACTCTTAAGTCCCCACGCTTTTAACAGGAGTCTTGTATACTAATGATTTCAAATGTCGAAAAGAAATCGATATGATTCATGTCAGGCGATCTAGGCGGCCATGACTATGGTCAGCCTCTTCCAATCCATCGATTTGGATAATATTATTATCTAGGTATTCTCGCGCAACGACACTGAAGTGTGGCGGAGCACTGTCATGCAATGTAAAACATGTGACGTCGTTTTCTAAGAGGAATTTCCAGGTAGGTCAAATTCCAATAATCTTTGGTAATCTTCGTCGCTAAGTCTGGGGGGAAGGAAATGAGGGCCAATCAAGCGATCACTAACGACACCAATCCAAATATTGAAGGAAAAGTCGTGTTGCGTATTATGTTCAATTATGGCATGGAGATTTTCTTCACAGCATACATGGTTATTATTGAAATTTCTTATTGCTGTTCGCGAAAAACATGCTTCATCCGTGAAAAGTATTCGATTTAAAAAAAATTGATTTAATGTTACTTTTTCACGTAACCAGTTGCAAAAATCAACTCTTATAGGCAAATCTCGAGGCAAAAGTGCTTGTACACGTTGTATATGATATGGATAAAGTTGCTAATCTTTCAAAATTTGCCATACCGTTACATGATTTAAATTTAGCTAGTGCGAAATTTTTCGTGTACTTGTTGTAGGGTCCTCTTCGATTTTATTTAGCACAGCTTCTTCGATGTTCGATTTGGATGGTTCTTACACTTGCGGGTCTTCCTGCAACATGTGCGAATCTCTTGAAACTGCCTGTTTCACATAGTCGAGCTTGAATGTTGATGAAAGTTTGTACATTAGGCAGTCGGCGTTGTTTAAATCGATCACCATACAAACGTCGTGCTTGTCGAGCATTACTCAGAGCCGTTCGGTAAACGAAATGCATATCTGTCATTTCTTGATTACTGAACTGGACCATTATGACAAAAGTAATCACCAAAACTTAGAAATAGTTGGAGTCTCAGAATGACCAGACAAGGAAACAAATATTTGACAGCTGTCGAATTATTTGAGAAAATTAATTAATTCAATTGTTTTCGGGTACGCCATAGGTGTCTAGATAAGCACAATGCTTAAATATTAAAAGTATTGCGATGAAAACAAATCAATGTCATGCTACTTTTTCAAAAAATACTAGGTAACATTATCCGTACATGGAGGGTCTGAAAACAACTGTAAATAATGTGATATTCACCACAGGGCATTCTTAGTTAAAATAAAATTATAATTGTTTAGAACAATATCATTTCTTTTAGTGCTAATATGGTCTAATTTGAAAACAAAGCCGTTGCGGCCCCATGTTCATATGGAAATTTCGTCTTCAAATTGACCAAGGATTCGATGGTTAAAGTTTGTCTACACACTTTATTAACACCCTGTACATACATATTTTCGTAGATAAGGACATGACTCTCCAAGGCGTAATAAAGTCTTTGTACTTTCTGGAAACTGATCCCATTGCGCTGGAGGTACAGGCAAAAAAAAAAACGAAAAAAGGCTCCTAACTATTTGCAGAAAAACTTTTGTAGGGCTTAAAAATTGTAAGTTGTGGGTTGGGGAATATATGTGCCAATTTTCTTTGCGGTAGCATATTTGTATACGATTCGAACTCCGGTAATTTTATGCACATATTAGAAATATTTCACACATGATCGATTTCTCCTTTCATCTAACCTCATGATATGATATGATAAACAATATTTTTAACACTCCCGTTTCACTCAACGCAATGAGCGTAGGACCTGTATCGGGTTCGGAATGCTGGCTGGTTGGCGAGGTTAGTGATAGCGATGTTGCCAGATCGGTACTGTTTGTAAGGCAAAGCAGAAATGTCTAGATCGCGACGTTGTCAGTTGGGTTTGGACTATTTACTTATTGTATAGTCCTGTTTGACTGACTTGATCCATTTATTTTTTTGCTATACATGTTTTTTTTAAGCTGGCTGACACCTGCCGATCATAATCCTTTATGAATTCATGTCGATTCGACCACAAGCAAACCAAACTAGAAACATTGGGGCAATTTGGAAAGCTGGTGTATAATTATGGCAATCAAAGAATGGCAAAGCTTAGTAAATCCTTGTTTAGAAAATGCGACTACATATTATGTGGGGCTTTCCGCCAATCAAAGCGAAAAACTGACATTAGATTCTATGACAAAACTGTCGAGGAAGTATTGTAGACGGGAAAATTTTCGAAATTGAGATGCTTTTGGATGTATATATATATATTATATATATATATATATATATATATATAGTTAGGTGAAAAATTAAAGCTTCCGCTTTTTGTTGGGTACTTCGACAAGATTTAAGCAAAGAGGACTCTTTATACTTTTTTTAATTCTCTCTAGCTTTCAATGGACTTTGCCATCATCATCAGGAGCTGCAATTACAATGATAACAGTAGCAACAAAGGTGTAAAATGAATTTAAATTGACTCAACTTACAGTAGTATGTGAGAATGTTGCTAATTGTTGTTTACGTATAGGATGAGGGAAACGTCCAGTAACATGGTGAGAGCTGAATAGGTTGCACAATAGTCAAAATTTATACAAAACATGACAAGAACAAGTTAAAAACAGATTAAAAATTATTTTAAAAAATTAGAACATTACATCGTGAAACCACCTGATGATTGCACAAATTAGTGGTCATGGAATGATGAATTGATGAGTGACATGAAACCCTTTGACAGAAGGCCGAAGGATGTCAATGTCAGTATTGAAAGATGGAACGAATTGTGGGCGTGTGCCAAAAACGTTGCCAAATCACTTCAGATGAAGAGATTTTCAGAATTTTATGTTGGAATTTGTTAAACCGACCAGAGCCAGTTGAATAAACTATATTATTATTAATGGGAATTTAAATTAACAATTATTAATAAATCGTGAGGAGAGAATTATTATATTTTGAGTGGAATGAAATTTACTGGTGGAAACGGCCAAAACACAGATTCTAATTATGGTTGTGAAGAGTTGAAATTTGGGGAGATATGTAAGTTCTCCAATTTTTCGCAGTTTAGCAAATATGAGTAAATGACACTCAGTTGTTTAACATCTGTCTTTTTGTTGATACAGTTGTTATTCATGAAAATGTGGGACATTTCCAGGAATAAACGTTTGGAAAGGTGTTTTTCTTTATCAAGAACTTTGATACTTGTGTAATTCATAGAATGCCCTGTTGTGTTAACATGAGATGCTAGAGCGCATCTTTCAGGATGAAGCCTAGCATCACTTTTGTGTGATGTAATCCTTCCTTTAAGAGATCTGGAGGTCTGACCTATGTATATTTGGTTGCAGTTGTTGCAATTGATGGAGTAGACTGTGTTGGTTAAGCCAAGCAGCGGGACTTTGTCTTTCATTTTTGAAAAAATGCAGTTTATAGTGAGGACGGATTTGCAAGCAATTCGAAAGTTCAAAGGACTGCACAATCTGATCAGCTTAGGGGTCAGTTCCTTGATGTAGGGCAGGACAGCAAAACCAGGTCTGGAGTCCGGGTTGGTGCTAGTACTGTTAGGATTGATGTTATTATTGGGAATTACATCAGTTCCGTTATTAGGGGTTGTGCGACTATTACCTGCATCACCAGAGTTCGGCAAAATATTGGAAGGTGAACTAAAAATGATCTTGTTAATCAGACACTTCGGATAACCATTGTTGATGAACAGTTTTGATAGTTTACGTAAATTTGAGGTGTGGAAGGTATTATCTGAGATGCTGATTACCCTTGTTTTCATCTGTTTTACCAAATTGATTTTAATCCCTAGCTTATGGTATGACCTAAAATTGAGAAACCGACCTGAGGCCATAGGTTTCTGGTACCAGTCTACCAATAAACTGTTGTTGTTGGTGCGAATGAGTCTTGTGTCTAGAAAGGGGACAGACAGGTTCTCATCTTCTTTTTCAATGGTAAATTGGATGTAGGGGTCATAGCTGTTGAATTCTCTGACAATACCATCCAGACCTATGGAAGGGAGGCATAAAATAATGTCATCTACGTATTTTTTTATGAAGAAGAGGTTATAGGGTAGTGTCGGAATAACTGTATCAAGCAGATCATCCATGACATATTCCGCCAAAATTGGTGACAGAACAGATCCCATAGGACAACCATGTGTTTGAGAATATATTTTGTTGTTGAAAGAGAAATAATTGTTGTGAAAAAGGAATGTTATAATGTTGGTGAAAGATTCTAGAGATATGTTGCAGTGTTGACTTATCTCATTCCAGTGTTTATTAATAGTTCTTGTACATGCATCCAGATAGATGTTGCTGAATAGCGACACCACATCAAGACTGGCGATAATATGATCGGCTGGTATTGTCAATCTATTGAACTGACGAGAGACCTCAAATGAGTCTTTGATGTAGTAATCATTGTCTGCATGTGCTGATTTTAGTGTTGTCGATATTAATGAAGACAAAGCCTGGGTGGCTGAACCTATTGATGCAACTATAGGTCTTACTGAGAGTACAGGTTTATGAATTTTCGGAAGTGCATAAAATTTGGGAGGGACAGAGTTATAAGTAGTCAAAGTTCTTTTTTTTGTTGTTGGGTTATTTGTCCAGTGCTGAGAAGTTCCTTAACAATGTCATTACTTTTCTTTTCCACTTTAAGTGTGGGATCTCTATTAATTTCATGATATGATGGGTCATCATTGATGAGATTGTTGCAAAGATCTAAATAGTGTTGTTTAAGCATTATCACTGTAACATTGCCTTTGTCAGATCTTGTAACCATAAGTTCAGGATGTTGTTTTAGAAATGTTCTAGTTTTGTTTAAAAGGTTGTGATAAAAGGAATGTTTTTTATTAAGATTGTTATTATGATAGTAGTTAGTGATGAGGTTAGTGGGTCATCATTGATGAGATTGTTGCAAAGATCTAAATAGTGTTGTTTAAGCATTATCACTGTAACATTGCCTTTGTCAGATCTTGTAACCATAAGTTCAGGATGTTGTTTTAGAAATGTTCTAGTTTTGTTTAAAAGGTTGTGATAAAAGGAATGTTTTTTATTAAGATTGTTATTATGATAGTAGTTAGTGATGAGGTTAGTGGAACTAACTACTATCATAATAACAATCTTAATAAAAAACATTCCTTTTATCACAACCTTTTAAACAAAACTAGAACATTTCTAAAACAACATCCTGAACTTATGGTTACAAGATCTGACAAAGGCAATGTTACAGTGATAATGCTTAAACAACACTATTTAGATCTTTGCAACAATCTCATCAATGATGACCCATCATATCATGAAATTAATAGAGATCCCACACTTAAAGTGGAAAAGAAAAGTAATGACATTGTTAAGGAACTTCTCAGCACTGGACAAATAACCCAACAACAAAAAAAAGAACTTTGACTACTTATAACTCTGTCCCTCCCAAATTTTATGCACTTCCGAAAATTCATAAACCTGTACTCTCAGTAAGACCTATAGTTGCATCAATAGGTTCAGCCACCCAGGCTTTGTCTTCATTAATATCGACAACACTAAAATCAGCACATGCAGACAATGATTACTACATCAAAGACTCATTTGAGGTCTCTCGTCAGTTCAATAGATTGACAATACCAGCCGATCATATTATCGCCAGTCTTGATGTGGTGTCGCTATTCAGCAACATCTATCTGGATGCATGTACAAGAACTATTAATAAACACTGGAATGAGATAAGTCAACACTGCAACATATCTCTAGAATCTTTCACCAACATTATAACATTCCTTTTTCACAACAATTATTTCTCTTTCAACAACAAAATATATTCTCAAACACATGGTTGTCCTATGGGATCTATTCTGTCACCAATTTTGGCGGAATATGTCATGGATGATCTGCTTGATACAGTTATTCCGACACTACCCTATAACCTCTTCTTCATAAAAAAATACGTAGATGACATTATTTTATGCCTCCCTTCCATAGGTCTGGATGGTATTGTCAGAGAATTCAACAGCTATGACCCCTACATCCAATTTACCATTGAAAAAGAAGATGAGAACCTGTCTGTCCCCTTTCTAGACACAAGACTCATTCGCACCAACAACAACAGTTTATTGGTAGACTGGTACCAGAAACCTATGGCCTCAGGTCGGTTTCTCAATTTTAGGTCATACCATAAGCTAGGGATTAAAATCAATTTGGTAAAACAGATGAAAACAAGGGTAATCAGCATCTCAGATAATACCTTCCACACCTCAAATTTACGTAAACTATCAAAACTGTTCATCAACAATGGTTATCCGAAGTGTCTGATTAACAAGATCATTTTTAGTTCACCTTCCAATATTTTGCCGAACTCTGGTGATGCAGGTAATAGTCGCACAACCCCTAATAACGGAACTGATGTAATTCCCAATAATAACATCAATCCTAACAGTACTAGCACCAACCCGGACTCCAGACCTGGTTTTGCTGTCCTGCCCTACATCAAGGAACTGACCCCTAAGCTGATCAGATTGTGCAGTCCTTTGAACTTTCGAATTGCTTGCAAATCCGTCCTCACTATAAACTGCATTTTTTAAAAATGAAAGACAAAGTCCCGCTGCTTGGCTTAACCAACACAGTCTACTCCATCAATTGCAACAACTGCAACCAAATATACATAGGTCAGACCTCCAGATCTCTTAAAGGAAGGATTACATCACACAAAAGTGATGCTAGGCTTCATCCTGAAAGATGCGCTCTAGCATCTCATGTTAACACAACAGGGCATTCTATGAATTACACAAGTATCAAAGTTCTTGATAAAGAAAAACACCTTTCCAAACGTTTATTCCTGGAAATGTCCCACATTTTCATGAATAACAACTGTATCAACAAAAAGACAGATGTTAAACAACTGAGTGTCATTTACTCATATTTGCTAAACTGCGAAAAATTGGAGAACTTACATATCTCCCCAAATTTCAACTCTTCACAACCATAATTAGAATCTGTGTTTTGGCCGTTTCCACCAGTAAATTTCATTCCACTCAAAATATAATAATTCTCTCCTCACGATTTATTAATAATTGTTAATTTAAATTCCCATTAATAATAATATAGTTTATTCAACTGCCTCTGGTCGGTTTAACAAATTCCAACATAAAATTCTGAAAATCTCTTCATCTGAAGTGATTTGGCAACGTTTTTGGCACACGCCCACAATTCGTTCCATCTTTCAATACTGACATTGACATCCTTCGGCCTTCTGTCAAAGGGTTTCATGTCACTCATCAATTCATCATTCCATGACCACTAATTTGTGCAATCATCAGGTGGTTTCACGATGTAATGTTCTAATTTTTTAAAATAATTTTTAATCTGTTTTTAACTTGTTCTTGTCATGTTTTGTATAAATTTTGACTATTGTGCAACCTATTCAGCTCTCACCATGTTACTGGACGTTTCCCTCATCCTATACGTAAACAACAATTAGCAACATTCTCACATACTACTGTAAGTTGAGTCAATTTAAATTCATTTTACACCTTTGTTGCTACTGTTATCATTGTAATTGCAGCTCCTGATGATGATGGCAAAGTCCATTGAAAGCTAGAGAGAATTAAAAAAAGTATAAAGAGTCCTCTTTGCTTAAATCTTGTCGAAGTACCCAACAAAAAGCGGAAGCTTTAATTTTTCACCTAACTGGTCTAGACGACAATGACCACGTCTCAAGTTATATATATATATATATATATATATATATATATATATATATATATATATATATATCTTGTTCATCAAGAAAAACCATGACATTTCCGTCGGTCTGTCTGCCTGTATGTCCGCTAATTTTATAACCGATATAACTTGAGAAGCACCGCTTGAATTTTGATGGAATTTTCACACAAAGCTACAATAATGCCAAAGATGAAAAAACTTTGTAGTTTGAGAATCTGTCTAGTGGTGGCGGAGTTAGGGGCGAAACGACGGCAAAAATAAAAATCGCTTAAACTTCGTTTTTTGACTTTTCAGAGGCTCCTCTGATAATTTTCGGATTTTTTTTTGTTGAGGTTCAAACTTGGGGATTGGGTGTGTAGGGAGTCGGGGCTTGTAAATGTTAACGTTTTTAGCATAAGTCAAAGACGTTCCATCATTAAGAAGCTTCTGATTGCGGTAACAACGGGAAAATTGAATTATTATTTTAGCAATATTTGGATATTAGGAGTACGCACCACTTGAGCGTTCTGCGATGCTTTTGTAAATGATGACTTAACTGTTTTTATATCTACCCATATATTTTTCTTAAAAATCAAAGCAAAAACGTAGTGTTACGCTTTAGAGATTCCTGCTCATTTTCAGACTTGTTTGGAGGGGATGAAAATTACAGGTTGGAAGCTGTGTGCGGTAAATGGTTGAAAATTGTTGCATATTTGGTGTCACTGAAAGACGTTCTATTATTAGAAGATGCTGATCTCAGTGTTACTATGAACCTGTTAGACATTAAAGTTATACATATTTCCCTACACCTGCCATGGAAACATGATAGATTTGCTTTATATAGTTTGATATGGCGAGGTCGAAGATTCATCGTTCCTAAGTGAACCTACCTAATCACGATTCGATTTCGCCTTTTGAAAAGACTTGACTCAACCCTTTCCTTTGAAACTTCCAACGAAGGCGTAGCAAATATAGACACAATCTACTTGACGCTATTTTTTTCTCTAAATTAAATGAAAATTCCCCGTCTTGAATGAAAAATTGACATTTTCATTTTATTCGTTGCCGAGAATTATTTTATACTGTGGTTAAAAAATGGAGTAAGTGCCTAGCACAAAACTGATCTGAGATCTGACCTATGCACCCAATTTACAAATTTTCTTTCAGATTGCATATACAGACGAACAAGGTTTAGTTATCAGGCATAATGCATGCAGTAGAAAATAGAAATACAGCAACAGCAATATCAAACTATAAAAATTATATCACGAGAAGTCTTTGAAACAAACAGCAGTATGATTTACCCATGAGATAAATAATAATAATTTTCTAATAGCCATTTACATGTAATTAGTATTCTTGTGATATCTTATAATTCTTAAGATATAGTCCAGTCGATGTGAACCACAGTAATGCCCGCTTCTCTGAGAAGCCGTATAGATAAGATGATGAGCTCTAATTCGTAGGTGAAATTTTTCGACTTAATTTTTTCCCTAATGACGTTTGTTGGATGCCCCTTAAGGGAAGGTTGCAAAGTGGTGGGTTTTTTAACTAATTACAGAAATTTCGTTTTTTGCCTCAGGCAAAGGTTTTATGGATCATTCTGAACAAGAAAGGTACTTGGCAACTTTTTTGTAAAGTTGAACATTTCCCAGTCATAAATGATTTGAAGTGAAAACCCCCCAAAATGGACATTTTGCATACAAAGATGGGTTAAAATTAATATATTTGAGATTGTCAAGTTTCTAGAATTTATTTTTGTATTGCTATTTAATTGTTCGTAACGCGCTATGGACCTTACGCTTGTTTCTCTAGCAAGGAATGGGACCTTCATTATCATTATTAAAAAATCGATCAATTTTAGCACAATGTAATCGAGTTTTGCGGAAAATCCTTTTTTTTCTATCATTCAAAAAACTGCATGTTTTCTTATGTAAGGTGGGCCAAGAGTGATTGGATTGTTCCGGGACCAAAAAACCATTCACTGATTGATGTGTCTCATATTTAAGGACATATTTTGAAAATATTATTGACAATTACACAGGTTGTTTAAAATTCTAACCACATATGAAAGTATTCTTTTAATCGAATGATCATATTTTATTGCATAATCGAGTAGACCCTTTTCAAGGAAAAGATCGATATAACATGGGTTTTGAATTAGTTAGAGATACATATTTAGAAGTTATAAGATATCAACGTACAAAAACGTTCAACTTTGCCAGCTCGGCGGTCTGCCCGTTAGATACTGAAATGTGTTTTGTGTCAAAATATTTTCTTAGTCCTCGTTTTATTTGTAATAAATCTACTTTTTTGAAAATTTACAAGGTGTTTAAATCAACAAATATGTTTTTTATGGAACATTCTGAACTGACTTGACGTTATTTTCATCCGTCGTACTTAGTCATCAAATATTTATTTTCAAGATTTTTAAGTGTTTACCAATTGTAACAATGGTTATATGGACGCTTCGCCACTGATTGTCACCAAATCGTTGTTCCTCAGGATTTCAGGATTTATGGAAAACCTATAACTTTAGAACTTTTGGAAATAAAGTCAATACCTAATTGCCCGAAGGCCATCAAACAATTGATTAAAATGAAAATCGATTATTTTTCAACATCTCTACTTTCAGTGTACGGATCTGTAGTCAATATTAATTCTAAATCGACTGATTCATGGGAAAAGGATCTCGTATTCATGAAACAATCAAACCGTGACCATTGTCACAGCCGACTCAGATCGACGAGGAAAAATGTGGCAGAACCGTGGCGTTTCACTTTCTGGACGAAACAAGCATCCATTATAGTGAAATTGCACACACATGATGTGTACAGGTGCGGATACGTCATCAACATTGTCGCGCATGATGCGGCAGTATGCGAGGCATCAGGTATGTCGCGTGTCCAGTGTTATAACAAGCAACACGTTGGGTGATGTCATCTCTGATTATTTCCTGGCTTTCTGGCTATTGAATGGTGGTGATATTGTGAATAGTAACAAAGGAGGCTCGTGCACGCTCGTATGCATAGAATTAGGAGAGAAATAAATAGGAGTTACATTGCACCGATAGTTATGACATAGTGGAGAAATTAGAAACTGAGTTGTACTTCTATTGTCTGCAATGGCATAGAGCGATAAATTGCAGCTATTTGAATACCGATACTCAGCCGATCTAGCAACTTTAAGTACTTCGTTTGAAAAAGAATTCAATGGAATTGGACTTTGGAACTGGAATCGGATTCATGATCTACGCACCAGACTTGCCCAAAAAACAAATCAGTTCATATAATACATTCAGGGGGTTTTGACATTTTTTTCATAGAGATCCTCAAAATATAGAATTCACTAGCTGTTACCCGTGACTTAGTTCGCATAAAATTATAAAAATAATAGAAATTTTAAACCTAAACTAAATTCTACATTGTAAAAATATTTGTGACAAAATATTACGAGTATCCATCACGTTTACAGACGTCTACTGATCAGCAAGTGGCATCTGTATTAATCTGTAACGTTGGCACTAATGAATCTGGTGTAAATCTAGTAAAACTTGTAACGGTTTCACCGTCCGATCGTATTTATTAAATCACTTCTCGATTATCATTTCATTAATCCCATCTCTAGCTTTTTTGCTTGGAAAATTTTCCGCTTGGAGCGCTTGATGCGGAGTTCCTGATCTGCGATCTTCCTCGCGCTTCCTTTTTCACTTGAGCCGCCGATCGAACAACGGCTAGAAATTTCTTCTCAGTAGCACAAGGTTATATAGCACCATGTGCTAGAATTTTCTAGAATGTGTGTCCGTATAGGACAAAAATGATTGGGGCCACCCCCTTTCTCTTTCCCTTTCACTTTGCCTAGCCTTGGCCAATATTTTCACCCATGCATGTGCCTTGGCAGCGCCATCGCCTTTAACTTCGCCTACAACTGGTTGTGAAGCCACTATATGGAGGTCACCCCTCATAACTGGGACCTCCCCTTCAAGCCCCTGGCCATCCTGGCTTCAGTCGAGTAAAAATGGACCAGCGAAAGATAAGTCGATAGCGTTATAGCAGCGCCAAAGATGTAAAACTTATTTTGTTATTTTTGTAAAATTGTAATGTAATGAAAATGCCTTTTTTTTGTTAAATAAAATCTGTTAAATTTTTGTGTTCTGTTTGTTCTTCTATCCTCTAGCCATGCCATGGTCGACACACAGCTACACGCCTGTAGATGTCTTCATGCCACCGACTGAGCTACCGGAAGCTAATTGTAACCCCCTTTCTGTGATTGTGCAGAAAAGTTGGAATCTTCATTGCATTCCATCTTTTCTGGACTTTTTGCGGAAAGGAAGCGTTACATAAATTGGCACCCGCAACGTGAGGCTTCGATAGGTGTTTGGCTTTGTCGACAAGTGGTTTGCTAGTGGAAGATTGGCAGACAGAACATAGTTTTCAAAATTCTTTACAATCTTTGGCAGCATTTCTATTTTTAATTGCTTTTGGTACTCAAATTTCTAATTCCTTAATCATCCTTACTTTTTGCTTAATGTTTAAAATTTTTTATCAGAAGATTAAAATTTTTCCACCTGTTTATTTCATAGGCATACTATTAACTTTTAAATTGTCTTGTTTAGTAGTCAGCGAGATCATTGCCAGAATTTTTTTTTATCACATACTACTATAGTTTTTATTTACTGCTGGGGACAGTTATAACTTTTTTCTCATTGTACTTTTGAGATTGATGATATTTTGATATTTATTTGTTGTTGAATATTGATAGTCTGGGGACTTTAGGTTTCCCAGCATTTTTGTCGAATATCATCAAACTTTTGACTGAGGTTGTGACTATTGTTGTTGATAGTTTACATATTCTTATATGCTTTTCATTTCTGATCACTAACCTCTTAGTTTTTGAAAGTATTTCTTCATGTGCAGTTTTTTGATTTCTTGAGACTTTTCATGTACGCATATATAGCCTAATTGTTGGATCTCTGGTGTACTGATATAGCTCTCATGATGTTTGGTACGTAGGAAATTTACTTTCAAAATTATTTTTGCCTTCCCCAAATGTATTTACTTTTTGAATTTTTGACTGTACTTGAACTTTTGATCATTTGTTTTCATTCTGATGGCAATAATCTACTGACTAGAGTTATCTGGAGTAAATCATTTTGCGATTTATCCATTTTTCTGAATTATATGAAATTGATATTCATAATTTTTCGTATATTTTGGCGGTTTACTTTTTTTCAAGTATTGACACTTGGACATAGTACTTTGATACTTACCTTTCTTTTTTTTTCAAGAAACAAATGATGTTTTTCTTGACTATATTTTTTGCTACTTTTCAATGGGGGGGTGACTCCTAAATCATTTTTACCTATACAAAGACACACATACTCATTTATGGTAATTAAATGTCAACTTGTAGTTTAAATACATAGTATATGTTCCTCAGTAACTATTGTAGTAATTTTGTCTCTTGTTTGGAGCATAAGTTTTCATAATTTTTATGGTTTCATAGTTTTATCTGGCATATTCTTTGGGGGAAATTAGAACATTAGTGTCTGATTTTCTATTGGATTAACAGGACTTGAACGTCTCTGTACTTTTTTAATGTATGTCAGATATAAAATAATTTTTTTTAAGATTCGGCTGCTCCTGTTTTTGTATTGAAACTGTTTGTTTGTATTGTTAGTTTTTTATAGTGTTTTGGATCCTTTTATAGTTCCGCTCAATAGAAGGGGGCGAGTTTTTCGATCTGTACATTGGAGGGAGTAGGTTTTCCTATGTTTATTTCCTAGTACAGATGCGAGCGGAGAAGAATTTCCTTTGATAATGAATAAACTTATTTGCTGTAAGAGGCAGCTGAATGTTTACTTTGGACATTTAACATCGTTGATCCTTCAACCTTTTGAAATATTACAATCAGTCCAATACTCATATTTCCGCTCAATCGAAGGGGGCGAGTTATTCGGTCTGTACATTGGAGCGAGTAGGTTTTCCTATATTTATTTCCTAGTACAGATGCGAACGGATAAGAATTTCCTTTGATAATTGTTAAGCTAATTTACTGTAAAAGGCAGTTGAATGTTTACTTTGGACAGTTGTCATCGTTGTTCTTTCAACCTTTTGAACTATTACATCAGTCCACAATTTACAAAATTTACAAGTCATAATTATTTTTCTGATTCCAATTTAATGTGTATACTTCATCTTTTAAATATTTCATTTTTCTGAGTGTACTCAAAATTTAAATTGAATTCCCGATCAAGATCATGTGACAAATACTGTGTATAATATTTTATAATGTTTTTATGCGTATATTTTCTGAATTTCTTTTACATACTTAGGTACCTCTATTTTTGAAGTCTATTACTTTTGAAGTTTTTGATAATATCCCCTTTTTGAATTCATTATAACTTTCTTCGAGAGCACAGACTTACATTGATTTTTGATTCAAACTTTTGATGTTTGTCCACATATTTTTGAGTGGTTTTGAACTTTGACAGTATTTTGTAGTCTGGATAGTTACATAGATTCGTTGCGATGTATGCCTTTGAGGGTCTTGTACTATCCACAGTTTCTTTAATTGAAAGTGTTTTCTTCATATGCATTTTATTTTCTTCTTGAGACTTGTCATATATGCTTTCCGCCTAGTTGCAAATCTGTGCGTATTGATAAACTCTTGAAACCTCTGGCGTATAAGTAAAACTCACTTTTGATATAGTAATTTATGTCTCAGTTCAAGTCAATCAGTTCAATTTGATTTGAAGTAATTGTCAATTCCTTCTTGGGATTTTTCATATATGCTTTCAGCCTTTGTGCACATTTGTGCGTATTGCTAAGTCTTGAGCTTGGTTGCGACATTGCTTTCATGTTTCGCTATAGATTTTGAAATATCTGGTGATTTTGCTTTTGCATTATTGCATTTGTTTTGATAGTCTGCTCTCATAATCTTTTTTCCGGCTTCTTATTTCTTTCAATTTCTGTCTTGACTTGAAGTAATCGCCAATTCTTATAGATTCAGTATAGTAATTCTCTTTTCATACTTTACACTGGTAAATTATTATAGTTTTTCTAATCTTGTAATATTTCATATTTGAACTTAACTTTCATTTTACAATGTTATGGTTATTCTCAGTGTAGACTTTGAAGTGCGCTGATGATATCAGTGATCTACATGAGAATATTCCATAGACTATAGACATTCTTGTCTAGGGCTTTGGAATGCACCTATGGTAACCCTAGGAAGTTGTCTTTCTCTCATATTTTTGCTTTAAATCAAAATTCGAATTCTTACCTATCATATTTATTTCTATTTCTTGTTCACTAGATTTTTTTTATAACTCCAATTTTGCACCTACATATATCGTAGTCTTTTGCATACAATTTTTGCTTGCGGCATTACTCTCATGTATCATGATTTAATAAAATATCTTGTGATTTTCGTTTCGCTATTTTGCATTTTACATATGCTCACTTCGTTTCTCATTTATTACTCATGAAACTTTTAATATTTTGCTTACTTTTAAATTTTTTTGAGAACCCTTTATAAAATCATGCTCATATAGCTTTAATATTTCCTTTCACTTTATGATTTTAACACTATTAGATTTACAGTTGCACTTAGTTTTTTTGGAAATTTATTTTGCTCTTTTCTATCTTGTACTTCAAATTTTTTTTTTGGTCTGGTTGTCACATGACCCGAAAATTTTGATTGAACTTACTCTTGAATTTTAGTTCATTGATTGAACTTAAGCTATATTTTGACTTTGAAAATCTTACTTCAATATTTCATGAATGTCCCTTATATACTTTAATTCTCTGAAAATATTTTGAATTATTTTGTAGTCTTACAGACTGCTGGCGCCCGACAATTTTTTTGTGGAATCAGAACTGCACTTAGTTAACATCTTTTTTGATTAAAATACCTTCGTGATCAAGTTTTCATTGGTTTAGTACTTGTAAATTGTTTTGTTATATAACTGGAATTCTTAATAGAATTTGTTAATTTCTTTTGATTTTCATATTTTGAAAATAGTAATGCACAGTTTTTTTTATATTGGATATTGGTTTAAAATATCACTGTAGATCATAATCTTTTTGGGTTTGGAGTATTGCGAGATAATCTGGCAATTGTTTTGAGAAAGATTATTATTTTTTTAGTACCTCTTATGGTTTAGGTACTTACTTAGTTTTGAAGTTTTTAGTAGCAGTAGCATTTTGGATGCCATTGTGATTCGTGCTTGGACTACTGCTGAAACTTTTGGTTTATTATTTTTCTCGTCTTAGGTATGACGATGTTTTATGTTTTGGGTTTTTCATCATATGATGATAGTTTTTTTTTAAGTGCAACTTCACTGTACTTTTCAGCGAGTTGGTGCTATAACCATCCCTCTTGTTTGGTAGACTTGAGGCTATCCCTTTTTCTTCCAATTCTCTTCTAACATTTTTGTTTCTACCTTACTTTTGCTACTTGTTATCTGGTCGAATGGTTGTACATTTGTCCTTCCGTGATAACTTTCAATTTCCTAGTAAAAAAAAAAATTCTTGAATGCTTCTTCGAATTTTTTTTTTGGTTAAGTTGGGGCGAGTGTAACGGTTTCACCGTCCGATCGTATTTATTAAATCACTTCTCGATTATCATTTCATTAATCCCATCTCTAGCTTTTTTGCTTGGAAAATTTTCCGCTTGGAGCGCTTGATGCGGAGTTCCTGATCTGCGATCTTCCTCGCGCTTCCTTTTTCACTTGAGCCGCCGATCGAACAACGGCTAGAAATTTCTTCTCAGTAGCACAAGGTTATATAGCACCATGTGCTAGAATTTTCTAGAATGTGTGTCCGTATAGGACAAAAATGATTGGGGCCACCCCCTTTCTCTTTCCCTTTCACTTTGCCTAGCCTTGGCCAATATTTTCACCCATGCATGTGCCTTGGCAGCGCCATCGCCTTTAACTTCGCCTACAACTGGTTGTGAAGCCACTATATGGAGGTCACCCCTCATAACTGGGACCTCCCCTTCAAGCCCCTGGCCATCCTGGCTTCAGTCGAGTAAAAATGGACCAGCGAAAGATAAGTCGATAGCGTTATAGCAGCGCCAAAGATGTAAAACTTATTTTGTTATTTTTGTAAAATTGTAATGTAATGAAAATGCCTTTTTTTTGTTAAATAAAATCTGTTAAATTTTTGTGTTCTGTTTGTTCTTCTATCCTCTAGCCATGCCATGGTCGACACACAGCTACACGCCTGTAGATGTCTTCATGCCACCGACTGAGCTACCGGAAGCTAATTGTAACCCCCTTTCTGTGATTGTGCAGAAAAGTTGGAATCTTCATTGCATTCCATCTTTTCTGGACTTTTTGCGGAAAGGAAGCGTTACAAACTTGCGTGCAACTTTTTTTTGTATGCAAATCGACTTTTCTAAATAAAAGTGTCGTTAGCAAGTGCTAAATGAATGTGTAACGTACAAAAAACCAAAACAAAAAAAGGTTTTGTCTAACTGGCGTTGACGGATCCGTCAGAACTATGTGCCATTTGTCGCTATGGGGAATTTTGCAATATTACTAGATAATCAGACGTTATTCTACCGTTAATGGATTCTCGTCAAAAAGATAATACACGCTTTTGCATTTAGGATATTAGTGGGGATGTACTCGTAGAAGATAATTTTCGTTTTCATCTCCCTTCTTACAAGCCAGTGACACTTTGTATACGTTTCTGGACAAACCTATTAAAAACCTAATTATCACGTCTATAATCAACTAGGTTTCGATTTAGTATGTTAGTATGAAAGTTTCCGTTCGAGCACATGTTGAAATTTCATCAAGGGGAAAACAGAAAATATAAAACAAGACTGTTAAGTTTATGGTAGCGAAGCAACGATACTCATTTTATAAACTAATCTCTCTATTTTTAGCGCTAAGTAAATGCGGCACGAAACAAATTACTTCAGGACTGATGTGTATACGTATGTTTGTGTAATGTAATCTATGTGTGAAGTGCACATACCGTACGTACTCATGGCTGCTATGCTCTGATGCTTTGTATAATTCTACACAAACTATACTCGTCGTGTTGATATATTTTCCTGCGGAAATTTGGATCTCAAAGAACGTATAATAGTATTAATTTAGTTTCTTCGGAATTTTGATTTTAAGTAAAACCAACCATTTTGGCAAAATATTATTTTTATTATTAAAAATGTAGAAGTGTTGGAGTTATAAACGAATAATAAGGCAGAATATTTAAACTACAGAGAAGGGCAGTGAGAATATTGTCGAATATAGGTTCTCCAGTAGACTGTAGGAATACTATCAAACAGAAAATACGTTACTTTCAGAATACTCCTTGGTATGTCTGATGCATGTCCACTCCCGGTAAAAACAAAATAAAAATTCAGACGACTAGCAAAATCCTACCACACTATGGGCCGAAACTATACAGGGTGTTTCAAATTCGACCCTCACCTTTGGTATCTCGGAAACTGTGAGTCGCTTAAATGGGGGCAAAGTTGCATATTTAACATAATTAACAAAATACCGCTTAGGAAGTTTCGTACTTCCGGAATGAGACGGAAAATATCCCAAAATCGTTTAAATTTTTTTCTGATATTATTTGTGATGGGATTTCAAAATAAATTGCGCATTAATATGGACACTCTCGTTTCGTCACTTGACCTCCAGCATCAACTTTTTTTTCTCATATCACCATGTTGGATTTTTGCATAGATGAATAGAGTGACACTGCCAAATTTTAGTTATTATTAAAAACAGAATTTCCTAGGTAGGCTTCGGAATTATTAGATAGTCATTTGTTTTGCTTACCAGATTTATCCCAAAATCACTTTTATTTTTCCTGACGTTACTTGAGACGGAATTTCGAAATAAATTGCATGTTGTCATTGTTACTTATTCTCCTCTACAAGATAGCGTAGTGAAATTTCCAATTCGACATTTCTTTTGCATTCCATCACCAATTTTGTTTTTTATATTCACGCTATATTGGATTTTTGTACATTTAAAAGGACTTTTCTGTCCTAAATTCAGTGATGTATTTCCTTGGTTCGCCATGAATTTGATGTTGGATAAAAATTATAAGGAACTAAGAAGATGTAGTGAAACCTGAACACAAAATGAAAATTTTATTGATGGCAATAACCGTAATCATAAATAAGCAGCTGTAAATCATAGCAGATATTAAAAATTCTTTATTTTGTAGGCAATGCCTGACTCTTCTCTGTACATTTATTCACTGCTCGATTTATTTTTCTTCTTCCCAGCCTTCCAAACTCCGTTGCTATGTTCATTTGAAGGCCTAGACTGGTATATAATTAAATCTGATAATATCAACGCCTACCTAGGAACTACCGTTTTTTTTTTGAATAACTGAGGTTTAGCAATATCAATGTATATATACCATTATACAGTTTTGAAATCAGAATAAAAAATTATTCACCTGCGCAAAAATCCAATGTGCAGTCGATAAGAAAAAATAAAGTTGATCCTGGAAGACAAGAGACGAGAAAAACTGACAATGTTATCATGCAATTTATTTTGGAATCGAATCTCAAATAAAGTTACATACATTTTTGGATAAATCTGGTTTGCGAAACAAATTACTATCTGATAATTTCAAGGCCTTGTAGGTACCTTTTTTGAAATAACGAAGGTTTGGCAATGTCAATGTATGACACGTTATACATTTTTGAAATCAGAATTAAGAGCTGTTCATCTGTGCAAAAAGCAATATGGCGTCCGTTAGAAAAATTAAGTTGTTGCTGGAGGACGAAACGTCATATTGAAATTCTAACAATGCCATCTTGTATAGGAGAACAAGTGGCAGTCAGGGAAAAATTAAAACGATTTGAGAAAATTCTGTTTTTTCTGCCTCCGGAGGTACTTTGAATTTCGAAACTTTCTAAGCGGCATTTTGTTGATTACCTAATTGCCTCATTTTAAGCGACTTCGTATCTCTTAGAGCCTCCGAGATCCAACGGTAAGGGTCGAATTTAAAACACCCTGTATCAAAACACTTCCCATGTTACGCTTCATGTCTGTAATACGACAATTCTTAGTGAAGAATGCATTTTATAATCTCGATGAAGTTTTGAGTAATACCAGTGATGTGACACGTAAAAAGGATACATATTTTATTACACCAATTTTTTCCTTGTTGTCTGATGCCTTGTTTTGACGGCTAAACTTTTATTATTTATATTTTTAGCGCTATGTTTTATACACTTTTGTGTTTTATATAGTCAATCTTGTTTTTGAACCATATATTCTGTAATTGTATTTTTTACATGCAACGTAATGCCAAAAATGTATTCATTTGTTGCTGAATCTCGTGTATCCTACTACAGACGGCCAACCATGGATAGCCGTTTCGTGCTTTTTGGAAAACTCATCAGCATGGCCCTGGCTTGTTTTCAGGTAGGGCAACGAACAAAAGCTGAGCAATATCCTCTATCCAGAATATATGGTCTATCGAAATAAGGCAGTACAAAGTGTCATCTGTTACTAGAATCGACAACTGCGACAGTAAAAACAGCAAGCTGCCCGTTGGAACCGTATCCCAGTTCGCTTTTAACAGCCGGTTCACCATGTCGATACTGGCGGTATAGTAACTCACCATTGAACAAACTAGTAATATAGCTTTCGTCCGCCCGACAGCTGTTTCGTGCTTTTTGGCATTGCCCAGTCTTGATCTCCGGTACGACAACGAACGACAGCTGAGCAACTATTCTCTATCCAGAGTATAAGCGTTTGGAGAAATGGCGAAGGAGATATGGGATTACAGTATTTCCTGGACACACCGTTGCGCTTTAATACCTCATCTAATAAAAGCTAGAGGCGACTTTTGGACCAGGGCATCGGGGTCTGGTATATCCGGGTCGAAAAAGTTCATAAGAATCTTTTTTAATGAGAATGGCCCTGTAAAACTTTGTCCGGTGCGATAAAAACAGTTTTTTAATTCGTTTACAAAAATAGTTCCATCAATTTTTGATGTTGTGTAGTTTGTGCCTGACAGACAGACATATTCATTAAAAGAGGTCATTTTTTAATAAGATTATTCAGTAAAACAGAATCAGATTTTTTTTCGAGCAGATGCTCAAAGATACTTGGACTATTCCTTTTTCAAAATTTTGGAAATAAGAGTGTGTTCACTTGAGATTTTCTTGTTTCATTATGTGTTTACATTTTCATTCAGTTGTGGGTTTGGAAGAACATACTTTTTTCACGTTAAATAGGCTACCGGTGATTAAGCACAATCAATTTGTCGTGAAAATAGCTTGATATAAATTATAGTGCCTAATACAGGTACAACTAACGTGACATTGTTCATTGATTTTTTACAGGTACATATATGTACCATCTGCAGGTTGATTTTTGGAACAAGTGATTCTTAGGGAAGAGGTTGGTGGCGTTCTGAAAGCAAATATATATATATTCTTCCAGGATAATATTATTCTGTTAAGAAGTTTATCTTTTAGTATATAAATATCTAATTGAATGTACCAAACATGGATAATATGAAGTTTTATTTACAATTGAAAATATCCTGGTACGAACCGGGATGCGCATATTAAAAAGAAAATACCCGATACCGGGGTATCAAAGAAGTCCGGGTACCCGAAAACCCAAATGCAGATGTATTGACGGACAGGCCCGGGTCGGGAATCGTGAAGAAAGTTTTCGGTTGAACGCCACGTGCATCATGGTTCTGAGCGCCACTACACATGGTGCTAAGTTACCTCTGGTTTTCATCAGAGAAGGTATGACGGCGTAACGGCATATCCAAGAAATATTGGAAATCCAATTTTTGACATTTTTTTCAAACGTTTGAGAATCCTACTTTCCAACAAGTAATAACAGTCCTCTCCGAACTTAAGCAGCTCTTAGCAAGTACAGCTAGTTTGGGATCAGTCGTCTCAATAAAACAATTAGATACATATTAGAAGCATGCCCCCAGGACGCTCAAAAGTATACGGCATCACTTATTAGCGAAATCAGCAATTCCACAAATGTTTCCACTTCAAAATTTAATCACCAATTACTCTTGCTTATAAAAAAATTTATTCATTTTGCTTGAATAGTCTTTATCCATGACGAATTTAAGTCCAGATTTGCCTATTAGAATATATTTTAAAATAATAGGAAACAGCAAATCCCAATCCCTCTTATATTAGACAATAATCACTACTCTACACTCATCGTGTGTCACCGACACTGGCAGTCTTTTGTGACATGTTCCGGCAGCCCTCATGCTATATGCTATCTAGATGAAGTGGGCTAGATAACATTCTACACCGCGGACGGCCGATTAACGTGCCGCGCATTTTTTCCAAACGCAGTATCAAGCAAGCTGTGGAAGCGGTGTTTGTAAGCTTTCGATCGACGTGTCCCGTGCCATTAGCGATCGCGATTCATTTGTTTTTATTGTTGTTTACCGTAAAGTGACAGTTGGTGTGAGGGTTTTCTTGAAGGTTGAAGGGGAACGCCGTTTTCGGCATTTTGGTTCATATGGATGGAAACATATTTGCAGTGAGTTGATTATTGAGGATTCATAGCATTGTACTATATCAATACAGTATTAGTCATGATGTGTAATGTGTTGAAGCCGTTGAAGGCTGGAGTGGGCATAACGTCTTAGCAGCAAGGTCATAAACCATACGTGCGATCTTTGATTTTATACTACTGGTGATCTATTAATAGTCACATGAATATATTTAATGTAACTCCTGAAACTTCATACATGGTGGTTTTCATGATTTTGTATGAATCACTTTTTACTGTCAGTACCATGGTGGCCTTTTTCAAAGTACAGAAATCATCTTTTTCTATTCGGTGACAATATACTATATATTCCAGGTGACAGTATAATTGTTTTTTGCTTTTCTTCGTTACTATACCTCCTGGGGTAGACATTCCCGCTCCCAAAAGTCATCTACTTCTCCCCAAAGCGACAAGCGAGCACTAGGTTATGTTTTAATTATTTTGGGTGTACCAGACTAAACGTTCTCCCAGAACGCGTTCTCATGACAATGAGCGAATGTGACGAGTCTGGTACATCCAAAACAACAGATAACCTAGGCTGGACGTCTTTTAGGAGCAGGAATCCCTACTCCAGGTGGTTCATTGCCATTTTGGAACTATAATTGTGACACAGGACCGTCCAGCCTGTTGTTGCTACACACTGTATATTAGCAAAGAAAAAAACGAACTATCAGCTGGAAGACAGATGAATATAAAATATATTATCGTCATTATCTGTAGGGTAGACCGGGGACAGTTGTACCAGGGGTCAATTGTAACATTTCAAATATGCCCTAGAGTGAGACCGCTATATAAACTTCGCTCGGATGCGCGCGTCACCAAACAACTGCGGTTCTGATTTCAGTGTGCCGGCGGCCATCGCTGAGAGCATTTGTATCTTAAGTGTATTTGTTCGTTTCCGCACGTCAGAAG
The DNA here is from genome assembly GCA_963669975.1 of Acanthoscelides obtectus. Lineage (NCBI taxonomy): Eukaryota > Metazoa > Arthropoda > Insecta > Coleoptera > Chrysomelidae > Acanthoscelides > Acanthoscelides obtectus. The sequence goes on along the minus strand of CAVLJG010000001.1, from coordinate 51,010,584 downwards.
TAAGTTTTTATTTTTTTTTTCAAATGTTCGTAGTTCTTTTTTACTGCATAATATGCCTGATGTTTTTTCTCAATTAGATTATGGGTAGTGTTAACTACTTTCTGTAAGAGTTACACAAAAAACACAGCAGTGCATATTACAGAAAAATCCATTTTTGTTTTAAAAAGACAGTTGGGGTCAATTGTAACAAATCGTCAGGGGACGATTGTACCGCTACAATTGACCCCTGATTTGTATTTGTTTCGAAGAGGGTTTTCTTTTTATTTTAGATGCCACGGAAAAGGATTAATAAAACGGAAAGAGCCTCACGTGATCTATCTTTATATGAATCTGCATATGATGTGGTACTGTCTGGAACGTCAATTCGAGCAGCTGCAGCCCAATTTGGTCTGTGCCATGTGTCCCTATTACGTTATAAGAAGAAAAGAGAAAACTCAGTCGATTGCATTACAAAAGTTAGTATGGGATACAAGCCCGCTAATCGTGTTTTTTCAAATGAACAAGAAAACGAAATGGTTAAATATATCAAGAAAGCAGCAGATATTTATCAAGGTTTGTCGCCCAAGGATATAAGAAAATTGGCACTGCAATTAGCAACAAAATAAAATTTAAAAATGCCCGAAAAATGGACTGAAAGTGGCTTAGCCGGTGAAGACTGGTTTTCTGGTTTCATGTGCAGGCATAAAGATTTATCTATAAGAACACCACAGGCAACAAGTCTCTCAAGGGCTACTAGCTTTAATCCTACCAATGTTGCCGCTTTCTTCTATAATCTGGCCAAAGTTATGGACCGTGAAAAGTTTGAAGCGAAAGATATTTATAACGCCGATGAGACCGGGATTACTACAGTCCAGAAGCCAAACAGAATTGTAGCTAAAACTGGAACTAAGCAAGTTGGTGCTATCACATCGGCAGAACGTGGCACTCTGGTTACGCTGACTGTTGCCGTTAATGCGCTAGGGAACTCTATCCCAGTTATGTTTGTTTTCCCAAGATTAAGATATCAAGACCATTTTGTTCGGGATGGTCCTCAAGGTTGCGTTGGAGCCGGTAATGGGTCTGGATGGATGCAAGAAAAAGAATTCATAGTATTTTTGAAGCATTTTCAACATCATACCAATTCATCTCAATTCCATAAAGTTTTGCTACTACTAGACAACCATTCATCGCACATCACCATCGAAGCATTGGATTTCTGTAGAACGAATGGTATCGTCATGCTTTCGTACCCTCCACATTGCTCACATAAATTGCAGCCCCTAGACCGCTGTGTATATGGGCCACTCAAGAAAGCTATAAATTCTAGTTGTGATGCGTGGATTCGAAATCATCCAGGGAAACCTATGACGATATATGATATCCCAGGGATCACTGCAACAGCTATTCCTCTGGCACTAACACAGAGTAACATTCAGGCTGGTTTTAGATGTACAGGTATTTTTCCCTTCAATAGAGATATATTTTCTGAAACAGATTTTGGTCCATCATTTGTTACTGATAGACCCTTACAGCCATCAGAAAACCAAGAACTGACTGTTAATAATGAGCAAACAGCTAACAGCAAGCCTCCTGCTGAGCTAGAAGGTGTCAATACAGGTATCCCCTGTTTAATTGATTCAGATAGTGACGAAAATATTCCGTTGTCTGCGTTTCGTTTAAAGGAAGGAAGAGCAGATGCGATCCTTATCAGGACACCTGCAAAACTTTTACAAGTTCATGACGAAGCCACTCCAACTTCGTCAGAATTCGTAAAAGTTGTATTTTCCCCAGAAAACGTTAGACCATTTTCCAAAGCTCCACCAAGAAAAGGTACAATGAAAGGAAGGAAAAAAAGAAAGTCCGCAATTTATACAGACACCCCAGAGAAAATAGAAATAGAGAAAGAAGTTGAGGAAAGAGAAAAAAAGCGAGTAAAAAGAAACTTAGGCAGTCAGGGAAATAGACCAAATAATAAAGTTCCTAGAAAGAAAAAAACTGGATCGGCAGAAAGCAGTGAAGACGAAAATGAATATTTTTGCCTAGTTTGCGTCGAACCTTATGGGAATAGCAGAAAGGGCGAGAAATGGATCCAGTGCACACATTGCAAGATGTGGTCACACGAAGAGTGTGTAGGACAAAACTTGTTCTATGTTTGTCACAATTGTGAGTCAGAGTAATTGTCTGAGTTGGGTATCTCTTAAAGAAACAAGATTGATTTTCATATTTTTTTATTTTGCGTTTACCGTTTTTAAGCTTTTATTGTTCTTAGCTTGAATAAAGAGTTCAAGTTTTTGTTTGCCGACATCCCTTTATTATTAGATATAGGTATTTGTGAATTACAAAATCCAAAATATTGTTTTAAGTTAAATATTTGTTTTTTAAAGATTTTTTTTGTGTATTTGCTCATTTATTTGTGACAATACGAATGCTCATGTTTTATGCCAAAGTATTTGTACAAATTATATATTTGCCGAGTTGGTTACTGCGGTAATGTTTAAATTTGATCAATAACACTAGTTAAAATATATTAAATATTGATGTTACAATTGACCCCCTTAGCTGGTACAATTGACCCAGGGGCTGGGTCAATTGTACCATTTTACATTATTTTTTAAATGTTAAATAACTTCTAAACGTATTATGTTTCATGCATTACAAAAACCGCATTTTGTAGACTATTAGTTACGTTACTTTCAGCCATACCTTGCTGACTGGTAGACATTATAATTTGAGAACATGCGAACAATATAGGCAAAATGGTACAATTGTCCCCGGTCTCCCCTAGTTTGAAAAGTTAGTAAAAATTATGGTTTCATTTGGTCCAAAAATCGTTGATTGATATGAAAATATATTTTGTGAATAAAGCCGCTGATATTTGAAACATATTTGATAGCAAGTTGTCACCTTGTATACCAAAAATCAGCTTTCTTATAATTCTCCAAGTAAATTACACCAAGTGCCTTGTATTCTTGAGAAACATAAACGATGTATGCGATTTCTATGAAAAAGTAAAAGATGTAAATTTTCACACAAGGTTACTATTAAGCCAAAGATGAAAAAGCTTTGGAAACATGAAAGAAATCAAAATTGGGCGCTTAGGGGGGTCATGTCTTTAGTATTAGTCAAAGACGTTCTATCATTAAGAAGGTTCTGATCCCGGTAACAACGGGAAAATTAAATGATAAAAGCCTGATGTATAATGTGCTCATAATTCGAAATGCTTCGTCGTGCTAAAGGTCACTACCAACTGTGCAGTGGGCAACAAACTCCAAGTGGTTAATCAGCGGTGGTGTCGTCACTGACATACCGCTATATATTTTAGCAATTTGTATTTGGATAGTAGGAGTACCTAAGTACCGCTTTAGCGGTATGCGATGCTTTTGTTAAACGTTTCTATATCTTCGCATATTATATTCTTCTGAATTTTATTATCCTTTAATGTACCACCCATTTCGCCTAGCCTTTAATTTCTGTTACTCCGGCTATGATGGTTCTTTGAATATTTCGTCAAGTAGTACTTTTGCGCATTGATATACTCGTACAACAGGCTCGGAGTGACAAATCGAACATAAATGAGAAACACGGACTTGTGTGATTCAGATATTTTTAAGCAACAAAGACGTGCGAACAGGAGTTCGAATATTATCGGGAATCTAATACTTCCATCGTTTAGGTAGTTGTACATTCACCGTTTCAGAGATTCTTGCTCATTTTCAGACATCGTTTGGAGTGTATGAAAATTGTAGGTTGGAAGCTGTATGCGGTAAATAGTTGTAAATTGTTGAATATTTGGGTCAGTGAAAGACCTTGTATTATCAAGAAGCTGCTGATCTCAGTGATACTTTGCACTTGGACATCATAAGTCACACATGTGTATGTTCCTTACATCTGTCATCGAAACAGAAAGAATTGTTTTACATAGTTGGATATGCATAGATCGAAGATTCGTCGATATTTGACGTCATTTTTCGAAATGTCGGAAACATGTCAAAAACACAAAAACTTTTTGCTCTTATTTTCAAGACTGAAGTTTTTCCGAGAAATGTCTTATTATACGAAAGTTGTGTAGCCTATTACAGATCTACCAAGACCAATACATTATTCCATAAATTAATAACAATCTTATTACAAAAAACTGTTAAATATGGAACGTTTTAAAACTGCAATTCCGAAAATAATAATAATAATAAATCGTCCTTATTTAGGGGGCGAAGCTTAGCATAATGCTCTGTTACTTAACCCAAAAAAAAGAAAAACTGAAAAACAATACAAAAATCATAAAAGCATTTGATAGGTTACAAGTTAAAAATGTAGGTGCATAAAAATATAGTGTATATAACACATAAGTGAAGGCTGTTCAATATTTTAGGAATTAAAAAGTATAAATTGTAACAGTTATACAAATAAAGGAATGCTATATTTTATCAACTGATTTATATACCTCTATTCAAAATAAATTTCTTCATGTGTCTTTTAAATTCATCATATGATAGCGATTTTGTGCATTGACGAAGAGCATTGTAAAAAATAATTGCGTCGTAGGTGAAGCATTTACGAAAGAATGATGTCCTGTGACATCAGGGCATTGTGAGTGTTTCAGTGATTCAAGTGTCGCTAGAATGAATATTGCTTCTCGATATCAGCTTATTTCTCAAAAACGACGGAATTGATGATAGCAATGGCGAGAAGTGCTCCAGTTGCCAGACTTCGCCTCCCCACCAGTAGCACCTAGCGCTATGACAATTATGTATGTTGAACCTTACACTGTGCTTACATATTACAATGTTATACAGGATATAATTATCGAACTTAATGGAATATAAAAGCTGACACAAAATAGCAAAAATGCAATTATGCAATTAAAGTGCAGATAAATAAACTCGGAAGAATGTTAATGCTAAAATTGAATTGCAATTTGCTGCTGACATAAATGGACTTCCTCCAGATGTTTTATATAATACTAATATCTAATATCTTGAAACTTCCTGTTACATAACGACTAGTTTATCAATGAATAAAATGTGTCATTTTGAACACGATTCATTTTTCAGTTCTAGATTCAGAGACCTTGCAATTTCTCTAGATACAACGGATTTTTTGATCATTGATCTTTACTTTATGATCTCACAGTTTTTTAGCAGTCTTATGATCGGTGTATATTTTAACTTTCATCAGTGTATTTGGGAATTTGAGCTTTGTTCTTGTGTCTCTTTTAGTACATAAAACGAAGGTGTCTGAAAGGCACAAAATTCAAAATATACCATGGAATCGTACAAATTTTAATAAAGCAATGCAAAACACTACTTCGTGATGATGTATTTTTAACAATATGGTTTTAAATTGCTTCCGGTTGTGACCATAAAAACATTGAACTGTCGACATGCATTTTTATCGCATATTGAAGATTGTATACGGAAGTCCTAATGATAACGGCTATGATATCCAAATATCAGAAACATAGCTGAAAACGGTACTTTTTTCGGAACATGTGAAAACTACCTAAAAATTTAATAAACTCCAGGCATTGGTTGACGTATTCTACCTAAAGGTACTTAATTAATCATATACTGTATACTAAAGCCCAAAAGAAGATCTGAAATAACCTAGCGCCATATACAGAGAAATCCAAATATCACTGACGGTGTACGAGAGAGAAGCGTGAGTAGCGTTCAATACGTATGTTAAAAAGAGTGCGTCTGAAAATCGGAAATTCAGCAGGGTTCTAGGACTGGTTGACAATTACAGCTGTTAACGTCATGTATATTAAAAATTGATGGCAGTACGCAGGCACATCATATGGAATACTGCAAAACTGTTATTTGCTGTATAATACAGGTTGTGATTCATATTTTTACGGTGAAAATTTTCACTAGATTACTCTCACGTAGAAAACGACAGCTAAACTTTTTGGTATCATATATTCGATGAGGTTCAAATGTCGCGGACATAGTAATGTGTACGGAGAGAAGCGCGAGAAGCGTTCAATACCTATGTTAGAAAGAGTGCGCCGATAGCAACGCGGCAAGCCGCCGTGCGACCGTTGCCTCGTGACTCGGGTTGCTAGACACGTGGTGCTTCTATCTTTTTCTAACATACGTATTGCACACTTCTCGCGCTTCGCTCTTCTCGACGTCAGTGGTATATGGATTTCTCCGTATGAGGCAGTAGAAGAACACAGAAATGAGCTTAGAAATCCTCTTTGAAAAGCTTTAGAGTGCTTGGTTCAGCCATTGTCTGACAGATGGCGCTGAGATTTTCAATCTCTAACTCCAATTCTTAGTTTTATTGGGTATCTTCAGGCATTGGTTAACGTTTGCAGTCCCCGGCACATTTCTGGCATTGCTTAGCATTCTTCCGATAGTTCCTTCAGATGACAATATATACAACATAATAGCGGTAAAATATACTATATACAGTAATGGACAAAAGTATATAGACAAATTAATATTGTGCTGTATTTCTTTTTTAACTTGTTTTATTAATACACCAACCTGTATACATAATTCATTATAGCATAATACCCACTTACACATAAATAAATTCATTAGACTCCCTTCAATAAAAAATTAATTGAAAAAAACTGAAATTATGAAGGACAAAAATACAGGGTGGCGCATCGAAAACGAAACAGACGCATTTACTGGCAGCTCAGTTTTTTTTTTTGGAAAAACGCTCAGAGCCGTCGATTTTGTTTTCGAGGGGGACACAAGTTTGGCAAAAAATCACGTTAGCACGTGCAGCCCCCTAAGCGGGAGTGACACCACCCCCAAAATCTTGAATGGAAAGGGGGGTCGAGTGGTACCTTATTTTAAAGGTCTTTCAATTCCCGTTATAATGAAGATACATGAGCTTTAGTTCAGTAGTTTTGAAGATTTATTGATTTAAAGCTGAAAGTAGACTTTAATAGGTACATCAGATTAGTTTGTACAATGTTCAGAAGAAATTTTACTAAAAGAATTTACTTAATAAGTAAATGCTTTTCTTCACTACGCCCATGGTTTGTTTATCATTTTGTTGTTGAAAATAGCTATTGGAGCGTTTTTTTGTGGCAAAAAAGTTATTTCTTGAAGAAAGATAAGGAAATATCTCGTACTTATTTTAAATAGGAATTTAGTACTTTAGTTTGCGATTGTTTTGACCAAACTTTGTTGCTAAAATAACTTGTAAAGCTTAATACATAAATTAACCATGGTATATTCCACAGTAGAAAGAGTTGAAGTTATCGAAATATTTTTCGGAAATAATCAGTGCGCTAATAGAACAGAAGAAATATTTAATGAGCGACATGAGAACAGTAACGTGCATCGAAAATATGTTCTAGAACTTGTAGCTAAATTGCGGGAAACTGGATCAGTCGCCAATAAAAAACGCAACATTGAAAATCCCATAAAGAACGAAGCAATAGAAGTGGGGGTTTTAGGGCAAGTTTATGTAGATCCTACGTTAAGTACCCGCAAATTGGAGACTGTGTGTGGTGTTAGTCGACGTACTGTCCAACGGATTCTAAAGGCCCATAGTTTTCATCCGTATAAAATTCACCTGGTACAAGAACTTAATGAAGACGATTTTGATCGATTACAATTTTGTGAAGATATGAACGATGAACATTTTCTATTCAACACTTGCTTTTCCGACGAATGTTCCTTTTTCTTAAATGGCATAGTAAATCGTCATAACTGCCGATATTGGTCCGATTCTAATCCCAGAATTTATCATGAGGTTCATATTCAGCAGCCACAAAAATTAAATATTTGGGCTGGTATTTTTGGCGATCATTTTGTTGGTCCTTTTTTCTTACCTGGAAATTTGACCGGTGAAATGTTTTTGGAATTACTGTAAGATAGATAGATCCTGCATTAACAACATAATTGAAAATCAGAATGATCGGCGGTACATTGCGAATATGTTGATGTTCCAACAGGATCGTGCCCCACCACATTACGCATTACGTGTTCGACAATATTTAGATCAGACGTTTCCAGATCGATGGATTGGTAGAACAGGTGCCATTGAATGGCCCCCAAGATTGCCAGATTTATCACCTTTGGCTTTCTTTGTGGGGTCATTTAAAAAGCAAAATCTATGCTACTCAGCCAACATCATTAGAAGACCTGCGACAAATAATTGTGAATGAGTGCCTTCAAATTACTCCTCAAATATTGCAAAATGTGCGGCAACGTTTTGAGCAAAATCTTTATTATTGCATGGAGAATCATAGTGGCCCTTTTCAACATTTACTTGCCTAACGGGTCAGTTCATTCTTCATTTTTGAATTACTTTGCTGCCAAATGTATTGATCTCCACTAATGATGATGTATTAGTTTTATTTAAGCTTTAAATCAATAAATCTTCAAAACTACTAAACTGAAGTACATTAATTTTATATCATTATAAAGGGAATTGAAAGACCTTTAAAATAAGGTATCACTCGACCCCCCCTTTCCCTTTAAGATTTTGGGGGTGGTGTCTCCCCCGGTTAGGGGGCTGCTAACGTGATTTTTTGCCAAACTTGTGTCCCCTTCGAAAACAAAATCGACGGGTCTGAGCGTTTTTCCAAAAAAAAAACGGAGCTGCCAGTAAATGCGTCTGTTTTGTTTTCGATGCGCCACCCTGTATATAGACAAAGCAAAACAATTATAGAAAAAAAGAAGCAAAGTTCATTGAATTATAGAAAACCAACCATGTTTGTGTTAATATTTTGTAGCATAACCATTATTATCAATCACCGCCTGGCATCGTCTCGGCATAGATTGTAGAAGTTTCTTGATATAAGATTCATCAATCTGTCTCCACTTATATGTATTTGCTTATCTAAGTATTCCCATAGATTTTCAATGGGGTTTATATATGGAGACTGTGAAGGCCATTTGAGAACTGGTATTTTTTCATCCAGAAAGAATTTCTTTGCGAGATTTGAAGTGTGCTTCGGGTCATTATCTTGCTGGAAGATTGATCTTAAGGGCATATTGTTTTCCATATAGGGTAACATGACATGCTTTAGTAGCACCCCCAAACCATAACAGACCCGCCTCCATGTTAGACAGTGGGCAAAGTGTACTTGTGGTTCAATCTTTGTCCACTAGGACGTCTAACGTAATGAACACCATCTGATCCAAACATATTGAACTTGGATTCGTCACTGAAACATACCCTCTTCCAGTCACAGATGTTCTATTCAAGATGTAACCGTGCAAATTGTAATTGCTCCTTACGGTTTTTCCTCGAGATTAGCGGCTTCTTACTCGGGCGACGTGCAAATAACTTCAAATCATTTAATCTGCATCTTGTAGTTTTCGTAAAAACAGTGACAATTCGTTTTGTCTCGATTTCGGCTTTTATTTGTCTTGGGGTTTCAAACGGATCTTTGGACGGAATTACTTTTATTAATCTATCTGATCTAGCATTTAGTTTTCTAGGCCGACCACTTCTCTTAGAGGCTTCCAAGATACATTTATGTTTATATTTGGTCAATATTGCCCAAACTGACTTTACGCTTCAGCTTCAAATTTTTGGCAATGTCAACTTGACTTTGACCATCTTTGTATAACTCAATGATCTTAGTTTTCACATCGAAAGAAATTTCTGGACTACGCAGCATGGTCTTAAAATCACTCAACTTATTCCACAATACTTGATGAACACAAACTAATCCTCTTCTGACAAGAAACTATACTAAACTAATGTTGAAAATAATTTGTCTACATATTTTTGTCCCTCATAAAAAAGTGCTTATATTCAGACTTGTATTGTGTTCATTGCAGATAATGTAAAAACAAGGAATTTAGTTTTTCTACTAATAACGCATTTGTTTATGGAGCGATGAAGTATGAATTCATTTTCTAAAGGTATTTAGGTAAATTTTCATATTTGTCTAGATATATACTTTTGTCCGTTACTGTATATTGTCTCGCTGTTGTTGTATTATGCCCATACATTCGATGGTACAGAAAAAACTGTTCTCGAACTTACTTATTTTTCTAATCAGGATATTTTTGATATCATCTAATTATCTAATATATCAACAAGGTATTTTTCGAGGCTGTTCATCCTGAAGTGTTACTAAGTACCGAGTGTTTTAATGCCGTACTTTTTCCCCTACACCTTACACACTTAAAACCGCGAATAGCGAAAATTTTTAAATAATTAAAGGTGTACTGTGTTGCTTATAGAGAACATACGAGTACGTTCAAGGCCGTTTAAAAATAAACGAGGTGTTACTTTCGATAGACCAACGTGCCGCAAAAATTAGTCTGGGATCTTATATATTAATGTACATACCACCAAATGTGCGTCAATACGTGCTTATCACGTTGTTCGGATGCCCCAAGTTATGTGTATAGCTTCGCGAATTGGCATAATGAGATATAGTTGCTATGGTTTCGTTAGTTGATGAGTTGCCAAAAAACATGAAACAGCCGTCCATGGCTGGCTGTCTTTGGTCGGATGGACGAGAGCAGAATATGTAATTGTTCAATGGCGAGTTGACTATATCTACTAAACTATACCGACAGAATTCAGCCTCTAGCGGTCACAGTGGTGACTGGCCTAACAAACGCGAACTGGGATCTTTACAGTTCCAACCGATAGCTGCTATACACTCTCGCATAGCAGCAAAATAGAAAATGACTTATGTCGGCAAGGTAGGCAGTCACACTAATTATTACGTTCACTATTATTTGTTAATCACAGTGTTGAAATTGAGATAAGCTTTTGTGTTATGTAAACTGTGCGATCGCATATGTTTGGAGGTAAATATGTACATATACAGAGAGACCGCCAACTAACATGCAATACAACAGGTGGTTGGTGCATGTCTTCCTTGACATGCCGAAAACCCACATCATTTGACCAGCTGTTATGCCGCCTAATATGCTAACGTATTGCAAAACAATATTACGAGACATATTATTATTCTATTTGTTGGAAAACAGGTTAAGTATTTTATCGATTCTCTTCCTTTTCACATTATCTGCTTGGTGAAAGAAGCCAACAAGGGAAACTGTGAGGGGTGCCCCAGGAACCGTTAGGTGTGTCTGGTATCATCTAAGAAAATTTGTTGACAGGGTTAAACTTGTATAGCCTTTCTCAGACAGAAAAACTTGACCGTATTGCTCTGTCTGGCCGTTCCTACTCGAACTGTAAGATTCTCATAGTCTAACAAACTATCGAACTGAACTCCTACATTTCGGGATCTAAAAATCCACACGTCGTTGAAGAGAAGCCAATGCATCCACTACGCGTGACTGTTTGGTGCGATTTTTGCTTCGGCATTATTACTAGCCAATTTTTCTTCGAAAATGAGCAAGGAAATGCCGTTTCATTCAATAGATGTTGTTGAGAGGAGGTCTCTTCTCTAACGGACAATCCCTGGACCCTCATGCACTGATGAACCGTCGGCGATCCAGCTCTCTTCTACCATTGCTCCTTAGAGCTCTCCTCCATACGCTCCCGCGTGCTGAGCCTGCCAGACAGACCAGCCTGACTTCAGCCTCCTATCCTAACCGCCCAGACATCCAGAACTGGCCGATACGAACTCGTCTGACAACATCGCTATTTCTCGCCCACATATGTCTTGCAATCTTTTTCTGATCCGATTCTATCTGTTGCTTACACCACAACTTGAGTCACAAAAATAATTTAATGGATGATGAAACTTCACCTTAAACCAATTGCAGTAGCTATCCATTTATAGACAAAACTTGATTAGAAACAAAATTTTATACGGTCATCTGAAAAGGTCTAATTCATAATGTCCGGCAGGTGCTGAATAAAATACCAACCACTTGTAATATCAGGGCTATTATTATCTGCCTAAATGCCTCCGTACTATTTTCAGCTGGGCTCTTTAGTCTGGCTCATTTCCTCAATTGACCCTTATTAACCCTCCCTCATCATTAATTTGTTTATTATTCATTTCTCTCGACATTAAACAAGTGAGGAGCGTGTGAAACTCAACCTACAGAGTGGCTCAAACAACTCGGTTTCTGAAGGACATTAACCGAAATATTGATAGAAGTGTCTCAAATTCGGCTCTCAGGATTTTATCCCGAAAAAATGTAGATTAAAAACTTACGAAAGCTAACATACCTGCGGATACATTTTTTCAGATCTCCTAATTACTCTTCAAATTTTTGTGAAACTATTCGGAGAATTGCTGCAGTGTGAATCGATAAGCAAAACATTGAAACAAGACTATTTTTCTCAAAAACTATTCATTTTTATTTCCCTTGCCACTGTGTATTGTAATCGCGAAAAATTCGGAAATGAGATATGTTTTTTGGATTTTATGATATGTACATCACGAAAAATCATATCACTCATTTCCGTCGGTCTGTCTGTCTGTCGGTCTGTCCGGTAACCCTTGGCCCTTCTATAACTTGGAATGGTACTACTGCTCGGATGTTGATGAAATTTTTATACAAGGTTACTACTACGTCAAGGACGAATAAGTTTTTGTTTTGAAAATGGTCCAGTGGCGACGGAGAAAACGGCCAAAAACTAGAAAAAAAAAATAGAACAACAGATGATCACATGTTTAGGGGTAACTATTAGGGGCTGGAGGGTGGTAGCGAAGTGGGTGAGGGTATATCTCAATTTTTTTATGATAGTATATTTATACGCTCCCAAACCCGGCAATTATATGCACCTATTAGCCATATTTCACACATCATAGATTTCCCCGTACATTCTTTAAAACTTAGAATGATAGAGAAATGTCTGCTTGACTGTCCTGCTCGTACTGCAGCGGTGCTTCAGTGAGCGCTGCCGCGTCTGACGATATGGGAAGGGGCAACGTTGCCAGAGGGACGGTAACTACTGGTAGGGCAGGGAAATAATGTGTATAGAGAAATTGTATTGGTCTGATTAACTGACTTTATCCATTTAATTTATCTGTTGTACATGTCCATAACTAAATTTTTCTTAGAGGGATTAGCTTATGCTGAACTTAATCCTTTCTGAACTGATCACGGCGTTGCGTAGGAAATGCAGAGTAAACCCACTAGACGCCATTTTTTACATAAAGATACACTTGCTGAATTGAATATGTTTACTTTCTGACTGTAACCATGACCAATCGCATACAACCACAGTGTACGCCCAGTAAAATCGACTAATATTTGTCGGAAGATTTTACACGCACGCAGCACAGAGAGCAGCAACATAAGCAGAGATGTCAACGCGCTCGCTTCAGCCAGAAGGTACAGACACAGCGATGGACTGAACTGTTTTCAGCGCTGTTTTAGCTGCGTTGTCCTGTGTATTATTTATGCTCAGTTTGGCGTTCAAGTGTTGGATTATATTATGAATCAGACAGGTTCTGTATGTTGATGGATTGTTTTGAGCCCGAACAAAGGCCGTTAAAATAACTTCAGTGAAAATGCTTCTAGGCCCTCTGTTCTGATAGTTCGGAAATTACTAAGATTCTAATACAATTTTGACACAAAGCTACTGCTGCGTCAATGATAGAATACCTTAAATGCTTTCACCAATTCCCAGGAACAAGTAAAAAGGTAGCATCTGAAAACGTTAACTTAATATTTTGAATGTTTTCGGTGTTGTTGATTATTTTGACGTAGTACAAAAGTTCATAGGGGCCAACACTTGAAAAATGCTAAAATTTGTTATTTGAGTTTTTCTAGTTTCTGGTTAGTTCGAGCCATAGTAGAAATATAGGTTGTTCCAAAAATTCTGAAACCAGACATGCCTTCTATGGTTGCATATATGTATTTATAACAACGCTTAGAATTTCTGTGTAGCTAAAATGTCACTGAGCCGCATTTGATCAGTTTGAGTGTAAAGAAGTTTGCAAAAGTCGAGTGTCTAACACCAATTTATGGAAAGAGTGTACATATAAATGTATGTTAGATACTAATGTATGTTGAGTCCTAGGGCAACACTCTGTTTCACTTTTTTCTATTCAGTTTTCATATTATACTCTAAAAAGGTGAAATTTCGCCGTTTCTCAAAATGTGGTTATAGAGAAATAAATTGATGGCGTTACGTAAGACACAGTAATTTTCCGTGGAGTTAGCGTCGCGTGCGACTATTTAACATTAGCACAATTCAAGCGATGTTACACTTACATAGTGAGCACTTCTTAATATGCATCATATAGTCTTCTTGATATAATGTACCTCATGCATTCTACAAATTGGGTATCTCGCGCAGGTAGGGAGTCGATCATTTTGCTAAATGATTCCTTTATTTCCAACTAGCGATTTCTGACTATCAGAGACTACTGATATACATATAGAGCCATCCATATAAGTTAATGATATGACGTTGCCTTGCTATGAGCTGCTCTGATTTAGATTGCTATAGCAATTTAAATGTCGAGCCAATTCTAAGAAAATATTCTTATTTGGATGCCTTCTTTCGGGAAGTTTATCAAGAAACATTTCTACAGTGTTTTATATATATATATATAGGTGAAAAATTAAAGCTTCCGCCTTTTGTTGGGTACTTCGACAAGATTTAAGCAAAGAGGACTCTTTATACTTTTTTTAATTCTCTCTAGCTTTCAATGGACTTTGCCATCATCATCAGGAGCTGCAATTACAATGATAACAGTAGCAACAAAGGTGTAAAATGAATTTAAATTGACTCAACTTACAGTAGTATGTGAGGATGTTGCTAATTGTTGTTAACGTATAGGATGAGGGAAACGTCCAGTAACATGGTGAGAGCTGAATAGATTGCACAATAGTCAAAATTTATACAAAACATGACAAGAACAAGTTAAAAACAGATTAAAAATTATTTAAAAAATTTTAACATTACATCGTGAAACCACCTGATGATTGCACAAATTAGTGGTCATGGAATGATGAATTGATGAGTGACATGAAACCCTTTGACAGAAGGCCGAAGGATGTCAATGTCAGTATTGTCATGTTTCATGTCACTCATCAATTCATCATTCCATGACCACTAATTTGTGCAATCATCAGGTGGTTTCACGATGTAATGTTAAAATTTTTTAAATAATTTTTAATCTGTTTTTAACTTGTTCTTGTCATGTTTTGTATAAATTTTGACTATTGTGCAATCTATTCAGCTCTCACCATGTTACTGGACGTTTCCCTCATCCTATACGTAAACAACAATTAGCAATATCCTCACATACTACTGTAAGTTGAGTCAATTTAAATTCATTTTACACCTTTGTTGCTACTGTTATCATTGTAATTGCAGCTCCTGATGATGATGGCAAAGTCCATTGAAAGCTAGAGAGAATTAAAAAAAGTATAAAGAGTCCTCTTTGCTTAAATCTTGTCGAAGTACCCAACAAAAGGCGGAAGCTTTAATTTTTCACCTAACTGGTCTAGACGACAATGACCACGTCTCAAGTTATATATATATATATACAGGGTGACTTTGAAGTTGAGTCATTAATTTTCAGATAATGATTGTAGAAGGAAGATAAACCAAAATATGTGTGTAAAAATAAAAAAAAAATAAAAAAAAAAATTTACCTTGTTTAATAAAGTATCCTCCCGACAAGTATTTCAGTGCGGACCTGTATTTGATCGTGCGGTCTTGGAGCAACATGCCCTCACCTGTGAGGTCTTAAGTCACCTGATTCACGAGCCCTTTGCACTACATTAACAAAGGCACGAGGGGTTGGTTGCACTCGATTGGGAAACCGATTCGCAAAAATCCGTGATGCATCCGGGAGCATTTTGTAAAGACTGCCCCCCCCCGTAAATAAGAATCATGTCCACAAGTTCAGCATTTTCGTAAACATGTGCCATTTTTGATTTCGTTTGAGCCACGCAACACACTACTATTCACTCAGGATTTATCGACTGACGAAAAACATCGTGATAAACGTTTCAAATTCTTTCGCTTTTTTGTTTCCGATGCGATGAACCGGTCAGGCGGATTATATCCGTTGTCGCCAAACACGAGCATATAATAGGCAGGGCGGTACTCAAACTTCCAAAGGGCTATAACTTTGTTACTTTAATTTTACCAGAAAAATGGTAAAGGAAAAAAACATTTCTTTTGATCAGATCTACTCACTGTTAAAATAAATGACTCAACTTCGGAGTCACCCTGTATATAACTTCGGAACTATCGGAAATTCATTGTTGGAAATCACTGATAAATCCGAACCGGCACAGAGTACTAGACGATGTACTTCCCGCTCAACGCTGTAAACGGCGGTGGACGCGTCTCGACGTAGCAGAGCGCTTATATTTGCATGACGGAGGCTGAAAACTGTAAGGGAAAATTTGCAGAGTGTTGCTCCTGAGATACTAATTCCGTGATAGAACATTACATAATACATTTTTTCAGCTAAACTATTTTCAAAACATTCTTTCCTCACCAAATTTTCAGTATCATAGCTTAGGGCAACCCGTACGACATTTTTTATAGCAACCTGTGACATTTTTCTGTTTTATATGCATACAAGAGATTAATCACTTGTTATTGGACATCTTGTATACCAGGAAAACAGATACTGTGACGTCGCAACGGAATGACGTAGTACAGATAAGGAGGATAACCTTAACCTTTACGAAAACATCTCCAGGGGACAGACATCAAATCTGAAAATATCCCTAAAGTACCTAAAAATACTTTTGCCAAACCGGGAAAAATCTATATTCTCATTTATTAGACACAAAAGAAACAACGTTCCATACTATTTATAAACATCATTCTTCCAGCCAAAAATAAACGAGTTCCAGTCGTATGACGCAAGCTATCATACGAAATGATATCGATATCACGGAAACTTCATACTTAACATCAGTCATCATTTCATAATCTTCACTTGCTTTTCGACTCGGCCGCGTTCTTTCGTTGTTTTTATAATATACCAGACATTACGGGTGTCCAAGAGGACTGATTATTTACTCGATGTTTGTTAAAGAATAAGCATTCTGTGATTGTATTTAAGTCCTTAAAGAATTTATAAAGCAGAATTTTGTACAGCAACAATGATATACTCTTATTTTGGATAAAATGGAAATATACTTGCTGTCACATCAATTTCAGATTTGTGTCCATGCTTCGAGTATAGCCCAAATGCTTATTTTTCATTGCCGCTAATTTAGTGATGGGTCACAAATGGAAAAATAAGTTTTTGTAGCTAAACTAAGTGATTTATGGCATATTTTTAGATTTATTATGTGAATTAAGGGAGCATATTACACAAACCGTATAATTTTTCAGTAACTTTAGAGACATTTTACAAGAAATTGACCATATTCATCAGATCCATGACTTGAAAGACGCCTTCTCATTGATTGAATTTCCACGCGCTTTTTTGCGCCCGACTTAGTAAAATTGGGCCTAAGTGCCGTATCGTCAGTCGTTATTAAAATGTATTGTAGTTACACCTTTATGGCCTCCTTGATTTGCATAGTCTTTCCTCTCCTTCAGAAAGGCTGGGATATTTCTAGATTTTTACTGTTCTGTGTCAACATCAGCGCTCTTCTTGAATTGTAGGAAATTTCAGGCTATATAACAGATGAAATAAATCAAAAGCATGAACAATTTGATGTAAATAGTTGAAACATAACCTCAAAATAGAGCGCTGACAAGGAGGAGTAGAAAACTTTGTATATCAGAAAGGCCATAAAGACGACCTACAATATTGAAGGAACGATTGACGATAGGACCCTTAATGTCAAATAGCTATGAACAGGGAACACATAGTCGACGAATAAAAAACTGGACCGATGAGCTTCGATTGGGACGGACTTATTTTATTAATAAATGGCAAATCATAGCTGTTTTTTTTATTTTTGAAAAATTTCCTTTAATTACTGATTGATTTGGAAGAACTTGAAAAACTATCAACTATTGAAAAATCCTTCCAGATTTCATTTTTTTTCCCTGATAACCCCCACTGTCATTTTGAACAATTTCAGCAACAATCTCGCTGACTTACTCCAGACGATGAGGGCATAGACCTTCGAAAGCTCGAGTTTAAGTTATAAGATGCTTTGCCTTCTACCCAAAGAAATTCAAGGATATATATATATATAGGTGAAAAATTAAAGCTTCCGCCTTTTGTTGGGTACTTCGACAAGATTTAAGCAAAGAGGACTCTTTATACTTTTTTTAATTCTCTCTAGCTTTCAATGGACTTTGCCATCATCATCAGGAGCTGCAATTACAATGATAACAGTAGCAACAAAGGTGTAAAATGAATTTAAATTGACTCAACTTACAGTAGTATGTGAGGATGTTGCTAATTGTTGTTTACGTATAGGATGAGGGAAACGTCCAGTAACATGGTGAGAGCTGAATAGATTGCACAATAGTCAAAATTTATACAAAACATGACAAGAACAAGTTAAAAACAGATTAAAAATTATTTAAAAAATTTTAACATTACATCGTGAAACCACCTGATGATTGCACAAATTAGTGGTCATGGAATGATGAATTGATGAGTGACATGAAACCCTTTGACAGAAGGCCGAAGGATGTCAATGTCAGTATTGAAAGATGGAACGAATTGTGGGCGTGTGTCAAAACGTTGCCAAATCACTTCAGATGATGAGATTTTTAGAATTTTTATGTTAGAATTTGTTAAACCGACCAGAGGCAGTTGAATAAACTATATTATTATTAATGGGAATTTAGATTAACAATTATTAATAAATCGTGAGGAGAGAATTATTATATTTTGAGTGGAATGAATTTTACTGGTGGAAACGGCCAAAACACAGATTCTAATTATGGTTGTGAAGAGTTGAAATTTGGGGAGATATGTAAGTTCTCCAATTTTTCGCAGTTTAGCAAATATGAGTAAATGACACTCAGTTGTTTAACATCTGTCTTTTTGTTGATACAGTTGTTATTCATGAAAATGTGGGACATTTCCAGGAATAAACGTTTGGAAAGGTGTTTTTCTTTATCAAGAACTTTGATACTTGTGTAATTCATAGAATGCCCTGTTGTGTTAACATGAGATGCTAGAGCGCATCTTTCAGGATGTAGCCTAGCATCACTTTTGTGTGATGTAATCCATCTGTGTTTTGGCCGTTTCCACCAGTAAAATTCATTCCACTCAAAATATAATAATTCTCTCCTCACGATTTATTAATAATTGTTAATCTAAATTCCCATTAATAATAATATAGTTTATTCAACTGCCTCTGGTCGGTTTAACAAATTCTAACATAAAAATTCTAAAAATCTCATCATCTGAAGTGATTTGGCAACGTTTTGACACACGCCCACAATTCGTTCCATCTTTCAATACTGACATTGACATCCTTCGGCCTTCTGTCAAAGGGTTTCATGTCACTCATCAATTCATCATTCCATGACCACTAATTTGTGCAATCATCAGGTGGTTTCACGATGTAATGTTAAAATTTTTTAAATAATTTTTAATCTGTTTTTAACTTGTTCTTGTCATGTTTTGTATAAATTTTGACTATTGTGCAATCTATTCAGCTCTCACCATGTTACTGGACGTTTCCCTCATCCTATACGTAAACAACAATTAGCAACATCCTCACATACTACTGTAAGTTGAGTCAATTTAAATTCATTTTACACCTTTGTTGCTACTGTTATCATTGTAATTGCAGCTCCTGATGATGATGGCAAAGTCCATTGAAAGCTAGAGAGAATTAAAAAAAGTATAAAGAGTCCTCTTTGCTTAAATCTTGTCGAAGTACCCAACAAAAGGCGGAAGCTTTAATTTTTCACCTAACTGGTCTAGACGACAATGACCACGTCTCAAGTTATATATATATATATATATATATATATATACAGAAATGGACAAAAGTATATAGACAAATTAATATTGTGCTGTATTTCTTTTTTAACTTGTTTTATCAATACACCAACCTGTATACATAATTCGTTATAGCATAATACTCACTTATACATAAATAAATTCATAAGACTCTTTTCAATAAAATATTAATTGAAAAAAACTGGAACTATGAAGGACAAAAATATATAGACAAAGCAAAACAATTATAGAAAAAAGAAGCAAAGTTCATTGAATTATAAACCAACCATGTTTGTGTTAATATTTTGTAGCATAATCATTATTATCAATCACCGCCTGGCATCGTCTCGGCATAGATTGTAGAAGTTTCTTGATATAAGATTCATCAATCTGTCTCTACTTATATGTATTTGCTTATCTAAGTATTCCCATAGATTTTCAATGGGGTTTATATCGGGAGACTGTGAAGGCCATTTGAGAACTGGTATTTTTTCATCCAGAAAGAATTTCTTTGCGAGATTTAAAGTGTGCTTCGGGTCATTATCTTGGTGGAAAATTGATCTTAAGGGCATTTTGTCTTCCATATAAGGTAACATGACATGCTTTAGTATGTCTGAGGATACAAACTTATCCATAATGTATATATATATATGACAGTGGGCAAAGTGTACTTGTGGTTCAATGTTTGTCCACTAGGACGTCTAACGTAATGAACACCATCTGATCCAAACATATTGAACTTGGATTCGTCACTGAAACATACCCTCTTCCAGTCACAGATGCTCCAATCAAGATGCAACCGTGCAAATTGTAATCGGCTCACGCGGCATGGTCTTAAAATCACTCAACTTATTCCACAATACTTAATGAACACAAACTAATCGTCTTCTGACACGAAACTGTACTAAACTAATGTTGAAAAGAATTTTTCTACATATTTTTGCCCCTCATAAAAAAGGGCTTATATTCAGACTTGTATTGTGTTCATTGCAGTTAATGTCAAAAAAAAGAAATTTAGTTTTTCTACTAATAACGCATCTGTTCATGGAGCAATGAAGTATGAATTCGTTTTAGTATTTAGGTAAATATTCATATTTGTCTATATCCTTTTGTCCATTACTGTGTATAAACGAGTATATAGCTACCGCGGCATCCACTAGACACTTTTCAAATTATTGCGGAGAAGAGAAAGATAGCTGTGACAAATTTGCATAGATGACACTGCGGTATCTCATTTTATAAGTATCTTGGATAATTTTTCGGTGAATATGTCGTGGCCATACCGTAAAATTGATCATTTCATGAGATGGACGCATTTCATGAAATATATCTATTGGCCAGATCATGATGTGTGTTGACCAGATCAATGATACCAAATTGCTTAACAATATGATCAACTAAGCGCGCGGCTTCTTCATGAAATGATCAAGCATGTTTGATCAAATCGTAAAATAATTACATTGATTAACGATAGAGGCGCTGGTGACGCTTTGTTTACATTCAAACACGGCGGTCGTTAATAACAAAGCTATTTTTCGAAGTGAAAATTTGAATAATTTATTATCAAATGAGGAATGAAGTGAGTTTAAAATATTTTAGGACTAAAAGATACTCGAGTACTATGCGGGTCATGCAAATACTGATCAAAACGTCAAAAACCTGTGGAATTCGGAATGTGCTACTACAGTAGATACTTAAATTACATTATTATTCACTTCACTTATTTGAAGTCTAAATCGTATGCCAGCTAAAATATTGTGTTTGTCTGTTAAACTACTATAATATTTTACTTATCTAAAAAAATTTATTCCATTTTTAGGTTATACCTGATATAAACGAGAGTGACTACCCGAGGTAATAATCTAATTTGTTATATCTGATATTTATGATCAACAATTTTGTCTGTGACGAAATGTGCAATATGAGATTGTTTTGATTTGAGTACTATATTTTAATTCCCTAAAGTTACTAGTTTTAATAAAAACCTTTGTGGTACTTGGAGAACAATAAAATAGTTCGTAATATGTTCTGGATCTGGAACTGATTTCGTTTCATGAAGTGGCCAATTCTACGATATGGTCACGACAAATATGCTATTAGGTTGTCTATCTTCAGGTGATGTTATGGATTACAAACCTATTTTTGCAGTGTAAATCTATTAAAACACAACTTCTTCTGGGTCGTTAAGCATATTCCGATGTTAGTTAGCATATAAACGACAATGACAAGTAGTAGCAAGTAGCAGTTGTTCGAAGTTGAAAATCATTTCACGCACGCTTAACCCACATATTCAAATGTGTTTCGAATGCCGAACATACTTCGTTCTAGTCCATGAAATACGATAGAGAATTTGTTTTATTTTGCTTCTGTGAAGAACGATTTACTTGTCACATACTCTAGGTTACTATGATTTATAATTGCTCCATTTTAAATGGAATTCATGTGATTGGAAAATGTGTTCGAGGTTTGTGCGTATGACGTGATAGTTCTAATTTTGTGTACAGAGTTAGAATTTATTATACAGGGAGTTTCCTAATTAAATGTCTATATTGAATGGGACGATTTTTGGTTCCATTTTAAGAAGAAAACTCCATATGAACGTACGTCCTAGACCTTTGAGACACAGGGTGGTAAAGTTTCCGAAAATAACTCATTTATTATTAGGATTTGTAATACCATTTTAGACATTCCAATGAAATTTGGCATAGATGTACATCAAGAGACATTTTTTTATCTACGACATTTTTTCATTTCCACAAGTGGAATTGGTACGCCACTGATGTCACTTAAAATAAAAAAATATCCTTGAAATCCCCAATCATTACTAAGCAAACTTGGTCGCATGATTTTTTTCAGTCCGATGTATGGTTTTCTCTTAAAAAAGTAACCGTTTCTCTGCATGGTCATAACATTATCGTTTATGACTATTTCACCAAGAGATGAAGTCTGCACATAAATGAATATAGATTTCAATTTTTTCATTTTAAGTACAGTCAGTCGCGTGCTTACATGATTTATTTCTGGTAAAACTTCTCCGCCCTGTATCTCAAAAGTTAAGACGTTTAAGACCTACGTTCATATGGAGCTTTCTTCTTAAAATCGGCCCAAAAATCGTCCCCTAAAATATTAAGATTCAATTAGGAAACATCCAAATTTACTCATGTAAAACCCAACTCAAAAAAGGCTCTAAAGACCGACTCTTACATCTACAGGCCGACAGCTCTGCTTTCTGTTATAAGTAAGGTGATAGAGAGGTACATAAATCAGGAGCTTCTGGAGTACCTCGAACGTCACCGCTTGATTAGCGGCAGGTCCAGCGATCCACAGGGGACCTCCTAGCTTAGGTCACGCAACTGTGGAGTAAACTCATCCACTATTATGGTGAGGCTCATGTCGTTGCTTTCGCCGAACTGAGGCATGCTGCCCTCTTATGCAAACTTCCATCTTATGGTCTTTTAGGAAACCTTTGCAGATGGGTGACTGTCTCTCTTGGGGCAAGACATCTGTCTTAATTGACCGGTTGTTCTCTTCATCGCACGTTGTCAACGCGGCTGTTCCCCAGGGATCATGCTTCCAATCCACAGCTTTGTTAATGACAGCATGATAGAGCAGGAATTCAGAGTGACAGAGAAGAATAGCAGCGACTTCCTGTCTCGCGAGAGGCTCTCATTGGGTTTCGATGGATGGCCGAATTCTACCAATACCCGTACATTTCGGCTGGTCGGAGTCCAGATCACTGGGGACTTGATCTGGCACGAATACATCTCGTCAATAGCGGCAGCTGCTATGAAAAAGCCAGGCTACCTGTTAAGGGCTAAGAAGTACTTGTCTCCTCTTCACTCTGTACATGGTCCAGATAAGATCTAGTCTCGAGTACTGCTCACATGTTTGGGGTGCTGCCGTTCCGACTACATTATCCATGTTCCGATGCTATTCAGAGGAGAGCTGACTATCTGATCGATTACTGTTCTCTAATAGTTCGCCCTTTTCAGTATGTATCAAAAAATTTTGTTTGTTTTCTAACATTTTGCATTTTTTCAATGTTGTTGTTAGGTATGCAGTTATGTTAATAAACCTTAGACTGGTACTGAACACTCAAAGAAACAAAAAATGGAATGAAATAAATCACAATAATTATTGTCCAGGTAAAGCAAAACGTTGGGGTATATGCTCGTTCGCAACGCGATGACTATAATATATTAACTCTTATCGATAAAAATATAATATGCTCATTTTAAAACGCTTTTTGCATTCCACGGAAACAGTCATCATTTTTGGTAATTATCTGGATCACTAGGATTGTAGAAAAATTCGAATCTAATGTGAAATGTCATCAATTGTCAAACTGGAGGCTTAAGCTTGATAGTCTTGTAGTATGAACTTGTAACCTGACTACTGACTACGCAATTTTTGTCACCAACAAATTGTAGGCTTACTCCTTCTACCTAGTCCGAATCCGTTGACTCTAGATGACACAGATTTTACCATTTTAGACCACGACTATATTCCACAACCACTGCGATTATGTTTCTATTTTTGATCAACGTGTGCGCTGCGTTAGATTCGCCCCCGCCACTATGCACTTCGCTTCCGGCGAATAATTGTGAGCATAAGTGTATGCTAATTTTCGTTCAAGCAATAAGTACGACTGTCAGTTTGATTGGGATCTTTGGTGAAATAAGTGCGCTGTTAGGTTATTAGATAAGGATATTGAAAGTAGGCATAAAAAATCAAAAAATCGTCGTACGTATTTTTTTAATCGTAATATGAATTGTTGATTCTGTTACAGGACTTGACGAAGGGCACCCCGTTATTAAAGGACAACACTTTAGAAGAGTTGAAGAGTAGATTAGAACACACCGAAACAGGTATTGTCATTTTTTCGATAAAATAATAATAATAATAATAATCATCTTTATTGAAAATATACATTACAATACATAAAAAAAAATAGTTGCAAATGGTGGCGAAGTTTAGCTACACGCCACTCTTACACTTGCAAAAAAAATATGTTGCGCAAAAGTTATAAACAAATAAAGAAAGGAGAAAAATTAACAACAAAGACAAGAACAACAACATATTTAAACTATGGATCCAAGCTGATTTGAGATTTAACAGCTGTCTCAAAGCAATTTAGGGACATGTTTTTAAATTCAAGACTCAAAGAATTGTATAAAACTGCAGCACTGTACCTGAAAGAAGGAGGATGCAAACTGAATATAAGTAGTTATCATATTTGGAAATCCAATATGTCTACGAGTATCATATTATGCCTAATGATCAGCTTTTCTCTTAAGTGCATAGGCTTGCATAAGTTAAATTTTACAAGACCACCTGAAACGTGGCCAAAGGCTTAATCCCCAGATGAACTTAGCTAATTATTTTGCACAATTTGAACCCGATTTCTAGTAATAACATCAAGATACGGATAATATAAAATATTACAGTAGTTGAAAATGGGCATAACCAAAGATGAATACAAAATTTCCCTTAGTTTAAAATTAAAAATTACTTAATTAGCATATAGTGTTTTCAGTCTTTAGCTACTTTTTCGTAAAAAGCCCCTATCGGCCACATGTAAAAACAACAAAACTTCAAATATTATAACATTTTTAGCCCAAGAATAGCACTTTCCAACTAGTCCAAGTTAGTTAAAATCAGCTCAGCCGTTTCGAAGATACAGGGTGTTTTTTACGGTAACTTTTGAATTCCCCCACCACTTTATTGTTAGAGATATCACAAAAATTCAGATTTATCAGAAACATCACTTTTTTAGATTCAAGATTGCAGTTACGCCCCCTAGCGGCCATTTCGGAAACTTGAAAATATTTTCCAGGTTTTTCTCTGGGCCGTTTTAGTAAGCACTTTTTTGCCGCAAACCTCTACGATGGCTAGCTTCCCAGATACAGGACCTCGCATTCTTAGGTGTACAGAGTCATCACGAAAAATCACTCATTTTCGTCTGCCCGCTAATCTTTGATTCAACTATAACTTGGAAACTACCGGTCGGATTTTAATGAAATTTTTACACAAAGTTACTACTAAACCAAGGACGAAAACATTTAGCTGTCTGTTTGGTATCAGTTGCATCTTTATATTCAGGAATTTGTGATTCCACCTGTTAGACACACAGTCACACATTTTTGGCATAATACTTACGTCTGACTCCAGCTACCAGGAAAACCCGATATCCTTTACCTGCGGACGGTCCGATCAGAATTTAGCCGCACAGTTATCGAGGCCAACGACGACGTAGGGTGAAGTTAACAAGATATTTGCATCATGAGTCGATTATTTATTTATATATGAAGGGTTTTCATGGTCGGCGAATAGTAAAGATACTAGAAGGTATGAAAGTTGACTCAGATACTATACATGCTACATATGCAATGTTTATTTGTTCAAAGTGGTGGGAAGTGCAGATTCAATCTACTTGAAGCCATTTTTTTCCATCATGACTAATTATCGTCCTTCCAGAACAGAATTACAAATAATGACAAGCCCATCATGTCACAGGTTGAATCACCAGTTTATGAAGGATGCCAGTTGCTATATTTTCGCTAAAATCTAAGTTGTCAAAGTTTAACAAGTCAATAGGTCAAGGGTGGACCTGTGCTGGAAATAAAGGGATTTCGCGTGATTTGTCCCGGCATTCGCAATTTATAGGTTGGCTGTTGCACGCTAACACGCGCAGATTTTGCTGCATGATATTTTATGCAGGTTTGAACTTGTCACGGAATGGGTAGCTCGTTTTTAGGTCTGATTTGTTTTTTATTTATCATCTATATGAGCTGAATAAAATTATAAAGTTTATGGATTTGCAATTAGTGCTTGATTCTGACAAAAATAGAATCCTCTGTTACATATATAATAATGACATTCATTAACAGTCTGTTTGAAACGCTTTAGTTTTGCCATGTGTTTGCATCTATGATAATTAAACTCCAGATGATATTATTAATATTGTATTACCATTGATTAGCATATTCTACCTGTAGATAGCCAACCTAGTGTTATATTCGGGCGTCTCATAGATGGCGATCTATCTATATGCAGCGTCATCTATGAAGGCCGTCTGACAGGATACAAAATTTGGTTAATAATTTGGTAGCAAATTACGGGAAAAAATTCGTTACTGAATTTAACTCCCAATTTGGTTACCAATTACAATCCTGTCTGACACGTAAAGAAATTTTTGAACTAAATTTCGTACGAAATCATGCGCAGTTGGTAGAAAAAAAAACTATAACTGTCAACTTCTAACTGCCATTCATCACGTCAAAGTCATTCTAACCCCTCGATCCTATGCAGCTTGCTACTTTATTCCTTTGTTACTTTAAACGAATATAACATTTTAGAAAATGAAGCTATCGCGTCATTCACATATACTATATGTATCTGCGGCAGCAGCGATCTGCGTTGTAGTTACCCACCTCATGAGAAAACGAGGTAAACGAAACCGTAAAACAATTTGGCGCCGAAAATGGATCAGGGAGAAGGACCAGGGCATGGGGTGTGCTCCATACGCTGAATAAAGAACGTCTAATGGAGGATCCACTAGCTTATAAGCCTAATTGGTTCTAAAGTCATTCTGATTTTATCCAACGTAGCTTATTTGGCTTTTATGTTTTTATAGGCCTTGCTGCTCTTTTGATCATGACATCTTTCAAGTTTTTAATCTATAAGTAGAACAGAACAGCATAAGCAGGAGAGTTTTGCAAAACTGATGAACACAACTGATAACATCAACTAATGAAAGTTTTTGAGGTTACCTCAACCATTGAACTACTCCAAATGCACAGTAGTGGTAGTAGTCGTCTGTGCACTTTTAATATCATATTATTTAGAACAGGTTCTAAAAAATTTTGCACTAAATTTGTTCATACAAAATTATGTACTAAATGCTGTCTGACACTATCCTTAATTTTGTACGAAATTTAGCATACTAAATTGAGCACAAAATTTCGTATCATGACATAGGACCTTAAGACACTAACCATATAGTAATTAGCTGTGACAAATTATCGTAAATAACGCTACGATATCTCATTTCATTTAAGAACATTCAGTTTCGTCAAGCTGGTGCGACACTATAACTCTGAAAACGAAATACCACTGACGTCGTAATGTGTTTGAGAAAGGAGTGTGCAATACATGTTTTAAAAGAGATACAAGCATCTCGTTGCCCAGCACCCCGTGTACGAGGTCACGGGTGCCAACGCCGCACTCTTTGTAACACCTATTGCACGCTTTTCGCGCTTCTGTCACGTACACCTTACGACGTCAGCTAAATTTGGACATCACCGTATGTATCACAGCTCGTGAAACCTTGATGAACTGACTCGAAGTTTTAAAAGATTAAAATCGTGCAATAAAATTCAGAAATATTAGGTATTTTTAAAAAAATTGCTTGCGGCTGTTAGTAACAGTTCCACCGTACAAAATCGCGGGTAACAGCTGGTGCAACATAAAACGTCTGTAAGTCGATTGAAAACTTGACCAAACCATCTTGTAGAGGACAAAAAGCGGTGATGACAGCATGCATTTTATTTTTAAATTCCATCTCAAATAGTCAGGAAAAAATAAGAATGATTTCGCCGTGAACCTCTGGTATACGAAACAAATGACTTTCTGATAATTTCAAGGCCTACTCTGGAAAATTTGATTTATGAGGTAGAATAGGTTTGACAATTTCAATGTTTATCACGTTATACATTTTTGGAATCAGAATTAAAATTGTTTACTGGGTAAAAATCCAATATGGCGTCCATAAAAGAAAGGTTGAAAAAAGTTATAATGAAATTCTGATTATGCCATCTTGTATAGGAGGAAAAGTAGCATTGTTGATGTACAGTTTATTTAAAAATCCCACTACAAATAAAGTCAGGAGAAAATCAAAACGATTTTGGGAAAATTCGGTTTTTTCCGTCACTCTCCGGAAGTATTTTAAATTTCAAAACTTTCTCCCTGGCATTTTATTAGTTATCTAAATATCCAACTTTGCCTCCATTTAAACGACTTCGTATCTGTTATCGGTTCCCAATTCCCACTGCTGAGGGTAGAATTTGAACCATTCGGTATAGAGAAGATATCGAACCACACCGCATGAGAGCATTAGAATTTGCTAGATAACAGACCTTACCCGCCTATATATGTGTGAGATTGTACGACAAATAATCCAATAACTATTTATTCCTAGTGTCCTACGTAAAGTGAAATAAAACACCAAAGAAATCTAATCAAGAATACAAATGTCGAAATGCAGTAAGTGCACGATGCAAATGCTCTATTTATATGCCCTTACACCTTATACTTCAAATTTCATTAAGCCGTTTGGGCTGTAGCCCATGAAATAGAAATTTCATTTATTTCCTGAAATAAAAGGTAGCATATATAAGCTATTCCAGACTATAATCTATTTCTGTACCAAATTTCAAGATCCGTTAACAAACATCCACACTTTTCCCATTTATAATATCTTTATAATTTTCATAATATAGTAGAGATTCCTGGACGTATGAAATTGCGTTTCTCAAGTTTCACTTAGCAGACAAGTAAAATATTCTTCATCCTTTTTCTGTGTAGGTGGGATAACCTTTTTACGTACTTGACCTACCCTCACGTCCCCACTCTTATTTTCAGGCACCTACGCGTTTCGGGATCGCAGCTTGCTCTGGGAAATGGGAAAACCTCTTTTACAGCGTTGCCACGTTTTCATTTTAATTTAGAATATTTGATGGTTCAGATAATGCAAGAGACCTGACACCCGTTGTGATGAAAAAATGCCGCCATGTAGGATGACTCTGCAACTCCACTCAACGCTTTTATCATTCCATGAAGGATTATGCTCGGCAATATTGAACTTTGAAACAACTTATTTTCATTATTTTTCTCAATTCGCTCAAAAATATTTGTTGTCTAGATTTATAGTAAGAAAATCTCGTCGGCGGCATACAAAAAAACTTGCGTTGCCATGTGCGCGTGCCGCTACTTTCCTCTCGGAAGAAGAAAATTCGTTCGTCCTTTTAATGATCGGTTGACGTGAGACGTGTTCCTATTTCATTTTCATATCCTTTCTTGTTAAATCGTATATTGTGTTTTCAAAAGATAACTAAAATGTCCCGAAGTTGTAGAAAAAACCCTTTTTGGCAATATTTTAATGAAAAATCGAATAAATCATACGGAAAACCGGGAAGCAGAGCTAGCTGTAAAAATTGTAAATTTGAATTACAATGAGTTGTTGAACAGATAAAAAGAAACTGGGAGATATGTCAGAAAATGGAAGCAGTTCAAGCAGTTATGCAAGATACTGACAATAGTGACAGTGTTCATTCTGTTTCAAAGGCAAATGTACCTGGAAAAAGGGATATGTGAAATTTGTCTAATAGATATGTAGAATTTCCAGGTTGGAAAATTGTGATAGATTCTCACTCACCCCTGCAACCCCCAACAATCAACCCCTACAAAAAAAAAATCTGAAAATATTGGAAACGTCAAATTTGAGTAATTTTACTTTTTTTGCTTTCATCCGCCTCCACTGTCAGTTGTTTTCTTTTCAGTTCTGCTGTCAGTTCATCGGTTTTTCTCTATCAGTGCTGCGAGCTACGTATTTCTTATCCCAAATCCAAATCCGGTTTTCAAATGATTTGCGTATGTAGCGGCTACTGTACAGTCCAAATGCGTAGAACCTTATGTGCACCTTTGGTATCAAATTATTGCTAAAAAATATTGTACAACATCCTCAACTTTGTACTAAATTTAAGCACAAAATTTCGTATCTTGACACTGTGACAGACCGCTTCAAGGCATAAATTTCAGTTTGAGAAACAAGACGGTTATTAGACCAGCGATCACAGTCTGAATGCTTTGCCCCATGATATTTCTCCAATGAGACCCTTCACAGATACCTTGACACCGCTTACCTAAGGGCCGTATCGTTAGTCGTTCCTACAATTAAACGCAGAACGACTTTATGGCGTCCTTGATTTTCATAGTTTTATACTGTTCCGTGTCAGCACTCTATTTTGAGGTTATGTTTCAAATATCTATTTGCATCATATTGTCCACGCGTTTGATTTATATCAGCTGTTATATCAGCCTGATATTTCCTACAATTCCAAAAGAAAACATATGATTACAATAGGAGAGCGCGCTGATACTGACATGGAACGATAGAAAACCAGAAATACCCCAGCTTTTCTGAAGGAGAGAAAATACTATGAAAATCAAGGAATCCATAAAGGCGTCCTACAATAATTGTAGGAACGACTGACGATACGGCCCTAAATATCTTAAAAACTACGCATTCTAGAAAAACAATTTTCAAACAAAACTTGTACGGTTGCCAGGTGGCAAAATGATAGTGACCTTGATAATGACATTAACCACGACTGTTCAGGTCATTTCAAAGTCAAGTGAACAGTTTTAAACAGAATTCTTCCATTACCATAATTACGACCTCGACTATTTCGTTCAAGTCCATTGCAAGATCTAATCAAGAGGAAAACAATTCAATTTAGCAAAAATGTTCGACAGCACCGTTGTGAGGTTTGTGCGGCTCACCTAAAGGTGACTACAATGTCAAGGCCATGTCAAGCTTGAATGTTATTTGAACGTAAATTTTCCTGCTTTTTTTTCCAGTATGGAAATTTTGGCTTGACCTTGAATAACATGATCAAGCTGATCTTTGGGTGATTCCCAGAAACCTTACAACTATGCTGTCGAACATTTTTGCTGGGGTGAATTGGTTTCTAAGTCTTGATTTACCTTGTATTATATTGGCCTTGAAGGATACGGTCAAGGTTATGGCTAAGCTAATATTCGGACGTAGGATTTCCTCCTTTTTTGTATCCAAATGTGAAAATATTAACTTGACCTTCAAATGACTTTGAAGGTTGTTGGCAAGCTCATCTTCTAGGTCACCATCATTTTGCCCCCTCCAAACCCTACAACTTTTATCAAAACTTTTTTTCTAATTTCGCAGTTTTCGATATATTTGTGTGGGGGAAATTAGAAGGGCCCATCCTGTATTGATACACAGAATCACCACTCAAACTTTTGTCCAGATACTTTTTTAACACCCAGAATTTTTCAAATTCAGACAAAGTGGGTATCAATTGTCAGGCTTCATCGAAAAATTTGACAACGTCGGTTAAAACCAGCTGTTGGTGAATTTTCACTGAGGGGTATGCGGTTCTCGCGGCTGCGCCAATCGTATAAAGGTCGGTACAGCGCAGTGTTTTGTTTTGGTCGACCGGAGCGGAGATTGGCGAGACGCGTGAGTGCCCTGCTATCTGGAAAGCACCCCGGAGTTTTGCGTCGTAAGAATACGTAACTGAGTTTATAATTTTTTGTTTTCGCCTAAAGTTCGAAATGGTTAGCGACTTAGTGTATATTTTTGAAGGGAGTAAAGGTAAACATGATGTTATTTGATGTAATATCTTTGAATTGTATTGCGTGTCAAGTATATTCTAAGAGCGTTTAATTTTTGCAATTGTAAGTAGTGTTATGGTAATGTTGCCCAAGACTTCGCAGTTAAAGTTGTTTCTATTCTAGTGATGATGCGTTGTAAAAGAATGATGCTCGATAAACATGCGGTATTTATTTTTGAAAGATCTTATCGCAAGTAATTCTAATTTAACTAAATGCAGATTTTTTATCGCTGGCTTGTACACTTTGGCTGAAATTTATCAAACTCACAAAACTTCGCTTTCATTCGTCTAATCAGCATTTTGGATGAAAATCAACAAGAGTGTTATCCGCTTCCTTGTTACTTCCCATGCCACTGGCGAGGAAGTATTGTAATCGTGAAGAATTTCTAAAATGAAATGTTACGATTTTTGGATGTTATTTATGACATGTACATACATTAAAGCATGTCACTCACTTCCATAGGTCTGTCTGTCTGTTCGCTAATATTTGACCCGACTATAACAATAGAAAGTACCTGGATTTAGATAACATTTTCACACAAGATTACTGCGATGCTAAGGGCAAGAGACTTTTGTAGTTTTTGAAATTGCATCCAGTAACGGCTGAGCTAAGGGTAAAAAATGAAAAAATAATTGCTTAAACTCCCTTTTTTTGACGTTTCACAGGTTCCTATGTATTTTTAGAAAATCTTTTCTAGGGGTTAGGGGTGAGAGACAGTATATGGGTGTTCAATGTCGACTAAAAAAATAGCTTATTTTGTTTTCATATTCATTATGTCACAAGGCTATTATGATATGTAATATGTACACATTTGATGGGGTCGGATATTTTGATTTTGACAGCTTTCATAGGTACCAGGGGAAAATGTATAGCCAGGGGGTGACATTTAAACTATGAAAAAGATACTTTGAATATGACATAAATACCATTGTCTTCAGTCTTCTGTTCCATTGCTCTTGAAACAAGAGAATCATATACATTGAGAGCTCACAAACCGTCAGTTTAACTGTGGTGTTTGGAAGCTACAATTTATTACGAAAATCCTAAATACTGTACGTTCGCCATATCTCAAATTTTTTTGGCGTTCGTATATTTATACACAGAAACATTTTGAGCATGCATCGGCCAAATATCACTTTTTATGAAAGTGCACCTGCCTCCAAAACTTTTTGGAGTGCGAGGGTGTAGCAGATTTTCTCACGGGACTCCAAATATTAATGATCCCCCAAATTGTTTATAAAATCTCACGAAATATGCAAATTTTAATTGGATTTAATTTTGTTATACACGTTCGTAGCTTGCTTTCTTCTCAGAGTGGCGAACTTATGCCGAGCATAATCCGTTTTGAACTGAAGACAGGGTTGCGTGTGAAGTGCAGACTCAACCTACATGACGCAATTTTTATCGTTCCACAACAAATGAAGATTAGAAGACGATTTTAGGTAGAAACTGAACTCAATTGAAACCATCTGTTATCCAAACTTATTTATCCCTCCGGTCGCTCTATAGCTCTAACCAATTTATCATCTACACCTGAGATATGTTTCCGTCTCCTAAAAATACCAATAAATTACTTCATGCGGAATAATAGCATCATTTAATAACGCACAAAGACCGAATCAATAATAAGAAAGTTCTAAAGCTTCCATTTGCAGCTGGGAAGGCTGAAAGGCTTCGTTTGCTGGCAACCATTCAATCCTGATAACTTTGGAAATACAATGATATCAGAAAATAACTATTAAATTTGTGTCATTTGTACGGTATCGTTGACTGTGCTATCGTAGGACATGTAACTGAAAACTTTGTATATGGTATTATGTCAGTGGTCTCTTTTTCGGTCAGTAGACAAATCGTTAGACTGTACTGGCCTCCGGGTAGTATCGATGACACAATATTTTTCTCTGGATGCACAATACAAATCAACCTCCAAGCACATAAAAAATTGCGTCAAGTAATTTGACTCTGCACTTTTTACGCCAGGCCGTGATCAGTTCATAAAGGATTAAGTTCAACGCAATTTAAATCCTCTGAGAAAAAATTGAGTTACAGACATGTAGAACAAAGAAATTCAATATATTTAGTCAGTCAAACAGGCCCATATATTTATTCATAGACATTTTTCCCTGCCCTGCTGGTAGTTACCGACCATCTGGCAACGTTGTCCGTTTCCACATTCTGTTTAGATAGACAGGAGTAATTAGGAGAGTAGTTTTAAGGGCAAATGTATGGGTAAATCTATGAAGTGTGAAATACGAAGTTGGGAGCGTATAAATATGATCAAAACAATTCATATACTCTTCCTAAAGCCCCGAATTTCAACCCCTACAAAAAATTTTCTGAAACTGATCAGGACCCTATTAAACGTCAAAAAACAAGGTTTGAGCGATTTTTCTTCTTTTGACGTTTGTCTCCGCCGCCACTGAACCTACTTTCAAAAACTACAAAGCTTTTGCGTCTTTGGAAGAGTAGTAACATTGTGTAAAAATTTCATCATAATGCGAGTTAGTGGACAAACCGACAGATAGACGGACCGACGGAAATGGTTTTTCGTAATGTACATGTCATAAATCATCCAAAACATATCTAATTTAAGTAAAAATGGCGTCAAGTATGTCGCCTCTGCACTTCCCACGCAGCGCCGTCATCACTTCATAAAAGATTATGTTCGGTACATGTGAGCCCCTTTGATAAAAAATGACGTCAAGTGGGATGACTCCGCACTTGCTACGCAACTCTGTCATCAATTCATAAGGGATTATATTCGGCAAAAGTTAGTCATTTTCAAATTTTTCAGGATTGTTACTTCCTAACCGATGGCGTGGGAAATAAAAAGCAACTGTTTTTTTGTCTTTCGAATTTTATTTTACATGTTTATAATCCCAATGGTATGCGGTTGACAGTAACAATTTTCAGCAATTATCTCGAGAGTTAACGCATCAAAACAAAGTCAGATATTACCATCAGGCTGAGAAATCTCTAGAAAACGAGACAAGACTAGGCACCGTAAACAAAAGCGTAAATTTAAACAATATACCGTTTACTTTAGATGTCGCATATTTACATTGTGATACGACAAGAATGTTAATCGTCCTCAGTTTCGAAGAAGGTTGAGTTGACAGTGAAACAAAATGCTAAGTACTAAATTGAATAGCATCACGTACTCTTGGTAGTTCATATATGTAAATACAGGGTGCACGTGATAAGCGCGCCAAACTAATTAGGTTTAACTCGTAAAAAATGGCGTTAAGTAGATTGACTATAATTCCTACGTCTTCAAGAGCGTACCTAGGGGGGGGGGGTGGCAGAGAGGCAGCTCCAACCCCTTTTCCCTAGCTCGGCAAAAATTAAATGGAGAGAACATTAAAAAAATCCTAAATTATTCATGTACAGGGTTCTCCATAAGCTGAATCAATATATATTCTTCTCTTCCTAACTGTGTCATAATTAGAGTTTCGATATGACGTTTCAGCTCTCAGTTTTTGGAATTTATACCGTTTTCGATGTCTTCATTATTACCCTTAAATCATGTAATGTTGTTCCTCATTCTATGAGATTAAACCAACTATATGAGGCACTTGAAATTTTATATCAATGCGTAACATGTTATCATCTTTGATATGTTAAGAAGTAAATGACTATATGATAAATTCGAGGCTTACTCAGGAAAAAAAAATGTAATAATGTATGACATTCCCATTTCCCGATTTTTCAACTCAGATTCCGCTCCACACATTTTCAAATTGTTGTGTTTGGAGTTTCACTAACGTGACCGGATGATTAGAATTTGAAAAACGAGTTTTGCTGGATTTCACAAAATTTGAATCCTTCATATAAACACTTGTCTACGCCTTGTCTCCTATGAAGAAAATTTTGATTGTATCCAAAATCATCAGAAATGAAAAAAACGATGAAGCCCAGTTTGGAAGATTTTTTGGTCATAATACTGGTACCATTAGACAGGCCTTTTATTTTTTCTTCAAAATCCAGTGATACTTTTCAAGTTCTAGAAGGATTAAATTATTTTTTTTTTCGGTTACTCTATCGCAACGGGACCGATTAACAAAGTTATCAATATTTTTCTGTCTATTTTCCAAGTGCCCGTGTTTTGAGCTGGGTACGTCCTTGCTTGTTTTCATCCAAATTGGCAAATTTCAAAGTGATACTTGGTATAATCGCTTAAGTAAGATCTATCGTAAACCTATATATCTCATTATATTAAATAATTTATGTTTCAATGGCAGATGTATAGAAAGTATAACAGGCCGTCTTTCACTGATACCAATGATGCATCACTGCAAACCCCCAATTTTAAATCTCCTCAAAGACTTTCTGAAACGTTGAAACGCGATTTTTGTTTTTGTAACAATTTTGTTCCCAGAGCTCCGCCGCCATTGAATCGATTTTCAAGATCTAGAAAGCTTTTCTATTTGCGTTATAGAGGGACTAAAGGTTAAGGAAGAAACAAACCTAAGCCACTCTCTGTATCAAGTAGCATCCAGATGTCTCGATACTACTCGGTATACAATTTGTTGGGGCTAGTATATTTATAAATTTCTAACCCCTTCAAGCAGACACCCTCTATATTTGCCCTTAAGAGAATGATAGAAATATTTTGTATATAAAGTATAAGGCTAACAATAAAAGTACCAGAGCGTACAAAACTTGATTCAGACTCAATACATAATGTTTACAGAGTTTTTCCTTCTAACTTAAAATATAAACCTATAAACGAGTCCATTAACTATTCGTGAAAAATGAGTTGTACTACTTAGTTTCAGACAAAGACGAGACAGCAGCGATGATACCGGACACGATAAAAAGCAGTAACAACCACCACCCGCCCCCTCCACATTTAACAGAAGACGGTCTCATTCTGCCAAGGAAACCTGCCAATCCAGTGAAAGAAAATACAGACAGGCAAAATCTACATCGAGAATTATTATTCAACCAAAAAGTGTAAGTAAAGACTTTTTTTTGTTCTGGAAACCTCGTTCATAATTTGAATATCTCAGTAATAGCACTCGCATATAATGAATTTTGCAAATTGACATTTACCATACTTTACAGGTTTGCGGTGCAAAATTTTCTGCTACAATTGAATAAAACTGTACACTAGGATATTTAGGGCACTTGATTTGAGCATGACCCGATTTGAACGTACCGCCGAGTTCCAACAAAGAGCCGTTCATTTCAGTTGGTAGGAGCCCAGATCACCGAGGACTTCATATGGCACAAACACATCTCATTAATCGCGGCAGTTGCTGGGAAAAAGCTAGGCTATTCGATTAAGGCTAAGAAGTATTTTCTCCCTATAATCACTCTAATCTGTACAAGGCCGTCGATGATCTAGCTCTCTTCTACCGTTATTTCAACCGACTTTGCTCCTAAGATGTTTCCTCCATGAGGCCGCCGCGCGATGTGTCTGCCAGACAGATCCGCCTGACTTTCGCCTCCCATCCCCACTCTGTACAAGGCTCAGATACGATTCGAGTACTGCTCACAAATTTGGTGTGCTGCGTCCATACTCGATGCTGTTTAGAGGAGAGCTGTCCGACTGACTGGTGACGGACGGTCTCGGTACCTTTTTGCACCTGCAAGCCGTCGGTGATCTGGCTCTCTTCTTCCGCTGTGTCAACGAGCTTTGCGCTTCATAGCTGTCCTTCATGATGCCGCCGCGCGATGAGCCTGCCTCCCAATCTAACCGTCTCGAACTTCATACATCAAAAACTGGCCAGTACGGCCGCTCATTTTTTCCTAGGATGTGGAACAATCTAGCTGAGGGAAGCTTTTCCCATTTCTATCA
The DNA here is from genome assembly GCA_963669975.1 of Acanthoscelides obtectus. Taxonomy (NCBI): domain Eukaryota; kingdom Metazoa; phylum Arthropoda; class Insecta; order Coleoptera; family Chrysomelidae; genus Acanthoscelides; species Acanthoscelides obtectus. The sequence continues at coordinate 50,972,656 of CAVLJG010000001.1, read as the reverse complement.
ACCTTAGGCAGTTCAAAAATCGGGTCAACTAGGTGTCTCTAAGCTCATTATAACAGTTGCCTTCCCCGGTATTTAGGCTGTTGCCTACGCGGTAGCTTAGGTATAAAAAAATACAGTCTTTTACCCGCATGTGAAGCTGGGTCGGTACTGGACGAGTTGTTCCAAGTGGATTTGAGCTCGTTCAAAGGTGACTTTTTATAGGAAAATCTACATGATGCCAAAAAACCTACATAATGTGGAAACTGATATAATATCACTTTTTAAGTTAGGTACGTAATACTGACGCCGATTATTTCGGGGGAATCGATCCGGTTTCAGTGATTTCCAAACCAAAATCGACCATTGCAAACAACAACAAATAACAGTTGTACTGGTAGTTTGTGGTACTTCTGGCTCTTTACAACCAACACTTACTCTTGACATTCCAATCGGTGATACCACGCAACCATGCATTTTTAATACAAGTCGTATGGATCGCTCTCCTCAGATGGCGCTCAAAGCAAGATACAGAGTCATGTACGAGGGATGTCTTTTAAGTTTTGCATATAGAAACATAGTAGGCCGCGCGGATCGAACGTCATTACTGAATCTTAACCTCACTCTTTAGTAAACCTAAACTCAAAGTTTCACAACAATACGTGGAGTGTTCTCTCTACAGTGAATTTTTAAGTGTCACCAAGTCATTAGAAAAATGGAACTCAACCGAGAACATTTTCGCGCCATAATTTATTACAACTTTCAGATACAATTATCGCAACAAGAATGCCTTGCTGAGTTACTGTCTGTTTTCGGCAACGAAGCGCCACATCAGACGACAATTTTCCGTTGGTATGGAGGATTCAAACGTGGACGGGTGAGTATTAGCGACCATCCCAGGGTGGGTGCACCAAAAACGGCAGTCACCCAGGAAAACGTCGATGCTGTGCGCAAACTCGTCATTGAAGATAGACATGTGACATATCGTGAGATTGAGGCGTCCTTGGAGATCCCAAAGACCTCAATTCAAAAAAAATTTACATGAAGAATTAGGATTAAGAAAATTGGTTTCTCGTTGGATACCCCACCTGTTGAATGCCGAGTAGAAAGCAGCCAGCGTTAATTGGTGTCAAAAAACGGTTGACTGTTTCAATTCCAGAAACTCAAAAAATGTGTACAGCATTGTTAGTGGTGATGAATCGTGGATTTACTGTTATAAACCAGAAAATAAACGACAGTCGGCTGTTTGGGTGTTCCAAGGTGAAGCAAAGCCAACAAAAGTCATGCGTTCTCGAAGTGTTTCGAAAAAGATGGTCGCGACATTTGTGTCAAAAGCGGGTCATATTGCAACAGTTTCTCTTAATGAGCAAATAACTGTTACTGTGGATTGGTATACCACCATTTGTTTGTCAAAAGTCATCACCAAGCTTCGAAAAATCAACCCCGAAAGAAGAATCATCCTCCACCAAGACAATGCAAGCTCGCACACGGCCCAAAAAACAAGGCAGTATTTAACGGACGAAAACGTGGAATTATTGGACCATCCTCCATATAGTCCCGATCTAAGTCCTAACGATTTATTTACTTTCCCGAAAATTAAAAACAGACTGCGTGGTCAAGGTTCCAGTCACCAGAAGAAGCAGTTGACGCGTTCAAAAATGCCGTTTTGGATCTGACAGTAAACGAGTGGAATAAGTGCTTCGAAAATTGGTTCGAGCGCATGCAGATGTATATTAATCTTCGTGGAGAATACTTCGAAAAACAATAAAGTCATTTAAAACTACCTACCGTGTTGCTTTATTTCCGTATGCAAAACTTAAAGGATATCCCTCGTATACCTACTACTTACTCTAGTGATGTGCTGCCTAGTTAATTTCGGTGAACTAGTTCGATAAGTCTTGTTCACTAAAACGAACTAATTTGTTGTAGGAACTAGTCCGCGAACGAACTATTTTACCCAATAATACCACATGCCAGTGTAAAACGTCGCCTTAAATCTGATCGTCAGAGGTAACAGCATCGGGCGCAGTTAGTTTTTGGATGGGTAACCGCTTCATAAAACTTCATACTGTTGATTTTTTGGTTCTTTTTTTTCTTTTTATTAAAATGGATGTTTCAAATTTAAACATTCCACATAAACATTCACCATAGTAGGTGTAGCTATGAAATATACACATTTTCTAACAATCTCAAATTATGTTAATTTTTGTTTTCACCAGTTCAGAAAATTTTAAATGAACAATACCTTTGATTAGGGTTGCGTGATGTTCTCCCTTTAGGAGTAACGGCCCTCTTTTTAGTATCGCAAACGAAAGCAAAGCAGAAAATGAACCGAGGAAGAAGAAAACATGCTCAGACTTTTGCAACCTTTTGCAGCAAGGACTATAGAAGTGAATAAGTATTTTAATGAACCGCTTTCACCAAGAACAGAGGATTCTCTGAAGATCATTTGAGGTGGTTAAAGAACATTTGTGTCTGATAGCGACATCTGAGTGGCTTTTTTTAAAGTCTTGTCAGAAAGAAGAGGTAGACTAGAAGCCAATAACATTCGAAAAATAATATATTTAAATGGAAATTTCTTAGTAATTGCCATTTTCATTTTAGTATTATTTTAGTAGTAATTTCTTCATTAGCGGCACTGGGTGATAAGTAGCATAAAAGTCAGCAAATTCATTTCTTTCAGCCTTTGTGTCTAACATAATTCATTATTTTTTTTAAATAGCTTCTACCTTCTACTTACTTGGTTGCCTGCGGTGGTGTCCCGTCTCATATCTCTATTCTTGTTCCTTCACTAGTTTGATTGAATCATCAGGTCCTGTAATACCAATGATTAACTAGTTCAGTCATAGGAAGTGTTGGTTTGAACTAGTTCGTTCGCGAACACATCACTAATTTACACCCCCTGGGCTACACGAAATCAAAAGGATAGCGCAGTATAAAATTTTCCATGTAAAATGGAGTGCTCCACCAACCTGTAACAGTGCCAACCAACTTATCTACCCTATCGTCGTATATCGCGAAATGTTTGTGACAGCCAGCTCGCAGAATTCAACAACTGAAAGTTGGCGAATAGCTGCAGACAGGAAGCTTCAATCGATTTAGATCGCGGACCCGAGATCCATATATTGCTGGTGACAAGCAACACAATGTGCCAACGCAAAAGTTGATGAATATGGTAGACGTGATATGATGTTATGATGGATGATTACCTTTTATAGGCTCGATGAACAGGCGGCTTGATAAACCTGTTCATTATGTCGGCAATGGCGAGGTTAGAAGTTGATGTCATCATACAAGCCTTTTGAGTCATTCCAAGATTCATTTGAAGGCTTTAGAGTTACCTTTATAAACGTTCTTTGAGGGGGAAACAATGACGCTTCCTTGTGGAACGTTTAAGGAATGATTTAAAATCTGCTTTTGTCATCACAAGTTCTCACCGATGTTAGGTTTCTCTTTGCTGGCCGTATCTATTTAATATTTTGGTGATACATTTTGGACGTTTTTTTGCTAAATCTTACTGAGCAATGCAAAATAGTAATAAAAAGTGTTTTGCTTCCTTGGTTTTATAGCGAATAACGATTTTATAGCAGGGCGGACTAGGTTAAATATAGGCAATTAGTATTTCAATATTGACTTGAACAGTTTTTACTAATGATACAGCCTAAAATTTTTCAAATATTTTATTCACAATCTGTAATTATTCGACGGTTTTTCATAATAATGAGTAAAATTACAAAAGTAAATATCCGAAAAAGGCAAGGAAAAATTCCTGTTATTAGAAGCTGCCAAAAACGACTTTATAAGTTTCGTTTATTTGCCTAACTGTTATATAAACCCTCTACTTATTTTTGTTTAATGTTATCCCATAATTGACTCTGTTATAATTAGTATAGATCCCTGTAATCTTATTCCAAGCACTATTATTAATTTTAAATAAAGGAGCTAATTACATTATTTGGTTTATTTTCATCTATACCTTTAAACTTGTCTAGTATTTATACTAATGCTGTTTTTTTTTTAATTTACTGTAACTCGTTATTACGAAAAACCGTCGATTAATAATATACAGATTCTGAGTAAAATAATCTTCAAGCTGTATAAATTCGCTCAAACTGTCAGTGTTTCAATACTGGTTGCATGTGTTTAGGCTAGTCCGCTATAAAATCGCCATTCGGTATAAAATTGAGAAGTTAAATAAACGCTTTTCACACCTATTTTGCATCACACAAAAAACCGAACAGTCCAAAACTTATCATCAAAATGCTAAATAGAAATGGGCATCAATCGATGACAGCCTGTGTTGACAACTGAGTAATACCGTTGTTAAATACTTCCTTGAACAATCCTCAAGAAAGCGTTATTTTTTGTTTAAAATTCAAGGAGAAATCATCAGTTTTCGTACTTTTAAAATAATAGAAGGTCATACTCTTTTTAATATGCCGGGTGGTCTTCCGACTTTCTCAGCCGTAGTATATATCGACTTTTCCCACCTTCAACATATCCTTTCTATGCAGTCTTTAATGTTATCATTTATTAGTTAAACGTGTTTTATTTTGCTGGTACCGGATAACATACGTAGATATGCTTTTATAAATGTTATATGACATATACGTGTACATCACGAAAAATCATGACACTCATTTCCGTCGGTCTGTCTGTCTCTAACGCGAAATGGTTGACAGCCAGCTAGCAGAATTCAACAATTGAAAGTTGGCGAATAGCTGCAAACAGGAAGCTACAATTGATTTAGATCGCGGACCCGAGATCCATATATTGCTGGCGGCAAGGAACACAATGTGCCCACGCAAAAGCTAATGAATATGGTAGACGTGATATGATGTTATGATGGATGATTACCTTTTATAGACTCGAGGAACAGGTGGCTTGATAAACCTGTTCCTTTTGTCGGCAATGGCGAGGTTAGAGGTTGATGTCATCATACAAGGCTTTTGAGTCATTCCAAGATTCATTTGAAGGCTTCAGAGATATTATCTTTTTTTAGATGATATATGACATATACGTGTACATCACGAAAAATCATGACACTCATTTCCGTCGGTCTGTCTGTCTCTCTGTCACACAAGGTTACCTACTTCTATTGTCACGTGCCAAAATCACATAACTTTTTTTTACCATTTTGATCACTCACTAGTAATTTGAATTTCTCCTTATTAACGGTAGGGTGTCGATTCTTAGGCTAAACCCTTTTTACTGATTTTCTTTTGGCAAATTTCATAGTTTATTGATTGTATAATTTCACACGTACTATATTATATCTTTCCTGATAAAATATCGTTTTCCCTCGTAGAGTTGGTTCCGCCCATTGGCAATCAACGCCTCCCTGTGATTTTTGTACGTACCAGCCTGTATAGGAAAATTTGGTTTCCTATCAAGATACGTTCTTTCAAAAACTTACAGAGGGGGCAGCGCCATTTTCTTTTGCTTTCTGCTGAGCCTTTTGGTTGTGCGAGGGTCGTCCGTTTAATTTCCAGATTCTGGGATATTACGCCTCCAATGCCAGATTATGGAGTAGTACCCTTTTATTTTGTACCTTACGTTTAGTTGTTTTGATTTGGGTGCTACCCCGTCCATTTTCTTATAGGATTTTAACCCTCAGCGGTAAGTTCTTTTTTGTATACCATCGGACCACGAGCATTAATGGATGTCCTGAAGAAGTTTGTTCAATATCTGCTTCCTTTTCCAGTGTGAAGGCATTGCGGAGAACCACCATTCACACTCCTCCAGTTTTGTTTTGTAGCCTGCTGTATTGCAGCCGATTTTGCTGGCAGCCGCCCCTTCCCCTTGAAACTATCAGTCAATTGGCGGCGGAAATAAAAGCCAAAAACGAACAAAATAAAAATTGCTCATACATCGTTTTTTGATGTTTCAGATGGTCCTAATCTTTTTCAGAAAAAAAAATAGTTTGTGGAGGATATATGAACATTTTTTGATCTTAGTGTAATATAGACGCTCCTAACCCCGGTAATTATATGCACCTTTTAGCCATATTTCACATATCATAGATTGTGAATTTGCATCGGATAGAGAAATGTTTTCGATTCGCGTACTCCTGCTTTCTAAGCTTACCGCCCGGTGAACCGGCCCGGCAGGATGACAAATCCATCCCACAAAACATATGTATATCTATACTGCAGCGAAAAAAAACATAAACACGGACCAGGCACGAAGTTGATGATGCACAGTAACTAACGGTAGGGCAGGGAAATAATGTCTATGGACTAATTGTAAGGGCCTGTTTGACTGACTTAATCCATTGAATTTCTCTGTTGAACATGTTCGTAACAGACTGTTTTCTCAGAGGATTTAAATTGCGCTAAGCTTAATCCTTTATGAACTGATGACGGCGTTGTGTATGATGTGCAGAGTCAATCTACTCGACGCCATTGTCATGTTGGTATATTTATTTGCTCCCAAACTAGATAACTCTACTACCCTTGTAGACATATTTCACAAAAAATAGATTTCCGTGTACATTTGCCCTTAAAAGTTAGAAGGGTAGAGAAATGCTTTCGATACGCGTCCCTGCTTCTGCTCTCTGGGTGCACCGGTTTACGTGCCGGTCTTGGCAAGTGCGCTGGCCTTACTGCCGCTGTGCCGCGTCGTGTGGTCAGGTATCGGGAAGAGGCAACGTGCCCAACTAGCAAAGTAGTGGTATAAGCTTTTGGTAAAAGAACCGTTCAGCTATAAAAGCTCTCTATTGTTGTTGCCTGAACCCCAAAATGTTGGCTTAATGTTGCAACATATTTGCTCTAAAATGAGGTGTTTAAAATATTCTTGTAGCATAGTTATACAACACCTTATAGGGCAAATTTTGAACTGTTGCATAAACGTTTATACAACAATTTTATACGGCATACTTGCAAGATAGTCAAAATGGTTGTGTTGTGGCATCCATGGTAACGTTTATAAAACAAACCCGAGCCTTGTTGCTTTGCTGTGCAATTTACTACCTTAGCCAACAAATTTCTTCCAATGGAAGAACTTATACAACCGTTGTTTAGTAACTGTTAAAGGCTGTATATATGCTAAATATGTTGGTAAACAACTTCACCATAACCTAACTTTCTGCTGTCATATTTTTGTTAAAATGCCATAACCAATGTTTTAAGACAAACAACGCATGTATATCGGTTCAAAAGGTTTTATCAACTGTACAAACAGAAGATATAGGTCTGGTACAAATTCTGGGTAAATCATTCGACTCTGTCGGTATTTCATTTCAGACATTTGTCAAATTGTTGTATAACACCTGCAGGCAACACCAAAATATTCTAATAACCTAAAGACAACATCGACGATGCCATGATTGTACACATATTGGCCAAACATTTATTCCTCTATTTAATATTAAATAATTATGTTTCAGTTCTAAATTACAGATATAAAGTGATAAACATTAGTGTAATTGTGTCTAAATATAGGATTTGTGGAAGATTTAACGCAGATAAGTTCAGTTTTCCATTTTAAAAATCTAGACATACTTTTGATCATTGTCAAAATATGAATCAAATACGAAGCCCGTAGAAATTGGGTAACTAATTTGCACGATAATCACAATAAAATTTGCTGCGCAAGTAATTCAATAGCCCTATATCACAGTGTAGAAGTTTATCATATACCTCTGTGTATGAAATTCACAATGGCCGATATGTAAGTAAACAAGATGACTGTAATGTGTTAGTTATATATTCTTCACTTCGTCTATACAATACATAAGAAATAGTTTGGTTGCAATAAAGTAGAATCACGTAACAGAATAGTTGTATAGTTGACAAAAACTGAATCTTGCACTGACGCAAATGTCCTATAGCGGCTGCAAGAGGCTTACACTTTTATTTATAACTGTTACCTGCAGCCCTTATTTAACCTCTAAAATGACTGAAGTGTCCTATTAGGTGTGCCCATTCCGCTTGTATAGCTGTTCTAAGAGGGTTTTGCCAATGTTCTTACATTATACAATACTGTTTAAGGAATACTGTATAATCATTCTTGCAACTCTAATAGGAGTGATAATTGTTAGTTGGGTGGTCAGGTGGACGGTTCGACTGACTTGGCCATTTAACTTCCCTGTTATACATGTTCTCAACTAACGTGTTATTATCCTTTTATTTCCTATGCCACTGTGCGGGAAAGTATTGTAATCGTAAAAAAAAATCGAAAAATAAGATACTATGTTTTTTGATGTTATATGACATTTACATCACGAATAACCATCTCACTTATTTCCATCAGTCTGTCTGTCTGTCGGCTAATGACTATGACTTGAGAAACACCTCTTGGATTTTGATGGAATTTCCATACAAGCTTACTACTATGCCAAGAACGAAAAATCTTTCTAGTTTTTGATAATAGGTCCAGTGGCAACAGTTACAGACAAAAAAAAAACCTCAATCTTCGTCTCTCTACTTGAAATGGGGAGGGATGGCTGATGATCCACTGAGCGATGATGCGTGTACATATATGCGTGTTTTTGTCACCGTGCTGCGTTGCCATGTTAATGGGTAGTTGGTACTGTTAGTAGAGCGGTAGACTAGATCGCAATGTTTTCAAATCTGTGAAGACTATGGAGTAATTGTATGAGCCTGTTTGACTGACGGAGTTGCATAAGAAATGCAGAGTCAACCTACTTGACGCATAAATCTTAGAGTTTCCAACTCTGTATGCACCGGAAGAATAACGTGGGGGCTTAGTCTTTCATCCGGTGGTAAAGTGATCCAGAAACGTGCTTATCGTCCTATATCCTGCTCTATATGTGGATACACAAGTACTCGAGTACCGGCATATACTCCGGAAACGTTCTTTTGACGCGAAATTGCCACTGCATCCCGAGAATATGCACCAAGCAAGCCTCTCATCTTTCTCAGTAATTAAAAATCTCAAATTACACAGTAGGGCAAGTATGCGTATGTGTGAGTGCGATGAAGCGAAAAAAAGAGTGTGACGGCCTCTGGAGAGGTTCAAACGCCTACAGCTCTCGGCGTTTTTTGCAATGTTCGCAGAAACGGGCGAGTTTGTAGGCCTTCTTTATATTTCTAGGAAATTGCTAACGGCAGGCCTAGTAGCATACACAGACGTAAACCAAGGATTACATGTTAAATTTCTCTTCAATTTTCAATCTTCGATAAGGGGGTATCGGGGAGGGGGCCCCGAGATGGACATCTTCCTGAACATGACTCATGCCCACTTGGTTTATACAACACGAATCTGGTATCAGATTTTCGCCAAAATCGACGGAAGTACCTTGAGATACTATTTTCCTTCTCCAGTATGAACCAGAATCCTTTTTTGAATTATTTTCTTGTTTGTGTTGACCAAATTCTGATTTTTTTTACAGAGGCAAAAACGTCCTCAACCAAAAAACAGAACTGCAGAAAGCTCTGGAAAAACAGAAGGACAACTTAGCGAAGAAAGAACTGGAGAGCTACATAGCATCCAAAACGCCAGAATTAGAAAAAGTTATCGCTGACAGGGCAAAACGGTTGCAGTCTTCCCCGGATAAGGTAAAAATCATATCAAGTTGGATGACTTGAATTTACTTGATTTTGTTTTGCATTACTCATTGATTAACATCTAACCTATACTTCACATGCAATTGCTTTGTTAGACATTTTGAGCTGGTTATATTTTATGAAGTGCTAACCTGGAAGCATTCTTTATTTCCTCATAGAACTACAGAGTCGACCTACTCGATGCCATTTTTTAAAACAGAACTATGTTTTATATTGAGTATTGTTTTTTCTTCAGGATGAAGATGATAAAGTAATCAACAAAGAGCTGCTTGAAGTTCGGATGAAGTTGAAAACTCGTAACGATGTCAAATGACTGTCTTAAAAATAATAATCAATGACTTAGATAGACTTGATCGTTTTTGTTAGTTGAAATCGTATTATTGACTACATTCATTCAAAGCTGTAAGTTTCTCCTCCTCAAGACTGTTGAAGTAAACTGTATATTTTTACGTTTTGAGTCATTTTGTTATAGACTAGGAGTGTGGTAGAAGTTTGAAGGACGCAGTCTTCCGATGAAAGTCCAAAATATTTTTTTTGTATGTAAGAGTTATGTTTTGCGATTGTGGCCATAACAGATGTAGATATGATTAATGTTGACGCAACACTTTGTATTGATACCAATCAAAATGTTGCATGACAATCAAAATAACATGGTATCCTACCTAGAACTACTACTACTACTATTTTTCAAAATGGTGGCATTTCTGGATGTACCGGATGTAGATACATACATGCTTATCTAAAATATTTACATGTATATCATCCTGTAGTGTAGCCGTAATTATATCAATTTTTCTCGTATTTTTGCATTTGCCATACGCTTTCCTCGGGGCTACAAAAAATACATTATAACAAAAGTGGTTTCCATTTGAAAAGATTGATTCTACGTTTCTAAAATCAAATTTTCATGATCTTTGTTTTGACCACCCTGAACTATTCGTTATTCAAATCCAGAAGAATGTAATCTACTTCAAGTAGGTTCCCTTACAATAAAAACTCGTTACTGATTATATAGCAAAGGCGAAAATACGAGAAAAAATTCTGCTTCTGTCATTTTTAAGCAAAATTTGAGATACCTCAAAAATGGTTGGACTTAGCTACAGGATAATATACATTCGGGAAGTGCCACAATTTTGAGAACATTTTAGCCGAATTGCTCCCGCCAACAGTTATACGTGGGGCAACCTGCATACGAACTTTGATATGAACTGCATTTGGACCGTGGTTCATCGGCGATTTTGGATGTAGGCCTTTATCAATGTGCTTTAGGAACCTCGAAATATAAAAAGTGTGGTCTTTGATTGTGCATAAAAAAATTCTGATGATGAATCATGTAAAAATGTATCATCAGATTACCTTTGAAATATGTTAGTAGTTATTTATTCTATATCTATTTTAGTGGCAAGCATTAATAAAATTTGCTATATCGGAAATATCGCATTTGAAAAGTTCGAGTTGTGTATTAGTCTAAAAAAGAGCCAGTGTTGAGGCGAAATAGACGCAGTGTCAGAATTTCAACATGGGTATGTTCAAAGAACTTGTAAACATAGACAAATATAGTTTATTTTCTGACCAAAATATTTACAAGCTACATAAAAGGTATGATAATAGTAATATATTTTAGTGTTTCGGAAATAATTTTTCTGTTTTTGTTTCTACATAATCTAAAGCAGTGGGTCATTGGTTGGGAAACGAAACCGGTTTTCGTATATAATTTATAACATGATACTGATACTGGTATTTCTCTAATATATCACTAATAATTTAAATACTGCCATATCTGTAACCTACAGAAAGTGCGTTCTTGTAAATATTTTAGTTACAGAATTGTTTTTGTATTTTTTTTTCTTTTAATTGGTATATTGTCAATTTTTCCTTAGTACCGACTTTGTCATCTACAAGTTGCGCAGATGTTTAGCTCATTTGTTTTGTTGGACAGCTATTTGCTAGATCTAAATTATATCGTTTTCTTGAGTTTGTGTTATAGCTTGAATGAATGACGTTAAATTAGTTTCGGTTATATTATGTGATAAGTTCGATTAGGATTTGTATTTTTATTATTTTACTTTGAAAAAGTGTGTAATATATGTAATGAAAATAAATATTATTTTTCCTAATGTTATTTTTTTGCATGGACCTTTAGCCATCTTTGCTAACCCTATATCGAACAATACTGATTCCTGCTATAATATTTCTTTCTTAACTGTTTGTCAAACATACCTAACCTACTGTTGAAGGTTACGCAGCCATTAGAATTTTTAGTGTAACAAAAATAAAGTGTTAGCCGTCTGTTACGTTGGTTTTGACAGCGATAACAAACAACGAATAGCGGAGAAAGAAGATATGTTATGACCTGCTTGCTCGTCGAGCTTTCCCGACCGGTTTACTCGCCGAGCTTTCCTCAAGAGATACTCGTCGAGCTTTCCTATCGAACTTACTTGCGGAATATTCCCGACAACCTTGCTTGCAGAACTTTCCAGACGAGTTTACTCGCCGAACTTTCATCAAGAGTTACTCGTCGGGCTTTCCTGCCGAACTTACTTGCCGAGCATTGCTGACATTCTTGTTCTGCGAGCTTTCCGGTGAGCTGACTTGCTGAGCATTCCCGACAACCTTGCTTACGGAGCATTCCTGACGTGTTTAATCGCCGAGCTTTCTCAAGAATTACTCGTCGAGCTTTCCTGTCGAATTTACTTGGCAAGCATTGCTGGCAATCCTGTTCTGCGAGGTTTTCCGATGAGCTTACTTGCTGAGCATTCCCGACAACCTCGCACGCAGAGCTTTGCCAACGAGCTTACTCGCCAAGCTTTCCTAAAGAGTTGCTCGTTGAACTTTTCTCTCGAACTTGCTTGCGGAGCTTTCCTCTCGAGCTCACTTTCCGAGCAATCCCGAAAACCTTGCTTGCGGAGTTTTCCGACGGGCTTGCTTGCCAAGCTTTGTTTAAAAAGAAAATTGAGTCTGTTTTCAGTATTTCTAAGGTGAACATCACACGATCAGAATTTACTGAGATCATTCAGTATTTATCATGGAATGCGATATTTAATGACCGTGTAGTCAGGACGTACGTAATTTTATTGATGTATAAGATTATGGAGAAATCAATTGATACTGATGAAGTGATTAGTAAATGCGGATAATATGGACCAGCGAATTTGAAGACATTAGAGTAGTAGCCAAGCCCACATGTTCACACTGCATTATTTGTAGAATAAATTGCGTAGCTCTAGTGCATACTTTTGGCTCGCTTTTCTATCAGTGCCTACCACAGTGACGGCATTGTATCAATATAATAATACTTACAGGCAGAAACATCTACGTTCCTTAGGCTTGTGCTGCTCTTTGCAAATTATGTAAGAAGTAACACTAAAACTACGAATTTAATGACTGAACTGACAAAAAATTGACTTATGTCAAGTGCACATTGATTCTCATTACAGAGCTACAGAGTATGAGAATAAGGAGACACACAAATCTGACTGACTCCTTCTACCTAGTCTGAATTCGTTGGTACGGACTACATTCGCCTTTGGGAGCATCGCTCTTATACGGCTAATGTATGGGAAGCTGTGCTGGGAAGGCTGATAATCCAGCTGCAAGATTTTGGTTGACTACTTTCTCCAGTACAATGTGGTACTTTTCAAATTATGCAGAGGCAAAGCATTAAGCAGATAGATCGACGGGAACGGTATAAAAAACTTTAGGTATATCCAATAAACATTATGTTGAAAATATTTCAAAATTTTATACTAACTGGAAAACAGAAACTACCCCGTAGATATCAGCTACAGCCAAATAGTTACCACAAGGACTGAATGCTTCGAATAATACTGTGTTTAAACGTTTTTATTTAGTTTGTTCATCATTGTCACATCATTCATGCAAACAGGTCGTTAGGCTTTGTCGTCATATCAAGTTACTTTGTTTTTGTCCGTTCTAAGTTGGAATCTGCATCTGTTGTGTAGAGTCCTTAATACCAATGTTATATTAACTGTATAGATTATGTTCAGAAGAGATTTTTGAATTTTTTGGCATTTAAGACGTGACTGTTTACCCGGAGCGTGGACATGATTATTACTTGCTATTAAATAGATTTGATCTTTATTCATTCGCATCTCGTCGTAAGCATGCTTCGATAATATTTCTTTATACAATTCTTAATGTCGGAATCGATTCATCTACACTACTGCACCAATTGACTTCCTAGTGCTTTAGCTTCACTCACGTCACAGCTGTAGCTTACTACCCTGAATTATTATTTCGTGGAAAAAATAACAATAAATGATTTAAAAGTAACGCAAAAATAATGTTATGCATCCTATTTACTTTTTTCTTTGATATTTTAATGATTTAATTCTACCAACTGATCTTTTAAAACCTGCTTTAAAGGGAAACAGCAATTAGAATTTAGTAGAAATATGATTTGAATAAAAAATAAATATTATCTAATAAACCACAAGAAGCGCAATTTTGCTAATTAATAAGCACCATTCATTAGTTTTTTTGGCCATAATCAAAATGTTCAATGTTTACCTTAAAATTTGCTAATATTGATAAAACACAAAGGAAGTTTGAAAGACGAAGTCCGACCTTGAATTTTTATATACGTATAATGTGCAAAATTTCCTCAAAATCAGTTCAATAATGCCTGAGGTATGCTATATTAATGATTTGTCATGTCTAGATAAATTGCCGTCTCCGTCCATGCTATCTAGCATTTTGCTGACAAATTTCCTGGCCCTTGGAGTCAACTACATCTCTCTGATCACACCTCTGCGGCATAATTTTTCTGGATACATGTCTTGAAGAACCATACAGTGAAAAAGACAGTTGTGACGTGGTGCTTCACATGAATTGGTACAAAATTAATACTCACATATGTAAAGTCTCCAACAATTTAGACTAGACCATTTTTTTATACCGAAACAGCCGCGCAGGCAGAAGCCTAATTGCCGAAACACTGCGGCTGCTATGAGGATCCCAAAGAAATTTTGTTGATCCGATTTTTGAACTGTCTAAGGTTAGTAGAACTGGGAACAGCTTTATTATTCCACAATCTCGATACTCTCGGTCGTATCGGTCAGTTCTGGAAATACGAAGTTCGACACGGTTAGGATGAGAGGCCAAAGCGCAGGCACATAGCGCGGCGGCATCGTGGAAGAGAGCTCTGATGAACAAAGCCCGTTGGTGTAGCGGTATAAGAGAGCTAGATCGCCGACGGCCCGCCGATGCGAAAGGGTGCCGAGACTGCCTGTTAGAGAAGAGTCATCGATCAGTAGGACAGCCCTATTCTGGACAGCATCGAGCATAAATAATGTAGTCGGGCCCGCAGCACCCCAAACGTGTGAGCAATACTCGAGGCTAGGTCTTATCTGGGCCTTGTATAGAGTGAGAAGGTCATACGGAGAAAAGTACTTCTTAGGCCTAAACATATGGCCTAGCTTTTTCCCAGCAGCTGCCGCTATTGACGAAATGTGTTCGTACCAGATCATGTCCTCGGTAATATGAACTCCGATCAGCCGAAATGAACGGCTCCTTGACAGAACTCGGCCATCCATCGAAACCGGATCAGCTCCAGGACGCTTTTTGTTCGTCAAGGTATAGTACTGTGTTTTGGAAGCATTAAACTGTACAAGATTGTTGAGTCCCCAAGCAGTGATAACCTGCAGGTCTCTCGTCAGAGAGGAAGTCGTCGCTAGTCTTCTTTTTTTGAGCTCGGCGGCAGAGATCAGCTTTTCACTATGAATTCTTGCATGTAGAGTGCCGTCATCAGCGAAGCTTTGGATTGGGTTGATCGTGCAGGAAAGGAGATCCTTTATGTAAGAGGAACAGTGTCGGAGCCAAGACCGATCCCTGGGAACACCCGCGTTGACGTTGTGGGATGAAAGGATAACCCGTCAATTACGACCGATATCTTGCGGCCAGAGAGAAAGTCAGCCACCCATGGGAGGCCATAGGAGGGAAGTTTGCATAAGAGGGCAGCGTGCCACAGCTGATCAAACGCTTTTGTGATATCAAGAGCAACGACATGAGCCTCACCATAAGACTGGATGACTTTACTCCACAATTGCGGGAGGTCCCCTGTAGATCGCTGGTACCGGAAAGCATACTGCCTGTCGCTAATCAAGCTGAGACATTCGGGATAGTCCAGAAGCTGGATAATTTCGGTTATCGAAGAACAGACAGTCGACGCATCCGCGTCAGCGCAACAAACATCTCTCCAAGGAAAAGTAGAGAAGTCTCTGAGCCCCTCCCAGTCGCCATGTCTGTAATGCCAAATTTTGCTGCTTGGGCAAGCTTCTGCTGCCACAGCGGGTTCTGACCGAAACCTAACCTCCAGATCACCGTGGTCAGAGTTACTAGTTACAGGACTGCATTGGTGTAAGGGACAGGATCCGTGGTCAGAAAGAGATCCAGCATGTGAAGAGACGCGGGGCAAAGGGAGGGCTCGTCAGCTGGGTCAGCCCTTGAGTATGAGCGAACTCCTCAACTGCACGACCTGCTGCATCGGTCTCATTTGAGCCCAACCAAAACTCGTTATGGGCATTGAAATCATCGAGGAGAACTACCTCTGAAGCGGGGTGATTGATGTTTAGGTAGTCGATCTTGACGGCAAGGTAGTCAAGTAGGTCATCCCAGTTATGGGCCGAGGAAGAGCGATAAAGGCAGCAAATAAATTTGGGGGATGTTTTGGAGTCGAGGCGAATCCACAGAATGTCCTGGTCTGATTCCAAAGAAACGACTCTGGAGCAGGAAATATTGCTGCGGACAAAAGCCACAACTCCCCCGTTCTTTCTCAGATTGGAGTGCACCTTGTAATTGGAAAGCTATGGTTAATCGGTGCAAACTCTGAGATTTTTGTCTCCGCCAAGAAAAGCATGGCGGGATGAGTGGATTGCAGATAGTGATGAACAGCATCAATGTTGCTGTTAATCCCGCAGATGTTCGTGAAACAAACATGCTGATGAGTTAGCAAAAAGCACATATCGGCCATCCATGGTTGGCTGTCTGTGGTCGGATTGACATATTACAGGTAAAGTTTGGAGGGGTTCTGATGATCACTGTTTTTGCCTTAGCTTCAGATTCGAATATGATGAAATTACAGTCGATCAGTTCAGTAGTGATCTCAAATCGCCGATATGCTAGAAAACTGGTATTTTCAACTCCTGAGGTTTGTTTTATGTTAATTATTATCAAATAAGGCATTTAAACAAATTATTCTAGATAGTATCTCAAAAATTCGGTATTACCAGTGGTGAAGAGTCAAAAATGGCATTATACCAAAATGATTTCCTACATGACACTCCTACTGTTAGACTAAATTAGGGTTATCCAGGGTGATTTCGACGAACAACACGTTTGTGTAGTGAGTACATATAAAACTAAAAAAACCAAAACGAAGAATTGTTCCTCCAATAAACTCATGTATGTTGTAGTGACCCAATAGGAGTACATCTGTATGGCATAGTCTTGCGAAAAATCAGGGGAATACATGGTGACTCCTCAACCCTTGCATGCATAGAATCACCCTGTAGTCCCCAAAGCTATGCCATAAAGTTATACTCCTGTCAGGTCTCTACAACATGAGTCTGCTGGTGGCACAGTTCTTCGTTTGGGTTCTACGATGTTTTTTCTATTCTGACGAGTCAACCCTTGTATGCGCAGAATCCCTCTGTAGTCCCCTGATTTCTCGCAAAGCTATTGCAATAAAGATGTATGTACTCCTATAAGATATCTACAACATATATGAGTTTGTTGTTTGTTGATGGCACAATTCTTCGTTTGGGTTATGCGATTTTTTTCTGTTTATGCGCAGAATCACCTGTAGTGTAGTCCTTTGATTTCTCACAAAGCTATGCCATTAAGTTGTATCCTATGAGAACTCTATAACATTATGAGTCTGTCGGTTGCACAATTCTTCGTTTGCGTTCTGCAAAATTTTTTCCTGTTTTCACGAGTCAACCCTTGTATGCGCAGAATCACCCTGAAGTGTCCTGATTTTTCGCAAGGCTAAGCGATAAAAATCAAATCCAAGCGAATAACCAAAATTTCTGTGTTATGTGCCGTGGTTATAATATGGTTCAAAATGACACACGGGTTGATGACGTCAGTTACACGAATCTCTTGAACGCGTTGGTTTTAACTGCGGTTTTGTTGCAAGTTGTTTATTTTAGAAAAGCGCGTATATAATCTCTGATTATTTTTATTATCACTTAATAATCGGTGCTTTTTCGTCTACAACTGTATATGGAAAGTTTAAATAAGAAAGCTTTCATAATATTCATGGGAGAAATGTTTTTTTCAGATTTTTTTTTAATGATGGAAGCATGGTTTTGTAGCTATGATAACTCTTGTGGTATATGGCTTCACAGGATACTTTGTTAAGCATAGGAACTACATTTAAAGTGTCCCCAACAACTGTAATGAGTATAACTAATGAGGTGCTCCACTTTATGGTAAAACTGAAGTCAGCCTATATCATTTTTCTCAAAAATGAACGCGTTGGTTTTAACTGCGGTTTTGTTGCAAGTTGTTTATTTTAGAAAAGCGCGTATATAATCTCTGATTATTTTTATTATCACTTAATAATCGGTGCTTTTTCGTCTACATCTGTATATGGAAAGTTTAAATAAGAAACCTTTCATAATATTCATGGGAGAAATGTTTTTTCAGATTTTTTTTAATGATGGAACCATGGCTTTGTAGCTATGATAACTTTCGATTCTCTAAGTTTTTCCGCATGTCAAAGAAAACATTTATTGATTCAGCAGAAATGATGAAAAAAGAAATTAGCAAAACCGTATACAGGTGGATATCATCTAGTGAGTTTATATGGCCATATTTTAATATTCTTGTGGTATATGGCTACACAGGATACTTTGTTAAGCATAGGAACTACAATTAAAGTGTCCCCAACAACTGTAATGAGTATAACTAATGAGGTGCTCCAATTTATGGTAAAACTGAAGTCAACCTATATCATTTTTCTCAAAAATGAAGCTGAAGTACAATAACAATATCCAATACCCGGCAAAATTCTAACTTGTCACATTTCAAATAATAACCAGAAATATAAAACTACTCTTGAGTTGGGTAAATACCACAATTTTGCGGTGATAACTATGACATATAACAGCTGATGCGTGACGTCACGGATCTTATAACCAAACTGATAACTACACTCGCTTGAACGGATTGGTAAATACCAACCCAAAATGGTAAATACCATTTCCTTTTGGTTATCCGCTTGAATTTGATTAAGATGTACTCCTATTGGGCCTCTACAACATATATGAGTTTGTTGGTGACACAATCTTCATTTGGGTTCTGCGATTTTTTGCTGTTTTGGAGGGACAACTCTTGTATCCGCAGAATTACCCTTTAGTCCCCTGATTTCTCGCAAAGCTATACCATTAGTTGTACACCACACCTCTCTCTCCTCTAAACTAAAAACGGTCATATGTGACCATGTGACGGTCATGAGTGATTTTACCTCGTATACGCTGACGTGGCAATTTTTGGCCGTTTTACCCCGAATTAGAACACATCCGTAAAGCAATTTTTAAACTACCTACCCCAAACTAGATACATATTGACAAGCAGGTTTTGAATCGTTTTACCTCAGATTACGTTAATTGCATCTAGATATGATAAAAACGAATACACTTGGAACAATTCAAGCTTCAGTTTGGTTTACTTCTATTTACTATGTATAGTCAATTTAAACACTCGTTTACCCACTCATTATATCCAACTATCGATCTGAGTTTGCATTTATCAGAATAAGTTTCTATAATCAAATTCAAGTGGATAACCAAATGAAAATAGTATTTGCTATTTTGAATTGGCATTTACCAATACGTTCAAGCGAGTGTGGTTATGTTTGGTTATAAGATCCATGACGTCATGAATCAGCTGTTATATGTCATAGTTATCACCACAAAATTGTGGTATTTACCCAACTCAGGAGTAGTTTTATATTTCTGGTTATTATTTGAAATGTGACAAGTTAGAATTTTGCCGGGTATTGGATATTGTTATTGTACTTCAGCTTCATTTTTGGGAAACTTGATACAGGCTGACTTCAGTGTTAGCATAAAGTGGAGCACCTTATTAGTTACACTCATTACTGTTGTTGGGAACACTTTAAATCTAGTTCCTATGCTTAACAAAGTATCCTGTGTAGCTATATAGCACAAGAATATTAAAATATGGCCATATAAACTCACTGGATGATGTCCACCTGTATACGGTTTTGCTAATATCTTTTTTCATCGCCTTTTCATAATGTCTGCTAAATCAATAAATGTTTTATTTGACATGTGGAAAACTTTAAAGAACTGAAAGTTATCTTAGCTGCAAAACCATGTTTCCATCGTTGAAATTTTTTTTCTGAAAAAAAAACATTTCTCCCATGAATATTATGAAAGGTTTCTTTTTTAAACTTTCCATACACCGTTGTAGACGAAAAAGTACCTATTATTAAGTGATAATAAAAATAATCAGAGATTATATACGCGCTTCTCTAAAATAAACAACTTGCAACAAAATCGCGGTTAAAACCAACGCGTCAACCGTGTGTCATCTTGAACCATATTATAACCGCGTCACATAACACAGAAATTTTGGTTATTCGATTGGATTTGATTTATTTCAACATTTGTTTTAATTATTCGACTTAGGTTCAAACAGAATTTGGAACCGATTGAAATAAGCTCATCTCTAGCTGTCACTTGACAGCTGACATAACCTCAATAATATGCTATCAAAAATGATTGTTAGATAGTGATAAATAAACAGGATAACAACCTGTTGATTATACATCATGTGGTGCTACAAATAGCAGAAGGCAAAATTTAATTTCAAACCAGCACATTCCTTGTGATTGCTCATTATTTTTAGTGTTGCAAGATTTACACAATAGTTCAACAATGACAGTAACATACAATGCAGAAGTGGCCACTGTCCGAGGCCTAGGCTGCTTTCTCAAGTTATTAGCAAGGTAAAAAAAACCCCAAAGTAAGCTAGATACTACAGATTTTGCCCTGTGATTTTTATGTATGTCTTTTTTGGGCTTTCAGTTACACAAATATCACACGATTAGGACTGCATTTGTGAATTTTTAAAAAGTGTACATTCTGTAACAATTTCAGTGTTCATAATTGTTTGATGTACCTGTACCATGAATTCATAAATAGAACAAGGTAATCCTGGAATATGAAAAGTGCACTTTTCTTCCCAAAACCTTGAGAATAAGAGCATTGTATTACATTTCCAAGTGATTTGCAAATGCACACCTGTATTTACAGTATTTACTGTGGTCTGATCATCATATTTACTGACCATTCCTTCAGTGTCAATGGATTCTAGGTAACCTTATATATCAATAACTAGCTTAAATCTGCGGCTCTACTCCCGTGGAAGTAATATAAAGTATAGGTGATATGTCTTGCATTAGTTTGAAGGAGAAATACTCAAAGTAATACAATAATTACTTTGGTAATAGATATTTTTTATTCAACATTTCAATGCAGCAATCTATAAATGTGAATGTCTCTCCAGTCTGACAGCATCATGTCTGAACTGCAATATGAAGAGACATACAAATTTGTACACTCACACATTTGTACATGAAGGAGGTTACAGGCATGTATATCTATAAACTCATCATCAGATTTGCTTTTACAGGGTGTTTCACAACTTATCCGACAAATTTTAACCACATATGCACTGTTACCAAAGAAGTTGATTTCACAAAAAAAAAACAAAAGTCCTACAGACATCGAGATAATAAAATCATATAGTTTAACAGTTCACTTACTTATAAATGCAAGCTTGGGCGCGTCTAATCTAATTTCAGTGCACTAATTCAAATACACCACCTTCCTGCTGTGCCTGAAGTCTCAAATTATCGGTAGCCACTGTGATGCAGTCACGCAATTCTTCAATATTCTGAACTGGAGTATGGTATACCTGGTTTTTCAAGTATCCTCGTAAAAAGAAGTCCAGAGGACTTAGATCAGGAGACCATGGAGTCATGCAAATCATTCCGATGAAATTCCAAATACTGGTGGCCATCCATTCAATCTGGCAATATGAACGGTCCAATTAGACGTTCATCGACAATACCTGCCCACACGTTTAAAAAAAACGATGTTGGAAGTGTGACTGGATCACTGCGTGAGGATTCTCAAAGGACCAAACGTGTGTATTATGAAAATTGGTTATCCCATTACGAGTAAAAATAGCTTCATCGGTGGCCAAAATATCAGCTGTAAAACGGGCATTTCGAGCATTTTCTTGCAACAACCACTACTCACAAAATCTTACTCTTAGGGGGTAGTCTGTAGGTAGCAACGCCTGGACTCTGGACATGATAAGGGTACAGTTGGGCCTCATGTAATATGCGCCACGCTGTTGCATGTGACACTTCTGGGACCTGTTGGGCTAACTGCCTTGTGCTTATTCCCGGATTTTCTTCTACAATATCCAAAATTTCTTCTTCGGCATTTAAAACGTGTTGTGGGCGAACAAAACCCCCATACACTCCACGTGTGGGGCGGAAATCTCCACTACCACGTGCACAATAATGGAGAAGTTTCGTGATATTCAGAATCGCATCAGTAATGACGTACCAGCAAAATATAGACTAAATATAACCAGTCAGTGAAAAAATTATTGAAATCGGCCAATAAATGACAGATAAATTGATACTTAAATTTGGCGCATTATAGCGCGAAATCATAGCTGCCGTTCGTTCACGTCTGACGTCACACTTCTCTAGTGCCCAGCTTCTCGTCGCGTAGGTGTTCGACAGCGTCTGTGCGTTTAGTCATTAGTTTATATACAATACTTAAGATACACCTGTGCGCTCGGACTCGTTCCAGTTGATAACTATTGAGTACTGCGTAGGTTCATACCATTATGGACGCCGCATGTGAAGGTACGTAGAAAAAGTTTATTAAGGGTTGTAATTGTTGTATTCGTACAATTTGGAACGGTACAGTATTTATAACAACCTTTTTTTCTTATTTCGCTCATAATCGATCGTATATGCTGTCAACTAATAAAACAAATTGGGGCGGAAGACGTTTAGCCTACCATGTGTCCCGCAGTATGTGTGCCTATGCATGTGTTTAGGAGATTGAGTCGGCTCCGGCCCAGGAATTGGCCGCGGATGTTGCAACTGGATACTGAAGTGTGACGTCACGCGTAACGTACAGATGGAATAAAAATATTCTCGCGGGGCGCAACTTTGATAGGCTGTAACTTTTTTGTTTTTAGAGATCAATTAATAATTTTTTCACCATTTTGTTTCATTTTCCCCAAACTTGCATTTGAGCTATTAACACAAAATGGTAAACTTACATACAAACGAGAAGCCGCTCGAGAATTTTGAACTGCTTCTCCGTACGCTAAAACAATGTCCACTAACTCCTCATTAGTGTACACATGTGCCATTTTTATTAATAAATAACTAAAAACATAAACTCGCAAAATACCTTCTTATTTAACTTCACAAAAATCGACCGTTATTCATTCAGATCACCCACGATACAGATTAAACCTTATTTACACGTTCTTATCAGTATGAAAAAACAAAAAATTGCTGGATTTTGTTTTCGTCAGTTGTTTGGTACAACATTTGCTACAATAAATCATTATGATGCACGCAAAATACAGATATTTGTTTTTCAATTTACATATTATTGAAACTCAGGTTTATAACTTAATTTCTGTAGGGCTTTTATTACATTTTTTATTTGAGAAATCAACTTCTTTTGTAACTACATATGTGGTTAAAATTTTTCGGATAAGTTGTGAAACACCCTGTATTTACAGGATGTCAATGAAATACCTGTATACCTCAAAAACTTGACAACCATCCATTTATTGGATAAGCGATTTTACGGAAAACTTTAGTATAACAAAAGTAATTTGTCTATGATCTCAAATATGACCTCAAAATGACCTCTAATGGAATTTGAGACTAACTATGATCAAAGTAAGTCTTGCTATTACTTTCTATCATGTCACTCACTTTCAAAAGCTTGTTTAGAAAAAGGATACCACCCTGAATAGTAGAAGTTAACCTTAATTATACTTGTCCCTAAGATCTCAAATCCTACTGAACTTGGAGTCTTAGATGTATAAGCTTGTTTCCTGTGTTTTCAAAAATTTTAGAAAAAAACATACAGAAACAATATAGATCATACTTGACATGAAACAAAACACCAAACAAATCTAAAGCAACGGTAAGAAAAGGAATTTCAGAATGCAGTAAATGCACAATGCAAAAGTCCTTAATCATTTCTGTTGGACCAGCCATTGAGCGGTTCCGCGTCAGACATCTCATGGCAAATTCCATTAAGCCATTTCGGGTGTAGCCTATAAAATGTACATTTCAAAGTTACTTCGCAGGAAAAAAGTAGCTTATGTGCAATTCCAGATTACAATATATCTCTGTACCAAATTTCATCCAGATCCTTTCAGCCATTTTGGCGTGATTGAGTAACAAACATCCACACTTTCTCATTTGTATTAGTAGTAGGTATAGGGATGATGTCCTGCCTACTAAGTCAATAAATATCAAAATCAAAGATAAATAATGATGGATCACAATAAATACTGATCGTAAATTGGATCTCTCGTTTAGTTGTTAATTTGCCTTATTAGTTTTATTTATTTTATTTTTCTGGTGATGTTTGTATCTCAGCATTTTGTTTTAGGTGGAGAGGCAGTATCTACAAGTTAGTGTGGATGGATTTGATATTATTTTTAACAATTTACTATAGTTTAAACATTACATATAGGTATATCCTAGATGAAAGTGGAAAACAGTAAGTTACTCAACTATTTTAAATAATACAATGCCCTATACTTTTTGTTACCAATCATATGAGTGGGGATGTTTCGAAAAACAAAATTATAGATTGATGAAATCTAAATAGTAATTTATTAGCGTCAGAGTGCCAAAATTGAATATTATATGACAGATGGAAAAATATAAGTAACGTTTTGTGGAATACATGTCATGATATATGTAAAAATGATATTTTGTTGCAATTGTAAGACTTCCCATAGTAATAAATGAAACGAATCAGAAATATCGTTCAACTATCATAATGCTATTAGTCACTGTTGTCTCTTATGCCAATCGTAAATAATACAAAGCACTTATTTTTTGTGTAATGGAAGATGTAGGTATTAGTGTATGCTCCTATTCTGGCGAAATTGATTAATCAATATAAGGTGTTTCCAACATTTTGTATATTCTTGTTCAGAAGAGCATTCAAATTTATATTGATCATTTTACCATTTAGTAAAAATTTGTAAAATATAACTGGTTCTAGCAGCCAATTCTTCGGAGCATTAACAGATTTTGGCAATGCACTGTATGATAGGGGTGGTTTCACCATTAGTGCAAATAATATTTAAGATCAGTGTTTCTCATTATACAGCCAGTTAGAAATGTTGCTATAGTCTAAAAATGGTTAGTAACTATAAGTTCATGCAGTCTCATCTTCGGGCCAGTCGTGAGAAAATGCAGTTCACCTAGCCAGAAATGCTGCCACAGTCTAAAAATGGATGAAAAATGTATTTTTTATTAGATGCCTTGTAGGTATCGTCTTATTCGTACCCGTCAAAGGGGTTGATTTCAACCCTTGAACGTGACGAAATGCAGATTTTTGTATTTTCACCCAACCAGAAAAATTGTTACAGAGTTAAAATGGAAAGAAAATTTGATTTCACCCCTTGAAGTTGAGGAAATACAGTTTTTTGTATTTTCCACCAAGCAAGAAAGTTGCTACAGACTAAAAAGTGTTAATTTTGTTATTCGTGACCATTTTATGGTTAGATGAAAAATGCAAAAAGTGCATTTTCTCATGTTCAAGGGATGAAATCAACCACTTCGGCGGGTCCGAAGAAGATGAGACCTATATGGATTTATAACTATTAACGAAATAGATACCTATCATCCATTTTTAGACTGTAGCAACTTTTCTGGCTATGCGAAAAATGCGGAAAACTGATTTTGAGTATCATTTGTCGTGTGGGTGAAACCACACCTATGGTGCTGTATATTGCAAAGATCAGTTGGAAATATGATTCATCAATAACTCTGCAGTTGGTACAGTAAAAATGGCTGCTGAAAACTGGCTGCTTCACAAGAATGCCCAGAAGGATAGGCAGCTAGAAACTGACTGCTAACTTCAGAATGGTTAAAGTTCAAACTGTTTTTTGTAAT
Organism: Acanthoscelides obtectus; assembly: GCA_963669975.1. Taxonomy (NCBI): domain Eukaryota; kingdom Metazoa; phylum Arthropoda; class Insecta; order Coleoptera; family Chrysomelidae; genus Acanthoscelides; species Acanthoscelides obtectus. Next base: position 50,946,904 of record CAVLJG010000001.1, on the reverse strand, counting down.
CTGTATTAATTATTCTTAATTAATAAATTTTATAGTTTCACTTATTAGTCTTTGAATTCAGTGTAGTTCTCACTATTTTTTTCAGAGTATTTGAATCGATGGTGATATACTGTAAGGACTATGTTAATCTCATACCATTGTCATTTGTCCTTGGTTTTTATGTATCAGTAATAATGACAAGATGGTGGAATCAGTATACTTCTATCCCACATCCAGATCCTTTAGCAGTGTTTGTCAGCGCTACAATACATGGACAGGTATTTACTTTATATTTTCTTCTTAAATGTGTATGTTTTTTATAATGTACAGGATATACAATAATTTTGAACTGGCACTGTCGACTGCTTTCTACAATGGAAGAGGGGTGTGTTACAAGTTACAGTTCCAGTAGCATAGTGATAGAAATGAGTCAGTCTTTTTTTTCATATATGCAAGAATATTGGATATATACTTCGTTCTCTGTGACTGACTAGTGTACAAAACTCTGTCCAAAGGCATAATTTGGGGCGCTAAGTCCGAATATTACCATCAAAAAATCCTTTAGTGTTACGAAGCGTCATTTTATTGGAAAAATGTACTGTTATGGTCTTACTGTTGAGCCTACCCAAAACTGAAATATTAATAATCTACGCCCCCGATTTAATGTAGGAACAAAAATTCTTCCAAAATGCATATACGCAAGATATTTTGGAATTTATCTTAATATGAACTGAAAAATGAAGTTTTAGTTTGCAAAATTTCTGTTGTCGTTTCCCGTGATTCGATAAACCGACAAGACTGAATTCAAATATGCCTATCAAAAACAGTGGCGTATATAGGATTTGAGTTCAGGGGAGGCCCATTCGTTTTGGCAGAGGGGCGGCTTTCTTTATTATTATTTTGTTCGAACTAAATGGTCAACATAATGTAAAAAGGTATTTAATAATTAAATTACCCTTAACACAGCGTAGGGTCGCGAGGGATGTACATGGTATTTTAGTCTTACTTTCCAACAGTGGCCACGTTTGACTTTTCCTAAACTGTTACCAAAAAAGTGTATTTTGAACCTCCCAAATATAAGTTTTTGCTTATTTTAGGTATTTTATTTAAACTATTTTTAAATTAAGCTAAACATTCCTGGACTGAGCGTCTGGGGCACTTGATATACCTCATCGTCTTATGCTATGACTAATTCAAGCCGTTCGAAAAAACAGTCGATGTTTCTAGATGTTCGGAAAATTTTTGATCTTTTTTGGCAATGAATGTTAACAATTCCCGGTAATTTCCTCTATTGTCAGAGTCATCCCCTTCAAAATGAATGATAATTCCTGTTTTGCCAAAAAACATACGGTATCTAGAAGTGTGCTGCCTAAAAGCTTGGTTAAGACAACTTTCGATTCTTGTTTTGCCAAACTGAAACATGTAACGGAGAAATTTCGTGTCTCATCTTTAGAGCTCTAAAACTATTTAAATCGTTGACTCCGCTGCTGGTCCACCCAATTTTTTTGTGTATAAAACAGAAGACATCGCCAGCAATACAAGCTGTTTTTTTGCAACCACATAACCAAGAGTTTCCATATACCAACTTAATTTAAAATATCAAACTACGTTTTTTTATTCCTTTTTAAAATTATCTAAAATAGATGTTGGTCTTCCATTTTCAATGATCTCATTTTTTTCTTAAAAATGATACAAGGAGAATGATGTAGTTGAACGATTACGCAGCGACACTCGTCCAACTTTAATTGCACGCACACTACATGTAACCAAAAAGGCTATTGACGAGTGAGAAGTGACTAACCAAATCAAAAAATGGTAACAAGCCCACATAATAGTCGCAGCGCCCCACGCACTCGGGTGGCCGCGATTAGACACGAGCCGGTACCGGGGTCCCCGACGGACTACCAAGTATATCCATAAATGAAAGTGGTAACAACCGAGAACCAAGTCGAGGCGAGTCAGCTTCATCGTGTTCGCAAAACCTAGACACTATAGGGCGCATTATTTTCGTGGGGCTAATTTGCTATTTACTGAATTACTATTACATATCGCTGTTGGTAAACAAGTAAATGAAATTATTTCACAGTACTTAGTCATAAAATATTTATTTTTAAGATTTTTAACTGTTACCAATGGTAACAATCGTTACATGGATGCTTCTCCACTGCTTTCCAAGTGTCTTTTGTTTTCATAATTTCGAAGTGGTGGACCAACAGATATTGAAAGAAGTGATATTGTTCCTCTAAAAAACCTGCAACTAGAATTTTTAAATTTAATGTCTCCTTATAGATTGAAAACAATACAACTTGTATAGTTCTTTCGAAACTTGTCGATATGACAGGTTTCAAAAATATTACAAATAACGTTATTTGTCTTCATACTGTACTGAAAAAAGTATGAACAACTTTATATTTCCATTTTGTACAGCGAAAAGAATATCTTCGTGATTTTTTCAGTATTTTTGAAGCGGTGTGACTCAAAAATATCCCATCACAAAATAAAAATCTATGTATATCTCTCGATACCTAGCTAAATAGCTATTAAAGCTTTAAAAACAGGTTAAACAATGTTTGACCTACACATAAATTGCTACACATAATGTCTTCATGAATTTCGGTTCATTTCTATATCTAATCGCAAAGCTCTAGCTTTGATGGAAAGATAAAAACTGCACATTTTTTTGGTTTCAACATCCTAGTCTCTCATTTCGAACCATCATTAAAATGTTAGAACCGATATTTGGTACTCCTCAATTCTAAAACATCCTAAACTTGAATTAGCTGCTGGTTTGTAAATTATGGAATGAATTTAGCGTATTTTGGACACTCCCCATATAAAAGCTATATCTACGTCCGTGGCCACGACAAACTAATAGTTCACCTAAAAGCTGGCAGATTTGCCCCTAAAATTTAATCAGCATTTGGTTTCGTTCGGGATGCTTGGTCTCCCTGCTCCTTATATTCGACACTATTCCAAAAATCCTTCAATAGACATTAATCTTATTTTAGGATGAAAGAGGAAGGGTTATGAGACGCACCATTATGAGATATGTTTGTTGTTGTGTGGCGATGATTTTTACTATGATTTCTCCAAGAGTGAAAAAACGATTTCCAACCTTGGACCATTTCGTTGAAGCAGGAATGCTTCAACAGAGTGAAAGAGATATTATTGCTGATTTGGATAAGAAGTTTCCCAAATATCCAAAACATTGGTGAGAAATCAATACAAATTATATATCACTTAAAAAAAATAAGAATGCCATTTTAACACTAATTAGCTCTATCACATATGTGATACAGCTAATTAGTGTTAAAACGCAAATAAAGTAAATAAGATTTAGTACTCTTTACAGCTGTAATGAAATCTTACATTTACGTTTTTCATAGCCTCAAAGCAATATAAAATTTGACCTACCATAAACAAAAGTTATGGGTGTCTATGTAGTGGTGAATCATGCCATGGTTATTCTGTTTCCAGTAAACGTGAATGTGCTTGCACCAACGCCATAATTTTTATGTTACAAAGTTTGCGTGACATAACTGATCTATTCCAGTTTGACATGGTTGTATAATTTATTTAAAATACATAATTATAGGTTATCTTGACGGCTGTTGCATTCTTATGCTGCAAGTGAATATAATAGATGAACCTTATTATAAAAGGTTTTTCAGCAAGATGTGGTAATTACATTGTTTGTTTCAGGTTACCAATAGTATGGGCGTCTAGTATAGTAACTAGAGCTCGAAAGGAAGGTAGGATAAGAGACGATTTTGCTGTGAAAACACTTGTTGACGAATTAAATAAATTCAGAGGTCAATGTGGCATCCTGTTGCAGTATGATCATATTAATATTCCCTTAGTGTATACTCAGGTATTTATCTGATCATATATCTCAAAAATATCTTCAGTCTCTCATGCACTACGAAATGTCTACACTTTCATTTTGTTCTATTTATAAAGTGTATATAAGATAAGCTTACAAGCCTAAACCCCCGGATCCACCCACGTGGAAGTAGTGTAAAGATCATTCGTTTTGCATTAGTGCAAGGTAATATTCAGGGGGGCAGCTGCCCTCCCCCCTTTTCCTTAGCTCGGCAATTAAATGGAGAGATAATTTTTTACAAAAATTAAATTATACATTTAGAGCTTTCCACAAGGTTAATTTTGCTGAAAGCACTATATTTGTTATGTGTGTTTCAAATTCAAACCTGGGCTTTGGGATCTCTTATGCATCGATAATTACTGACGTCTGGGCTACCTGGTCAATATATATCACATCTCATGATTAATATATTGACGGGTCACAGTAAATACTGATCTTGAGACATTCGCCTAAACTACGCGGAATTCTTTATGGGCAAGTTGCTTAGGTAAATAAAAAAAAGAACTTGGACAGTTTTGGAAATTCAAAGTATTTTCGAATTTACTCCAAGTCGTTTTTATTTTTCCCTAACAAAACTTAAAACTTATCACATACATAACATCACATTCAAATTGTCTATTTTCAAACTAAATAAGTAACAATGACAACATGCAATTTATTTTGCAATCCCATCTGAAATAAAGTCAGGAAAAAATAAAAGTGATTTTTCAGTAAGTGCGAAACAAATGACAATCTGATAGGCCTACCTAGTAATTCTGCATTTTTTGAGATAATTTAAGTTTGGCACTGTCAATGTGTCTTATTATACATTTTTAGGATCAGAAGTCAAAACTCTATTCAAATGTGCAAAGATCAAATATGGCGTCTATAAGAAAAATAAAGTTGATGCTGGAGGCCAAGAGACTTAATGTCATATTGAAATTCTAATTATGCCATCTTGTAGGGGAGAAAAAGTGGCTGTGTGAATTTGCAAGTTATTTTGAAATCTCACTATAAATAAAGTTAGGAGAAATCTTAAAACGATTTTGGGAAAATTCGGGTTTTTCGCCTCTCTCCGGAAGTACTTTGGATTTCGAAACTTTCTAAGCGGCATTTTGTTAGTTACCTAAATACTCAACATTGCCTTGATTTGTGGAACTTCCATCAATATTTTTTTTGTAATTGCTTTCTCTCCCGTTTTGGGTATACCCTTTGAAGGAGATTCACAATGGACTTTTAATGCAAAAATAAATTAATATCAAATGTGTAATCAGAAGAACAATAAATAATAATATGTGAAGCATATAGCCTCTGTGGCATATCTCAACATATCCTAGTAGCGATAACCGACTACTGACAACTGTCTGATTTTCTAAATTTGCAGTTTTCGCCAGGAGCGAAGTGCATAGTGGGGGGACTAGATCGATCGCCGCGCATGCGGTGGACAAAAAAGGAAACGTCATTGCTCTAATAGTGAAATTTAGGCGTGGTCTCTGCGTTGAACACTCTGTCATGTTGGATCAACCAAGGCCTGGAAATGGTGCAAATATTTCGCTCTGATCATTTGTCAGATCAAAAGAGAAGTTTGCACCTCAAATTGCTCTTAATCTCAAATTAACTAAATGTCTGACATTTCCATTGAAATCCGTTTATTTTTATACTAGCCCTCGAGGGAAGGGTGGAAGAGATTTGGTTTCAGGAACAGAAATGCAATATTCAAACTAATGCAATTGTTACGGGGTTTGTAAGTTAAGCGTTGAGACTGGCGAGGTAGCGTTCGATCTGGCAACACTGGATGCGCCGGGCTTGGAGAGGAGACATGGGAACATGGAGTGTCGGGGAACCTACCGATTTTTACACTATTTTTTAAAACACTTGAGATATTTCCAAATTGTTTACCGAAAAAGAGATACAGTACATCTTAAACCCTTGCTAAATTTCAGCAGGCCTGCGGAGATAGTGTTTTGTCAAGAGCCCAGGTTTTTCGGAGGTTTAAGGCATTTTCAGAAGGGAGAGAATCGATTGAAAATGGACCACAAAGCAGAAGGCCCTCATCTTCAAGTACCGATGAAAATATCAACAGAATCCAGGATCTTGTGCGTTCAGATCGTCGATTGACAGTCAGAATGATCCGGAAAGAGTTAAATTTAACTCACACCAGCGTTTATCAGATCAAGAACAACTGGGTTTTGCAACACGATAATGCTCCTGGTCACAGAGTAATGCCAATAAACGAGTTTTTGGCCAGTAAAAACATTCCTGTGGCTCCTCAACCTCCTTATTCATCTGATTTGAGTCTTTTTTCTCTTCGCGAAGTTGAAAAATCATCTCAAGGAAGCTTTGCGACACTCGAAAATATTCGGGCTGTAACCGACCAGCTGAAGGCTATTCCAGTATCGAAGTTCCAGCACTGCTATGAGGAGTGGAAGAACCGTCTTCAGCGCTGTGTGTCTTCAGAAGGAAGTTACTCTGACAGTGACAATATAAAATCGTAATTATATTTGAATAACAAGATTAAAAAAAAACACATCACTTAATTTACAGACCTCGTACTTTGGCATTGGATATCTTTTATTCAACATTTTAATGCAACAATAAATGAATATAAAATGTGAATTCAGATTCACAATAAATAATACGTGAAGTATCATACAGCCTGTGTGGCATATCCTATCATATCCTAACCCAATAACTATTCATTCACAGTATTGTACTTGAGGTAAAAAAAAAATACCAAAGAAATCACGCTAAGAAAACGAATGTCCACAACCAGCAAATGTTTTTTTTTTTTTTTTTTTTTTTGTTGGTGAGGGGGGAATGCGTTTACGCACCATACCATAGCCCGAGCTACGGCGTGTATGGGACTCCAGTTTGTCTTGAGGAGACCGCCTAATACCCACTAAACCCTAACCCCGCGTGGCCCGACTCATCAGCGTCTCGGTAGGCCATGTGTTGTGCGTGACCTGCGGTCTGCTACAACGTCTCCTCATGTGTTTCAGTCTCTGGGAACGCCGGGTTGGTTCCCTTTACCTCGCACATTCTATCGATGTCGTTAAGCAACCGCGGGTTCTCCTAGTCTCCTAGTCAAGGTTCCAGTTAGCGGGTGCCAACTGGGACCTTGGTCTAGGGTACCTGGTTCTGCGGTTGCGAGGCCTCTCGTCCGGATCGTAGTCCATGAGGAATCGTAGCTGCTCGTTCGGGTGGTCCTGAGCTTTCTGGAAGGTCTTCTCCGCTTTTTTCCTCATGTACTCGTGAATGGTGTCCCAATGCAGGTCTCTACGCAAGGTTGAGTTTCTTACGTAGGATGGTGCACTGGTGGCGATCCGGAGTAGCTTCATCTCTAGAGCAGCAAGTCGCTTGCGGTAGCTGGGGGCAGCGTACCCCCAGACCGCGGAGGCGTAAGCGAGCTGAGGTCTGGCGATGGCCTTGATCAACCGTAGCTTGGTCGCTAGCGGCATCCGGCTGTGTCTACCCAGTAATGGGTAGAGTTGAGCCATGGCTGCTCTGGTCTTTGCGATGATAGCTTCTATGTGGGCTTTCCAGGTGAGGGACTTGTCAAATACGATCCCCAGATATTTGACTTTGTCGCTCCACTGGATATCTTCGTCGAAGATGGATGCTTCGAGAGGTCTTGCAATCCTTCTTCGTCGAATGAAGATTGCCTGCGTCTTCTGGACGTTGATGCGGATTTTCCATTTCACGCACCAGTCCTGGATGTGGTCCAGTTCATCCTGTAGTCTCCTACGGATGATCTCGGGTCGTCGATGCTTGGCGGCTATAGCAGTGTCGTCTGCATATAGGGCCAGCATTGGGTCAGCTGTCTTCGGTACATCGTGAGTATAGATGTTGTAGAGCAGGGGGGCTAAGGCTGACCCCTGGGGCACGCCTGCTTCCAGCTGTCGTCTTGTTGAGTGGCATGTACCAATCTTCACCGTGAAGTAAATGCACGATGCAAATGCCGTATTTATATACACTTATTAATTTCGGTCGGACCAGCGACTGAGCGCTCTGCGCCAGACACCTCATGTCAAATTCCATCAAGCCATTTAGGCTGCAGCCCGTATAAGATGTATTCCAAAGTCATTTCCCGGAATAAAAAGTAGAATATGTGCTTTTCCAGACAATAATATATCATAATTTAATCCAGATTCGTTCAGCCATTTTGGCGTGATTAGTAGGGAATAGGAATTTTATGTGTCAAACGCAAATGTTTTCTGTCCGACATCCGCTAGGTGGTACTGTCACCGCGGACTCAGTTTATTAGCCTAATAACTATTGCTATTAAATTAATATTTTTTTTCTTATTCTAGGTTGTGACCTTAGCTGTATATAGTTATTTTATCACAAATATAATAGGCCATCAGTGGGTGGAGGATAATAAATATAAAATGGATTTGTATTTTCCTATTTTCACTACACTCGAATTTTTCTTTTACATCGGCTGGTTGAAAGTGGCCGAGTCGATGATAAATCCTTTTGGCGACGATGATGATGATTTTGAGGTTAATTGGATGGTTGATAGAAATTTACAGGTAAGGTATGTTTTCTTTGACTATTATTATTGATTAAATATTCTACCAGAAGATACCCAATTCATTTGAAAGCTCTGCCTGCGCTAAAATAAGCATACATATCGTGACACCCTCAACCGCTTATGGTTACGACTATATTCGAGTCGATCACCATCATTAGGCGCCAGCGTTGCCACTTGCTGGACTATTGCTGCAGGTGTGGTATTTCCTTATCTGTCGTTACAGAACTCTGAGAATACGAAATCTCAGGTATAATTGCGAGGGATACTAAGATCTTCCCTTGGAAGATTTATGCCACATTTAAGAATGAGCAATTCTTCGAAACGAAAATGGAGGTTGTTTCAATGCTTCTACTTTGAAGGCGAAAATCAAAAGGCAACTCACGAACTTTGTGAATAATAGCATTGTTCATGGCATTCTCAAAGATATCCATCACTCTACTGTATTTGTAATGAATCTTTATTATTTAATATGACATCAACCTTTCAATGAAAGATCTAGTCCAATTATATAAGCCGTAAAAGAGGGTTAACCTCAGAATGAGACATAATAATCGGTAAACTCGAAGAAATCTTTTGTCATTCTGAAAGTGACCTTAAAAGTGTCATAAAATCTTGTGTCCGCGTCTTAATATGTCAAAGGTCGCAAAAATCGTATTTTTGCGTAGATATCGCTTTGTATGGATTTAATTCTATATGTACTTATCATAAATATTTTTGAGGACAACATTCTCCAGAATTCTTGTTTCAAACATGTTTCGTATAATTTTGAGATCTGAACCAGTAAAATTTCTAAGAATAGTACTCGATACCAGACTAAACAGGACATCCCACATTGATTATTTACATTGCAGACAATTATTTGTTCTCAGGCAGCTACGCAGATGCCTCGATAACCATACTTTGCTGGTAGTGTACTTCAGCATGTGTCACAGCCACACTACATAATATGGCACAATGCTGTGTGGAAACTCAGTGCCATCTTACAAAATTTTCATTTTACAGAAATAGGCTTTGAGGTTAATTACAGTTATGGATCAGCGTGCAGAAATCACTTCAAAAATTTACAAATATTACCACTTCCATCAATTTATATTTTTGAATTCCTATGTTATGTGCAAAGAAATCTAAACAAATATCAAACCTCTGCAGATAGACAAACTCGTGCACTACGTATTGTTAATTACCTAAGGAATCCATACTCGCGATCTAGCGTTAAATTACATGATTTATTCGTCAATGCAAATAAAGAATAAAATAATTTTGCAAATATGTCTAATCGCTGTTCTCAAAGCTTGCTAAAAAACATAGCTTAACCACTGTTTCTGTACAGTTGATGAGTACTTTGATGCTATGACGTAACTCGGATGGTTAATAAATTAGTTTGCAAGACCTCACATCTACATTGTATATACTTAATGTGGTCAATAAATGCATGGTATGATATTTTGAGATACAGGACTGAGAGCGCTGTATAATGCAAGTCCAACCGTTAGTCCCGATAAATAATACGCCGTATTAAGTTTATAAACTATTAAAAAATATATGGTTGCGCTTAATTAGGATTTTTATTAATTATTACATTATGCTTAATATTTTTTACTAATTACATCATACGTAGAGAAAAAGTTGGTAAATACATTTTTATTATAGTTTTATTTAGAAATAGTGTTTCATACATTTCTTACGTTTGAAATTCAAATATGGGGAGGTTTTACGTAGACTTTAATAATAAGAACATGATTCTTAATGTTCTTCCTCTTCTTCATATCGTCATCAAAGATATTTGTCTCCGAAGTTTCTGGGCCAGAAGTGCTATCTTCATCGGGATCGCTCGGATACGAAGAAGCATTCAGGAAAGCTTGCCCATTGCACTAGCCATAAGCTAAACCACATTGCGACCCCGATTTCCTGCACCCACAGCGTGAACCACAACTATTCTTGCAGTTGCAGAATATTGTATATGACTTTTTTATTGGCGCAATTATTCGTTTGGGTTCTGCAATTTTTTTTCAATTTAGAGCAGTCAACACTTGTAGGCTCAGAGCCACCCTGTAGTCCGCTGATTTTGCAAAGCAATTCCCTAGATATGCACTACTATGGTGTCTCTGTAACATATACGAGTTTGATGGTGACACAATTCTTCGTTTGGGTTCTGCGAATTTTTATATAAGCATATATTTGATTAATGAAAAATATCAAACATATAATGCATTGATTAAAAAAATGATAATTCTGCATAACTATATATTTTTTCTATCTGAAAAACGGTTAATTGTATGAACAAATATTTTCAACAAAAGTTGTAGAGAATTTTGTTCTCTAAAACATTTGCAAATAGCATTAAACCCGTAGGAGGTGATATCTGTGCAAACACCGATTTCTGTGACATTTGACCTTTGCTATCTCAAGACGCGGACACGAGATTTTCTGAGACTTTTGAGAATGACAAAATAAAGATTTCTATGAGTTTACAGCTTATTATCTCTCATTCTAAGGTCCCTATTATGACTGGATTAATTTTACTGGCACCTAAAGGCAGTGGTCGACAGGATTATATAGCATAAGCCGTTGGCAGCGCCAATGCTATTATTCTTGAATTTGGTAACTTCTGGAGGAATATGTTAATTATTAATTACATCGATGAGTTGGCTGCCTTCTAACGATTTTTCAACGAATTTTGTTCCCCTGAGCCGTCCTCTACGATGTCATTTCAATTCATCACTACTAAGTCGACTAAGTTTTTGTAGTTGCTCCAGAATAAAAAAGACAACACTTGCAAATGTATCTTCCCTTTTTGCAGGTATCTTACTTGATTGTAGACGAAATGCATCACGAACACCCGCAGTTAGTCAGAGATCAATATTGGGACGAAGTTTTTCCAGCGGAATTGCCTTATACAGCCGAATCTAAACCGTTCAAGTGAGTCATTCTTCAAAAACCAATGTTATGACTAAATTACAATAACTTGAATATTTTTAGAGGCTACTTGATGTGAATATTTTTGTTTCAATTATAAATGTTTACATTTGCTTATTATTTATTATTCATACACCTATATTGGGAAATGTAGGAAAGCCATGTTATTAAAATATGTGACAGTATAAGGATATTGAAATATTGCAAAGAGCTCAATACTTTATTTGCTTTACAAGCAAAATGTCTTCTAAACATGCTGTTGGTTGTAAAGTGTCTCTATCTCTCAAAATATTTAAATAACAATTTGCCAGAAGATGCTTTCACCAGTTTTGTTGACCTCAGGCAGTCAAAAAATGGAATCAACATAATATCTCTTTAACGTCTTTATACTACTCCGAACATTTGTTTGTTCTTTACGGTTCGAAGTATCGGTCGTAAATTGCTCGATAAATCAGATTAATAAACAGAATAAAATGGTGATAATATGTTCACGAATCTGCTTAACTGTAAGTATTGATTCCACAGTATTTTTGTTCTAAATGGACTATATCTGACTCAGAATTCTCTTGTAGGCTGAAAGAATGAAATAATGTTTCGCTATTGATTTGGAAAAAGAGACATGAGTTTATGAAGAATATAAACTTTTGAATTATGAGGTACGAGAGTAATGTTGTTTAAATTTTAACACTATATACTGATCTCAAATTGCTTACTAACTTGCTAAAGTCATCTTTGGAATTAAAAAACATTAATAGACATATTATCCAAGGTAGACTAAAATCTAAAATGTAACATCAATAACACACATATTGGGAGACTGGCCGTGTCACATTTTCCTATGTAGGTAGTATGTTTTGATAACCTATAGTTGGTTAACATTTAATCTACCAGAAGATAGGCGATAAACTTGAAAACCGTGCCTGCGCCAAAATAAGCATGCTTCGGACTCGCGGACACGTTTCGACCACTAGCTGCCAGCCCTTCCCTCTAGCTCGGCAAAAATTAAATGAGAGGACATTTATTTATCAAAATTAAATTATTCACGTACTAGGTGGGAAATTAGTAGGATTAGTTGAATTTTATCATCTTTGATATTTATATATTATATCATAATTGCAAAGCTTACTCAGGAAAATTTGTTGCTTCTTAAATAATTATAGTTTTTCAATATCAATGTATGACATGCTGTAATATTTGAAATCAGAATTTCGATTATGGGAAAAGATCGTTTCCTTTTTCGTGTATCCTCTGGGATACTCCAAACTTTTCAGAAGAATTTTCTAAAATATACCGATAATTAGGCAACTTTGCCATCATTCAACCGACCCGTATGTCTTACGGTTTTGGAATATCACATTGGTGATAATATGACAAACTTATTTTTTAAATCACTCTAGAATACACTACCTAAATATTCTTCTACATATTCTATGAAACTAATTACAAGTAATAGCAGGAAACCAACGAATAAATACAAACAAAGAAAAACTACTTCTCGGATTAGTATAATATATATGTATTATATCCCCATCTATATCAAAACCTCTTCCTTTGAAATGGCATATTAGAATATAATAAAAATGCATGATTTTCTTGTATGTCGTTATGAATAACCGTAGAGAGCAGTAGATTTTCCAAGTAGGAAGCGTATAATTATCCTCAATTTTTGTAAATACATTTTTGATTCTCTTTTGTAGTAATGGAGATATTGACCAATTGCATACTGAAAACTCACCCTGAATGTCTAAATTTTTGCAGCAGTTTCGACACTTTTGACAATTTTTGTTTCTGTTAATCAGCAAACTAGACATATCTATTAGTTCTCATTTTGAAGGTCTGTCTACTCATCCCCTATAATTCTGATACAGACTTATAACTTTTAAGTTTGATAAAAAAGTTATCTAGACTTTTTTTACTTTGAGATGAGGGGTCTTTGCATTCACTCTAAAGAATATATAATTCCTTTGTAAAATCCTTCTATACAATTTCTTCTACAACAGGGTTATTTTTGGCTAGTTAGCCTGATCAAATAAGTATTGTTACGTTTCTAGATAACATCTTGCAATCGCATTTTCCCGATTTTTCAACTCGGAGTCCATTCCACTCATTTTTGAATTGGGCACCTCTTGTTGTGTTTGGAGTTACATCGAAGTGACTGGACGTGATTAGAATTTTAATAATAAATATATCAAAATACGAAGTATAATTTTTTTAATCTTGTCTCCTCTAAAGAAATTTTTCATTATATCCAAAATTCAGTGACACTTTCCAACTTATAGAGGAACTGATTATTATTTTTTTGATGATTACTCTATCGCAACCAGACCGATTAGCAAAAACTATGAATAGTTTTCTGTCTGATAGAGGGCCAAGGATTACCTGACAGACGCCTCAGAAAAGATGTACCAACTATTTTATATTTATGAAAATCGTTTATTCATTTGAGGTTTTATCGCGATTACAGTACTTTCCTGGCTTATTGACTTGACCAAACATAATGACCACCTCGTATGGATTTTGAGTGAGTTGAAGGGCTGAAAAAAGTAGTTCTAGTAGTTCCATCTCCTTATCAATCCTCGAATCCTCGTGGAAGACTGTGAATCAATAGATATGACATTGAAATTCAAACAGAGAGAAAATATCAAGCATAGTAAAGTAGATATGATTTGTGGAACTTCCACCTAAGGTTTTTTGAAGCTGCCTCCCCTTTTGTTTTGAGCTAGGTACGCACTTGGCTGTGACAATAGGAATCGTGATGATAATTGAATTTTAATTCCTTCTTCCAGGGATACTCATCCTTTGCCATCAACTGCAAACATCGCTGTCAATAAAGCAAAGCCAGACCAAGACTTAGTAGGACCAGGTTTGATGATGAACTCAAATATGTCCAAAGGTGATGATAACATCATGAATTCTGCTTATTCGGCTTTCGAATCCGGACCAATTACGTTTTCTGCCACTCCTGACCAGGGTGGGAACTATATGAGGTCCAGAGCTTCTCAGAGTTCGATGGGTACTTCAGTTCCAGGTAGGTGCCAAAGTAAAGGTCTTAACATGCACATTAATTATATATTTTTACTGATGGCCGTGTAATTTCTTACAAAGCTGATGTCCATTGGCTTACAATGTCCATACACTTCAACGCCGCTTGACGCTTTTGTGGGGATTACTCAAGGATAATTCAAGCAATATGCAGACTATCAATTAAATGTAACAACCATAATGAAATTAAGAAGTCCTTTTGTCCAAAGTAAAACAATCCACTTTTTTTCCAGATTCAATTTCAAGAGTCAATTCAGTGACGAATATGTTAAAGAGGTTCTTCAGCCGTGAAGATAATAGGCAAGATTCTAAGATGGAAGCAAACGAATTGAATAACTTACTTCCTAATCCTGATACTGTCCTTAAACCAGAACTTATAAAGAAAATTACTGATGAAGTTATTGAAGAGGTAAGAAATTAAAAGGCGTTATTTCCTATCAAAATGGTTAAGATGGAGAGCAACATTAGCAATGTTTGCCGACCACCGAAACTGAGACTAAAACTAACAGCAAAACCAGCATTAAGACTTAACGTCGGATGTCCCAGACTTTGAAGAAAGCCTACCGTATCTGACTAGCCTGTGTAGTGAATCTATCTTCTAACAAGCTTGTCAAGCCGAACATCTCAGCTCCAAGGTACACGTCTAGGAAGTGGAATGCTGTTTCATCTTTTTGCTAGGATTTGGAGCACATAATAAGATCCTGTAATATTCCCTTGAGGATTTAATCTTCAGTGACCTATGAGTTTACAAGCCAGAAGATTGTGTGACTCTCTACTTTAGATCAAAAGCCACAGGGCTGAACCTACTATGAACTTATTAGACTGCCTACCGGGCCTTATGGCTATCCTGCAGTGGCCTTTTAGTGATTTTTATTTACAAGACTGCCTCCTCTTTGCTTCCGAATGTTCGAAACGTGCATTTTGGTTCGAATTATTTTGTTAATTTATGATAGAAGTTTCATCTTTGTCAAACATATTTCGAATTTTCGTTTTAGGTGGACGAACAAACTACACTGACATCGCAACGATCTGCAAAAGAGTGTCATCCAACAGTAGAGAGTATTTTTGGACCTCCCCCACCAACTCAACCGATCAGTGTACCTAGTTCGAGTATTCACAAGACAAGTAGCTATGCTAATGCGTAAGTATATATTGGCCACCGCATATCTAATACAGAGTAAACGCAACTTAGTCCGGCTGTCGATGGGAATGGACCGTTTAGCCTTGTGCCACTTACTCAAGACAGTTTTCTTAAATGAAACTAGTTTTTTAACACAGGAAATGTAATGCGGGAAATTTTTCTTTTAAGTATGTCTTGGCCCATGAGCTTGACCATGATCTTCATGGGTATTTGAGGGTGTCCAGAAAGTAGGGAAAGGACAAAATATCTCGAGAAATTCGTTTCATGAAAAAAGTTTTGTAATATAATTGTAGGGTTTGAAAAGATTCATCCAGGGGTGATATTGTCTATACTCATTTGAAGGTCAAGATAGTTTTCTTAAATGGAAATCCCTATTTTTGACACCGAAAATAAAAAGGGCAAGAAACTTTATGTTCAAGTACAGTAGCGGACAAAAGTTTGGAAACATTCTTAGTAATTTTTAAAAAGCGCTCTTATTTTTTATTCTCTATTATTAAGGACTATTTTTTTTCTCATATAGTGTGCTTACAGTCTTGAGGATACAGATGTTGTGTTTGATGTTTTACTACATGCTAGCATTAAAATATCTTCATATTATTTTATGACCAAGAATGAGATGACAAAAGTTTTGGGGTATTTTCCAACTAGTCTTCTAAGAAGACCTATTTTTGTTTGGTACTGTTTATTTTTTCGTAAGTGGACTGTATCTACATTGTATTGATATGGTTACAAATATATGTGTGTCTTGCTCGATGGTCCGCGGAGAAGTTCTTTGGCGGCGGCGTTGCTTCTCGGCAGTCGTGACGTCAGCGTGACGACCAGTGGCGGAGGCGAGGGTTTCAAAAATGCTTGTACAAAAACTATGGAAACATATTTTTTAGTACAAAATTAAATACAATAACTCTATAAAAAGATTTAAAAATACTGCTTAGCTAATATTTGGTAGCATAGCCTTTAGCATTCAACACTGCCTGACATCTGCTTCTCATAGAAGACACCAATTTTGACGTCCGTTGGGATATTTTTACCAAATATTTTTTATATAATCAAATAAATCGTTCCTATTTTCAAAAGTTTTTCTTGTCGGTTGTCTTTTAACATGCTCCCAAAGATGTTCTATAGGGCTTAGGTCCGGTTACTGCGAAGGTCATGTAAGAACATTTACATTTTTTAGTCTTAACCCGTTCATTTGCGAATTTTGAGGTATGCTTGGGGTCATTATCTTGCTGGAATGTCCATCGTAAAGGCATTTCTTTTTCAGCAAAAGGGAGCATGTGTTCATTAAGAATATGTTTGTAAAGTTTTTTATTCATTTTCCCAACAATTTTAAC
The DNA here is from genome assembly GCA_963669975.1 of Acanthoscelides obtectus. NCBI lineage: Eukaryota > Metazoa > Arthropoda > Insecta > Coleoptera > Chrysomelidae > Acanthoscelides > Acanthoscelides obtectus. Next base: position 50,930,099 of record CAVLJG010000001.1, on the reverse strand, counting down.
TATTGGACCCTTTCCAGAACTAGAAAAACAGCCCCAAACCATAATGTTGCCTCCACCGTGCTTAACTGTTGGCAACTGATACTTTTTGTTGAATCTTTTTCGTATTGGACGTCTCGCATTTGCCGTACCGTCAGTTCCAAACAAGTTAAATTTGCTTTCGTCGCTCCATAAAACTGTATTCCATTGTTGTTTTGTCCAAGTTAGATGAGTTTTAGCAAATTCAAGCCGAGCAATACGATTTTTTGTGAGAGGCATTTGCACTGGACGCCTACCAACAATCCCAAAATCCACCAAGCGATTCTTTTGAAAATCTGTGTGGCTGGCATTCGGGGATCTTCATGGGACAAACGTTTAATGTAGCGATCCAAAACATGATCGGTTTTTTACTCGGTCTTCCGCACCTGGGCCGCGTTGTTGTTGATCCGTATTCTTGATATTTACTAATAATTTTCGAAATCGTTTCTGTTCATTTTTAATCTTTGAGAAATGTCAACATTTCTGACACCACTTCTAAATAATTCAATTACTTTATCTCATAAATCTTTTGAAAATCTTTTCCTTTTGCCATTCTCACTGATGTTAATATTTACCGCACGCAATATCAGTGTATCGCAGAACGAATAAATACAGCAAAACAGAAATGTTTCCATACTTTTGTCATTACAAAAACTGTGGTATTTAAAAAAGCGCGTGTTTTTATTTTCAGAGAATTTGACTATTGATAAGATAAATCTTGTATTAGCACAGGAGCCAAAGGTAGACTTTAATATTTATATTATCTGTTCCTTCTCAGTTTTAATTTAGGTATATGAAATAGTTCATAATAATGTTAATATTTGTTTTAAAACTTCTGTTCGCTACTGTATGTCCATGACCTTCACTATGGTCAAGGTCATATGAATATCAAATGAATTTTTAACGCGAAACATCCATTTTTAGTTCCTGAAATGCAAATTGCGGGCAACTTTAAGTCCCAGTATATTCTTGCCAATCAACCTGACCTTGATCTTCAAGGTCATCTTAATATCAGATAAATTTTTAGTAAATTCCTTACTTTTATCGAATATATAAAAAAATTAAACATTGACATTAATTTGTTGTTGCATTAAAATGTTGGTAAAAAATGTTCTTTGCGAGAGTAACTATTGTTATTGCTCCTCCACACCAATGCAAAACAAATGCACTATACTTTAAACTACTTCCACGTGAGCGGAGCCGACGTTTCAGTCAGCGAGCGGCGAGCTCTCAAGATCCAAAAATGTAGAGTAATTTTCGTCTACCTTCTATTAGATATTCTGTGGCCAGTGGCGGATTTAGAGGGGGGCGCCTCCCCTAGACCTATGACACTTGCTTTTGTAATCTGACACCATTGTGTTATTTTCTGACACATCATGGCGACAGAGGCATACTAACTATAAGTTATAGCTGTATGAACTGAGCATTGCGATTTTTTGGTATCCTTTGCTATTCCAAAAGCTGTCCCCCTTTGACTTCACTTACGTTTACAGCGCAATTCTTACGATTTATACGTACATACGAGTATTATGATTTGTGACAAATCTAAGTCTGAATAATATATTAGCTATACAGATTCCAATTAAAAAGTGATTTATGTTATGTTTGTTGCTCAATAGTAATTTGAAAAGTGTGTAAAGGTAGACTCATTTTGTTCGGGGTTGGTGTTGCAGCGAAGCACTATGTTAGGTGAACGCCTAAATTGGAAATAGACATTTATGAGATTTGATTAGCGATGCACCTGTGGTCTGTCCAGAAACTGCTTCGATTGATGCTTCAAGTCAGTACCACACGTCCTGCATCTCTTCCCGCGTATGTTTCTATTAATGTTGCTATATTGAATTCGCTTAAATCACAGATCTTCTGAACTACACGTGAATATGTACAGCCCTGTATTCCTGAAATTGTTTCGTACAAACACGCATTATCAAAATAGACAGACATAGTTTTTTCCAAAGATTTCCAACATTTTTACATGCGATCAACACCGATTTGAAAACTGAGAAAACAACAACTATGCCGTAAATCTAAGTTCGACAATGAAAAATAACCGTAACATCTATATTGAATTGCAAAAAATAATTGACTATACCTATTGATATTTTTATCACCTGCTGATATAATGGTGTAGAAATGCTTGATTTGGCCAGTATTCGCACAATTTACTTGATTTGCTTAATGGGCAGTTCAGAGTCTTAATCATTAAGCTAGTAGACCTCGTTGCGCAATTTGTCTATAGAAAGTCTGGAGAAGGTCTCAAGACAAGATCTTTAGATGGTGTATAGACATCCTTCTTTGTCTCGTCTAGCGTCCATACGATGGAATGGACTGGGATATGTCTCGAGGTCCTCAGAATGTTGTATTTTTTTCGGTTAACAGAGCAATGAAGTTTTTTATGTTTGAATCTTTAATATTATTACACTAGTTAATTATAGATGCCACGTACTTATTTTGTTCTCATATAATAAAATATTGTCTTTCTGAGGATTTTTGAGCATTTTCCATGTTTTTTTTTTCAAGCTGGCCTTGACCAGATAGAACACAATGGATTTAAGGAGCTATAATAGGATAAATTCCAGAAGTTCCACTGAGGTTGAGAAATGACCAGCCCCAAATATCGTTTGCCCCCCCCCCCTAGACGAAATCCTACATCCGCCCTTATCTGTGGCGAGGAAACTTCTTTGTTGTTTTCGAGCTATTTGAAGAAAAAAGTTTCCGAAATATGTATATAATTATCGTGCATATTTTTTTTCAGGATTGCTGATGTTTATGAACCGTTCCCAAAAATGTCAGAATCTGCGCCTAATGAGACAACAAAAAATATAAGAGACAGTATGGATAGTACGGATCGGGTCAGTATAGGAGGATCGATAACAGATGATGAGGACGATTTTGAAAAACTGAAAAAGATGAGAGGGGAAGAAAGAAAACAGTAAGTCATATTTGATATGTAATTTTTTGGAGGTGACTCTAAAGTCTCGATACATATGTTTGAATTACTGATGTTTCGGCCACCATGGGGACCCTTTTCAAAGTATAAGTGATAACGACAATACATTTTATGCTTATGTGCCTTCTTGAAAGAAATATAAACAACATTGAAAACTATTTTATTGTACTATTTCTGTGAAATTCTGTTTTCATCTTTTCTTTAGATTACACAAATTGGCTCGGTCCCACAGCAACAAGTCAGACGAATTAGGAGCTGCATCACCAACAAGACGTAGATCAAGTGAAACACAGTCTCCAGAATATCCTCCTCAACCCCCTTTTGAGCTAAACATATAACCATTTCAAGCACAGGTTTTTTCACAGTCAATTAATATGTCCTTGAAACCATGTGGTGCCATAATTGGTTGTTCAAAAGACTCAGGAAGAGGTTTTGTATGCAAAATACAGGGTGAGCCAGTTGACCTAGATGACAAAATGACTAATTGTGTATATCGTTTTTGTACTGCAGTTGAAATATATTTCATATTTGAGACGAAAATCAAGAAAAAGAATTTGTTTCCCCTCCAAAATCTGATGCTCCGCATACAAAATACCGTCGTCCAAACGCGATAGTCTCGCGCTGTAATGATTTTGCCTATCATGCACTCTACCAAAATTACGCTACCAGCGTGATATATTTTAAAAAATTGGATTCTGGTATTTTATTTTGCATATGCAACTCTTCCAAAGCCTCAAGTAAGTAAACATTCTATGTATACTACAAATATTTAGCACTAACTGACAGCATTCACTGTAAATTAAAAGAAAAATCTTTTGGTATTATTAGAAAAGACATAAACAATATTTTTCTCGATTTTATGAATATCTTTTTTACATGTGACAGTATTACTTAGTTTGAGATTTATTATGTATTATTATGTATATAGTAGAAAATTCTAAAAAATAGACAAATAATTAGATTTAATTATATAATTTATAGAAATCTCATTGTTCAAGATGATGACTTTGGCCTAATTTTATTACTTGATAATTATACTTATTCTGGATTTTACGTATTTTTGTAATATTTTTAAGGATAACAAATATGTAAATTTGTACAGTCTTCTATAGTTCTCAATTTGTAATACACCCGATTATTCTTAAAATATTGAACTAGAAATTTTTAATACCTCGAATAACTCGTGAAGTTTTTTTTATTTGTTATTCTCATAAATTTTAAAACATTTTATTTACACTTACACATTGAAGGTGTATTACTGAGATTACTAAAATGAGACAATAAACAGTATTTTTTTGATTATATCGAAGCAAATGAAAAATACTTTTAAGAGCTTTGCTGAAAAGGTAGATATTTCTCACTAATAATTTTAGTAGACTGCTTTAGATATTGCTTTTGTGATAATTACAGTACAATACAAAGTATTGTTTTCTGGCTTAAAATTATTATACTGTTGGGCTTAGCGGACTTTTGCTTTGTATTTTTACAAATAAAACAATAACAAAATTAATTAAGTAACTCAGCAAAAGACATTTTAGTATGTAGATTACCTAAATACCAAAGGTTGCTTACTAAAATAAAATAGCACACTAATCAAAATACATACTAAATATTAACAAGTGTACTTACCTAATATGGCCTTCATAAGCAAAACAGCTTTATGTGTGTTTTGTAAAAGGAATTTTGCTTGCTTAATTGTTGCTTTTTTAACGGAGTACTCATATTTTTTTTAAAATGATACCAAATGTCAAAGTTGCAAACTTCCATTCAATCACACGCATATGGAACAGTTAAGCAATATAGTGAAACAAGCATTTTTAAGTAAAGTATTTGTTACGTTATTTACGTTGTTTAATCTTTTCCCGACAATCTAAAACGAGAAGCAGACTACAGATTCGATACCTCTTCACATTTCTGCAATCCTGATACAATTTTACAGTTTATACAATACGATACTTTCAGAGATGAAAATTTTGTAACGGGTTCGCAGAACCAACTAGAAGTACTTGATTTCCCCGCCAATTGTTTCTGTGGTCCTGATACCAAACTCCAGTTGCTATAACTTTGAGGGAGGATCATCTAATAACCGATATACGATTTTATGCTTTTAAAAATATCAACATCGCAGAAGTTATCAGAAGCGTTTACGAGATAATTCAAATTTTCCGCCAATTTTGTACCAGGAGCAGACTGAAGATTCCACACATACACGCGTTTCTGTTATCCTGACAATAGATTACTGTACGTTCAATAAGAGAATTTCAGCCAGGAATATATTGTCGAATTATGTGTGTTTCAAAAATAGCAGTATCGGGGTTGCAGAAGCGACGAGATGTATTTGATTTTCCCGCCAATTTTATATCAGGAGCCAAGTGTAGATTCGACATATCTTTTCAATTTAGTAACAGGGTCGCTGAAGCTACGAGAAGCACTCGCGATACCTTCTTTCGTTCTGTGATCCTGGTATCAAGTTTCAATTTCTACTAGTTTCAGTCAAAAATGTCTGACGTCAGTATTAGAATCGTAGAAGTGAAGGGAGGTAATTGAATTTTCCGCCTATCCTATATCAGGATCTGACAGATTCGAATACCTCTTCGCGTTTCTGCAATCCTGATAACATGTTTCAGTTAATACAATACGATGCTTTCAGCCAATGGTTTCTGTGGCCCTGATACTAAACTCCAGTCGCTAGAACTTCAAGGGAGGAATATCTGATAGCCGATATACGATTTTATGCATTTAAAAGTATCAGCATCGCAGAAGCTATCAGAAGCATCTACGAAATTTTCCGCCAAGAATGCACCAGGAGCTGACTGAAGATTCCACACATACACGTGTTTCTGTGATCCTGACAACAGATTTCAGTTCATACAATAAGAGAATTTCAGCCAGGAATATGTCCAATTATGCGTGTTTCAAAATTAGCAGTATCAGGTTTGCAGAAGCGACGAGAAGCATTCACGATACCTTCTTTCGATTCTGTGATCCTGGTTGCAAGTTTCAATTTCTACTAGTTTCAGTCAAGCATGTCTGTAGCCAGTATTAGAATCGTAGAAGCGAAGAGAGGTAATTGAATTTCCCGCCTAGCCTATATCAGGATCTGACAGATACGAATACCTCTTCGCGTTTCTGTGATCCTGATAGTATATTCAGATTTCTACAACTTTCAGCCAGAAATGGTCACTGTACAATTTTGTGTTTATGAACATTCAGTATCGTGATTGCAGAAGACGAATGTTCGGCCAATTGTGTATCACGAGCAGACTGCAGAGACGGAAGTCTGGAAAGCCAGTAATTTTGAAAATTGTTGATGCGGGGTATTTTTCTAGCTTTCAACGCTGACGTGAATAATAAATCTTACAGCAACGTTATGTCTACATTCGTGCCTTCTACTTCCGAGTTTCATTTAACTTATAGCGCGTGCGCTGTCAGATTTGAAAATGTTTACTTAGGCAAAAGCATGCGCCTACACATACCTGAAAAGCCCATGAGTGTCGACATAACAGTGATACTGAAAAATTGCTCATTAAGTGTATTTACCAAAGACCCACTCCTATTCAAAGGTTGTGACAGAGTGTTTCAAACACAACGCAATAACTGTAAAGAAGAAAGTAAAAAGTGTTTTGATACTCTTATTGAAAAGAGTGAGCGTCGAAGTCATATAAGTTATGGGCCCAGAAGGATGAAACTGGTGCCGAAATATAGGTGTCAAGTCTCTTACCAAACGGATTCATTTTCCGTATTAGTCTATTTGTCGTTTTGTTACTTTTGAAAACATGTATTTGATTTTTAGCATACAAAAGATTTCATAACCTCATTTGCTTCCAGATACTCTGTATACAGCGCGTCATCTAAGTACAAGTTGCTCTATTCACTATAGTTATTTCCTTCTGTTAAGAGAGATTCTAATTCCATTTTTAGATACCAATATCACTTCTGGTGCTAGCTGTAACTCATGTTTCGGTGTGGCTGGCAGAAGCTCGAAGTTCCTAACAATTTTTGATATCGTACTCTTCATTTCCATCATTGCGAATCTTTGTCCTGGAAAATAAATGACAAGCATTAAAAACATTAAAACCACATATTTTTGTGTTTTAGAGACTGCAAACAAATTTCAAAGTCACAATATTTCCTAAACTCCAGGCCATCAATCCTCAAAGCCTCATAGCTACAAAGTCTCTAAGTTGCAGTCACAAAGTCTCAAAGTCCACAAGGCTCTCCAGTCTTAAAGTCTCGGTAGTGCCGAAAAGTCTCGAAGTCTCCAAGTTTCAAAATCCTTACCTATGCAATTTCTTGGTCCAGCACTAAAAGGTACGTAGGCAAACGGATTGGGAATTTCTGTATCCAAAAATCTTTCTGGTCTGAACTTCAAAGGTTCTGGGAAGTACCTTGCATCTCTTTGCGTACCAAAGATGTAGAGCATCAAGTTCATGTCCTTAGGATACAGTGTTCCCTCTGAAAGAACAAAAAAATAATTACTTTTTATGCTTGATCGCTCTATAGCGGCTAAGTTATCGTTTGAATCGTTCTTTGGAAAACGTTAAGTTTACGTGCCAGACTACGAACATTCAAATATTATTTACTCACCCCATTCTATATCTTCTGGGAATTTTCTTCCAACCCATGGCACTGACGGATACAGACGAAGTGTTTCTTTAATAACTAGTTCTAAATATTTCATATCTTGGAGATCAGTCGTTGTAGTTTTTCTATTTTTCTTTTCGCCGAATATCGATATTTGTTCTTCTAACACTTTTTGCTACAGTAAAGAAAGATTCAATGTCAATATCAACAAATAAGTGTGATCCTGCTAAGACTCATGAAACTCTTTTCATTTGTACTACTTACTTGAATGCCTCGATTCTCTGCCAAAGAGAACATAGCAAAAGCAATCGCTGCAGATGTAGTGTCGTGACCCTGTAATAAAAGATATTTCAAAATTGTGAAAATTGACAAATTTAAAAACTTGGTGAAATACTTGTGTAAATTAAAACTTGCGAAAATGGTAAAAACTGAAATTATTGAAAATTATAACATTTGTGATTGTGAATATTGCGAAATTGTGATAATTACGAAAATCGTGAATATCGCGAATATAGTGAATGTTGTGAATATTGTGAATATTACGAATATTGTTAAAACGGTGAGAATTGTGAGTATTATGAATATTGCGAGTATGCGGATATTGTAAATATTATGAAAATTTTTAATATTGTGAATATTGTGGAAATCGCAAAAACTGTGTTTTGACAGTGTCATATAACACCTCAAACATGAACGTGTCCACTTCCTCTCTGATATCCATTCTGGACAACGGTTTTCCATCAATGGTAGCTGTCAGAAGAAGATCTAGGAAAGCCAATCGTTTCTTCATTCCCACTGAGTCTTTGTCCTCATCTGAAATGTTGATTGGATTCTTTATCCTTTCGTCGATTACTCTATCTGTGTGTTCGTGGAGCACCTGAAAATATTTTCTTATGATAATGTCCCAAAGTTTAATTTTGAATGAGAATCGATATTTTACTAAGCTCAACCTTCCCAGATCTAACAGCCGGATTGATAGTATTTTTTATGAAAGAAAATACGTTGAGAGAGAGAAGAAGGAGGAAAGCAAAGTGGAGGAACTGTCTCTTACCTTGATAGCCCTTTTCTGTTTGAAATAGTTCGGAGTTATCGGATGAATCCATGGTTGAAAAGGAGCAGTGAAGTCAAACGTACGATCCACCGGGATCTGGCACATTTGCTTCACGCTTCTCACGTACTCTGAATCGCCATCGTTTATTGCATTGATTGATATTCCCATGGAAGCCTCTGGAAATGAAAAAATACTAATAGTCCGATTGGTTGAAATTTGAAACATTCTTGGGTATCTAAAACGTGATGTTAGTTTTTGGATGAGCTCTTCAAGACGTCCCGAAATTCTCATTTTTCACAGAGTATCAAGTTTCCTTCAATTCTAGCCACAGGGATCAAACATGAAAATTTAGCAATGCGAAACTCCAAAGACATACTATTGAAGAGAATTTACCGAAATTCATGCGTGTCTGAAATCTGGATATAATCGTTTTAGGTGAAGCAGGTGCGTAGATCATCAATGGTAAGTTTTCTGTTGAGTACCCCAAAATTCCTATTTTCTACTCCTAATAAGAGCTAGAACATTCCTTTAAGGAAGAATATTCTCGAAATATATTATTACAAATAGAAGAGCCGGCTAGTAAATTATCGATTGATGTGTTTTTAGACTTTAATTTATAGTTGTAACTTAGTAGGGTTAGCATTTTTTTCAATACTATTTATAAAATAAAATTACTGTTATTAAGAGCTTCATTGTTAGCAAGAATATGTTAGTCATTTAGTTTATTAATTTTTTAACATTAACCTTGTGCTTATGTAACATAGATAAATATGACGGCAATATTTTGTTTTACTGTTCTTGCGACATCGATTGTTAAAATTATAATGATGCCAATACGTCTATTAAAAAATTCCTTCAATTAAATGATTCTAAACTTCGTATACATTAGCCAGAATGTCGACTTTCCAGATTTTGAAACTATACTGGTGGAAAACCTTCTAAAATTACCCACATCGCAAATAATAGTACCGAAACATGGCCAACGGAGGCAAAAAATTATAAAATTCAATCAGGCTTCTTATTTTCAAGTTTACGTCGTTCCACTGACCAACCTGACAACTGAATGTATATTTCAAAATATCTAAAAGAAAAAATAAACAAAACGGGCTTTGCTCCTCAGAGCTCTCCTACATGATGCCGCGTTGTCCTAGTATTTAGGATTCTGGCTGCGCAGCTGCTTCGGTATAAAAATGTTGTTTTGCGCGAAATAACGTTTCTTCATTAAAAATATAATATTGAAAACTAAACATAAATTTAACAATCGTCTATACTCTACTCCATACCAAATTATCTTTGAGTCATTCCCTATTTTAAGCCGCTACAATCAAAGGCGTTAGTGCGAATTTTCTTATTGCGGAAGCAGCAGTATTTGAAACATAGCAGTATTGTTACGTTCAAATCCGACCTTTTTTTAAGGAATAGAAATTTCACTCACAGACGCCGGAATCAAAACCGTTGTAGTCGGAATCGAAATCACCGGGATCTGGATCGAAACCACCAGAATCGATTTTGAAATCATTAAAATCGGAAATCGATTTCCAGAACAATCGATTATTTTCTCTTTTAAAATAGATTTTTTACAAGATTAATATTGAAAAAGAAAAAATCGATTCCATTGATCGTTTTTTTTTTGCATAGCCACATCCCTAGTAAACTGCTCTTTCGGATTATTGATATATCACTTCTTTCCGGCGTTGTGTTATTTGAGTGCAATGTGTTTCAGCGTTGGAAACGATTTTTACAATGTGTGATTTCCGTGGAAATACGAAGATGATGATGTAAGTCGTATAAAGCGCTACGCATCAGATGAAGTTGACCTTCGACCAGGAAGATCTTCGGCCTTAACTGATGACACTCACATTTTGAATGTGTGTGCAAATCGTCGACTGACTGTCAGAGTACTTGCAGAAGAGGTCAGGATCTCAATAAAATAGTGCCATAAGTTTATCGTTTGATGACCGAACTGCTGACACAAAATCTAGTAAAAGTTTGTCGGGAATTCCTTCACCGAGCCAACGATGAAGACACACCCTCAGTGCATCAAAAAAATCGCAATAAATAAAATAAAAAATGTATTTTTAAAAACAAGCTCTTATTCCTCCTTCATCTCAAATTTTGAAATCAAAACACGTTACACAGTTCTTCCATCATGAGGTCAAAACGTAACGAGTGATTTTTTGAACACTTGAGTTGAAGGCGCTTCATTATCATTTTCTGACGAATGTCTGCAGGGAGAGACTTCAATGTGTACGAGAGTGAAGTGTGTATAGGCACATATGTTAGACAGAGATAGAAGCCGGCTGGATAGCGAAGCTCATCGACATCTGCCGCGTTGCCGATAATGTTACACCAGTTCCTTTAATTAAGATGCATATTGAAAATATTCATTAGTTTCCGCTTTAAGCCCAAATAATGGTTTTATTTTGAGCGTACATACTTTTGAATTGTGTATTGAATCTGTTTAGGATCGATTCCGGATTTGCTCTCCAGGCAGCCGTCATTTTGTGCACGCAGCCGAGCACCTGCGCGCCTATATGCAATAAACGCTTGTTCCAGGTTGATGTTTGGGTTTGATGCTCCCCCCTTGCCCTTATAGTTAGAGCTTTAAACCCATGAAAAGTCAAAGTTGTAAATATGTTTTGTCATTTAGGTGATCTGATTAATTATTGAAAGGCACTAATGAATACAAAAATCGTTTATAAAATCTAGAGAAAAGTAGAAAATAAAATTTTGTCAAGACCGAAACAAACCAATATTAAAACCCTCAGGCAAAAAAATACGAATGAAAACTAAGAAAAATAGACAAGATAAGCTGAAAACGAAAAAGATATCAGCAAGGGGAAAAACCTTCAGCTGCGACATTGAGAGTAACTACAAATACAAGTCGGAACAACCTTTTATTACGTTCCAGCCGTCATTTCGGGCGTGAAGCCCTCCGTGTATAAAGCCCATGCGCTTCAAACCTGATTGCGTTATTGGCTGGAAAACAGGTTAGGAGAAACTACGGCTTTGCTACGGCAATGCTGTTCGTGCTGTAACAACGACCTCAATATTTGGGGGATTTTTTTTGGATATAGTCTGAGGGATATCACACATTTCGCGGATAGAAAGCCCCCGCTCTTTGAGCCAAACTTAACTGTGATTTGGGGGACTTTACTTCCAACGCTCCTAGCGGGGAGGTATTGAAGTCGGGAAAATTTTCGAAAATGAGATGTTATGTTTTTTGGATGTTATATGACATGTACATCACGAAAAATCATGCCACTTATTTTCGTTGGTCTGCCTTACACAGTGTTATTACTATGCCAATGTAGTTTGTAGTTTTTGGAAATCGGTCCAGTGGCAGCGCAGAAAAAAGTCAAAAACAGAACAAAATAAAAATCGCTCAAACTTCGTTTTTTGACGCTACAGACGAACCTGATCATTTTCGGAAAAACATTTTGTAGGGGTTAGGGGTTACGTGGGGTGGGGGAAGGTATATATCAATTTTATGATGTTGGTATATTTATACGCCTCCAACCCCAATCAGTCTACTCACATACAAGTATTAGGCGTACATTTACCCTTAAAACTTTATAAAAAATATTTCCTACAGTCGAGTGTCCATACGCGTGACGTCATCTCCCGGTGGACAAGCGACGTCGTTGTCGGTGTACGTACGTCACAATGCGCAGTCGCTTCCACACTGCTGTGGCCTGCGTGCACTGTGCATGGTGACGATCAATATCGTAATTCATGCGGGATTTTTAATCGCAATGATCATGTATACCTGCAGCAATTCTGAGGGATTTTTGTGCCTGTTCTGGCAAAACTGTGCTCTGACAGATTCGGAATATGCACACTTTCATAATGGCCTAGGATCCTTCCGTTTGAATCTGAAGGTATCTATTTTTTAAAAACTTGATTTTTATGAATGATAGAATAGATTACAACTTGGTAAGTTTTATCAAAAAAAGTCAGATTCATGCAGGCCGGATCTTAGACTATAACCACAGCTTAGAGAACAATCAGTTATGAAACTCTCCTGTCGGTGTCAAAAACGACCGCTATTTTGGGGGAATAAAATCGCATGTAAATTCTACGATAATGAAAGGGGCCGCATATATCATTTGCAATCGTTGACATTTTAAAATTGAGATTCAATCTAGTATAATTTATATTAATCAGCGAATGAACCAATAATAAGAATCAGTATGTTTGTTCAAAAAGAAGCGATTGAGTATTGAGATATTTATGAAAAAGCTTAAAAATAAATTTATAATGGTGGAAGGCTATCAATATTTACATTCAACGGAAAAATATTTACTTTTGCAATGTATCACTCTGCTGCGATATTTCTCAATCTATTGCATTTTCAATGTAAATACTGTCGAAAACATCAGACAAACACAACATTCACTGAATCACAAGAATTTCGGTGATCTGAATTCCGCTTTAGCGCATATCGCAAATATTTCATTTATTTCCGTGTCTTTGTCGCGAAAAAAAAAACGAGCATACAACCAACAAAGTGACAACCAACGCAATCTAACCTGGCACCATCTTATAGCGACAACTCAACTAGGATACTTCTATACATACAGGGCCTTTTAATGTGTAATCGGTAGATGGTTCCGATATTTTAAATACCTAACAAAGTTGGTTATAAAAATTGTAGGCAACCAAACGCTTCTTATTTTGAAAATATACTCCTCTCCACAGGGTGATTCATATCTACGTGCCAACACAAGCATACATTTTTTAAATGGAATATCCTATATATTTTAGAACATTTTAAAACACCTCTTTCAAAAAAAGATGTTTGATATAGCATACTGAAATAAGGTTTGCACTTACTATTCCTGGACGTACGGGATATTTTGTACGAAAAACACTGAACTTTGACTACTTGTAAGTCGGTCACTTTTGGAGATAAAGTAGCTAAGTTTTTGATATGAGCTTCTTATTCCATTGTTCCTGACAGCCACTTATAAAATACACTTTTTTAGGCTTTAAACGCGTGTATTGTCCGATATATTTATATATTATACATAGCAAAAGTGAATATTATACCATTTATTGTAATTCCTGATAGTCTTCCACAATTACAAATTTTCGTAAATATATTTCTATCAATACCCAGTATCTTCTTTTTGGACAAACTCCTCTTTATTATTGGATCACAAAAACTATATCAGAATATTATGTTGTTTACTATTGCAAAGAATATCTACGGCCGCTGGCATGGTACGCGGCAACCCTGCCTTAGCCGCTGAACACGGAATACTAAAACGTCTGTCATAGTTGTACTAGAAGAATTTACAGGCGACTTTCTCCGCTGAAATGACGGCCGTTTTTGGCACTGACAGGAGAGTTTCATAGCTGATTGTTGCCTAAGCTGTGCAATATAGCCTCAGATGCCCTGCGCATGTGCAGTATCTGATACCCGCTTCGATCGCTGCGCTCTCAATCAGGAATCGTTTTTTATCACTTCGCCGGTTTTCCTGGTATATACACTGAGAATCAAATGTGTCTGACTGCTCGAGTTCAATGAGTTCCAGAGCGAAGTGTGTATAGACACATACGTTAGAAACATATAGACCCGGCTGGATAGCAAAGCTCAACATCACGTTGAGAATTAAGATTCATATTGAAAATATGCGTTAGTTTATTCTTAACTCCCAAATAATGTTTATATTATGAGCGTACACATTTTTGAATTGTGTCGAATCTGTTTAGGATCGATTCCGGATCGGCCCTAACGGCCCTCCATTTTAAGTCGAAATGAAAGGTCAGGACCGCTCGCTGTCGCAAAATGTAACAATAACTCATGATGTGTTGATTTTATCACAATCGGTGGAAATCAAAAATAATTATAAAATTAATTAAACATCAAAATTGAAATAAATAATTCTAATCAAAATGAAAACAAAATATTAAATTAAATGTTTGAATAGACCTCCTTCTTGGGTTTGACAACAACCTAACCTTTTGTGGAAGTCTGTGTACCTGTGAACACTTCCTAGTATAACATATTGGCAACGCGGCAATGTGGTGATGATCTTCGCTCTTCGGCTGGTTTTTATCTCTTTCTAACATGTGTTGATACACACTTCTCGCGCTTCTATCTCGAACACATTGAACTCAAGCTGTCAGACAAATTTGATGTTCCCACAACGATTTGACAATTCATATGGATATGAAAAACTAACTCAATCGAGTGAGTAAATCACAAAGCCGGTGTGAAGAACCAGACTATGAAATTGTCACATACCACAAATAATATCCAATGTACAAAGAGATACTAGCGGGTATATATCAACGCTTGGTTTTCCTACTTCTTCCCATAATCTTTCGATGAAAATGTCGCCAACTTTTTCGAAAACGTCCATAAAGTTTTCCAGAATAGAAAAGTGGAATGATGGAGTCAGCATCTTCCTCCTTTTCCTCCATTTTATACCTGAAAAAAATGTGGACATAGTGGATCATAAAGCAGCATCTAATTTCTAGAGCTGAAAATACATGCAAAAGTTGCAATCTAAAGTGCTTTGCAATGGTATCAAAGTGTGTTGAATAGGTAGACTATGGTTCAAGGATCTTAATTAGCGTACCTGGTAGTTAACAACTGGATACAAAGCCCAAATTCCAAAAAACCTATATCTAATGATATAGTTGCACACGATATCTGTCGTGAGGAATCAAGAAATTATTTTCCGCTGATTAGTGTATCTACCTATGAATTATTTTCTATTACGATGTCAAATAGTGATATGAGTGAGTTGCTCAATGTTTTTGGCTTTCAATTTCTAAATTTATTTCTGTAATCTGCTATTGTCTTATATATGGCGCTGGTATCTTTCAGATAAATTTTTGAACACCGCTATTTTTTGGTTGAACACGTGCTATTACTTACCAGTGCTAGTCAACAGCCCAGTACCCAGCCATTCATGGAAGAAGTCATACTGAAAGGCTTTAGAAATGATCTTTGTGGAACTCAGGATGTACTCCATGAATTTGGGATCGGTGATGACCAAAGCCATGCTAAAAGGGCCATCATGAACCTTCACAATCGGACCATAAGTCTGCGTGTACTGCGTTAACCTTTTCAGTATAACTGTAACAAAGTCAATGATAAGGATACTGTAACGCAGTTAGTAAGCTATACTTTACTTGAAGGCCAATGTAGATAGCTTGCGCAGTTTCCATGTAATTGAGAGTTTTATTGGACATGACATTTGGCTAATGCTGCCCGAGTGGACTGGGAGATTGGTGTAGTTAGATTTTACCCTGAGTTAAATGATAGGCAATCAAAGATCGGTATAATTGACATCATTTATTAAAAACTAGGTGATCCGACAGACATTGTCCTGTCTTAGCTATGAACTGGGATGAATAATAAATAATAAAAGGGTAAATAAATGGAATATAGGTAATTGTATTGAGAAGTGTTTGTACCGCCATCTGTCTAGCAAAATACGTTGGCAGGACTGTCATTCCCCCATCAACTTACTTGAAAGTAGGCATAAAATTATGTGGAAGGTATTAAGTTGCGAAAAATGACGTCATTTGAAAGCAATTATTGTTTTAATAAAAATAATAATAATAATAATAATAATAATAATAATAGCGTTTATTGTCCAACCCCATTTATAGGACAATTACATAAGCACAATTAAATAATATTCAGTGGTGTTAAAAAAAAAGTTATTTCAAATACAAATAAGCCATTCTAACTACTGAGTTAAGCGAACAAGTAAACATATCACAATGACAGCTAATACAATTTAGATGTTTACACATAACACATGTAGGAGATTTGACTAACACGTTGGTCCTAGCCCTTGATAGCTTAAAAATTACATAGTTGCGTGAAGAGAACGAAGGAACATTGAAATTAATCTGTGCCAAATGACTGGGGAGTCAATAATGCTATTTAGCAGTTTGAAAAGGAATATGGCAGATGAAACTTTCCTTCTGCATTCTAAACTATGAATTTAAAAACGCTCACATAGTTCCATATTGCTAATGCCTTGCTCAGGGTAAACTCCTTCAGATTTGGAGTATAGAAACTTTAGAAATTTTCTTTGGACCCTCTCAATATCATTTATATAAGTCTGGTAACACGGATTCCATACAACACTCGCATATTCTAGTTTTGTACGTACATATGCAAAATATAAGACTTTTAAGGCCCTTAAGTTATCAAATCGCTTACAGTTCCTGACAATGAAACCGTAAGACTTAAAGGCTTCCGAAACTTTCCGCGAAATATGAGTAGTAAATGTTAATTTATGGTCATATATAATACCCAAATCTTTGACTATATATCGCTTCTTTCCAGCACCACACCATCGATATTATAGTTGAATACACAAACATTTTTCTTTCTGCTATAGCTAACTACTCTGCACTTACTTATATTTAGATGTAATTTATTGAGATCGCTCCAAATCCTAACACTACTTAACTGCATCTGTAAATCTAACCAATCCTGCACGTCACTGATTGATGAATATATCTTCATATCATCTGCAAAGCATAACTGTTGACCATTCATACTTTCACAAAGATCATTTATGAATAATAAAAATAACAATGGTCCCAAGTTGGACCCCTGGGGAACACCAGATGGGGCTAAGTAGGTTTCAGATTTAAAGCAATTATATTCAACAAATTGTTTTCGCTCTGACAAATACGACCTGAAGAATGTTATAGCGCTAAGTGAGAGACCAAAGTGACCAAGTTTCATCAACAAAACCCCATGATCAATTTTGTCAAATGCCTTTGAAAAATCCGTATAGATCACATCAACTTGGCAGTTATCATCTAGAGCTTCAGAAATATATTGGGTTAAAATAACCAAATTGGTGACTGTAGATCGGTTGCTGACAAAACCGTGCCGTTTTTGTGATATTTGATTTTTTATTGAAGGATACAAGCGATTGTACAAGATTATTTCAAAGACTTTCGCAAAAATGCATATAAGAGAAATTGGACGATAATTCTCGACATCTGATTTTTCTCCATTTTTTAAGACCGGACAAACTTTGGACACATTCCATATATTCGGGAATATATTGGATTTTAAGCACATGTTGAATAAGAGAGTAAGTACAGGGGAAAAAGTTCTAGCACAGTCCTTTACAAGGAACGAAGGAATACCATCAGGACCCGAAGTCATCTTATCCTTTACCTGACTAATGGCTAAAATCACTTCGCTATCCTGGACAGGAGCTAAAATTAGATGGATGTTATGGTTAACGAGCTCAACGATATCAACGTTTAAGTATGATTGGTGGTAAACACTGCTGAAAAAGTTAGCAAATATACCAAGTGACATATAAATCCGAACACCCAGTTTAAATGGTTTTATTTTAATAAAATTTTGTATAAGTACTTAATGAAGCATAATAAGTAAATGATAAAAATTTCAAAATGATTGCACTGCTTTAAAGCCCTTTGACCTTTAATAATGTGTGGATGCACCCTGATGTGCTACGCATTCTCCAATGCGCCTAGGCATGCTTCTGATCAGGTGGTCAATGTCCTCCTGTGGTATCTCATTCCAGGCAACCACCAACTCCTCTCGAAGTGCTTCTAGAGTCTGAGGAGGACGTTGCAAATTGAGCAATCTCCTACCCATCATATCCCACACGTGCTCAATTGGGGATAAGTCGGGAGATCTTGGTGGCCATAGTAACAATGTGACATCATTATGTTGAAAGAAGTGTATTGTGACTCTTGCAACATGTGGTCGGGCATTCTTTTGTTGGAAAGTTGGATCTGTCAGGGTGTCAAGAAAGGGTAAAAGATGGTGTTCTAGAACTTCGTGGATATAACGCTGCGCGTTCATGTTACCTCTGATGAAGATTAAAGGTGACCTGGAGCCATAAGCTATAGCACCCCAAACCATAACTCCAACAGTGTGATGAACATGTCTTTCAACAAAAAACTGTGGATTCCTCCTTTCACCACGTCGCCTTCTAACCCTGGCACGATCATCGTGCATGCCTAAACAAAATCGAGACTTGTCACTAAAGACAATACTTGCCATTCCTGATCCCAGAGTGACCGTTGTCTGCACCACTCAAGGCGATTACGTCGGTGTTCTCGAGTTAAAGGGAGGACCCAGTGTGGCCAGTTTGAAAACAAGCCAAAACTTCTCATTCGTCGGTAAACACTTCGCATGCCAATAGGTCTTCCGTGTTCTGCAAACCATTCATTTGCAATGGACCTGGTAGTGGAGAAACGGTCCCTTAAGGCCAATAATCTTAGGCGGCGATCTTCACGGTCTGTTGTTCTACGGCGGCGTCCAGTGCCCCTTGCTCTTTGCGTACGGCCTTCTCGAAGCCATTTCTGACAACACCTAACCACAGTGTCTACACTTCTTTGCACTCTAACTGCAATTGCCCGAAAAGAAAGTCCAGCTTCCCGAAGTCCCACTATACGGCCCCTATCAAACTCACTAAGTTGACGAAATCGTACAGGTTTCCGTACTCTAGGCATCGTAACCGATCGTAAAGGATGTCAAGAACCAAAATCCGCCAACGTTGATTCTTTACTGCGGCTGAAATATTCATTTTTAGAGCGTTAGTGAATTAAAAAAAAAAGCAGTACAAAAACCGGAATGTCCAACTGATAAGGCTGAAAATTTTTTCACTTGTTATTTACAGTAAGATAAATACATTCACCAACTTTTATTAAAATAAAACCATTTAAACTGGGTGTTCGGATTTATATGTCACTTAGTATACATTGACAATCGACTGAGGCTGACAGTACGTTTTGATACTTCATTTCGCCAGGAATTCGTGATGTACTATTTTTCATGTTCGTGAACGACCAAAATTTCTTTGGATTGCTAACTAAACTATTCTGAACATTCTCCATGTAGATATTATAGCCCTCTTTATTTGAAATTTGATTGAACGGCGCAGTCTCTGAAATTCTTCAAGATCTGACTGATGTCCAAGCTTAGCAAACCTTTTCCTGTATTTAGCTTTTTGTTTAATACTTGTAATAATATTGGAATTATAAAAAGGTGGATACTTGTGACAATAATTTTTGTATACAGGTACTTATATGAGTATCAAAAGTGCTGTACAATTTTTCATAAAAACGATCTACTGCGATATATATATCATCAGAATTCACAGTCGAAGTCCAATTTATTGATAGGAGTTCTCTATACAGTGAAGGAAAATCGGCTTTTCTAAAATTGTATACCTTATTCGTTAAATTGTAGCTAAATTTAGCCTCCCTTGCAAATAAATTTGGTATTCTAATTAACAGTGCCGGATGATGGTCATCCTCAGGCACCATAGTCATGAGCTACTACACAAGAGTAGTGAGATATGACCAAATCAAGCAACCGATTTAATCCATTACGGACGTCGTTATTCTGTCTGAGATTAAACAAGGCCATATAGTTAGGTACAATTTCTGTCTTAGCATCAGAAGGGTTGTTCACAACAAAATGCGGGACATTAAAATCACCCACTAGGATTGTGCTATTGTTGTTTAAATAATCCAGTTGCTCAAAGCACTCAAAAAATGACTCAAATTCCTCAAGTCCTATTTTGTCAGGCACATACAAAGTAGCTATATAAAAAGTTTTAAATTCTACCTTACACTTAACAATTAGCAGATCAATATACGGAAAATGAGTATCAAAAGCTGCTACATTTAACACTTCTGAGCTTATAAAGTCCTTTATAACCAATATAAACACCCCCACCAGACGATTTATTAACTCTATCAAATTTACGGTCTTTTCTGTACACATTTTGCTGGATATGAGTCAAAAAATGTGTAGAATCTGGCCCATTTTTGGAAACCAATGAATGTAGTGGCTCTGGTGGTGGTACCAATGGAGTCAATTTGATCTTTCCACGCAACATAATCCAGGGGCTTCATTTTTAAACTTGAAAGCCTTGGAATGTGGACTCACTATTGGACCAATGAACGTTGTAATAGATTGCCACGTCATAATTGAATGCAGCTCGATTGCGATTGAATGCGACACGTCTAAGTTGTTGAAGTTCCAGCCTTGTGTATTATTTTTGAACAAATACTTCTCAAAAAAACTCACTGAATAAACTGGAAACTGGATAAAAGCTCTAATCCAATGGACTGTGCACAACTAATTAAATAAAACAATATTTTTTCATCGATAAACACTGTTAAACGATAATATAAATTAGCGACCAGCGAGCTGTCAAGTTCAAAATGATAAGAGTAGTTGCAAGTCAATTAAGCAGAAGAAACGGATTTTCATCCGTAATTTTATTCATAGAGTTAACTGACAAAGATATCAAATAGGCAACACTGCAGTTTCTTTTGAAGAGGCCATCACAAAGTACGGGTGGTGAAGAAATGTAACTCCAAAAACGAAAGCACCGTGTTTTCATAGGCAATTTTCTCTCACATAGCTAACTGTCAATAGCTGTATGAATAAAGACGGTGGAGAGTAGTACCTGTCTCTTTCAGTACTTGAGATAATTCTTCTGCTGTGCGTGCTCCATGCTCAAGCAAACTGTCAAACGCGCGTAGCTCAAATAATCATAAGATTTTCAATAATTTCCCAATTTTCTTGATTTTTCTTTCAGCAAGAATTTTCCATACAGCAAAAAATGAATGAAATCGGTAAAGTCGTTCTCAAGTTCTGGCGTGACCACGCAAAATAGGGATTCATTTTTATATACATAACATATGTACAGGGTGCGTCAGAGAGGATGGACGGTTTTAAAAAAATCATAAAATAGTTAATTTTTACTCGAAAACAAATTTATTGATGGAATCAGGTTCACAAGGAAATAGCATTTGAGACAGTCAAGTGTGGAAAATCACATCAGGCATGTGGTGGCCGAAATCGTTGATGCAGTGCTGGACGCGTTCTTGGAAGTTCGCGTAGACTCTCTCCAACATCGCTCTCTCAGCTTGGGCGACTTCCACGCGAATTTCGCCATTCAATTCGTCCAGAGTTCGGGGCTTGTTCGCGTGTACTCTGCTGTTTAGGTGAAAGTGGGCTTCGACACTCATAAACAAAATGAGGTTCTCATTTTGATCGATCAGTGCTTCCATCTCACGTGCGAAGTTCATTCGTTGTGCATAATCTCCGGGCTGTAACTGTTGCACAATAGCCAATTTGTAGGGCTGAAAACGCAAAATTCGCATTACCGAACGATCACTAAGGCGAAGTGCAGCAGCGTGTTTCCTGGCAGATCCAGTCAGACTGCGAAGACAGACCTGTCGAACGCGTTCAACATTTTCAGGAGTTCGAACTATTCGCGGCGCTCCTCTTGGTCTTCTGTTGATCAGTTCACCACGCCTGCGAAGTGATTCAACCCAACGAAGGATGTTGATTCGAGAGGGAACAGCTCTATTCCGATGAATGTTGAAGTGGCGACGAAACTCACGCTGTACGACGATGACTGACTCATAATTTCGGACGAAACAATCATAGGCGAAAACGCGGTGCTCCACCGTCCAAGGCTCCATAACGACAACTGATAAAATAATGCTAGGATCTCACGAGTCAAACGGCACCCTCCCCACCTCTCTCGTAGACGGTGGCGGAGAGTACTACCCATCCCAAAAACGTCCGTCCTCTCTGCCGCACCCTGTAAAAAGAAAATAGATTCAATAGTCCAGGCTAGATAAAAAAAGGTGAAAAAAAGTTTAGCAGATATCTGAAAGTTTTAAATGGTCTTTGTAATGAGAAATAGATAAACAAATACAGCCAGATATGCGTTGTTTTTGATAAACAAATTCAGTATTTTGCTTTTATAATTTTCAAATTAAATTTTATGAATAATCGGTAACCTGGATATTTTAGAGCACACAGAGACCTTCAATTTTGTTTTGAAAGAATTAAAACCGATAAAAAATTAGGCTAAATACGGGGCTATTCAGCAACATTGAATACATGTCATTGGTGTTAAGAAATGTGCCAAATCGGTTTAATCGTTTTTGTAAAAAGCTAATTAATTATTCCAGTGATGAATTATTTAAACAACTGTTCTTGCCCAATGTATGGTCATAGAGCATTTTACAAAAGTGAAATGGGTTCCTGCACATCTCAACTTCAAGAATTTATGCAAAAAGTATTTATTTCAAAATTGTTGTTAAAAATGATGTTGAAAAATAGCCATTTTTATAGTTATAAACATTTACAATAAGCTCGTTATTTTCCAATATAATTTAGTTTATCAAGTTGATCTGGATATGCGGTTAAAAAAAGCATATTATCTAACTTTCTACGACAGATAGGAGCCAAGATATTTTTTTAAATTAATTTCTCCTTTATAAACATTGAGTCCCAAAATTTTCACACATCTTAAGCAATCAATTTTATGATCCAATTTATAATTTTAAGTTCAAAGGTCTTTAATAAATAGACACCTAAAGTGACGGTACTAGCGTAAGTATTCCCGGGTGAGGTGGTGAGGGAATCAGCTCTTCGTTGAAAATTCAGACATTTGGACAGCAGTATAAGAAAAACCTTTTCGCGCGCGCATTTAACGCTGTGACCAAATTTCACAAAATTGCTTTTACTGTCGCCGGAAGAGTATTTTCGAAGGGCTGTGTACTTCCCTCTTCCAGACAATGTAATCACCGATCTTCAGGAGCGTCTATCCGCAGAGACACTTAATTTATTTAAGTTAGCTGTTTATATTCCGAGAGTCACTTAAACAGTGATGATCTAGAAAACGCTCAGGAGGCTCAAGACGTGGTTGTGAACCTCTATTGCAGAGAATCCCCTAACTGGACTGGCACTCTTATATGTCTATGATGTTCGTGCCTATACGGAAGAAGTCATAAATCGATTTGCAAAACTTTCCTTTTAAAATAGATTTATCGCTTAAAACACATTTAGCCTACACCGTAGGGTAGGGTCACTGCCGCCTCGCTCTTCAGTTCTTAATTTATGCAAACTTCCACCCTTTGGCTTCCTAGAGAAGCTTTGCAGATGGGTGGCTGACTTCCTCACTGACCACAAGAAATCCATCGTAATTGATGTGTTTCGACTTTTCAGCCCTCAGTGTCAAGACGGGTGTTCCCCAGTCATCTTGACCTGGATATTGTTTTTATTACATATCAACAACCTTTCCTGTACGATCAAATCGATTCAGAGTGTCAAGAGATCTGGAGGCTATCACTGCTTGGGGGCGGAACCTTCGGGTACAGTTTAATGCTTCCAAAACAAAGTAGTACTGTACCTTGACTAACAAGAAGCGCCCAAGCGCTCATCCGGTTTCAAGCAAAGAGCCATTCATTTCGGAGTCCAGTTCACCGGGAACTTGATTTGGCATGAATACATCTCGTCAATCGCGGCAACCTCTAAGAAAAAGCCAGGTTATTTATCTAGGGCTAAGAAGTACTTTTCCCCGCATGACCTTCTCACTCTGAACAAGGCCCAGATAGCCTCGAGTACAGCTCACATGTTGGCGGTACAAGAGATAGATGACTCTTCTCTGACGGACAGTCTTGAGATCCTTTCACACCAATGGGCGTTCAGCGATCTGGCTCTCTTCTATCGCTGTGTCAGTGGACTTTGCTCCTCAGAGCTCTCCTTCGCGATGCGGCCACGCAATGGACCTGCCTGACATATCCGCTTGACTTTGGCCTCCTATCCTAACCGTGTCGAACTCCCTATATTCAGCACTGGCCGGCACGCTATCTTTTTTGTTTCTAGGGTGTCAAGATTGTGGAATAATCTGTCTGAGGACGCATATTCTAGTTCTACTACTCTTAGGCAGTTCAAAAATCGGATTAACGAAAGTGTCTTTTTGCTCTTTTCAGCATCAGCACTTAGACTTCTGCATACATGGCTGCGTTAGTATAGAAAGGTGGCGTCAATTAGGTGGTTTGACTTGACCCTCGGAAAAAAACATAAACAGGTCCATAGACAGTTTTCTTACCGGTATGCCATTTGGCAACGTCGCCTCTCCTTGATACCTATCCCAGACGTGGCCTCGCGGTCATGGCATAGGAAATACGTGGGAAATACTACGCTGTGGCGCGACGCGGCAGTAATACCAGAACACTTACCAGGAATGGCACGCCACCGGAAGCAGAAGCAGACGCGGGGTGAGCCATATGCTGAGAATATTTCTAAGGTCTTATGTACGGGGCAATCTATGATCTGACAAATACGTCTAATAGTTGCGTAGAATTAGCAAGGTTGGGAGCAGCATGTAAATACACTAACATAAAAAAATGGAGGTATACCCTCCCCATCCTCTACAACCTCCACTCCCAATTTTTTTATCTGTAAATATGTTTTCAAAAATGATCAGGATTTTTATTTTTTATGTTTTTGGCATTTTTCTCCGCTTTTTGCCCTTGGCATAGCAGTAACATTTTGTAAAAATTTCATCAAAATCTGAGCGGCACTTCTCAAGGTATAGGCGATAGGATTAGAGGACAGACAGACAGACAGATAGACAAAAGAGAGGTGGAAATGAGTGACATGGTTTTTCGTTATGTACATGCCATATAACATCAAAAAAAGATCTCATTTTCAAAAAAATTTGCGATAAGTGCATAAGGGTGCTTTTCCGAAGAAAGTTCGTGAAAACCGCGGGAAAACGCGCATATTTTTCAATATTTTTGAAGCGTCATACTTCAAAAAACATTGGAGAAAAATAAACGACTATTAAATCTTTAAAAACAGGTTTCAAATGTTTGAGCCTTCTATCCTTGGTCTCAAGTAATCTAAGCGAGAAAAAGATCCCACCATGCTCCTAGGTCTGTGCCAGGACCCCACAAATAAGGCCCTAAATACATGATCACCGTCAAAGTATTTCAATACCGGAAGCTTCATTACAAAGCATTCTCTTTTAACAAAATTGTTTTTATTTTTTTCCTGACTTTGAGTTGATAATTTAAAATAAATTGCATATTAACATTGCCACCTTAGTTATTTTTAAAAAATCAGTATTTTTATAGTTGATCTTGTTTATGCAATTATGTCACAAATTAAAAAGTGCCTTAGATTTTGAGAAGACTCTTAGACAGTTTGCCCCTGCCTATTACAGGCATTATTTTAGGACGATGGATGCGCTCTAGATGACACTTCACCTTAGACTGATATCTGTTATTTAAATTTCAAGATGTGTGTATTGGTTTAGATGTGACGGATATGAAATGTGTATATATACGTACATTTTTGAAATCAGAATTAAAAAACCCTCTTCATCTATGCAAAATTCCACTATGATGTTTACAGTAAAATATTGTAGACAGAAGAGGAAAACGACGAAAACGTCATATAAATTCTAATTCCAGCTCAAATAGGGAAAAATAAAAACAATTTTAAGTAATCTCGGTTTTTTCGTCTATTTCCAGAAATAATCTGAATTGATAACCTTTAGTAGTATCATCTTCTTAGTTATCTGAATGCGCAACTTTGCCCCCATTTACCGACTTCGTAGCTCTTACCGTTTTTGAAATCCTAATGGTAATAGCCAAATTTGAAATACCCGGTTTAGACTGAGAACTTACCCTCTCTGCCACCAACAAAGTCAAACCCATTTCCGAGCAAAACATTTGGTACAGGACCAACACATCCAACAAAATATTTTTTGGAAAACCTTTTAGTTTTATGCAACCTTTTCACAATAAAAACTGCTAACCATAATAGACAAATCAAAACAGTTGTTAAGAACATATCCATATTGAAAGTATAAATATAATAGTCCAGATTTGTTTTCTAGTTCATATTAAATATAGCAAAGTTCAAGAGTTTATCATCTACGAAGATGAATCACTGTTTTTCAAGAAAATGCATTCTAGCTTTGATAGGTGATCGTTGGAAACTATCTTTTAAAATAGATTCGGTGTTCTTGGGCACCAAATCGGTTGTTTCATTAGTTAGGACAATAACGGAAGACGTGATTCAAAGTCAGCACACTCTGAGGACGACAAATATCTCTATACATCTCTATCTATTTTTCAGCGATAGCACAAAATCATCAAGTGGCTTCACGATGTAATGCTTTAATGTTTTTAAATAATTTCTAATCTGTTTTTAACTTGTTCTTGTCATATTTTATATAATTTTGACCATTGTACCATCTATCCAGCTCTCACCATGTTACTGGACGTTTCCCTCATCCTATACGTAAACAACAATTAGCAACATCATCACATACTACTCTCCTGATGATGATGGCAAAGTCCATTGAAAGCTAGAGAGAATTAAAAAAGTATAAAGAGTCATCTTTGCTTAAATTTTGTCGAAGTACCCAACAAAAGGCGGAAGATTTAATTTATATATATATATATATATATATACATATAATAAATTCAGAATTCACTAACAATACAATGGCTTTTTGATGCCAGCATCAGCCTTGTACATGCGCATGAAAAGTGGACATAATGATGATTAATGGTTATACTATGCGAAACTTAAATGCTTTGGCACGCATTTACACTTATAATTAAGGCCACGCGAGATTGACGCGCTGTTTAAAAGTCCTAAAATATGACCAAAATTAAATTTTACAAAAAAATCTATTTCTACGTTTTCCAGGTAACTGATAACGATATCCAGTTGTCAAAGATCAAAATGGTGGATTTATACATCTTTGCAAAAAATATTTTGATTGAACTCTCCGGATATACAGGGTGGCCTATCCATGCGTGGACGGAATATTACTCATAAACAAATACATTTTGGGAAAATCTATTAGTGGAATCTTATACATGACATTTGAGGGCACATTTATAAAATATTGGCCATTATACAGGGTGATTTTTCAAATGAAATGCCTCAAATTTTATTGCATATTTGGATAAACCAAGTCAAAAGAAGAAAATTAATATAGCTACTATGGGGTTTTGGTAATTAGCTACTTAGATATGAGGTGTATGCGACATCCAAGGCCGGAAACATTTTCTACACTACGAGAACGTTTCGAATCAAGTGGAGCAGTGGAATACAGTAAAAAATGTATATGTTATCCAAGTGTCACCAATGAGTCGAATCAGTTTTAGGCTCTTTTAAAGTTGAGGCAACTTTTAACAGCACAGGTGTTGTCAACAGGCATAACATGCACTACGTATTATGCGACGGAAAACCGTTACTGGGTTAGGCAAATAGATTTCCAAAATAAATGGAGCTTGAATGTTTGGATAGCAGTTATTGGCAAACAAGTAATCGGGCTTTTCTTTTTCAACAGATTAACAGGTACAGAATACTTGAATTTTTTTAAAAAGCTTTTGCCTTTGCTTTTGGAGGATGTCAACCTGCAAACTCGGATGCATATGTACTTCCAACATGACGGCGCACCTGCGCATTATCATAGTCGTGTGCGTAACTATTTGGACACCTGGAGTAACAATCGTTGGATCGGTCGTCATGGACCTATATCTTGGCCTCCTAGATCACCAGATATGACACCCATGGACTTCTTTCTATGTTGCTACGTTAAGCAAGAGACTTATAGATCTCCACCATCTACCCCGGAAAATATGAAGGAAAGGATTAAGGATGCTTTTCTGAACATAAGGTAACACATGCTGAGAGATGTGCAACGGTCATTTATCCAAAGACTACGACTGTGTATTCAACATGCTTGAGATATGTTCGAGCAGTTTTTGTAGTTTAGGTCTTGAGTAGTGATAATTGTTTGTTTATGTTGTTGTTATAGTTGTTTTTCTCTATTACGCTTGAAGCTGAATTATACTGTTCCGATTGTTATTAGTTTTTACGTCAAATCTGTACTCCTAG
The DNA here is from genome assembly GCA_963669975.1 of Acanthoscelides obtectus. Taxonomy (NCBI): domain Eukaryota; kingdom Metazoa; phylum Arthropoda; class Insecta; order Coleoptera; family Chrysomelidae; genus Acanthoscelides; species Acanthoscelides obtectus. The sequence continues at coordinate 50,901,779 of CAVLJG010000001.1, read as the reverse complement.
TGGCAATATGGAACTAGCCCACTGTTTGTCTTTTGTTTCCAGGGATGATGTGATTTTTTCCCTTAATTTTGATGTGTTGTTCTATTAAAAGCTGAATAACTCAACATCTAGTGATTTTATCTGAATCAAACCTTATACAAAAGAAAACTTACAAAAAACTTATAAAAAATTGAACTTGCACAAATGTACAGGGTGATGCACTAGAAATTTTTGACAAAAAGTAGAATTCGCGTTTTTGACTACCTTTTATGAGCAAAAATGAAAACTCGAAAAAGTAACATATGAGATAAAATCTGAGGTGTGTAAGTTTTTTTTTTTTGATACAAAATTCAGCACTCAAAATGGCGTATTGAGGGGTAGTCGAAGTGGACGGGTATAGAATATTTTAGAAAGGTGTCCTCATATGTCATGTATAACATGCCATAAATAGATTTTCCCAAAATGTATTTGCTTATGAGTAATATTCCGTCCACACCTGGATGGGTCATCCTGTATATGACGGCTATGTTTGCAAAAATTTGTCGATTACGCTCAAATTACCGAAAATGACCGCACACATGAAGGTTGTGAAATAGTTTACAATATAGGTAATGGGTTTTTAAGGGAGGTTTATTTTCAAAGACTGTGCGATGTTGCCAGATTTCATTATTTTGAATGACTTTAAACTCCACACAACTCTGCCTAGCGTCTAATGCACTAGCGGCGCGCTCTCGGGCGCCGCGACTCAAAGAGGAACTAATTCTAGATTAAAAGGAGAGCTGCTACGCATGGAAATGCATATTTTCGTTAATTTTCTTATATTTATTCAATGTGGCAACATCACAGAATGTGTAGGATCCGTTCCATTCTGCAAATGTTGTGATTAAGGTGTTTATTCCTTTTAAAACCCAGATAATATCAACAATATTCTGCAACTAGCCCATTTGCGGGCATTTTTATTCGCATTTCCATCATTTTCAACCCAAACCTACTGCATATTCGGACGGAAAAACAAAAAAGGCTAGTGTAGCTAAGCTAAAGAATTACCCATTAGCTTATTAGCTAAAATAACAGTTCAAAATACACACGTAAATGATGGTATTTACTTGGTAAACTGTGTAGAGGTGTGATCTTTCAATGTCTTCTGGAAATTCCTTAACTATTTTTTTCGCGTACTTTCAATGAGATCAACATTTTTGCGTTGATAAGAAATATTTGAAAGTACTAACAATTATTCTCAATGGCCATTGTCCAGCATTATAGTTAAATAAAGATCAACGATCATTTCATCGAATCATCAAAAAACTTGCAATGTTACCTGTTATGTTGTCATCATCTAGTGATTGGTAACAGCTACTTTTTCAGTTAATTCTCATATACTGGGTGTCCCGAAAAAAGTGTGCAATATTCTACTAGCGGTTTCTGGAGATTAAAATAGGAAGAAAGGTTTATGTAAACATAGGTCGACAAACGTCCCCTAAGGGCCCTACGGTCTTTTAAAGGGGCTCCCCTGAAGATGGTTTTTCCTTAATATTTCCGAAACGTGTTGAGATAAAGACATCAAATTTGGTATTCTAGTCTACTTAGTTTTTTATTCTGGATTCAAAAATATTAACAATTTTAGACATTTTTTTTTGGAAGCGTATGTAACAGGGTTATTTTAGCCCCAACATTTTTGTGTGATTCTATTTTTGAAATTCAATTTTAGAATTTGAAAATTTAGGATTTTCTACATAAAAATGTACTCCTATTGAATATCGATAAATTGTGCCATTTTGGAATAAAATTAAACTAAAAAAATTGTCACGTTAGGAAATGTACTGCGAATTTAAATGAATTGTTGAATAATTAGCCATGGCGACGAAAAGACTAATTTAATAATTGGTAAATATTACATAAATACATATTTCTATTGCAACATTTAGGCAAAAACAAAAGAAATAATTTTTTTCTAGGAACGAAATTGAAATTTGTTTAAGCAAGAAGACATACAGTTGGATATACTTAAAACTAGCTTTACAATAAGTGTTCAAATAAATTCCCATTTTGTTGGATACAGAGTCTTGTTCGACGAACTAATGATTGCGTAGCCCGAAAAGTGCAAAACCTTTTTCTTCTTATTTCATTTGCAGCCTGATGGATTCTTTGAAGTGAATCTTCTTGAGTATTTGCTTCAGTCGAGTAAACTAGGTCTTTTAATGACCCCCAAAAATAGAAATCCAATGGATTTAGGTAAGGTGAACTTGGCGGCCACGCTATAGGACCTCCTCGGCCTAACCACCTGTCTGGAAAATTGACATTCAACCAATTTCGAACATTGCGTCCAAAATGTGCATGGGCGCCTTCATGTTGAAAAAACATATTTTCTCGAAACTGCTGGCGCACATCCAATGGTATTATATCCATGAGCTTATTCTGAAGAAAGTTCAGATACACCTCTGAATTAAGACGCCTGGGAAGTACAATAGGCCCAATTACTTGATCCCCAATTACTCCTGCCCATAAGTTCAATGAAAATCTATGTTGGAAATTTGTACGGCGAACAACTTTTTTGGATTTTCATCTGACCAGTGATGCATGTTATGGAAATTAAAAGCACCATTCCTAGTAAATATTGACTCATCCGACCGTAATATTCTAGGAATAGTGTTTTCAATTGCTAATATCCACTTGCAAAACTCGTGGTAAAAAATCTGCCTCCGTTAAATACTGCACCCGTTTAAAATGATAAGGATGTAATCCTTGCATTCTTGTGATTCTTCCTATCTAAAATTATTATTTTTAGGATAACTATCAAATAGGTATTCATAAATTTTTCTTACTATTGATCGAGGTATATCCATAATTTCTGAAACATTTCGTATGCTTATTTGCGGATTATTTTCAAACATATTTAAAGCAATATCCATACGATGATTTCCCAGTGGCCTTTCTGAGCCCTACATGCGCTGAAAACTTCCATGGTTTGACAAATTCGGGTGAATATCAGTAAACATTCGACGTCCAGGTACTATGCGATTGGGAAATCTTCTTTGATATTCTCTTACGGCTGCCAATGAACTGCCATTGCAAAACCCGTACACAAAATGCATGTCAGTCAGTTCTCTGTCTGTAAATCTTGGCATTTTAAATCGATTTAATAAATTTTTTTATTTTAATCTAGTAATTTTACATTGCTAAAAATGTCAGCTTAACGTCAAAATAAGTCATAAGAAATCAAAACAACTTTTGTTTGCAGTCATGGCTAACTATGAATAATCAACAATTCATTTAAATTCGCAGTACATTTCCTATCATGTGACAAATTTTTTAGTTTGATTTTATTCAAAAATGGCACAATTTATCGATATTCAATAAGAGTACCTTTTTTATGTAGAAAACCCTAAATTTTCAAATTCTAGAATTGAATTTCAAAAATAGAATCACACAAAAATTTTGGGGCTAAAATAACCTGAGTCCGTCCAAACCAAACTGTCTAAAATTGTTAATATTTTCAAATCCAGCATAAAAAACTAGGCTAGTTTTATGTCTTTATCTCAAGACGTTTCGGAAATATGAAGGAAAAAACCATCTTTAAAAGACCGTAGCGCCCTTAGGGGACGTTTGTCGACCTATGTTTATATAAACTTTTATTCCTGTTTTAAGCTCTAGAAACCGCTGGTAGAATATTGCCCACTTTTTTCGGGACACCCTGTATATGTCACATTTAATTAGGTATATTTTCTGACATCAGCTTCACTTTAAATAATTGGTCAAGTACATACATACAGAAAGTAAATAGAATAGAACTATAATATAGGAAAAACAATAACCGTAGTACCTACTTTAGTGAAGGGCATAAGGCACTCTTCAAAAAAGTGTCTTTAGCTAACGATATCATAGGGCACGAGGTGGATTGAGTACAGTAAAACCTGCCGGCCACACCTTCAAATTGCATTTTCATGACAATCCTGTGCCGGTTGCACATTTTTTCGCTAGGATATAAGTAAGAATTTGACAAATCATATTAATGTATATTACTATCCATGATTTGGCAACATCGCAACTAGATGGACAGAATATGATAGTGATGGTGTTGTAGTCATGGGAATATTTAACTGACATAAAAGAAATTACTTAACAATGAACTATTTTCATCATCGCAATAATGCAAAATAGCGATATGCGCTAAAGTATAGTTCAGCCGCCGAATATGTTATAAATGGATACCCACGTCAACAGGAACTACAGTTAGAATTTATTCAATTACAAAGTTGTTCTCATGTAAAAACGACTTAATTGGATTTTACAAAAAGTGTATTACAGCCAACCAATACCCAAACCTTACTAAATTAGCTCTTCAAAACATGTCTTTATTCGGTAGTACATATATTTGCGAGCTGTTTTCCCGCATGAAATATAAAAAATCAAAAATGAGATCATCTTCATTAGACAGCCATCTTACAGAAATTTTGCGTATAGCCACTTCTAAAATACCAGCTAACATAAATACACTATGTAAACAGAAAAAATGTCAGAAATCTCATTGATTAGATTTTAAGAGTACCTACCTAAATATTATGAGTGAAATAATGGGCTTTTTACTTTTCTTTTGGCCCGCTATGGTTACCAAAATACTAAACATGGCCCTCCATAAAAATATGTTGGACAGGCCTGTAGGAACTCGTAAAGAACTTTGACAATGTTATTATTTTGGATGATTTGAATTAAAATTTTCTGAATCGTATAAATGCCATTTCCTCGAGTTTTGAAGGAACTGGATTTTCCCAGTTAGTTACTTCTCCAACACGTGTAACAAACGATACTGCCTCACTGCTTGACCCTGTTTTTCCTAATCAATCGCAACTTTTTACTGATTGTCTAGTTCTCGATGCTCATGAAATACCAGACCATAACCTTGTTAGGTCTATATCGAAACTTAGTACCGAAAAGACTCGACAAAAATGTATTACCATGAGAGATTTTCATAGATTTGATAATGCTGCTTTTATTTCCGATCTATGTAGCTCTAATTTTGATGACTTATATTTCATGCATGATTTAGATTAGATGTTAAAGTTGAACATCTGACGAGTTCTTACGGATATTTATAACAAATATGCTCCGATAAAGACAGTACGCGTTAATGAGCCGCCTTCTCCTTGGGTGGATGAGGAAATGAAAAAAAAATGTTAAAAGAAAAGGATTCTACTTTCACGAAATATAAAATTGGTAAATAACAGATGATTTTGAGAAATTCAAGCAACTTAGAAGAAGAGATTTACATAAAATTCTATAATAATAAAAAAAGAAAGACTACATTCAAAAACTAACTGACCAAAATAATCCGAAAGCTTTATGGTCTGGATTGAGCACGCTCAATATAAAATCTAGCTCAAAGTTCGGAATACCAGTTGAACCAGCTGACGCTGATAAAATAAACCATTATTTTGACAGTGTTTCATAAAATGTATGTCGGTTTTATGACAGCAACAAATTGGACAACCGGAATTGCTTTCGGTTCCGTGGTGTCCAACCATCAGAAAGATTAGAAGCCATTAGAGATCTGAAATCAGATGATAAGGGAAATCACACTCTATCATTAACTATGATCAAAATAATCCTTCGTATAACTTTCTTCCGAGTAAATATTCAAAACATAATGTCTGTTACTTTCACCTTGTAGATAGAATAAGAGCCATATGACCTTCATGAATCTTTTCGCAAATTTTAAAAATGACAAATATGGTACAAAAAACTGAGCTGTCTATGCATTTCGGAGTGGGAGAAACTGCAGGGTCACTGGTTAACGCTATTTTTTGATAACCCTGACTATTTTTGTGAGAAAATGAGACAAACATTAAAAAAATGATGGTAAATATTATGTCACTTACCAGGCCTTCCTTCCAAAAAGTCCAGTAAGTTTCCAATTAATATATTTGGTTTAGGACCAATAATATCCTTGAGATATCTATTATGGTATCTTCTGGTTCTGCTCAACTTTGTCACAATAAATACGAACAAAAAGCAGACCAAAATGGAGAACAGCATCAAGAAATACATTTTGGTATAATGCCGACTGAGATATTGTTATGCAAATCGTAAATACTACAAGATTTGCATAATTTTATCAAATTTAAAACAGTGGGTCATAGGTTTTGAGGTCTAAGTCAAAAGAAGCTGTGATAACCGTATGTTTGGTATTGATGGATGTCGGACGATTGTTTTCTGGCTGAGAGTGTCTGAACTCTTGGATGGATTTCATTTTGGGTAATATCATAAGTGGTAGAAATATGGCATTTATTTGCAATACACAGTAGGCTTTACTACTTGATCCAAGATAACGGTACACCTGTAAGAGGTTATCGTTACAAATCATCGGACAACTGAAAAAGAGTTAAACAATTATTGTTATAAAATTAATTGGTCTGCATTTTTACCATTTTTACTTCCCACGCTTATTGGCGAAGAAGTGCTGTAATCGCGGAACATTTCGAAAATGAGATTGTTTTTCTTTAATTTTATATGACATATACATCACGAAAAAAAAATCACTCATTTCTATTGGTATGTCTGACTGTCAGTCTGTCCGCTAACTTGGAAAGTACTGCTCGTTGGATGAGTAGTATTGATGGGGAGGCGAAGCCAGGCAAGTAGGCCACCGTTGGTCTTTTTTGTCGACCCCGAGTGTACCAACACTGAAGGATGTCAGGATTTCCGACCATTCCGCTGAGTAAGCAACTTCACCATCAAACTCCAAAGTATATCAGCCCTTAGAATGGGACAATAGCCCAGAAAGTGGCTGCCCCTCCTCACACTTAAAAGAGGAAAGTGTCTGTTCAGTCTGCAGTGACCAGTGAGAGCCCCCACCAAAAGGTTGAGTGAATATCTACTCCTGTCCAGTAGCCAGCGTGTTCGACATTTTGTCGGGGCCAGCTACGAACCTCTTGGCCTGTCTGCAGTCATCTCTCTCTTGCACACGTCCAGGTCCCTCACTTATTCATTCAGGGCGGTGTTGACCTGGCGCCTGCTTATGCCCAGCCCAGGCTCGGGACCGATGCAGCTGGATCTGGCCGCCAGCCTGTCCAGGCGATAAGATTTCTCGTTACCCGGGACATGGCCACTTAAAGAATTTACCTCCTGAGTCTTAGTTGCAGTTAGAATTATTTATAAGAAGGAAGGAGCTGTCAAGGATCTGGTCGCATGTTCGGCATATCTTCCTTACGATTTAAGGAAACCTCCTCCTTCTAAGGAACTGGGGGACCTTGTCGCATATTACAGGGATTCTGTACTCGACTTCGTGATTGGATGTGACAACAATGCTCACCACGTCATGCCCGAACACCAACAGACGGAGCGAAGACCTCATGGAGTTCCTAGGCTCATCGAACCTTGAGGTTCTGAATGGCGGTAACACGCCTACTTTCAATAACAATGTCAGAGAAGAGGTTGCCGACGTACCACTGGGTACGCTTGATTTAGCTCATGAGATTAGGGACTGGAAAGTGTCTCTGACACCCTCTCTGTCGGATTACAGGTATATACTGTTTAAGACTGATGGAGAGATTCCAGATAAATATGATCGGAATCCTAGGCATACTAACTGGAGGGGTCCCATACAGCCTTTGTAGGGGCTCTGATATAGAAGCAGCTGTACAGTCTCTGAGCAGGGACTTGACGGCTTCGTATGAGAAAAACTGCCCGTTACGCAAAGTTCAAGGTAAGGGCAAGTCAACCTTCTGGTCCAAGTAGTTAGACGATAGGAAACGAGCTGTGCACAAACTTCAAAAAGGAGATTATAAGGGCCTCTAAAGGACATTCCTGCTACAGCTAGAATACACAAAATCCTATGCAAAGACACTAGATCAAGATTAGGATCTCTGTCTGATCCCTTGGGAGGTAGTACCACTTCCGAGGAAGGTACTCTGAGCCTTCTGTTGGATACGCACTTTTCCGGTTCCACAGTAGCGTGATCAATCATGCAGAGTGCATGCAGTTGCGCAGGCTCTCAAGGGAAGACTAGCGCGCGGCAAGGGAGATTGTTACCTTCGAAAGGATGGTATGGGCGATCGATTCGTTTGTTCCGTACAAAAGCCTGGGTCTGGGCGGTGTATTTCCGGCCATGTTACAGCATGGGCGGGATTCGGATGTTCCTCACTTGTTGAAGGTGGTTCGAGCATGTGTGGCCACGGGCTTCACACCTAGAAGCTGGCGGCAGGCGAAAGTGGTATTTATTCCTAAACTGGGCAGAGCTAGATATACTGGGCCGAAGGATTTTCGTCCGATTACTCTTTTATGTTTTGTGCTTAAGACATTGGAAAGGATAGTTGACAGATTTTTGAGGGATGGCCCGCTGGAGAGGTGTGTCATTCATTCCAATTAGTTTTCATACCAAGCTATGAAATCGGCTGATCTGGCCTTACACAATCTGGTCGGCAGGCTGGAAAAGACTCTAGATGAGCGAGAAGTGGCGCTCGTGGCCTTTTTGGATATTGAAGGTGCATTTAATTGCATTACAACAGACTCTATCAGACATGCCTTGGTTAGGCAGGGGTTGGATCATTCCTAGTAGAATGGGTCCTATCCACTCTGTAGGGTCGGGTAGCAACAGCTATGCTGAATGAGGTAATCGGCAGCGTCAGCGTAGCTCGAGGCTGAACGCAGAGCGGAGTTCTGTCACCCTTACTGAGGTGTCTAGCGGCGAATGAGCTCCTCGTTGTCTTGCCGACCTTCTTTGGGACTAGATTAGTTCTATCCCAATCAGTAAAATATCTAGAAATTATCCTGGACTGCAAACTGAACTGGGGAGAGAGCACGTTGAATTCAAGGCTAACAAAGATCGCAATTCATTGTGAGCTTGTAAACGCGTTGGCGGTGTAAGGTGGGGACTTAAACAAAAAGTGGTTCACTGGCTGTAGAGCGATAGTGCGTCCATCTGTCTTGTACGGCTCCTTGGTTTGGTGGTGTTGCATTGGAATTGAGACAACTAAGGATAAACTCAACAAAATTCAGCGTTTGGCCTGTAACAGCATCACAAGCGCAGTGCGGGCAACGCCATTGAGTGCGATAGAAGCTCTGCTGGATCTTCCACCATTAGATGTAATGATCTGCGGAGAAGCGAGAATAGTCGTACACCAACTGTGGAGTCAGGGCAGCTAGGCCTTCTTGAGTCCTGCCAAGGGTCATACTGCCATCTTAATCTAACTACAAAGGGAGGATCGCATTCTTCTGAGCAGGGGTGATCTAATTACCCCTAAATATCGCTTAAACCGCAAGTTTAATGTGGAGAATCCAACGAGAGAGGAGTGGGACGTCGGTTGCCGGAGGCTGTCCGGAGTGGGTGGGCAAGTCTGGTATACGGACGGCTCGGTCGCCGAAGAGGCCTCTGGCGCCGGGGTCTCTGGGCCTAGTACTAGGCTATCTCTGCCTCTTGGTGGATATGTCGGCGTAAAACGCTGAAGTCCGTCATGACCTGAAATGCCTAGTCAGTCCTTGTAATTCCGGCAAACATCATAAAAGTTTGACTATTACAACGATTGACTAAGCATTTAAGTCATTCGCTGTAATGACTGAACAATTTCAGTCAAACACCGAAACAACCAATTAACTTCGGTACTGCATTTGCCTGATTCAAACATTCATTGTAATTGTGTTCATTTGCTTAAGTAAAAAAAAGAACATTTTTGTAATTCAAGGTTCCGTAGAAGTCTAACATGCGCTAAAAAATAATGTTTGAAATAATACAAAATATAAGATAATTCTATGTAACTCTGACTCGATTGTCTCTACTCACAGTTCTGCATTTTGTTTTTTTAATGTGTATTTATTGTTTTATATTTCTTTCGATTCTTTCAGGATATTTCTTGTTGATTCAATACATTCATGATTATTGTCCACAATAATGTAATAATAAAGACAACGTTTTAATCTATTCTTCTTTCCTTTTAAATTAATTCATGCTTGATTAATTTTCTTTAAATATTAATATTAGTGATAAAGTAGTACATTGTTATATTATGTACTTCATTGTGTTGTGTTGTGTTTGACTGAAATTGTTCAGTCATTACAGGAAATGACTGAAATTCTTAGTCAAACGTTGTAATAATCAAACTGTTACGGTGTTTGTCGGCAATACGAGGACTGACTTCGGCATTTCAGGAAATGGAGGGTTTCAGCGTTTGACGCCGACAGATACACCACTATTTTAGAGACGGAAATCTTTGCAATGTTGGCTTGTGTATTCCTCATTTTGGAGGGTGGTGGGCCTAGGACACGAATAATAATCATCTCCGACAGCCAGGTTGCAATCAAGGCACTAAGTAAGATTACTTTGAGCCTTGTATTGCAATGCACTGAGGCTCTGGAGTGTCTAGCAGCGAGGCATCCGGTATCGTTAGTGTGAGTACCGGGGCACGCTGGGATAAAGGGCAATGAGACGGTGGACACTCTGGCGAAGACAGGATCAGCCAGCAAGCTCGTTGGTCCTGAGCCAGCTCTAGGGGTGCCCGCCCAAAGAGTTAGGAGGAAAATGGAGAAGAGGATTGCAAGACAACACTATCAGAAATGCAGAAGCATCTCCAGACATCTCCGTTAGGCACGGGAACTCATTGTGGGGCCCAGCGCTAAGGATGGACGTTTCTGCTTATTTTTGGATAGAGCCAACCTAAGGTTGCTGGTGGGACTTTTGTCTGGCCATAACAGGCGCCACCTGCACGTGATGGGGGTGGCCATATTCAACTTCGCTAGAATGGCGAGGTTTGAGGTCTAAGAAATGTAGAGGTGCATAAGGGCCCGTCTCAGTGGTATATGCGCTCAAGACGAGTCAAAATTTTTAAAGTAAAATTGCTGGCGGGTTACTTGGCATGAGAACAAATCGATTCGGATTTCTCTCATGAATCCGAGGTTTTGCCCGGTCTAGTTCTAAAACGTACACACGAATGAGTATTAGAATATTCACTTACTAGGTGTGCCTTCCAAAAAATCCAACAAATTCCCAAAAATCGGATTCGGTTTCGGTCCATTTGAATTTTTCAAATACGCGCGGTACTTGAACTTTTTCAAATAAACAAAAACAAACACTACAATCGCAAACGGGAAAAAAACAGTTGCGAAAAACATTCCGATCCCATCAAATTCACCGCACTGATACTGAAATGAATGTTTCACGTGTCGGTTTGACACTGTAATTGGTGTAATTAATTCCCGCCCGATATCACAATTAGAGCTCAATAATGTCATTAAGGTTGAACAATAAGTGATTAGAAACGAATATTCTGATACGTAAATCACGAGTATGTGCATTAACTATTGACGTATTCTGCCTGAATGTAGACAACATAATGCTATATTCGGAAGTCAAAAAAATTAATCTGGACAAAATGAGATACGGCAGCGTCATTTATGACAATTATTTGTCACAGCTGCTTCTTTATTTACTATACAGGATGTTTCAAATTCAACCCTCACCATTGAAATCTCGGAAACTGAGAGATATGAAGTCGCTGGGGGCAAAGTTGCATATTTAGGTAACTAACAAAATGTTGCTTAGAAAGTTTCGAATTTAACGATTTTCAGTATAACAAGGTTTTTGGGTCGCTGCTTCCAAATCCGGGGTTACTTTTTCATTATGGGGGGGGGGGGAGGTCACTTCAAAGTCATATTAAAGATATTTTCAAAAGACGCTGGGCAATTGAGCCTAACCAACCATCATTTAGGTCACATAGTCCGTATCGAAGGTCAATTAGCCACTATACCGGATGTGTTAAATTCGACCCTGTTGTTGTTATAGTCGTTTTTCTCTATTACGCTTGAAGCTGATTTATACTGCTCTGACTGTTATTAGTTTTTACGACAAAACTGTACTCTTAGTGGCAATATGGGACTAGCCCACTGTTTCTCTTTTGTTTCCATGGAACATGTGATTTTTTCCTTCATTTTGGTGTGTTGTTCTATTAAAAGCTTAATAACTCAAAATCTCGTGATTTTATCTGAATCAAACCATATACCAAAAACAAGCTTATAAAAAATTGAATCCAAAGTTGCACAAATATACAGGGTTTTTGACCACCCTGTATGAGCAAAAATGAAAATTTTTTTAGACAAAACAACTTATATCTCAGTAGCTAATGACCAAAACCCCATAGTATGTTATATAAATCTTCTTCTTTTGAATTGGTTTATCCAAATATGCAATAAAATTTGAGGCATTCCATTTAAAAAATCACAACTTTGATATGTAGGTCAAAATTGGGACACCCTGTATAGTTGCCAATATTTAAGAAATGGGCCCTCAAATATCATGTATAACATGACATTAATAGATGTTCCCAAAATGTATTTGTTTATTACTAATATTCCGACCACACATGATGGCAGGCAGGTCAGGAGGGTTTTGGGCACATTGGGAATCTGGTTGAACCTAAAATGTTTGCATATCTATCATGATTTGGTATAGAATTTTGAGGCTTTTTAGGATTTGGCTCTCTCAGGAAAAGTATGCTTATCACCGGTCTTTAAAAACCTTGTTTCATAAAAAGTTATCTCTTGTCGATTATTGCTTAGCCCTGCGGACAAAAACAAATTTTTATATGAAAAAGTATAATTACAATGCTTTTGTTTTGAAAACGATATATTACAAACATTGCTATTGCAGATATGTATCTATAATACACAATTCTCTAAGCAGTGCTTCAAGCTCTTGTATCGAGAATAATAACAAAATAATTCTAAATGCGCTTAGCTAAAATCTTATAGTATAAATTATTTGTTATGAATGTAATGTTTCAAACTTGTGACAAACAAAACAGTAATTTCAAAATTCAATACCTGTTATTTTTTATCCATTCAACAGTTTATTGTAGGTCTTAGATGCTTGTGGTATGGGATTATTCAGACCTGTGTTTGAGTTAACATTAGACTGGTAGTTACACATGTATGTTCAAGTACTATAATCATAAATAGGGTCCGGCAATGAAACGGGAAGATTTGGGGTGGGGCTTGCAGCGGGCGGTGAAGTGTTAGTGAGGACAGTCACAGACCTGTCGGGACCCGAGTGGCTTGCCATTTAGTCTACAATGGAGCGTTGGACGGGTGAGCATCGCGGTTACGCAATTAAGGCTTATTACCAAAATGGCGAGAGTTTAGTGCAAACGCGTCGTTTTAGACGGCATTTTAACATACCGCGTAACCAACCGGTTCCGTCAGACCATGCGATTTGAATGTGGCTAAACAACCTCGAGCAAACTGGATCGACGTCTAGAGAAAGAGGTGGTAGTGCCAGAACGATTCGAACCCCTGAAAATATTGAACGTGTTCGACAAGCCATTTTAAGAAGTCCACGTCGATCGGCCATCCGTCACGCCTCACGCCTTCGATTAAGTGACAGATCGGTGAGAAGGATTCTCCATCAAGATCTTCGATATCACCCGTATAAAATACAGGTTGTTCAATCTCTTCACCCGGATGATTATCAATAGCGTCTCAGATTTTGTGAGGTTATGCTTGCAAGGCTGGAAGAAATTGATGACCAGGTCAACAACTTGTGGATGAGCGATGAGGCACATTTTCACCTCTCCGGTTTTGTTAACAGACAAAATTTTAGATACTGGGCGGAGGCTAACCCTCGTATGCTTCATGAATCACCTCTTCATACTCAGAAAGTGACAGTATGGTGTGCAACGTCTGCAAATGGAATCATCGGTCCGTATTTTTTTGAGGATGAGGCTGAAAATGCCGTTACCGTTAATTCTGAGAGATACGTTTCAATGATTCGGAACTTCCTCACACCTGAACTCTACCGCTTTCCAGTTAATGAACACACACTTTTTCAACAAGACGGTGCAACAAGCCACACTGCAAGAATTTCGTTGAATGCGGTGAATGCTTTGTTCCCAGGGCGTGTCGTTTCTCGAAACGGGGATATTGCTTGGCCCCCTCGGTCTCCCGACCTTACTGTCTGCGACTCCTTTTTATGGGGTTATCTGAAAATGAAAGTGTTTGAAACTGATCCACCCAGGACAATCCCGGCCCTCAAACAACGAATTCGTGACGAGATTGCAGCAATACCTGTTGATATGCTGCGAAGAGTTATGCAGAACTTCCAGGCTCGACTCCATGAATGCATACGTGTCAACGGAGGCCATTTGACAGATGTAATTTTCAAAAAATAATGTTTTTTAACATTGTATATCAAATGGCTACTCTTTTATTTCCCAGTATGGTATTACTAATTACAAAAAAAATATTTTTTCGATAATAAAATTATTTACGAAATCTTCCCGTTTCATTGCCGAACCCTTATTGGTAAAAAGTATTTCTCTATTGCACTTTTGCGCTCTAAAGATTGCTATATAAGTACATTTACATTGTTTTAACTCAAGTAACTGATCCATCCAATTAACCTGTCCACACACCATACAGGTAGAAGGTATGCGAGACATAACTAAAAGTACGCACTGTAGATGTCATTAACCCTGATAGTAAGAAATGAACTATTTTTATATAGTTTAGCTCATACCTCTTGTTTAAAAAGATCTACAAAAATTATCTTGCCTAAATATATGTGAACAAATCATGAATTTCTTGATTCTGTAGTTTGACTTAGAAACATTGTGACTTTGCGATTAAATATCGATGTCTGTGACAACACTTGAGTATGGGTTTTGTAACTCGTGAATGGTAGCTCCAAACATTTTTAACCTGTTTTTAGAGCTTAAATAGTCATTTCGCATCGCATGGTGAGATATACAGTGCTTTTCAAAAGCAGCCTTACTTATTTTTCGACCGGGTCAAGTTAACAAGTTGTAATTAGCAATGAAATGATAAGTACAAGAATACTATATTTTAGCGTATAGGAGGCAGTTAAAGATTTCAAGATGGCGGCTAAGCAACATTTTGGATCATTTTTGCAAATGGAATGGGGGTCGTGTGATAACCCGTATTGAAACTCTTTATGAGTACTTTATAACTATAAATATAATCACTATCTATCAAAATGGCTTATAGCGCAACAACCAATCGAAATATAACAGTACAAAGTGCCACCTATTGTCTTATCTCGATAAGCCTTATATTTATTTATTTATTTACACACCACCAACAGATATACCAATTATTGGTGGGAATACAGCAAGATTTCTAAGCCACATTTTACACGTTTGCTTGATGTATTATAATTTTTTATTAAATATATCAGAATAATGCAGTGTGGTGAGGTGTGTAGGGGGACGGGTGCTACATCCTTCTAATATGAAAGTAACATTACTCTAGATTTTTTTACTTTGAATGTGGCTTAATCAGTACTCGTCTTTTCGCCTATTATTATTTTTCTTCTTAGACTTTTAGGTTAAGCAAATATGAAATAATTGTTTAATAATAATTAATACGAATGACAATGTTGTTATGCAATAATTTTAAACGAATTTATTAGACCATACACATATACTTTGCCAACTTACTGTAATTTTATGGACCCTAAGTAGAATAAAAATGCCTAGTTTCTCAATACATGTCAAGAATAATTATATTAAGAGAATAAATAATGAATTTTTGTTTCCTTTGTATATCCTTTGTTTTTGGAAAACCCTCAAAAGAGGTGGGCAGTGTCTTGTTTCAGTTTTTGTTTTTCGCACAAAGTTATGGACTTAATTTGGTTAATTTTTGAGAAAAAAACATAAATTGTGTCTCTGGACCTGCTAATGCCACAGATAACGCATTGCTGTGATGGTATGTAAGTACGCATGTATACTTAAGAATGGCAATGATTTGTAGGTTGTTAGGTTTACAAAATTAAATAAGCACAAAATTGTAATAGTGTTGCATAGAGGTTATATGTTGACACGGGGGCATTGGGAGGAAATAAGGGATAATGGATAATGATGCAGCAATATTTGATAGTCCACATCAAAACCATTTCTCAGTCGGACATCCATAAATTCTGGATTTGAAGCATTCTGTAATTATATGACAGAATACAATTTTGATATTTTTGGGGTTTCTGAAACATGGCTCAATCCAACTTTAAGAAGCGAGAGCTTTTGCTTGCCTGGGTACAAATTTATAAGGAATGATAGGCAGGGTCGAGGAGGAAGGGTAGCTTTATACATAAAAAGCGGGTTGAAATATTCAAGGGTAAATGTGGAAATTAACTGTGCAGAAAACATAGGTATAGAATTTAAGATAGGTGAAAAAACTTATTTTTTAGTTAATAGTTATCGTTTGCCTTCTGAGAGTGTCACTTATTTTTTAGACTCCTTAGAAAATGTTCTCGGTTTTGTCAGTCTCAAATATGA
Organism: Acanthoscelides obtectus; assembly: GCA_963669975.1. Classification (NCBI taxonomy): domain Eukaryota; kingdom Metazoa; phylum Arthropoda; class Insecta; order Coleoptera; family Chrysomelidae; genus Acanthoscelides; species Acanthoscelides obtectus. The sequence continues at coordinate 50,885,532 of CAVLJG010000001.1, read as the reverse complement.
TTATTTATTATTGATAGAAGATATTAATATTAACATTTTAAATAATTCAAATCGCCTCAAAAATATAATTCACAGTCTTAACTTATCACAAAGGATCAGTGAGCCAACAAGATTAATTTTTCCGCAAGAGAGGCTAGCCTCATTGATATAATCTGTGCTAGTGAGGATCTTATTTCTATTGATTCTAAAGCATTGGGGATTTCTCATAATCTGTCAGATCATAATTTAATTTACTCAGCCTTTCGAAAGTCAAAAATAAATAAATCACAAAAGACTATTAAATATAGACTTCAATAATATAGATAGAGAGTCCTTCTTAAATGAAGGGTTTCTACTTGGGTGGGAGGATATATACTATATAAACCAAATCGACAAAAAAATAGAAGTCTTTAATAAAAATATCGTAACTGTTATGAATAAACATGCTTCGATAAAAACAAAACAAATAACCGAAAAACCTTATGTACCCTGTATAACTCAAAATATAAGAATTTTAGTCAGACTAAGAGATAAAGCTCATAAAGAATTTCAAAAATCCAAATCACAGGCTCATTTTGAATATTTTAAACAACTAAGGAACTATACAAAGCATGCAATTATCCGAGAAAAAAAATAGATTATTTAACTTATTCTCAACAAAGAAAGGTAAGGAATTTTGGGACACTACCAAAAAGCTCAACATAACATCCAAGAAAACTCACTCAACTATACCCGAACACTTACAAAATGTAAATGACATACACAACTACTTCCAACAGGCCGACTATTTACCACTGCTTCCCAAGAATTATATTATATATATATATATATATATATATATTATATAAATAAATTTTTACAAAAACAATGTAAACATTACGAATCTCTTAGCTTCCAACTGTTAGACAGCGCCAGTTTAATCAAATTGTAACTAATATTTCATCAAATGCCATTGGAGAGGATGGTTTCTTTATGAGAGACCTAAAGTTATGTATCCCATTTTGTACTAATGCCTTGCTGAATATAATCAACTTATGTATTTTGGGGGGATTATTTCCAGAAATATGGAAGAAAGCTATTGTTAAACCCTTACCAAAAATAGCAACACCTAAAAAATTTACAGACTTGAGGCCTATTAGCATATTATCTGCTACATCCAAAATATTAGATTATAATCATAATTATAATCAAATTAGAATTTTTTAGACACAAACGATATCATACCCGATAGTCAATCCGGTTTTAGGAAAACACTCTGAATCATGAAATGTTACTAGCCAAGTTACATTATCAGGGGTTTTCGCAGAGCTCCGTACATCTAATAAAAACATACTTAAGCAACGGTTCAAACTGTGTTATGTTAGCAAATGATTTCGCTATTTACAAAACCGATTTTAAACCCATAAAAAGCGGAGTTCCTCAAGGTTCAATTTTATCTCCTTTGCTATTTTGAATCTACATATCTGACATGGTCAAATCGGTAAAATTCGTAAAGATAAAACAATAAGCAGATGACTCACAAATATATCTCCCTTTCAATAAAACCACAATGCATATTGCACAACAACAACTAAATTCAGATGTCCAAAGTATTGACAGATTTGCAAAGCATCACAATCTTAAACTAAATCCCTCAAAATCGCAAGTAATGATTATGAATAAAAACAGTAATGAAAGAGAACATTTTGAACAAAATTTAGTAATTTCTCTTAACAATGAGAGAATCCCCATGGTTCAGGAGACAAAAAAATCTAGGTATTATATTTGATAGCTCGCTTGGCTTCGGAAGTCATAAAAAACAGAACAAATTTAGCTAACATGCGACGAAGAAATATAAACAAATTAAAAAAACATTTATAAGCCAAACAAAAATATTATTTGTGTAATACCTTAATTTTATCACTTTTTGACTATGGAGATGTCGTCTATGGTGATTCGCTATAGTCGCGAACCAAAAAATGCATACAAAAAGTTCAAAATAATTGCATGAGATTTGCGTTTGGAATTCCATACCGAAACCATATCACTCCTTATCTGAATAACTACAACATATTAAACATGACGAATCGCAGAAAATATCACATGTATTCTTTTATCTTTAGGGTTATAAAAACAGGTCAACCGCCCTATTTAAGAGAAAGATTTGTGCCTTTGCCTCGTGCCTAGAGGAGCAGAAATAATCTCAATTATATCGTACATAGGCATAGATCGCGTTCCTTCCGACGATCGTTTGCTTATGCGGTTCACTTATGGAATAATTTACGAACTTCAGTTAAAAGCTCACCGTCAAAAACATTCTCAATACTGACAAAAACGTTATTACAGAATCACCAGCTACTTTAGCAGCGTTTGTGTGAGCAAAAATATCGTTTTTACATTCCTACTCGCTGACAAGTTGTATAGATTTGTTCTTCGCGTTCGTTGCCAGCTCTCGGGGGTCCTTTCTTCGTTTTTGCCTGTTTGTGTTTCACCGCCTTTTCATTTGCCTCTTTATTTTTATTGTTTTTTTATTTTGTTTAAGGATTTTCAGGGTGTTCAGGGCTTCCTCGCATGGACTCTTTGCATTAAAGGGTCCAATGTATCGGTTTTATAATCGAGAGACTTTTTCGTCCTTTTTCGTCATTGCTCTATATTGTAGAATTTCCTTTGTTTATGATGTTTATTCATGACGAAATAAATATTTTGAATACTTTGAATTTGAATCTGAATCTGAATCTGAAGCTGAATCTGAATCTGAATCTGAATCTGAATCTTAATCTGAATCTGAATCCGAGTCTGAATCTGAATCTGAATTTGAATTTGAATGTGAATTTGAATTTGAAGCCTTGAAGATTATTCTAACATGAACACATTGAGTACAGGGCTGAGTGCAATAAATAGTAAGTAAGGCTGAAAACATAGTGGAGCGACGAGGATAGCGACGAGCAAACAGCACGCCACCACGCCGCTTTAGCTTCGCGTTGCGAATGTATAGTAAAGCGACATGGTAAAACCCGACTAGGCGGGTTTAATGCGAGTATAACTATTTTCTAATTATGTTAAAGGAATATCAAGTTTTGGATAGTAATACATCTAAACTATGATATTGGCATTTGTTACAAAAACGCAGTTCCAGTAGTATCCACTGAATTTTTAATTGCCGGCGACAATATGGTGATTACATACTCTATATGAAAGAACGTTCAACTATAACATTAAGGTAAGTAACAGCACTGTTAGGAATATTTTTTGAGTTACGTAGTAGTTATAAAACAAAAATATTTACTTAACTGAGAATATCGAACTTATTTTTAAAATCTAGTTAGGTGTACAATTTGTTTCTTTTGCCACCCCATACCATAATTTATCCAAAATATACCGATAATGGTAGTTTTGGTCTTTCTGATCCCATAAACACAAAAACGATCAATTTTTGACAATCCATCATTAAAATTGCAGAGCGACAAAGCATCGAAAACAAATTATTTTGAGTCGATCTCGCCGCTCGATAAATTCACTCGTTCTCGTCTCGTTACTATGTAACCTTGCATTGGAGCCTTCGCAGACTGCGTCGTATCGTGAGCGTATGTGTGCTAACAAGTCCGCACACCAAGCGGTGTTGCAGCGAAGCGTAATGCTTAATGAGAAAGATTCCAGATAAAAGATGAATAGAATCATAGTATTTTGAAAAATATTTATTTTAAATTATTAGCAGTTCTCACCAAACCACAAAATGCTTTTGGTGTTACGCCACTGGAATACACCCTACATTAAGAGTAGTAACTTGGATTTCTTCATTAAGCTGTTTAATTGTATAGTGAAATTTATAAATTTGGTTCAAATTACATAATGTCAAAGTAGAAAATTTTTACTGCACGCCACTGGAGGCAATAACATTCGGAAAATACCCATTCTCAAGAAAAACCCCAAAAAAGTCCTTTTTTAGGGATAAATGTAACATTTCTTTAAAACTCGATAATTTGTGTTATAGCCAACTTTCGAAAAAATTGATAAATTTCTTTTTTAGGATAGTCCAACGATCAAAGAGATGCGTAGAAAAATTCCCGAGATCAAAAATTGAGAATCTGACAGCCCCAAACTTTGCTAAATAACCTGACTTCCTTTGCTCACCTATAAGAGGATAAATAGAAGACATATACCTCAAAGAGTTGGTCAAAAACCTCCCCAATACCGCAAATCGATAACTCTTTCAGTTCCGAAAATATCGAGATTTGAATTTGGGTAAAAATTCCATGTTGCAAAGCAACTGTCCATCAGTTTATTATCTAATCATTCTAAACTAACAAAAGAGTCACATGCGGTCACAGCAGGGGTTCCAGACTATCCTTGCACACTCTAATTTAGATAACACGAAGGGGTTCAAAAACCTTGATTATTGTCTCCTTGCTACTCTTTGGCCTAAATAGAGTAGAGTTGCTCAATTTCGTTCGGGGGCCACCGAGACCAAGCGTACATCATGCTGAGGAGTTGTCAAATAGTACGAAACAGCTGTCCATGATAGATCGTCTGTGGTCGGACGGACGAAAGCTGTATTAAGGTTGATTCTCTCTATACAGACTTTGAAGTTGAGTCATTAATTTTCAGATAATGACTGTAAATATGTGTGTAAAAATAAAAAAAAAATAAAAAAAAATGTTACCTTGTTTTATAAAGTATCCTCCCGACAAGTATTTCAGTGCGGACCTGTATTTGATCGTGCGGTGTTGGAGCACCGGCATGCCCTCCCCAGTGAGGTCTCAAGTCACCTGATTCACGAGCCCTTTGTACTACATTAACAAAGGCACGAGGGGTTGGTTGCACTCGATTGGGAAACCAATCCGCATAAATCCGTGATGCCGCGGCAGCATTTCGTAAAGACTCCCCCCGTAAATAAGAATCATGTCCACAAGTTCAGCATTTTCGTAAACATGTGCCATTTTTTATTTCGTTTGAGCCACGCAACAAACACCACTATTGACTCACGCGTTACCGACTGACACATTGACTGAATACAACTGAATAAAATTGTGGTAAAAACACCGTGATAAGCGTTTCAAATTCTTTCGCTTTTTTGTTTCCGATGCGATGAACCGATAAGGCGGATTATATCCGTTGTTGCCAAACACGAGCACATAATATTATTATTGAGACAGGGCGGTACTCAAACTTCTAAAGGGCTATAACTTTGTTACTTTAATTTTACCAGAAAAATGTTAAAGGAAAAAAACATTTCTTTCGATCATACCTACTCACTGTTAAAATAAATGACTCAACTTCGAAGTCACCCTGTATATTTCGTTTCCATTCCATATCAGTTTCGTGCACGTTCCATACAATTTGATTGTAAGTATACACAGTGTATACCTTACGTTGCATTTCCATAATCAGTATTTTCGTATATGTAACTTATAGGTAGTTCAAAACTTTGTGAAATATATGGTCTGAAGACAATTTAATTATCGCCGCTGTTATTTTGGACGTGGAAGAACGTTTGAAAAGAAAACGAAAAAGGCGTTTTGGGATTCTCAACATGTTGAAGCAACATTGATAGAGAATATGTTACATTATTTCCGAAGTTAATGAAACGCTGACACATATTAACAGAACTTAAAAAAAAATTATTTAGAGAATGCATTTATGGAACGACTTTTCAATTCACGCTAGCCATATCCTTTCCGACGTTTCCACTTGTTCGTCAAAAATACGTTACGAAGGAATGGGTATGGAAGGGACGTAGGCCGGTGCCGGTATGTGAACAGAACGGATCATATGCATACACATGCAATAGCCTTACGCGGTTACGGAATGGAACGGAATTTATAGTGAAAATCAACCTTTAGTAGTTTTTACATCAACCAATTACACAAGTCGACATAATTTGGGTAACATGGATGAGAATACGTAAATTGCGTTTCATTTAGGGAGTTATTAAAACGCGTTTTCCCAGCAATGACCTACCACGTCCTATTTTCAAGTACCTACGTATGTACAACAAGATCGCAGGGGGTTATTATCACAGTATTGTACGAACCTGTAAGAGTTTCATTGTTTTCTGCAGTTTAGTTGGTTTGTTGTCTCATGTACACTACAGTCAAGTGTTTAAGTTGCTTTTGATATAAAATGGCAAGTTCTAGTCGTTGATGTTGCAAAAATCCAGCTGATAAGTTTTGTTATTATATGTGGACGATTCATTATAAAGTCGCAAGCTAGATCTATATCTGAGAAAGTCAAACAAGCCTGTTTTTATATTTTAAGCGCCAAATTGGGGATCAAGATAAAGGTTGGGCTTCTCATATTTGTTGTGTGAGTTGTCACGTAAACTTAGTGCAGTGGATGTATCGCAGGAAATATTCTATGCCGTTTGCTGTTCCTATGGTGTGGAGAGAACCTGACCATGTAAGTGATTGCTACGTTTGCATCACTAAAACAGAAGGGATTTCAAAAAAGCATAGAGACAAAATAGAGTGTCCAAATTTGCGCGAAGGTCAGTTCCTCATTGCCAGGAACTACCGGTACCGATAACGCCTTTAAACCTGGACATCGTGTCTCCCGGTTTTTCTAATTCTTCATCAGAATCTGATCCTCAACATCCTGAGAACAGCAGTTGTGACCCAACATTTTTACCAACTGCTACCAGTGAACCTCACTTAATAACTCAGAATGAATTAAGTGACTTGGTACGTGACCTAGGATTGTCAAGACAAAAATCCAAACTTCTTGGTTCCAGACTTCATCAGTGGAACTTGTTAGAGAGAAAAGCAAGTGTTTCATTTTGCCGAAAACGGAATGTAATATTATCAAGTTTTTTTTTAATGGAAGGGTCACTATGTGTCTGTTGTGATATTGATGGTTTAATGAATGAGCTTAATATGGAACATGGTCCTAGCGAGTGGCGTTTATTCATAGATTCGTCGAAATACAGCCTAAAAGCAGTTCTGATTCATAATGGAAACAAAAAACCATCCTTTCCTTTAGCCCTTTAAGTGACAATGAAAGAAACCTATGACAACTTAGCAATCATATTAAATCGGGTTAAGTATGAACAGTATCAGTGGGACGTCTGAGGAGATTTAAAAGTTATAGGTGAATTGCTAGGACTTCAAAGGGGTTTTAAAAAGTATTGCTGTTTTTTGTGTCTGTGGGACAGTAGGGCAACAAAAGAACCCTACAGTAAAAAGGATTGGCCTCACAGAACTTCTTCTGAACCTGGTACTTCAAATGTTAAATATGCCCAAACCCAAAAAAGGTGCTGCTACCGCCTGTCCATATTAAGCTTGAACTAATGAAAAACTTTGTCAAAGTCATGGATAAAGTAGGTAGTGGTTTTCAGTACCTGAGAGAAATATTGTCTCAACTGTGTGATGCAAAATTAACAGACGGCATATTTATTGGAAGCTCCTAGATGATCTCCGTTTTCAAGAACAATTAAATGAAAAAGAATTGCCAACTTGGACGTGTTTTGTACATGTAGTGTAAGGATTTTTGGGCAACAAGAAAGATGAAGATTATAAAAGCCTTATAGAGAACTGTTGAAAATTTATGAATTACTATAATAAGTAATTCATAAGTTGGGAGTCTTAAAATAACTTGTATTGTTTTGACTTTATATGTTGAAAATATGAAAGTATCTAAAGGACACTGGGCAATGCATAGTAAATTTTTTCATGGCGTGCACGAACGAAATGTGGTAGGATTTATATCTTGTTGTAGGTTATGCCAGACAAAAATTACAGAGTGTTGAGCTAGCCAGCTGCATCCCAAAACTTTTCCGAGCAAGCAGCATTATTACTGCGCTAAAGAAAACAGATAGATTTCTATACGGAGGAACCTTGTGACAATATTCAATAATGTATAGGCTGTTATATTGTTGAGCTGGCTACCAATGAATATATAATATTTTTAATGGTATGCTTTATATTCTGAATTTTTCAATGGTGTGCACGAATGAAGTGTGATGGACTTATATCTATAGTTTATCGTGTGTGCAGCACATTGTTGTGGGATATGGGAAACGACAGTTACAGGGTGTTCAATTAAGCAGCTGCATTGGAAAACCTTTCTCGAGAAAGCATCTTTATTACTGCGCAAAACTATTTCGAAATAAATAATAGTTTAAAAAAACTAAAAAACACGCTTTTATAGCTTATCAAACTAAAAATTAGAAAATAATTTTTAACTTCAAAGAGTTTATATTACAGTATGTAGTAGATGGTCGAACAATCAATAACAATTAATGACCTCAAAATAAAATTATTATAAAATTTAAGTTCTTAAAGCGTGGGGTGCTTGAAATGTTACAATCCTTCTATTGGCAACTATCTATGAGAGGAGAGTTACGAAAATGTAGTTAAAATGCACCCCACGCTTTTTACCCTGAACTGAATCAGTCTGTTAATAACTTAAATTATATTATTTGAGGTCACTAATATGATAGATTGTTTGACCATCTACTACTGTAATATAAACTCTTTGTAATTAAAAATTATTTTTATAATTTTTAGTTCGGTAAGCTATAAAAGCGTTTTTTTTATTTTTTTAACTATTATTTATTTTTCATTTTTAGTTCAATTTATCAATTAGTTTTTTGTGGGCGTGTCATGATATTGCATTGTTATCGGTCCTTGATACGTGTGCGAAGTTTCACATTAATCAAACTTCTAGAATTTGATGAAAATTATGCTCAAAGATTCGATTACAACATACATAGAGACATACCATACAGGTCAAGTTAATAAAAGCGTATTAAAAAAATAAAAAAGTACACCACAATCTGCCTCCTGTGAGGATTGAACTCACACTCCTGGTTTAAAAAGCCAGTGCTCTGCCACTGAGCTACAGAGGATTGTACTTTCACCATTCGTAAAGCGGCATTTGAAATCCGTGACTTTTTATTAACATATCTGCTTTTTACAGATTATTTTTAAGGATATTGGAGAACTGTTATCAAATTATTACATTGTCATCGGTCCTTGATACGTGTGCGAAGCTTCAAATTAATCAAACTTCTGGAAATTGGTGAAAATTATGCTCAAAGATTTTGTTTCAAATAACTCTAACTTATTTGATCCATTTACGTTGACGAAAAATGTTCCAAGCTTATGTCTTCTGAAAATGAATATATTCAGTGTCGAGTTTTTTCTTTAGAAAATACAAATAATCGTCACAGCCCTTTGGTGTGATGTATCTAAATGTAGTATAAAATATAGCATATAATACGTATTATTTTTTTAGATTATTTTTAAAAATAATGAAACTTTGGTACCCCTGTACGATGAAATACCCTGTATAATATTAAATACTTTAGATCAGTCTCTCGATGCAGCAGATAGTTTTCTCTGAATAATTGTTTGGCATTTGTCCCATAACAATTCATACTGTTCCACAACATTTAATATATTACTCCCATTGTTCTTTGAGGAAATATCTACATAAAATGAAAGATGGGATCCAACTAAATAGTTAAACACGAATTTTGTTTGTGCAACTAAAATTTCACTACCGGGGCGGATTGTGCCCAGTGTCCTTTCCTCAAAATTGCACAAAACAGATAGTTGAGAGTTTTTTATTGTCAAAATGACATTCCTTTCAATATGGGTCCGCCACTCAAAAATTTTGAAAAAAGTATGATGTATTGAAAAAGTAAAACGTTATGTTCGTACCTCGAGACGTTTACGATTTTGATAACATCATGATCATGAAAGTCTGCTTCCAGTTGCACTATAAGTAGATACTTGCTTATTGCAAATAGAAGATCCTGTATATTACTCAATTTTTGGATTCCATGCGAGATTCTAAATATATTTCTATATTTTCCAAATATATTTCATGTATATACCGAAATCTTTGAAATATATCAAATGATATGTAAAAAAAACCAAATACTACAACTAGAACAATTTTTCCTCGTATTTTTGGCTTGCTGTATATTTTTACTGATTTCATACAGTATTTTGGTAGATTTTGTTCCATATTTGGATAACCAATAGTACATGATGGTCAAAAAAGAGAATTTTAGAAAACTCGAAATGTCCATTTTTTCAAATGGAAACCACCTCTTTTAATTTCATCATATTAAGGGATGAAAATAAGGTTAATTTTTCTGTAGTCGCCTATTTCGTAAATTAGTAGTTTATGAGATATATTAAAATATCTCGTTTTTTCTGTTTCTTGAATCTTAAATGACTAAGACTATTAAATAACGTTAACTCACCTTTGGTGCCCTCGGTAAAATCCCAGGCATTCCCAAGAATAGGATCTGGCTTAGGCCCTATAAGCCCCTTAAGATATGCACGATACTTAAACTTTTTAACCCAAGTAATATAGGCAGTAGCAAATGTCGTAACAGAAAAGAATACGATCAGAAAATACATTTTCCCGTCACTTTTGTTACTATTTGTGAAAATTCAGAGTGTTATTTATGTTTTTCCAGAAAATTCCAGGAGTCGAATTTGTAAACTAGTATGTATGTTCTATTTACTACAATGCCTCTATATCACGCTCTCGTGAGAAACTCGTAGATTGAGTGGATAAAATTAGAGTTAATACACAGCTTCGTACCAAGCGTTATAGTGTTTGCAAGACAGTCGCATAATTTTTATATGTGGGAAGTATGTGTTAATCAGTGTTACTAATTATTTTTATTTGGTGATCGGAGCAGAAAAGTGGATAAAAACAAGATAAATAACACCAGAAACAAAGAAGACTACAAAAACCAGATGCGTAATAGGCCAGACAGACTGGTCGAAAAATCGGTCGTCAGTACTAATAACTACTGAACGCAAATAATGCTGTTCGGTATAACTCCATCTGCTGAATATGATCAATCAGTACGTACAGCTCAATCTAATTAAGAAAGATATAAATAGCGTTAGTAAAATAAAAAAAAGTAGATGACAAGTGGCCTTAAAAATCGAGTTTGTAACTTGGATAAAGAAAAATGTGAATAAGAAATGCAATGAAGCTGAAGGGTTATAATACGAGTATACAAGTTTCTGATGATCCGAGCTACGATCTTCAGGTCCGAAAACAACTGTATAAGCATATGAAAATCGCCAGAGGAAAATGTATGATGAAAGTGAAAACGATCATTTACCAGAGAATGAATCTGAAAATGATCTATCCGATCCCCAGGTAAAGCATCATAGTGCACCTGCAAGTCCTTGCATAAGCCAAACTTTCTTCGAAGATAGTAACTATGATGTAGCAACGCCTACTGCAGAAGTGAAGGAGACCACAATTCTTCAACAAAACAGGCACCGATCTGTCCACAAAATTCCAATAAAGTGATAACAAAGGACGATGCTGGAAACGTAAAGGAAGGAAATAACAACAAGAAGACTGATAAAACCGCACAAAGCACAAAATCAAGTCTTCTATGACAAATTCCACATCCAGTAACAGAAATACTGGTAGGATAACGAGACAAACGACCAAGTGAAGTATTTTCCATTTTATATCCAGAACTATGCATGCACTTTCTTCCCTGTCTACTTTCGGATTGAGGCGTTAGTATATCACGGTTATATCTTCAACTTGTGTATTGAAAAAAATGAGGATTTTCAGCCTGCCTGAAAATAGCAGTTGTTTAACCAATCTACAGGTCTGTAAATACGGAGCTGCTCGGTAATTATAGGCCCATCTCAGTACTGACAGCAGTATTGAAGATTTTCGTCACATTACTAAAGGAAGGGATTTGGAGCTTTATAACGAGGAATAAAACATATCAAGCCATCAATATGGTTTTAAGACACGAAAATCTATTGAAGATGTGATTGTGAAACTAACAAAAACCGCTTACTTGATGGAAACAGCCCAGCCCTTTGCTTATTTATAGATCTGACGATGGCCTTCGATATGGTTGGTCACAAAGATTTACTACAGACATTAGAAAATCTAGGATTCAGAGGGAGTATTTGCAATCTCTTAAAAACTTATATTACATGAAGGAAGCAAATTGATAAAAATTATGGTGTGATTAGCCGAGAAAGAACTATGTATTGTGGAGTATACCACAGACTTCTGTCCTAGGATCCCTTTTATTCACACTGTACACCAACGATCTATTTCATTCTGAAGTTGCAGGACGAATTATTAGCTTTACTGACGATACAGCCATTTTTATGTATATAAAAGCTGAAATAGATATAAAATTTATATTCTAGTTCTTCAAATCTAAACTCCAGACCATCAACTATACAAAAGCTTTTTATGTACCTTTCACGACTTATGCCAACAATATCTCTATAATGCCAACTGCCAACTTAACAAAAAAACTAAGAGGACTACTGGGAGTTTTTAAAATATGTAGAGACTTTTGTAATGTCAACCATTTAAAAAGATTGTACTATTCCCTCGCTCACTAACTTGTTTAGTATGGTGTTATCGCTTGAGGTGGTGTAGCAAATATCTACCTTAAAAGTGTTATTATACATATCACTCAAAGGCCTTGTATGAAGAAAGTGGAGTACTTGATCCTAACGATTATCATTTCATTAATCCCATCTCTAGCTTTTTTGCTTGGAAAATTTTCCGCTTGGAGCGCTTGATGCGGAGTTCCTGATCTGCGATCTTCCTCGCGCTTCCTTTTCACTTGAGCCGCCGATCGAACAAGAGCTAAAAATTTTCTTCTCTGTAGCACAAGGTCATATAGCACCATGTGCTAGAATTTTATAGAATGTGTGTCCGTATAGGACAAAATGGTGAGTTTTATAATACTATACTGTTTTATTGCTGAATCTGCCTGTAGTTTATAGATAATCGATATGTAAGTGGTTTATTTCTTGTACGATTTTAAAATATTAATCGAACGTCATTTTCGACTACTTCGATCATTCGCCATAACTTTAATCAAATCGAGGTGGAAATCGATCCACATCGATTTTACCTCTGTGTGCGTATATATATTCATAGTTCAGTGAAATTATAAGTACGTTGATTATGAATATTCGATATTTGTGTTTTTATATCAGAAGCATGTGGAGAAATTTTTGATGACCACCATCTTGTTTTACGCTTTTTTTTTGCTATTTCTTGATTTTATTTTATTAAAGGCATTTCCAATTTTCGGTTTGATTTTATCAAACTATGTAATGTAATTCTAACCTAGAAAATCGTTGGTTCTCTTTTGAGGCAGACTGAGATTGGAAATGCCTTGGCCATTAGGGCACGTTGCTAATGCACACGGTTCTTTTTCAGATTGGGGCCACCCACTTTCTCTTTCTCTTTCCCTTTCTCTTTCTCTTTCCATTTCTCTTTCTCTTTCCCTTTCCCTTTGCCTTAGTCTTTGACTTTGCGTTGCTTGGCCTATCACTTCACCCATGCATGTGCCTTGGCAGCGCCATCGCCTTTAAGTTCAACTTCGCCTACAACTGGTTATGAAGCCACTATATGTGAGGTCACCCCTCATAACTGGGACCTCCACTTCAAGCACCTGGCCATTCTCGCTTCAGTCGAGTCAAAATGGACCAGCGAAAGATACAGGGTGTTTCAGAACTAAGGGATCAAACTTCTAGGGGTTATTCAGTGTATGAGTATAGGGACGCGTGTCCGGAAAAGTGTCACTACGGCAGTACTGCCCTAAGACGCGTTAAAATTTGGAAAGACGATGAATTGCCTAAATAGAATTTAATGCATTTAATTTTTGCCTTTCGCACATGATATCACCACAACAATTGTTCAAAATGTCTTCCTCCGACCTGAATACACCGATTTAAACGTCGCACACATAGACCACGTTTCATTTCACTTTAAAATGTTGCGACTTTATTTATAAATATATACTTTGAAAAAGTATTTTTTCACTGACGATACGGCACTGCACACACTACCTCATAGACCAATTAAAGAAACCTCTTTCTTCTGTTCGTTGGGATATATGATACCATCTTCCTTGGCTATCTTTCATCAGCCATCCTCATGACATGGCCGTACCATACTAGTTGTCTTCTTTCCGCTCTATCCACAATGGTATCTTGTACACACGTCCTTTCTCTGATCATATCGTTTCGGATATGGTCCAACCTAGATACTCTAGACGACCGGCGTAGGAAGTCCATTTCAACGGCTTTTAGCTGGTTTTCTATTTTTAATATAAGCTGCCAACACTTAGCCTCCATAAGTAGTTATTGGCTCCACGATACTGTGAACCTGAACTTTCGTGTTAATGCTAATTTTGGAAGACCATAAAATGGAATTCAATCTCTGGATTGCCATTTTACCCTGAACTGCATTGAATATATTTTTTTGTTGAACCATCAGATGTTATATAGGTTCCCAAATATTTGAACTCCTGGCTTTGTCTTATATTTTGTCCACCTGAAGATCAGCTCGCTTGTCTACAATAACGAGGTATTCTGTTTTAGTAACATTGATGTTCAACCCCCATTCACAGTATTGACGTATAAGTTTTCTAGTCTTATTCATCATTTGCTATAAATACTTGGTCATCCACAAAAAGTAATGTATACAAGCAGGTATTTCCTATTTCAACCCCATTATATGGCACTTTTTCATCCAGTTGCTCAAATCTTTCTGTATGTATATTTTAAAAAGGGTTGGAGAAAGGCAGCACCCTTGTTTCAGACCCTTGGCAACTTTAAACGGTGCAGATAGTCTGTTATTTAGTTTGATTATGCACTCCGTACTCCTATATAACGTTTTAATGGCTCTGATATAATACTCATTCATATTCATTTCATGTAAAACTTCGAACAAATTATTAATTGGTACGTTATCGTAGGCCTTCTCTAAATCAATAAACATTAGATGTGTGATTAAATTTCTTTCTGACCTTCTCTCGATTAACTGCTATAATATATACTGATATTATCTAGGCAGGATCTCCCAGCTCTAAAACCCGATTGCTCCTCAATTTCCATGAAATCCTGCTCAATTCTTGTTTTTAGTATTCGGTCATACAGTCTCCTTATAAGAACTGGTTACTGTTATGCCTCTATAGTTAGAACATACCTTCTTACTACCTTTTTTGTGTATAGAACTGATATACCCTATTTTCCAATCATTTGAAATGTCGTCACTATCCAAAAGGGATTGATTGAATACCTTCAGTACTCGTGCATATTTCACCAACTCTATAGGAATACCTTCAGGTCCAGCAGCTTTCCCATTCTTCATACATTTTAAAGAATTTTTCAGTTTTGCTGCACTGATTTCCTCAATTGTATCTCCAACACTATTGATCTCTCCTTAAATTGCTCTTTCTTCTGTCAGTAGTTTTTGGTAGTAGTGCTTCCATTCACCAATTTTTATCAACGTGATATTGCTACTACTGTTATTGTCGTTTCTGAGACTCTTTATGGTTTTCCATGCCTCCGATACTTTCGTGCCCCCCATATATCGATTTATGCTCGCATCTTTCCTACCAAAAGTCGTTTTTGCTTCTTCTCACGTCGCTTTTAACTTCTCTATTCAACCTTGTAACGGTTTCACCGTCCGATCGTATTTATTAAATCACTTCTCGATTATCATTTCATTAATCCCATCTCTAGCTTTTTTACTTGGAAAATTTTCCGCTTGGACCGCTTGATGCGGAGTTCCTGATCTGCGATCTTCCTCGCGCTTCCTTTTCACTTGAGCCGCCGATCGAACAAGAGCTAAGAATTTTCTTCTCTGTAGCACAAGTTCATATAGCACCATGTGCTAGAATTTTGTAGAATGTGTGTCCGTATAGGACAAAATGATTGGGGCCACCCCCTTTCTCTTTCCCTTTCTTTTTCCCTTTCCCTTTCTCTTTCCCTTTCTCTTTCCCTTTACCTTTCTCTTTTCATTTCCCTTTGCCTTTGTCTTTGACTTTGCTTTTGCCTTTGTCTTTGACTTTGCATTGCTTGGCCTATCACTTTACCCATGCATGTGCCTTGGCAGCGCCATCGCCTTTAAGTTCAACTTCGCCTTCAACTGGTTTTGAAGCCACTATATGTGAGGTCACCCCTCATAACTGGGACCTCCACTTCAAGCACCTGGCCATCCTCGCTTCAGTAAAGTCAAAATGGACCAGCGAAAGATAAGTTGATAGTTTTATAGCAGCGCCAAAGATGTAAAACTTATTTTGTTCTTTAAAACTGTAAAATTGTAATGTAATGAAAATGCTTTTTTTGTTAAATAAAATCTGTTAAATTTTTGTGTTCTGTTTGTTCTTCTATCCTCTAGCCATGCCATGGTCGACACACAGCTACACGCCTGTAGATGTCTGCATGCCACCGACTGAGCTACCGGAAGCTAATGGTACTCGCATTCTGTGATTGTGCAAAAAGTCGTTTTTGATTCTTCTCACTGCATTTAATCTTCTCGACTTTTGCGAAAACCTGACGTACTGCTTTCTATCGTCATAATCTCCCGTTGCTAGCCACTTATGATATGCTTCTTTCTTATGTTTGACTTCATCTTCCAACTCTTCTGTCCACCAATCTTTATCTATTCAACAGTTAATCTATGGATATATGTTACATCAACCCAACTGCAAAGCCCGTTGACACAGAGGTAGAAGAGCACTAGGTCGCCGACGGCAAGTCGGTGCGAAAGGGTCCCATGTCTGTCCGTTAGCGAAGAGTCATCGATCAGTTGGACATCCCTCCTCTGAACAGCATCGAGCATAGATAATGTGTTTAATATTTATATCGTGTTGGTTCTCTACAGTAGGGTTCTGTAAGAAGGTTCTGGGAGCCTTAATATTCTGCTGACGAGCATTGTCGCACGATTTGTTCAACCAGCCGTCCTGGTTTAGGCACTTCAACTGAATGAGGGATGTATTCCTTCATCCCGACGTGAATTATTTCGGTTATCGATGAACAAAGAGCCGACACATCCTCACAGGCGAAACAAACATATCTCCAAGAAAAGGTGGAGAAGAAGTATCCGAGCCTTTTCCAGTCGGCATGTCGGAAATTCCAAACTTTGCGACCTAGGCGAGTTTCTGCTTCCACTGCGGGTTCTGACCAAAAGCTAACCTCCACAACACGGTGGTTTGAGTTACCCATGGGAGACAACAGGACAGCAGTGCTATAAGGGACATGATGCGTGGTCAGAAAGAGGTCCAGCAGCCTAATGGCTGTGACGGAATGCAGGGAATAAAGTAGGGTTCGTCACCAGTTGGTTCAGCCCTTGCGTAATAACGGACGCTTTAATAGCGCGACCTGCAGCATTGATCTTGTTTCTGCCCAACCAGAGCTCATTATGGGCATTGAAATTACCGATGAGAACTACCTCTGGAGCAGGGGGATTGATGTTCGGGGAGTCGAACTTGACATCGAGGTATTCAAGTAGGCCATCTCAGTTATGGGCGAAGGGAGAACGATAAAGGCAGCAAAAACATTTAGGGGATGTTTTGGAGTTGAGGCTAAGCTACAGGATGTCTTCTTCGTCAGATTGGAGTGCACTTAGTAATTTGAAACCTAAGATGGATAGTCAGGGCAAAATTTTGGTCTCCGCCAAGAAAAGCATAGCGGGACTAGTAGACTGCAAATTGTGGTGAACAGCATCAATGTTACTGTTAATTCCGCAGATATGCGTGAATGAGATATTTTCAATGATGTTCCATCGACTCCACCCTCCACCTGGTGATTCCGAGAGTGGAGTGAACTTACGCCCGGAATTTTTAGCACCTGAGGGATCCATCATCGTTTATTTCTTTGTTGTGAAGGAAGAAGGAAAGGGGAAGAAAACCCACTGAATATATACATTAAATTTAAGGGTAAATTTAGCTTAGGCGTGGAAACATGCTTAAGTTGGAAAAAACGTCCTTGGAATATTAGCCGCCTTTCATCCAAATCGAGCAGTACTTTTGACGTTATAGACGGGCCAAGGATTCACGGACAGACAGTTCGCACGACAAGCAGAGCGACAAACAGATCGACAGACAGACCGACGGAAATGAATTGGTGACATGGTTTTCGTGATAACCATATCAAAAAACATAAATTATCCCTCGCCCGTAGGCGTGGGAAAAAAAGCGATTCAGAAATTATAGAGACATCTGTCAGTGAATTGTCAAAACAATCAACTTCGAAATGTGGAAATGTGATTTTTTATTCAAATGTGGCTTGGGTACTTTATTGCCTCCAAGACCTTCATTTCACAGAAGGGATGTACCTATGCACCTATGGCGTACTTTTTCAGACCATTTGGCTTTCTCAAGTATAATCTAACCATATAAGCGAAAAAAGTATTAGTGCAATACGTCACAAAAACTTTAGTAGAACGTGGCTAAACAATACTAGTTTAGAAGCGCCCTTGCTTTTGACTCAATCGTTATAGTACAATTAAGGTACATTTAAAATATAAAGCTTGTATAAATCGAAATGCACCTGACCAGACACATGTATCGCACCATCACTGTTAGAACAACTGACATATGTTGGGCTGTAGTATGGTAGGATCACACAGTATACATTTTGTTATTAGAAACTGTTGCGGTAAACAGAGGAATGACCGCAACTACCCTACAGTACCTAGGAACAAGGTTTAAACAGAATAAAGGTATTTCACTAAGGGAGTAAAAGCCCAAGATTACAAATTATCACATGGCGATCCCGGGGGTGGCTCTTAGTAGAAGTTGACTGATGTGCTGCGATTACAAACTATTTCAGGGCCATCATAGTTAGGTTAGGTTTTTTGTGAGTCACTGCGACTCACTGGTCCTTTATGGCTCACACCTATTTATATTTCTCCCACTAGCTCCGACTGTCTAAGAAATTATTTCAGTTTTATTGGAGAAATTTCTCTCAGGCCTTCTCCTCCAAATGTGTTATACCCGACTCCGGCATAAGGAAGTTTCCTTTAGTTGAAAATACTGCTAGTTGCACTCGCATATAATAGTATAACTGATATTTTAACCAAATCTGAAAGAATTATTTCGATAACTTATAGTTTAAGAAAGTTATGACATTTTCTATGTTTGGTGCTGTAGCCGACCGCCCTTGCGCGTCGAGGTTAGGTTGCGACGTCACATGTCATAAGTTCGGCTTCTGGGCCACGGTACTGACGCGGCCGCACGACGCGATGGCCCTTGCATATCGCTTTCAGACTTAGCGCTTAATTGCATCTTGGCATAGACTACTGTGCGATATACAAAAATTAAAATTGAAGGTTCTGGGTACCGATTCCACTAATCTGCTAAAGGTGGGCGCGATACGGTTTATTAGTTTAATATACCACGCGAAACATGCTTTGGCACGCATTTACATTTATAATTTAGCCTCCACGCAATCGACGCCACAGTGGTTCGGAAGTCCTAAAATATAGCCAAAATTAGAAAGATTCTTCCAGCCACAACATGCTCACCATATGATTATTTGTCTCGGAATATCTCCGAGTTCTCGTTTACATCAATTAGGTTATCATCCATCATAATAGGCACATACACTAATATTTGTTTTAATCCTTCTACATCCTACACCACTGGACGGGGAAGTATTGTAATCGCGAAAAATTTCGAAAAATGAGACATTGTTTTTTTGTATAACATCGAGAAAAATATTGTCACTCATTTCCGTCGGTCTGTCTAGCTGCCTGAATGTCTGTCTGTCCGCTAATCCTTGGCCCGTCTATAATGAGTAGCAGAAGTGCTCGGGCGTTGCTGAAATTTTCACACAAGGTTGCTATTTTAGACGAAAAATCTTAATAAAATCGGTCCAGGGGCAAAAACGAATAAAATAAAAATCACCCAAACTTCGTTTTGTGACGTTTCAGAGGGTCCTGATCATTTTTAAAAAAGTCTTGTAGGGGTTGAATTTCGGGGCAACTCTGTTGATCTTAATATATTTATACGCTCCTAACCTAACCTTCTATGCACCTATTAGCCATATGTCACACATCATAGATTGCCCCGTACATTTGGCCTTAAAGCAGAATGATAGAGAAATGTTTTCGATCCACGGCCTTTCGCTATTTAAGCTCACCGCTCACCGCAAGATACATACAGGGTTTGTCCGGAAAGTAATAGGACTGAGTCGATTTAAAAAAAATTATTGAGCCAATCGTTACAATTCTTTAAAAACTTTCAAAATTGGCTCCTTCTGCGTCGATGCAGCGCTGCCAGCGCGATTTCCAAGCATTAAAGGCGTCACGGAAGGCATTCTCCGGAATAGCCTTGAGAGCCGCGGTGCATGCTGCTTGGACCCCCTCTGTCGTCTCAAAATGTTTGCCTATCATCGGCATTTTCAGGCGAGGAAACAAAAAAAAGTCCGGCGGGGCCACATCTGGACTGTAGGGCGGCTGCGGAAGCGTTGGGATGCCGGCCTTGGTCAGGTAGCTGTTCACAAGAAAGGCGGTGTGAGCCGGGGCGTTGTCGTGATGCAACATCCAGTCGGCTGTGATGTCTTGTCGGACCCGACTGACCCTTCGTTTGAGTCTCCTGAGCACTTCCACGTAAAACTTGGCGTTGACGGTTTGTCCAGGAGGAACAAATTCATGGTGGACGATGCCTTTGATGTCAAAAAAGACAATGAGCATTGTTTTCACTTGGGATTTGCCCATTCTTCCATTCTTCAATTTTTTGGGCGAGGAGACGCCGTCGTGTGAAACTCGGAAGATTACCTCTTTGTCTGGGGATCATACTCAGAGATCCACGACTCGTCATCTGTGATTACTTTATCAAAAATTGGGGGTCACTTTCACACATGTTCAAATTTTCTTGGCACACTTCCACTCGCCGCAATTTCTGGTCGTCAGTGAGCACTTTTGGGACCATCTTCGCGCACACCTTGCGCATGCTCAAATGCTGTGTCACAATGTCATGAACCACAGATTTTGGTAAATTTAACACCTGGGCAATTAAACGAATCCTTAGTCGCCGGTCTGAGTTCAAAACTTTGCGCACACGAGTCACATTATCGGTGTTTGTCGAAGTCGTAGGTCTTCCAGCACGGTCTTCATCAGCGACCTCTTCCCGGCCCTCCAAAAAGGCCTGGTGCCACCGAAACACACCACTTCTTGCTAAAGCAACACCTGGGTAAGCCTGCTTGATCATAGCAAACGTCTCGGTCGCAGATTTACCGAGTTTCACACAGAATTTAATCGCGTACCTCTGCTCTAAAGAACGCTGCTTTTTCGGCTTGCACCACTCACAGAAACACGTCGCGCGAAAATGCCTGTCCTGACTCTCCAAGTGCTCGGATACAACTGACCAGCCGCTCATTCGTTAGCTAGGAACGCCCTCTACCGAATCCAGTCGGTGCGCGCACGCTCCGAAGTGCAGTCATGGCGGAAGAAAATGAGTGCTATTACTTTCCGGACAAACCCTGTATACACAGACTATGCACGACGTGAACGATAACTCGCTGCAGGGATGTCAAGCTTGGGGCTGCCGTAGAGTTTTGGAAAGGAAGAACGTTTCTAGATGGGCAGTAACTATCCATAGGGCAGGAGAAGAACGTCTGAGAACCAATTTTATGAGCATGTTTGACTGGCTTAATCCGTTTAATTTCTCTGTTGTATATGATCGTAACTGATTTTTTCTGAGAGGATTTAAATTGCGCTGAACATGATCCTTTTGTGATCAGATGACGGTGTTGGGTAGGAAGTGCAAAGTCAGCCTACTTAATGCCATCTTCTACCATATTAACTAAATACATAGTTACATCAAAACGATTTTATCGTCCCAGTACCCTGCACCACTTTCTTCTAATTTCTCTGTTTTTGCACGGGTAAACATACAATACAGTATTTGTAAGTCGATGATTTGACCCATTTTCCCCCATTTTTACTGTAAATCGTAAATACGGAACAGAACAACGTTTGTAAATGGCACCAAACGTGAGCTGCGGGCCCATCGCTTTATGGTATAGATAGTAACTGGTGTCATTATAATCACCTCACATACCCTTGTTGCCTCCCTATTTGTTATATCCCTCCTCTTACCGTGGTCTACCTGTGCAGGTGTAAGAAGTCGCCCTGACTGACCCCTGAGGCGTGAAGAAGTGTCCTCTGTGAAGATCCCTAGCATCATCCCACTATAACAGTAGACTTCCAGTTTGGAAAAACATGAATCCAAAATCACACCGATGATCCATCATTCATATAATGTCTAGTGACTGGCTGCATGAACACCTAGTTCTAATGCCAGAAAAAAAACTGGTGTCATGTGAAGTCATCACTCAGTCTCGCGCTCCAACAACATAGGTCACTAATCTGGGTAGCGTAACTTTGTCATTTTGTAAGATGTTCAAAAAAGCTTTACAATGGTGTACTTCTCTTGACTTTGACTATCATTTTAAGTGTGTCTGAAAAAAAAGTAAACTTCCTCATCTGCTCAACACGTGCTTAACGTTCGTTTCCGTCCATGCACAGTCTGTACTCAGCGTCTTCAACCATTCTCTAATAGTGACGCAATGTGCAATGACTAGTGTATGGCCCCACTAAAGCAACAACATAAGTCCGGCATATTCAATTCTATATCTATAAGATTTTATTCATAGGAAAAATGGCATCAAGTAGGTTGACTCTGCACAGAAAAATGTAATTACATGTGTAACGAAATAATTAAACGGATCAAGTCAATAACAGTACCGACCATCTGACAACGTTGCTACACTATCCTACGTTTACATCTGACATATATTACATGGCATTTATGTCAGACACTAGTTCTGACTAATGTAAACGACCAAAAATGTATGTCTGAAATATACAGGGTGACTTTGAAGTTGAGTCATTAATTTTCAGATAATGATTGTAGAAGGAAGATAAACCAAAATATGTGTGTAAAAATAAAAAAAAAATAAAAAATTTTTTTTACCTTGTTTTATAAAGTATCCTCCCGACAAGTATTTCAGTGCGGACCTGTATTTGATCGTGAGGTCTTGGAGCACCGGCATGCAGTCCCCTGTGTGGTCTTGAGTCACCTGATTCACAAGCCCGTTGTACTACATTAACAAAGGCACGAGGGGTTGGTTGCACTCGATTGGGAAACCGATCCGCATAAACATGTGCCATTTTTTCTTTCGTTTGAGCCACGCAACAGACATCACTATTCAAACGCGTTACCGACAGACACTGACTGTATACAACTGACTAAAATAATTGTAAAAACATCGTTCCAAATTCTTTCGCTTTTTTGTTTCCGATGCGATGAACCAAACACGAGCACATAATATTATTATTGAGACAGGGCGGTACTCAAACTTCCAAAGGGCTATAACTTTGTTACTTTAATTTTACCAGAAAAATGGTAAAGGAAAAAAACATTTCTTTTGATCAGATCTACTCACTGTTAAAATAAATGACTCAACTTCAAAGTCACCCTGTATGTATATCAGTCTTTGGTAATATGTGTCTAGATATCTATACGATTAATGTAAACATTGCTGCTTTTACAAGTCTTGACTCGTCGGAAATAAATCTCGCTACTTGACCAGTCGTCTACTTTTAAAGAAGTGTCCAGCTATACACGATGGGTGATAAAAAACAATGGCTGAAAAGTGAAATTGATGAGTTAATTAATATGTCCCGCAATAAACCAGAACTTTGGGATGTTAAATGTAAAGTTTATAAAGATAGAGTGAAAAAACGAAATGAGTGAGCTAGCTGAAACATTTGTAACCACTGTAGATGAAATAACCAGTATAATTCATAACTTAAGGGATCAATTCAACAGCGAATTTAAAAAAAATAACTGCTAAGAAAAGGGCCAGGGTACCGACGAACTTTATTCATCAAAGTGGCCGTATTTTAAATCGCTTTTGTTTCTACTAAGTGGTATAGTATGCAGATCAGCACTGGAAAATATACCAACGGCAAGGAAAAAAAAACATTTTAGTCTTGTCTTCTTTTTTATATTAGCCTTACATTAACTTATATTGCCAAGGAACTTCGCCTTGAGGGCTAAAAAACTCTTCTCTGATTTCTTTTGCGTTATTGGTATAGTTATATCCACTATACCGAGACACCGTCTATTCTAAACTGGGCTACACTTCAATGTACATTTATTGAAAGTTTTTGGAATATATGCGATGTGCTACACAAGTATGATATAAATTTCTAATACTCGTAATGAAAACAATTAATACAACAAGTGTCAGATGTAAACGTACCTTAAGAATAGCGACACAGTTATATCCGTGTCAGTTGAAAATATTTCTGGATCAATGTTTTAAGAGCGCAGTACGGGGAAATCTATGATGTGTGAAACATGTCTAATAGGGGCGTAGCATTACCGGGGTTAAAAGCGTGGAAATATACCAACGTCAAGAAATTGAGTACTCCAGCCCCCAACCTCAAATATTTTTAACCCTTACAAATTTTTTTCTGAAAATGGTCGGCACGGTGACATGTCGTCAGTGTTTTTTGACATTTCGTAGGTTTTTCTACATGATGTTAACTTAGCACAATCTGTTGTTACACTTGTGAACTCATTTTGTAGCTCTACGTGTTGCTTAAACGTCAGCGAACAGCGATAATAGGAACCAAACGTCGGTTTCTTTGACGTGTTTTAGGTCTCTACATAATAGCCGTGCCGTATCCTCTGAACGTCAAAAAACGAAACTTGAGCGACTAGTTTTCAAAATCTACATAGCCTTTTCGTCCTTGGTATAGTAGCAACCTTGCATAAAAAATCCAATCAAATCCGACGAATACTTTCCAAGTTATAGACGGGACAAGGATTAGCGGATAGACTGACAGACAGACAGAGAAATGGACAGACTGACAGACCGATGGAAATGAGTAACATGACCTTCCGTGATGTCATGTAGCATCCAAAAACTATCTCATTTTCAAAATGTATTGCGATTACAATACTTCCTTGCCATTGCTGTGGAGAGTCACAGTGGTGGTCTTGACTTCAATAACTGTACTAACAAAAATTATCCCACTTAAATTGCTATGAATCTTTATCGGTTTAACGAAACTTTGCAAGCGTGTTTTGATCACGAACCAAAATTGTTTATTTTTATAGGGTGAACGTACCAGTGGTCGGATAGTTTAGACAAAAGTGGATACAAAGTGTAATTATCACGAATTTTGTGTTCAAGATAACAGAAGTGACGTGATCATATAATGTTGTTAACTTTTCGCCGACAACAAATACATTGCTTTTATGATCTTCCTGTAATTTTATAAAAAAATATTAATCAAAAAGATTCTTTTTGCCAGAACTCGGATGGAAGGCGCTACTAATCGGCCGAGTAGTTTCCAATTGTTGGACAGCATTTAATGTCCAGCTTTAGACAGGACCGTATTTAAAAATTTGAGATACGAGGGATGTCTTTTAAGTTTTGCATATGGAAATAAAACAACACGGTAGGTAGTTTTAAATGACTTTATCGTTTTTCGAAGTATTCTCCACGAAGATTAATACACATCTGCATGCTCTCGAACCAATTTTCGAAGCACTTATTCCACTAGTAAAATACAAATTTCAAATCAGCTGTCATTAAGACTTTAATGAAAAGAAATTAAGCACACCCATTCTCCATTTAATATAGATATTTTTATCAAAAATACATACAGACTAGGACAAAATAAACCAGAAAATAATTTTTTCCTTTAATCCGGTGCTACACTCTCGACTTTGAACTAACATACTGTTTACATATTTCAAGCAATTTCCCAACATTTCTCACAGCTTCGACTATATATAAAGATTTGTTTTGCATCCATTCAGGGACGAAGTGAAGATTTGAAATATTATTTCACAGTTTCGTGAAAAAATGGCGTCAAAATGGAAGTGGCCGATTATTGGGATGTTATGAAAACTCGTTCATTGCAGTAGTCGGACACAATATCACTGGCCATGATCGACATTATTTGTTATCTTCAACTGTCCCTGTACTGGCTGGGGCTTCAGTCGAATTTTGGTTTGTTCATTTTCAAGAGAGAAGTTTGATAGTCTCTATAGGCAGAAAAATGTAGATTGATAACAACCACGCCATTCGACTATTGGATTTTGCCTATTATGATGATCCAGTCAGCGGCCACTCCAATTTGACATCAAAATATCGAGATAACATATTAAAATTGGTTTATTTCATAAATTTTGAATGTCTTTTGCATTCTACTTTTGAAAGTTTATTACACAACTTACAAAAATTGAGGAATCCAATGCATGCTGTTTTTGATGCGCTAATACTGTTGGGGATGTAAACTTTTTGTAAAGTGTCACAAATTAGTTGATAAATCTGGTACAAATTACCAGCAAGTATATTATTTCGAATATTGAAATTTTTACCAATAATATAAGGTTTGTTCGCCTACTGTGGTAGTGTCCGGCTCGAGTATTATGTAAAAAACCCATTGTTGATTGCATATGTTTTGTGAAGCCGAGTGAT
This sequence comes from Acanthoscelides obtectus, assembly GCA_963669975.1. NCBI lineage: Eukaryota > Metazoa > Arthropoda > Insecta > Coleoptera > Chrysomelidae > Acanthoscelides > Acanthoscelides obtectus. The sequence goes on along the minus strand of CAVLJG010000001.1, from coordinate 50,859,298 downwards.
CTGTAGTTTTTATCTCTGAGAAGAAAGTTGGTTGAATAGCAAGGTCGTATCTGGATGATTATGTGTATTGGTCTGCATGTGTATAAAATCAGTGATATTTGCTGTGTGAGAAAATCAGTACTGAATATGCTGCCAATGGAGTATATCTATTAGCTGTGCCCGACGGGTTATCTATATTTTGTCATTTCTGAAGACAGGTTATGTTCAAAGTTATAAATTACGAAAAACTTTGAGGAGAATTACGGGAAATCATCACCGCGCCCACGTTGTGTGTACCTAATTACTGTTAGAATGTATATGACTTGTAATTCGATAGTATACAGTAAACATAATTATTTCGCATCTCTCTCATTTTTGAATAGATAAGAAAAAGTGGATGCGCAACTAATTTCTAGCTTTGAATATCAAGTTAGTGTATTTGAGACAAGAATGCAATGGAATTATCATACAACTTACTGCTTAGATCTCCAGTAATGCCATCTCTGAAGTAGATTTTACATCACATCAGAGCCAAACATTGATAACTGAAGCCTCATGACGTTTAGGCAACACGTTCAACTACAGAACGAGTACAAAAAGTGTCTATTAGCTAATGCTAAGTTAACATCTTATAGAAAAACCTATATAATATCACAAAAAAACAATACAATGTCAAAAAAAATCGGCAAGATGTTACTTTTCAAGATACGTAATACCCGTGCGGGTATATTAGGTGGTTTCAGTGAATGACGGATAAGAATATAGATCTTTTATAAGCTGATATAATTAAACAAAGAAAGCAATCCCGTCCAGTAGGCTGCCTTTGTACTTTCCACGCAACACTTTCAGGTGTTCCATAAAATATCATGTATGATCTTAGTAACTATGCATTTGATAATACAATGTTGCACCAGACATAGAGTCAGCATGAGATAACAACTCAAAAATTTGACCCTAGCATAGTGTTCCTCCAAATGCATAGTAAGCAATCTCGGTACAATAAATAGGCCTCGCGACTCGCGACTATTGGAGAGCCGTCCAATACCCTGTTAAACTTCGTAACAGTCAGTTTTGTAAAAACCCTTTGTAATTTGAAATAGTGAAGCTTGAGTCATTTTTTTAAAAGTTATTTCTAAATCTATTGATTCAAGATGTATAACTAATCAATTTGATAGATAAAGTCAATCGAATAGGCGCATACAATTACTAGTCCCTACCTATTTGACAAGCAAGGCAATGTTTGCAATAATTGCAAGAGTAAACCGCTGCCGCAGTAGCTAAAACTACCTATACAGGGTGACTTTGAAGTTGAGTCATTAATTTTCAGATAATGATTGTAGAAGGAAGATAAACCAAAATATGTGTGTAAAAATAAAAAAAAAAATAAAAAAAAATGTTACCTTGTTTAATAAAGTATCCTCCCGACAAGTATTTCAGTGCGGACCTGTATTTGATCGTGCGGTCTTGGAGCAGCATGCCCTCACCTGTGAGGTCTTAAGTCACCTGATTCACGAGCCCTTTGCACTACATTAACAAAGGCACGAGGGGTTGGTTGCACTCGATTGGGAAACCGATTAAATCCGTGATGCATCCGGGAGCATTTTGTAAAGACTGCCCCCCCGTAAATAAGAATCATGTCCACAAGTTCAGCATTTTCGTAAACATGTGCCATTTTTGATTTCGTTTGAGCCACGCAACACACTACTATTCACTCAGGATTTATCGACTGACGAAAAACATCGTGATAAACGTTTCAAATTCTTTCGCTTTTTTGTTTCCGATGCGATGAACCGGTCAGGCGGATTATATCCGTTGTCGCCAAACACGAGCATATAATAGGCAGGGCGGTACTCAAACTTCCAAAGGGCTATAACTTTGTTACTTTAATTTTACCAGAAAAATGGTAAAGGAAAAAAACATTTCTTTTGATCAGATCTACTCACTGTTAAAATAAATGACTCAACTTCGAAGTCACCCTGTATATCATATTAGCAAATTTCCCCGAAATAATTGTCTGGTTTTATTGATGTAAGTTGTTCAAGGGGATATTCAAAACATGGACGCATAAAATGGGTACACCAATTTTTGTGAGAAAACTTCTTACTCGACAACAAAGAATGAGAAAACGTGTTTTTTTGGATTCAATCGAAAGTCTTGTCAGGAACCAGAAAACTCTTCAAATAAGAATTTTTGTATTTATGAGACCTACAGAATGAGACACGTAAAAAGATCCGACTATTAGTAAAAAGGTTATGGCCGAAAACCGAGGCAAAATGCAAGTTATGGTTATTGTTGCTAATGCGATAATAATTTCACGCAGCTACTTGAAATTCTTCAAATCCGTAGGCTTCATACTTCTAAATAACTACAATAAAATTCGCGTCGATTGGTCAAGCAGTTTTTGAGAATTTCTAATTGTGCATCCCAAAACACATCCATCACTACTAGTTTACTATACGTTCAAAGGGCATTTTATAGCGAAATACACGAGTTTACCTTGCCGACATGAATCACAAACCATTCCGAAAAATAATTGTCATTTTTCAGCGAAAAACGAAGAGGATAAACAATTAGAAATTTTCAAAAACTACTTGACTAATCGGCTCCAATTCTGTTGTCGTTTTTTAGAAGTATGAAGCCTATGAATTTGAAGAATTTCAAGTATCTGCATGAAACTATCGTTGCATTACCAAAAAGTGCTAAAGCCTGCATCTTGCCTCGGTTTTCGGCCATAACTTTTTTACTATTAGTCGGATCTTTTTACGTGTGCTCCCATTCTGTGGGTCTCATAAATGCCTAACAATCTTATTTGAAGGGTTTTTTCGTTCCTGCCAAGTCTTCCGATTAAATCCCAAAAAACACATTTTCTCATTCTTTGTTGTCGAATAAAACGTTTTCCCACAAAAATTGAAAACTCTCATCAATAAATCCAGACTTTACAATTCTTTCGCAAGCCAGGGGTATTTTCGTCTAGTATGATTAGACTAATATGTTTAACTCCTATGTTCGTCGTTCTTGAAGAGGGTATCATAAATATTCATCATTCTACTCGTAAATCTTAAAGGCAATTATACGGGGAAATTTGTGCATTAAGCATGTCTATTATAATAAATATATAACCGCTAAAAATTATAGCATACAAAAAGTTTACGAAAATGAGCTAGTTTTAGCCATATTATGAGGTAAGAGACGATGATATTAAAAATATAAATGTCTTATCAATTTACGAAGTACCATCCTGTACCATTTTTTAATTTTACTACAAGGACAGTACGTAAACAATTCGACATGGGCGGCAATGTCAGGATAATATGAAAGCCACTTACTTGATAGCGGAACGACAACGAGTAATCATCCTTTGGCAAGCGATAAGGGCGATATGACTAGAAAAAAAATCGCCCTGTATAGGACACTGATAGCTGCTGTCCCGTAATTTCGATCCAGCAAATTTTTGAGACGAAAAGCGAGATAACCGAGGTATTTACTATGGAAACTGACCCAGGGGGGTCTGGAAATGGCGCTTCCACCATGGCAATGGAGATGGAGGCGAAGGAGCAGACCATAGAGGAGTTGAGAGCCGAATTGGAGATGGTTCGACAGGAGCTGTCAAAAAAGGCCGATGATAAGAAGACTATTGAAAAATTGATGATGATCATCGAAGCCCAGCAGCGGACAATTACCGACCTAACAGTTAAATTAGACCTCCTACTGAAAACCCAGGTACCTTCCCATCTAAACGCGACGAAACAAGACCGACACGACAGGATTTCTCCTCTCCCTCCACCAAAATCGCAGTCTGAAACGTCTCATTCAACTTCAAGCGACTCGAATAAACAGCCTGTGCCTAATTTATCGGTTACTTCTTCGCCTTCGACATCTCAGGTATCAGAAGACACGACTGCACAGCCCCCACGCAAGGTACGTGTTACCCCCATCGTTCTTCGCGATGCTTCGAGATGGCGAGGTGTAAATCACAAGTTTATTTCTTTGGGCATCAAATTCGAACACGCGGTTGCCGTCGATGCAGGAATCAGGATAATTCCCAAGTCCGAGGATGATTACCGCAAGATTATTTTATTACAGTGTCACCGCTGCCAAAAATATTGCCATGCGCAATCTTACTGCACTGCACCACCTAAGTGTCTAAAATGTGCTTCTGACCACATGATCCACTTATGCCCTCAAACAGAACAAGAGGTACGAAAGTGCGCGAAGTGTGGAGCGGGGCACCCTGCGAATAGCCGAACTTGCAGATTTGCCCCTAGGAAAGATCTGCAAGTGATAGCGCAAAGGCGCAATGTAAGTTACGCGGATGCAGCTAGAGATGCAACCCGTGCTGCCCCCTCTGTGGGATCTTCTGCGAACACGCAAAATGTGGACTTGGCAACCGCGCTAAGACCCTTACAGCAGATCATAAGTCCTCTGATTAGCGCAACACAGGCTTTGCAGGCGATCTTTCCTGCAAATGGCTAGGTACAATGGGCGACAGCCTGCATTTATCAAAATCCTTTTTTGGAATTGTTTGGGTCTAAGAAACATTCCCAAAAAACATGAATTTCATCAAGCTCTTGTGGACGAAAGTATAGATGTGGCCTTGCTGCAGGAAACATTACTTAATCCGGGAGATCGTCTAGCATTCCCGAATTACGATCTTATCCGAGCCGATAGATTGACTGGGCGAGATGGCGGCTTGGCAGTGCTAGTGAAACGTGGTATTGACTACCACAGAAGCACAAACGCTCAGATGCAGAGCATCGAAGTGGCCTCCGTGGTGGTCAATATGACGGGAGGTGTGCCATTAAAAATCACATCGGTGTATGTCAGGTGTTGTATCAGGCTGCAAGAGGCGGATCTGGAAGTCCTTTTAGACTGCTCGGGTCCACTTATTGTGGCAGGGGACTTCAAATGCAAACATCGAGCATGGCATTCTAGGTTGAATTCCACCAGTGGGATCCGACTGTATAACCATGTGATACGAAATGGCTACCTCATACATAGTACTGAGGAGCCGACGCACCACCCATTTAATTACCTTCAGGCACCTGATGTTCTTGATTTTGCAATATCCAAAAACTGTAGATACAGTATCACTTCTCGAATCACGTGTGACATCTCAAGCGATCATCTTCCCGTCATTTTGGAAGTGGGTAATCAGCAGACCTTGGAGGATGAAACCCCTTCAAGGAAACGCATTGATTGGTAGCTATACAAGACGCTCCTCAGAGAGTTTCCCAATATTCCGATCATAGATTATAAGAATGGTATAGATGCAGCTCAAGCGGAGTGGACAAGTTTTGTTCAGCAAGCTCTGCAGCGTGCAGCTGTACTTCCCGTGCAGCGACACGGCAGACCTTTTCTGCCAGCAGACATTCGTCAGAAAATTTCTGATAAAAGGGCTGCAATTAAGCAAGCCAAAAGGTCTTTTCATCCTGATGACATTCGCAGAGCGACGAATCTTGTACATGAAGTAAGAAATGCTCTTCATGAATTCCGCAATGAGCAATGGAACGACTTTCTGGCGGGGATGCTTGACTCAAGCATTCCTCTCTGTGGAAAGCGTGAACAAATCCCACACATCCACGGTCCTGGAGGCATTGCCTTCAGGACAGAGGAAAAGGTTGAGGTTTTCGCCGATGCCAGGGAAAGACAGTTCTCTCCCAACTATGATCTTGATAATAACCTTGACGAGAAGCAACACATCGTGAGATCTGTCAGGAGATATTTTAGGGCCAACGGCGTCAGTGACAGTCGCGCTACCGTTGGTGATATTTCTTCATCAGAAGACTCTTCAACCGAAGATCTGCTTAGCACATCAGGTAATCAACTGTTTAAAAAGGCGTCGCGGCGTTCCGTCTGAAGTTTCAATGAATGGACTTCATATACCTTGGGAATCCTCCGCTAAGTATCTCGGTGTCATTCTGGACAAAGGGATGACTTGGCGGAACCATATGGAAGCGCTAAAAACTAAATTCCACATTACGTTTCGACAGCTTTACCCATTATTATGTAAACGTTCAAAATTAAGTTCGATTAACAAGATTCGACTCTATAAGGTGGTCATAAGACCAGCAGTGACTTACGCATGTGCGGCTTAGTGTTTTATTGCCAAAACACACATGCGAAATTGCAGGTTCTGCAAAGCAGGACGTTGCGCACTATTGCTGACGCCCCATGGTATGTCTCTAACGAAACTCTTCATAGAGACCTCGATGTCCCTTACCTAAAGGACGTCATTAAGCAACAGGCGCAGCGGCGCTATAGCCTAGCGGAATCGCACAGCAACACTCTGTTGCGCGAGTCAGTGGACCACACAGTCGAGCAAGTTCGCAAGCACAAAAGGCCGCGGCTCGCACTGTAATCCAAATTAACTCGTGAACTTAGAACAACCAAAATTGGAGCATGTTGACACAATCTTTAGAAAAAATCAAATATTTTTAGATCATATCAAAATCTGTGAAGTGATTTTAACAATGCCTAAACGCTGCCTATCCTAAAAGATTCTCTTCTTCCCCTTTGCTCTCGTTCTTCCTTCTCTCCTTTCCTTCCCATTTTTTCCTTAAAATTGTCTGGTTTCTGGGTTACCAGACCTGACAGACTTACAAACTGACACTGTGACTCAAGAGCTAAGGTCCCACGGACCGCTCTGACCACCAACGATGACTTGACTTGGCGATATGACCGGCACGGGTATTACGCATCTTGAAAAGTAACATTATGCCGATTTTTTTTTGAAACTATTGGTTTTTCGTGACATTGTGTAGGTTTTTCTACAGGATGTTAACTTAGTACTCAGTTGTACGTGTTGCCTAAACGTCATGAGGCTTCAGTTATCAATGTTTGGCTCTGATGTGATGTAAAATCTGCTTCAGAGATGGCATTACTGGAGGTCTGTCTCAACTGTACCTAAGTTGTTATGTGTTGTTGATAATTCCATTGGATTCTTGTCTCAAATACACTTACTTGAGATTCAAAACTAGGAATTAGTTGCTCATCCAATTTTTCTTATCCATTCTGGAAATTACATATGCAAATTTGCTGAATTTCCAAAAATGAGAGATATAAAAAATAATTATATTCACTATACACTGTCGAATTACAAGCCATAATACTTGCTTGCCCTAATTACACACAACGCGGGCGCGTTGGTGATTTCCCGTAATTCTCCTCAAAATCTTTCGTAATTTATAACTTTGAACACAACCTCCCTTCAGAGAGCACAACACAAACAACCCGTCGGGTACAGCTAATAGATATACTTCATTGGCAGCATATTCATTAATGATTTTCTCACACAGCGAGTATCACTGATTTTATACAGATGCAGACCGTGCCTCACGGGTATTATGTAAAAAATCTGAAAAACGTCAAAAAACCGACGAAATGTCATCTTGCAGACTAGGTAGTTTTTAGTGTGCAAATAGTTCATTCCACGTTTGCTCACTATGACTGCTATTCGCTGACGTTGAAGCAACACGTACAGCTACAAAACGAGTTCACAAGTGTACAACAGCTTGTGTTAAGATCTTGTAGAAAAACCTACGTTATGTCACAAAAAACCTAGGAAATGTCAAAAAAAAACACAAAATGTCACTTTTCAAGATACGTAATACCCGTGCGGATTGTCGAGGCCAACACCTATCTTTAGAAAAATGACTAATGAGTATCTACCTCCCATATTCAACAGACTCATGACATGATATGCACAAATCTACTAGTTACCATTACATTGGTGGTCCCAGACTACTAGTAGTACTAATAAGGATTCGTCACGGTTCTAGGACCAATCCTTTATTCGCTTTTTATCCATGAGGTCCCTCGCCTCAGCAACTGTGACGTCTACCTCTATGCTGACAACACTGTACTTACTTGTCGCCCAGAAGTGTACTGGTGATCTGGTTCACGACGGGTTGCAGAGTGGCAGAGTACGGTGGACGAAGTACTAGAGTGGTGGAACGGTGGCTGATTAAAATTAATCTTTCGAAAACGCAAGCTATTTATTCTACGAAAAAACGTCGCGCCCCCCCAGCAGAGGTTTCTGTAGACGGCAATCGTCTACCATGGACAAATTCTGCCAAGTACCTCGGTGTCATCTTTGATAAAGGCATGACCTGGCAGAAATATACAGCAGCCTTGAAAACAATATTCCAAATTACGTTTCGGCAACTATATCCTTTGTTGTGCCGATCCTCCAAATTGAGTTTGATAAACTAAGTTCGCCTATATAAAATGATTATTAGACCAGCCTTTACTTATGCATGTGCGGCTTGGTGTCTTCTTGCCAAGACACACATGCAAAGTCTTCAAGTACTGCAAAGTAGAACTTTGCGAACAATTTGCAACGCTCAAACGAGACACTACACAGAGACCTTGACATTCCTTACTTGAGGGATTATGTCAAGCTTCAGGCACAGCGACGTTATAGTCAAGCGGAATCGCACAGCAACCCTCTGTTGCGTGACTCAGTGGACTACACAGTGGAGCAAGTTCGTAAACATTCAAGGCCACGGCTCGCACTGTAATCAAAAGTTATCGTGAATCTTTAGTAAACTCAAAATTACACTCAAACAAAACCGAATCAAAATTTGTTTAGTCCACCTCAAAATTAATCCGTGTACCAAGTCAAAAAGCCTAGGTGTTTCCTCTTAAACTAAGCATATCTGTTTTTCTTTGTTCTTCTCCTTTTTTCTTCTCTTTCCCTTTCTCTTTTTCCTTGACTTTGTCTGGTTTCTGGGCAACCAGGACTGACAGATTCGACTAACGTACATCAGACAGTGACTAATGGGCAAAGGTTCTACGGACCGCCCAGACAAACAAATGACGAATAGTGTGACTGCATCATGGGATCGTCACACAAACTGATCCTTGGATCGTCACATAGACTGATCATTGAGTCGTCACACAGACAGACTAGGACTCGTCACACAGACTTGCGTTGCCGTATCAACATCCCAAAGTTCCGACGTTACCCCTGAACCAGAGATAACCGAGCAAGTAAAAATCCCTACACATTCTGACATGCGATCCTTTCAGACTCCAGCGATTGTCAAGAGAAGATAGTTAAGCGATCATTCAGACCTAGGATGTCACTTCGGCCAAAGGCCACCGTGTCAACTTCCCAAGCGCTCCGTCATTTCAACACGACTAGGTAAATGCGCCAGTAACCCGGGCTCTACCAGTAGTCGGACAAATGTTATATTATTGGTAAAAATTGGAATAATTGAAATCCTATACTTGCTTGCTTTGTCAACTAATTTATAATAGTTCACAAAAATTTCACACCCACAGTTGTCATGTTGACAACAGTATTAGCGTGTCAAGCCAGTGGACGGACAGCGAAGGATAACAAATAATGTAGATTATGGTCAGTAATATTGTGTCCGACTACTGGGATGAACGAATTTTCATAGTATCCCAATAAGCCGCCACTTCCACTTTGCAGTCATTTTTTTCACGAGACTGTGAAATAAAATTTCACATTTCCACTTCATTCGGGGGTGGATATCAAGGCAAAAATGAATTCTGTATATATACAGGGTGACTTTGAAGTTGAGTCATTAATTTTCAGATAATGATTGTAGAAGGAAGATAAACCAAAATATGTGTGTAAAAATAAAAAAAAAATTAAAAAAAATTTTTACCTTGTTTTATAAAGTATCCTCCCGACAAGTATTTCAGTGCGGACCTGTATTTGATCGTGAGGTCCCCTGTGAGGTCTTAAGTCACCTGATTCACGAGCCCGTTGTACTACATTAACAAAGGCACGAGGGGTTGGTTGCACTCGATTGGGAAACCGATCCGCATAAACATGTGCCATTTTTTATTTCGTTTGAGCCACGCAACAGACACTATTCACACGCGACTGAAACTGACTGTATGTATAACTGAACTGAATTGTAATCATAAAAACATCGTTCCAAATTCTTTCGCTTTTTTGTTTCCGATGCGATGAACCGTTGTTGCCAAACACGAACACATGATATTATTGAGACAGCGCGGTACTCAAACTTCCAAAGGGCTATAACTTTGTTACTTTAATTTTACCAGAAAAATGGTAAAGGAAAAAAACATTTCTTTTGATCAGATCTACACACTGTTAAAATAAATGACTCAACTTCGAAGTCACCCTGTATATATATATATATTGAAGACAGGCTAAAGTAGACAGTCGAAGCGGTGAGAAAAGTTGGGATATTGCTTGAAATATGTAAACAGTATGGTAGTTCAAAGTCAACAGTGTAGGACCGGATTAAAGGGAAAAATTAGTTTCTTGTTCGTTTTTACCTAGTTTGTATGTATTTTTGATGAAAACATCTATATTAAATGAACTCAGTATGCGTGTGTTTAATTTCTTTTCCTCAAAGTCTTAATGGCAGATGATTTGAAATTTCTATTCTATTACGAGGAATGTCTTTTAAGTTTTGCATATAGAAACATAGTAGGCCGCGCGGATCGAAGGTTAGTACTGAATCTTAACCTCACTAAACTTAAATTCAAAGTTCCACACCAATACGTGCAGTGTTCTCACTACAGTGAATTTTTTCGTGTCACCAAGTCATTAGAAAAATGGAACTCAACCGAGAACATTTTCGCGCCATAATTTATTACAACTTTCAGAGACAATTATCGCAACAAGAATGCCTTGCTGAGTTACTGCTTGCTTTCGGCAACGAAGCGCCACATCAGTCGACAATTTCCCGTTGGTATGGAGAATTCAAACGTGGACGGGTGAGTCTTAGCGATGATCCCAGGGTGGGTGCACCAAAAACGGCATTCATCCAGGAATACATCGAAGCTGTGCGCAAACTCATCATTGAAGATAGACATGTGATATACCGCGAGATTGAGGCGTCCTTGAAGATCTCAAAGACCTCAATTCAAAAAAATTTACATGAAGAATTAGGAGTAAGAAAATTAGTTTCTCGTTGGATACCCCTCCTGTTGACTGAAGAGCAGAAAGCAGCCAGGGTTAATTGGTGTCAAAAAACGCTTGACCGTTTTAATTCCGGAAACTCAAAAAATGTGTACAGCATTGTTAAAGGTGATGAATCGTGGATGTACTGTTATGAACCAGAAAATAAACGACAGTCGGCTGTTTGGGTGTTCCAAGGTGAAGCAAAGCCAACAAAAGTCATCCGTTCTCGAAGTGTTGGTCGCTACATTTGTGTCAAAAGCGGATCATATTGCAACAATTCCTCTTAATGAGCAAATAATTGTTACTGTGGATTGGTATACCACCATTTGTTTGCTAAAAGTCATCACTCAACTTCGAAAAATCAACCCCGAAAGAAGAATCATCCTCCACCAAGACAATGCAAGCTCGCACACAGCCCAAAAAGCAAGGCAGTATTTAACGGAAGAAAACGTGGAATTATTGGACCATCCTCCATATAGTCCTGATCTAAGTCATAACGATTTCTTTACTTTCCCGAAAATTAAAAACAGACTGCGTGGTCAAAGGTTCCAGTCACCAGAATAAGCAGTTGACGAATTCAAAAATGCCGTTTTGGATCTGGCAGCAAACTAGGACATTGTCCCTGTGATGCACCGGTACCGGGTATACATATAGTGGCATACGTGTTTGAATGAAAAGCAAAGCCAGTTTTATGGGATAAAACTGTGGACATATTTAAAAACAGAACCGCTACTGGAGAAGCATGGAGTCAAGTTGCTGCGAACTGAATGAGGACTTTAAAGAAGTGGAGACCAAAGAGAAAAATGAATCCAGAACTTTCGCTTAATTCTCCGACGCCTTATACGCTGGTACAGTAACCACATTGCAACAGCTCGTTGGGGATTCATTAAAAATAATATTGGAAATCTGCCCTGCACCGGTAAAAAACCGGCGCGTGTGTAAGCAGAGCCTATCGATAAAAAATCGGTCGATATTTTACCGGCCGACCACATTTTAATACATTGGAGGGCATTGAAGCTTGCACACTGGCCGACCACCGACCGGCACCGGAAAAAAGCCGGTTAGCAGCCAGTTAGGATGTCATGTCGGCCAAAAGACATCGTGTCAACATCCCAAACGCTCCGACATTTCCCCTGGTAGAGGAAACCGAGCAGTAGCATACTACCCGAACCCAGCAATCGGGCTCCGAAAGCCCTATAATAACCCCCAGAAAGTGGAGGCGTCCCACCTGCGAATATTCTATAACAATACATTAGTATTATTATTATTATTATTATTATTATTATGATAATTGAGATGAGCAGAGTACACAGTACTATAAGCTCATGCACACAGTACTATAAGCTCATACATAGTAAAGTCGGAAGCCATAAATTAAAATATGAAGGTGAAGTGCACAGGAATATGGTCATAAATTCACGCAGTAAAGTAGAACAAAGGAAATACCCCGTGATTGCTTACCATTTGATTGATCGAATCTTGACCTGAACTTGATATGATATATCCACAAAATCACAACACACAGGCATTTACACCTTTTAACTGTAAACATTCGAATGTACTAAGGGGGCCGGTGCCTCAGCGTGCGCTTGTTTTCACGAATACGCCTGAAATTTACCAGAGTAATGAGTGGTTGATGAAATGAGTATGCCAGCAGTGCATTTCTTAGCGTTCGAAATGTCAAATGAAGCTTTTACAGAGTGTCTCACATGCAGAAAGGTGTCTAAAATATTGACTATGCTTACAATATTTATCTTTCTTTCTTGCCTGTAGTTCTGCCACCAATGCATCGCTTTTATAAAACTACAAATGTTTTTCGTCCTTGGCATAGTGGTAATCTTGTGTCAGTATGTCATCAAAAACGCAACAATGCTTTTCGAGTTTTAGACGACGGCTTTTCGTGACGTCAGAAAACAAGGTTTGAGCGATTTTCATTATTTTTCGTTTTTGACCTTTTTCGCTGGCGATAGTTGACAGATTTTCGTAAACTACAATAGTTTTGCTTCCTTGGCACAGTCGTAACATTGAGTAAAAGATACATCGAAATCCGAGCGGTTCTTCTCAAGTTATAGGCGGATTTAGGACAGACAGACAGACGGACGGAAATAAGTGACATGGTTTTTCGTGGTGTACATAATTATAACATCCAAAAAACACATCTCATTTTCGAAAATTTTCACGATTACAATACTTCCCGCCAGTGAGCGTAGGAATTAAAAATATACTCCAAAGTATTGATTTGTTTTTATTTTATTTTTGGGTAGGCTATGGTAGGGAAATTAGTCAAAAGTATGCACTGAAACCACACAATTTAGGAGAAAAATAAAGCAATGTAAACATGTAGGTTTGGGTCCTTCTAGTCTGTATTCGTTGTTAGTATCCCGCTACACTAAACCACTGATACCAGAAGTGCCGGAACGTCATAACATAGTACGCCGTCAAAATACTCATTTTCATTGTTTCACATGTTTACTGCAGTCATGATCGCGATACCACTGAAGCGTTTTTTTGCACACCGAAGCAGGCGCGCATGCAGAAGCCTAAATGCCAAGGCACCGGGGCTGCTAAGTAGCGTTTTTATACAAAGCTATAGGGAGTGAAGCGGTACTTTTATGTTCTGCTGCATCACATATTTATATAGGATCCCAGATTTTTTAGGACATGGTTTTATATATGTATGTTTTACTATATCTATGTCGATTTTATGATATCAATATAAGTAAAACATCATGCCTTAGCAATTACTCCCAAATATATATGTTTTTCGATGTTTCACAGAAACATCATTGATGTGAGTAAGAATACCATCTATTGCTCCGAATCATGCGAAACAGCAAAAAAGCTGAGGAGGGTAAGATTAATCGTATTTTCAATGAAAATAATATTTATTGCTCTCAGCTAGATGACCCTAAATCCGAAGCTGAAGAAAAACTTGTAAAATATGAAGCTAAAATTGCGACACTAATACAGCAATCAAAAGAAAAAGACGAATACATCACTTGATTGAGAAGAAAAACAACCGATTTTGAAGACGAAGTTTTTGATACTGAGAAAAGCTTCAATATTACTATTAGTCACCAACGTAATGTTATTGATAAAGTTAGCAAAGAAAATATGGGATTACTACAAATTAATTCGAAATTGCAATCAAAACTAAAATCGAATGAATGTGATATGATGGCTCTGAAAAAACAACTTGCTGAACATGAGTTGATAAGAAAAGAAATGCTAGTTAGCATTGAGTCCTTCACTAAAGAAAATGAATTACTAAGTATGGATTTAAGAAACTTGAGTTTCTCTAAGAACCGATGAAAAATCCAACGGTGTGAATAGGTATTGTGGTTCCCTGGGATATAACTACCTCTATAATAGCTTATATGCGAAACTAAAGAAATATGTTACTGACCTGTTTTCAAACTTTGAAAGCAAAATGTCGAATTTGAGAACAGCTCCATCTACATCCAACGCAAACTACAGAACAAGTGTAACATCCTACAAAACTGGAACTACAGTCGAAAATACAGACGTAATAGGACACCAACATAACACACCCATGCAAAAGCAGCCTGATGAAGTTCAAACCAATCGTCAACCGCCAAAAAATACAGACGCGAAACGGGAGTGCAAAAAAAGCGTCAAAAAAGAAATAGTCAGAAAAATATCCGTCAATCAGAATCGAATGGAAACTTCCATGGTGTTGCACCCAAAGTTTTCCTCTATCTTCATAAAGTAGCGTTGGATACAAAAGAAGCAGATGTGCTCTCTTACATTACTAAGAAGTCAGGAGAAAAGAAGATTTCATTGTGAAAAGGGTTCTCTCAAATAACAAAAAGTTCAATAGTTTCTTTGTGGGAACAGACTTCAAGTATCAGGACCTGTTTTATGACCCATTGTTTTGGCCAGTCGGTGTACGTTATAGGAGGTTTGATTTTAAGCTTTACTATGTCAGGTATGATATTCGAGATGTGATTAACGACAATAGTTCTTAAGCAAATGATTCTAGTGCAAATTCTGAAATACTTAGGGATCAACATCCTGATTCTTTTTTAGTATGAATGACACCTCGTATGGAGGAGATAGCCTTCGAGTGAGGATCTTTCACTCCAATATTCAATGCTTGTCCAACAAATTAGATATTCTAGAAACTGTTGCTCTCGAGTTGCATTTCTGAACATTGGTTTGTAAATTTGGAGATACCAAATGCAATGCTTCCTAATTACACTTTAATCTCGCACTTCTCTAGGTCGAGTCATATACATGGTGGTGTGTTAATATATGCAAAAAATAGCGCAACAACGGTAGAAATGCCATATATAAAATTCTATTGAATGCCACCTGGAAATATGTTCTGCTGTGTACAATACAGGAAAATCTCATGTAGCGATAATAGCTCAAATTTTTAAAGCCATTTTAGATTGTTTCACCATTCAATTAGCAATCAACCAACGAACTCGTATTTTCACAAACATTAATGGCCAAACTTCTATCTCATCAGTAGACTATTTGACTACGAATATTCCATCAGGCTGATATGAAGCCTCTGTGTTAAATTGTAAGCTTGACGATCATCTGCCCCATCTTCTTACACTCAAAAACTTTTCTGCAGTAATCCGAAAATGAAGGCCCTAACTCTGCGTAAATTTTTGCAGGGAAATTTAGAGGATCTTTCGTATTATCTGGAAAAGACTGATTGGTCAAACTTATATTGTGAGTCAAATATTGATAGGATGTATGAAGAATTTGCAAAAACCATTAAATGGAGTTTAGGCGTAACATGTCCCCGTCAAAATGTCAAAGTTCAATCTAATCAACATGGACACAATCAGTGGTACACAAGTGAGTTAAAACAACTAAATTCAGAGCTAAATTTTTTACAATTTCACTACATTCAAGACTCATAACCTACGTGATCTGTACAAGGAAAAAAACATCAGTACAAAGCGAGAATCAGGGAGTCTAAACGGAAATACACTTCTCACCTAATACAGTCGGCTTCAAATAAAACTAAAGAAACACGGCAACTTATGAATGACCGTTTAGGAAAACTTAACAAAAAAACTGAAATTAAACAGATTGTCGTCGATGATTAGATAATATCAAGCAAAAGCGAAATGAGTAACACTTTTGGTCAGAACACCTTGTACTCATTCAGTATCAAATCCATCAAATTCTATTTTCGTACCATATAACGTATAACGGAAAATGATATAATGAAAACAATAAATTCCCTGTAGAACAAATCGAGTTGTGGCATAGACGAAATTCCTCCAAAAGTTCTTAAATCAATTGCTCCTATCATACTGGCACCTTTGACTTGCATCATAAACTCTTCCTTGAACAGCGGAATATTCCATAATCTATTAAAAACAGATCTTGTTCTGCGTCTACATAAAAAAGATGATATGGAAAATATTGAAAACTATAGACAAGTATCACTCCTGTCAGAGTTTTCAAAGGTTACTGAGCGAACAGTGTACACAATTATCAGTGAATTTGTAGTAAATTTTAACTTGCTATCTGATGCTCAGCATGGATTTAGACAAAATATATCTGCAGAGACTGCAACCTCTGACCTTTTGAATTATGTTTATTCGCAATTAGATCAAGGAAACTATGTGGTAAACATCATGTTCGATCTATGTAAGACATTTGATATGCTGGATAAAAATATCGTCATTCTTAAAAACTAGAATCGTTAGGTTTGAGAGTTCATATATTGAAATGGATCGAATCTTACTTATTTAATAAAAATATAATTGTGATGATTGATAATGTGTTATCCGATAAATTCCCTGTAAATCTGGGAGTTCCCCAGGGGTCCGTATTGGGTCCTCTAATACTTACTTCTGCTTTTTGTAAATGACTTGCCAGACTTCATTTCAAGAGGAAAAGTTTGTTTGCTGACGATACCACGATTACTATATCTGGAAGTTCTGTCTACACAAAAACGTCCTAGTCGTTTTTGAGGAAATGGAAGTTTGGTGCCAAAGAAACAAGTTGATCCTAAATAAAAACAAAACTACCGCAATCAACTTCCATATGAGAAAAGCCATACACTCAACTGCTAAGACAGCATTAAATTTAGAGCTTGGTTTAAAGTTAGTGGATAGCGTGAAACTCTTTGGTAGTTAGTTCTCTCCTTCAGCACCCAAACTGAGAATGTGTGCATGCATTTAAATAAAGGCTGTTATGCCATATTAAATATGACGCAGTATTTAGATGAAAAGAGCCTATTATCACTATACTATACTCTCGTCTACAGCCATTTGTCTTATAAAATCTTATGCTGGTCACAAGCATCAACAGAGTTTTCATATCACAAAAACGAAAGTCGCAAAAACACATTTATTCAAAATAAGCTCTTGACAGTTCCATGTATTTATGTATATAAGTGTGTTAACTATGTAAAGCGAAACATCAACGATTTCAGCACACAAAATGAACATCACACCTATAAGACCAGAAATTCCATTTTGAAAGCTAATCGTTTTAGAACTATGGCATAAATAAAATCACCTCAGTTTAACTACATCTCATTGTACAATATACTCTACCTCGAGATCTGCGAGATATAGTGAGCTATATAGATTTTAAAAATAAGCTTTTTAAGTATTTAAGTAAGACATGTTTTTACTCTATAAATGAATTTTTAAATCTTCAAAATCAGTAAGCATTCTGCATTCTATATCATTTATATTGTTTTAACAAGTAACTATTTTTCTGTGTTTTGACCTTGACCTGCTGAATGAATTTGTATTGTACTTTTTTATCTTAGTTCTTTTAACTTGTTTTATCTAACATATAGTGTAGTGTAACAAGCTATGTTAACTCGATTCACATTTATTGTGATACTTTATTGTACCGATGTTACTGATATGCCAATGACGCAAAAGCTTTGTAGTTATTGAAAAGGGCTACAGTGAAGAAGGTCTAGAAAGGAGAAATTAAAAATCGCTCAAACTTCGTTTTTTGATGTTGATTTTGAGGTAAAAAAAACCTGAGGGTGGCGGAATCAAGGGGGTGTGGAGGGTTTATTTTAGTTTTTGGATGTGGGTACGTTTATACGCTCCCAACATTGGTAGTTCTACGCACCTATTAGATATACATGTATTTCACACATCATAGGTACATTTCTCTGTACATTAGCTCACGGTGCTGAACATGTTCCTTCATATACTGATAAGGGCGTTGCTTGGGAAGTGTAGAGGCAACCTTTTTCATTTCCAATGCCAATTGACGTTTTATACTTTTAAACCTTCAAACGATAATGAAGCTCCTTCATCTCAAGTTTTCAAATAAAAGACTTTTACAGTCTTTTTCCCACTTGCTGATGAAATGTAACACGCTTCTATTTAAAAACTGGAAAAAACAAGCTTTATTATCCTGAGGGAATCGAGCTCGATGGGTTTCCGCCATTTTATGGGATTCCCATGGCCACCCTCCTTCAATGATTGGATTGCGTTGCTCTCGACAGAAATGAAAAATCATCATTTTATAGCATCCGCCATGTTGTCATTACAACCAAAAACGTGTATAGAAACGTTCAACTCAGTTGGTTAAAGTTAACTGGTTCAACATTCAGTATCAATTATTTGTCTTACGCTAACATACATACTAACAGGTCAAATTGAATAAATTAAATAAAAAATATATTTTTAATTACAAGCTTTTATTTAATTTTTATTTGAACGACGATGAAGCTCCTGCATCTAAAGTTTTCAGATAAAAGCGTGTTACGTTTTGGACATCAGGGTGGATCAAGGGTGTCACACGCTTTTATTTGAAAACTTGGAATAATGGAGCTTCATTATCGTTTAAATATTTCCAATAAATGTTTAAATTCGTATATCATTTTGTTAACAGCTTAATAAAATCTAAAAGTTTGCGCTAGAACGTACGCGGGTCACAAAAGCCGCATTTTATAAAGAGGAGAGGAAAATTCCTAACACAGTTCACGCTTGCCATTTGATGAGTCCTGTGTAAAATAATTATTTGTCATCGTCATAATCATTACTGACAAACAAATGCAATTTGCATGTGATTCACAATACTATCGATATAGCAATTGATAGTAATTGCTTAACTGTAAGTGAATGTCAGTTCCATACCCGAAGTAGATGCCTGCTATAATACTTTTTGCGTCGAATAATGCGACGAAAGCGTATTAATTGAGAAAAAATTACTCTTAAAATTTATTTCTTGGCGTTAAAACTGAGACACAAATAGCCAGGCCGTTTGAAAATCTAAAATTTGAACCTTACAATAATTGTGACTCTAAGGGCCGTATAGTCAGTCGTCCCTATAATATTGTAGGACGCCTTTATGACCTCCTTAAATTTCGTAGTTTTCTACTGTTTCGTGTCAAGGCTTTATTTTGAGGTTATGTTACAAATACCTATTTGCATCAAATTGTTCATGCCTTTGATTCTTATCAGGCTGGAATTTCCTAAAATTCAAAAAGAAAACTTAACTAGGAGAGCGCTGATGCTGATACGGAACAGTAGAAATCTACAACTACCCCAGCCTTTCTGAAGGAAAGAAAAGACTATGAAAATGTAGGAGGCCATAAAGGTGTCCCTACAATTGTAGGAACGGCTGACGATTCCCAATGGTCTATTTTGGACAACTGTTACCTACCATCCCATATTGTAGGTGGTATAAGATATATCAAAAAAAAGACATCGCAAAGTGATATCTATTACCAGAATCGATCACTGCGAGAGTGTATAGCGGCTGTTGGTTGCATCTATAAAGATCCCTGTTCGTGTCTGATAGCCCAGTCAGCACTGTGACCGCTAGAGGCTAACAATTCTAGTGGTGTAGTATATGTGGTTTACACGCCAGTGCATAATTTAAATAATCATGGTGCTTTCATCCATCAGAACACAGACAGCCAACCATGGACCGCTGTTTCGTGCTTTTTGGCAACTCATTAGCATGGTCCAGGCTTGGTCTCTGGGACAACGAACAAAACCATAACAACTATCCTCTATTCGAGGTATGAGATTTATCTAAATAAGACCACGCAAAGCGCCATCTGTTGTCAGAATCGACCGATGGAAGATAATTACAGTTCCACCCAATGAATTCGGACTAGGTAGAAGGAGCAAGTATACAATTTTCTTATAACCAATTTATTTAGTCAGTAGTCATGCTACAAGTCGATCAGGCTTATGGTTTGTTCGTACAGTAGTCGCAACTTGTCGGTGACTGTCAAAATCAGAATCAGAGAGATGTTACCTGTTCGTACAGTTTCTGACTGTTTGCCGACAGCTAATCCGCTGTTCGTACAGAACCTTCTGGCAGATCAGAAGACATCAGTCAACCAATGACAGTGACAGGTATCAGAGTGTGTCGGAACTACCTTGAGGAATAAAATTGCTTCACAAGAGGTATTTAATGAACTTTTCTCTAATGGACGGTCTGAGGACACCTTCGTACCAAAGGGCCGTTGGCTACCTAGCTGCGCCAACGGGCTTTGCTCCTCAGAGCTCTCTCTATGGTGTAGCCCCGCGATGTGTCTACCTGACTTCGGCCTTCCATCGTAAGCGTATCGAACTTCGTACATCCAGAACTGGCCGATAAGACCGGTCCTTTGTCCCGACGGTGTCGAGATCGTGTAACAATCTACATGAGAAGATTTTCCCAGTTCTACTAACTTTAGGCAGTTCAAAAATAATAAAAGTTTCGTTAAGCTCCTCAAGGCAGTCTTGGCATGTAGGGTTCACCTGCGCGCTGCTTCGGTGTAAAAAAAATGAAACCCAAAAACCTTAATTTTATAGAGAAAACAGTGCCACAATTCAACAGAAACATGTTTTTGTAACATTTTCAGGTGAGCAAGTGGCAGAAGAAATTTTAATGAAATTTCATTTTAAATATAAGAAAGTGACAAAGTCTTTGTGCTCAATATTTTGTTTACTGACCCGGTAATAGAAAAATGAAGATTATGAATATAATATGAAAAATCCGAAGAATAGAGGGCATAACTTTCAAGAACCATAATTAATACGATTTTGTGATCACTAATCTTTTGAAATTTTTTGTTACAGTTGCAAAATTCATAATTAAGTCTTACTTCTATGTATTTTCGTAGTCTCAGTTCTTTTTGTCCATGTTGAGAACTCTGTGAAACTTATAGCTATGTAAGCAGTTCTTGATAATTGTAATTATGTTCGGCCGTTTTAGCTTTTTTGTGTATAACAGCCTTTATTTTTCAAAGACGTTATTAAATCCTTGTAGTATTTTGACTTATTTAATAATAATAATAATAATAAATGGCCTTTATTCGTCACACGATTACAAAATAATTGGTTTAAAAGGAACAGTGACGAAAAGGTGGAGTGTCAGCTTATGCTGTTTTTCAACCCGACCTGGAAAACATTGACACAAACTATAGAGAGAGAGAGAAAAAAAAACTTAGAATATAACACTTATCAGAGAAAGGAAACAATCAATTACCTGTGGATATGCATAAAGTAAAATTTTAACCATCTGACTGCTTTAAACTCATCTTTAACCTTTTTTTAAAATTGCTTAGGCTATATTCTTTATACTCACTAGATAAACAGTTATATAGTTTGGGTGCCCAGTACGAGAAACTGCGTGTGAACAATGCTGTCGAATGCCGCGGGATAAGTAAGATGAGTTTATTCCTAGAGGATCTTTGATCGTACTGGCAGAGGAGGCTTAGTTTTGTATAAAGATAATATGGCGCTTTAAGGATAAGGGTCTTATGTACCAGAGATAGGCAATGCTTCTGCTTCTTCTAGTAAGAGTGTGCATATATAGGGTGTTTCTAATTTGGCACTCCACCATTGGGATCTTGGAAACTGTAAGCGATACGAAGTCGTTTAAATTGGGTAGTCAACAAAGTGACACTTAGAAGGTTTCGAAATTCCAAGTACTTCCGTAGAGTAACGGAAAAACTGAATCTTCCCGGAATGGTTCTGATTTTTTCCTGACTTTATTTATATTGGGACTTTAAAATAAATTGCACATTAACAGTGCCACGTTTTCTCCTCTACAAGAAAGAATAATCAGAATTTCTATATGACGGTTCGTCTCTTGTCCTCCAGCATCAACGTTATCATTTCTTAAGGACGCTATATTGCATTTTAGCACAGATGAATAGAGTTTTTAATTTTGATTCAACAAATGCATAATACACATGACAGATGTGCATCATCTGCCATTAATTGCCAAATTTTTACATCCGGAGAAATTTTTATATTTTGGCAAGAAAGAAAGCAATAATATTATGGAAGCTGAACCCGAGGGGTCCCCAGGCGACCCCTCTACTGCTTTGAGTGGAGTTGGCGCGGAGTGCAGCGCTACTTTGGAACATATTCCAGAAAACCAAAACGAGATGACGCCAATGATGACATCAGGGATGACACCGATACTGGAGAAGGAAAACGAGACGACGAAATCCCCAAATAACATTCAGGCAACCTAAAACCGTCTGTGTCTGTACCCTCTACCGCTTCTACTAGTCATCCAAGGGAAAGACCTTTATCAGCATCCACACAGAGTGCTCCTCCTGTTATACCCCAAGTGCAGTCTGATCCATTGGCTGGCTGCAACTCATCTTCCTTGCCATCCAGCGGATCTCTAAACACACAGGCCCAATCGTCTCGCCAGGTGCGTATTACTCCAATCGTGTTGAGAGATGCGACAAAATGGCGCACCTTAAACTATTCCTTTGTAAGTCTTGGTATTCGTATTGAACGAGCAGTCGCCGTTGACGCTGGGATACGTATCATCCCCAAAACCGAAGACGATTATCGCAGGATAATCCGTCTTTTCAAAGAGGAAAACATTCCTCATTACACTTTCCCTTTGCCCACTGAACGCAACATCCATGCGGTTATCAGAGGTATCCTAGCATCAACCACCGAACAGGAGGTCAAAGGTGAGCTAGAACAGAAGGGTTACGCTCCCTTTCACATCATTCGCCTAAAGCGCAACGGCGGCGTGCCCATGCCCTTGATGGTGGTGATCCTGCCTAAGGCGGAGAAGCCACAGCAAGTGTTCAACGAGCACGAATTGCTGGGGCTCTCTATTAGAGTCGAAGTTCAGAAGAACTCTCGACTCATTGGGCAGTGTCACCGCTGCCAGAAGTATGGACACGCACAGTCGTATTGCACTGCGCCGCCAAAGTGTCTAAAATGTGCCCTAGACCACATGACACATATGTGCTCTCAAACAGGACAAGAGGTTCGCAGATGTGCTAACTGTGGGGGGGACCATCCGGCAAATAGGCCGACCTGTAGATTTACTCCTAGCAGAAATCTACAAGCCATCGCACAAAGGCGAGGAAAGTCCTACGCGGACGCAGAAAGAGATGACACCTCAACTGCCCCTGCTATTTCGAGCTCATCTGCGACTACTCAAAATGTGGACCTAGCAACAGCGCTCAGGTCCCTACAGCAGATTATTAGTCCCCTGATAAGCGCCACTAAGGCATTGCAGGCGATCTTTCCGCTAAATGGCTAGATACAATCGCAGACAGCCTGAATTCATCAAAATTCTTTTCTGGAATTGTTTGGGTCTTAGGGATGTCCCCAAAAAACGGGAATTTCATCAAGCTCTTTTGGATGAGAACGTAGATGTAGCTCTGCTGCAGAAAACATTGCTTAATCCGGGAGATCGTCTAGCTTTCCCGAATTATGATGTTATCCGCAGTGATAGATTAACTGGACGGAGTGGCGGTTTTGGCAGTGCTAGTAAAACGTGGTATTGACTATTACAGAAGCAGAAACGCTGAGATGCAGAGCATCGAGACAACTTCCGTGGTAGTGAATATGATCGGAGGTATCTCGTTGAAAATCACATCGGTTTATGTCAGATGTGGTGCCAGGCTGCAACAGACGGATCTGGAAGTCCTGTTTGACTGCTCGGGTCCGCTTATTGTAGCAGGGGACTTTAACTGTAAACATCGAGCATGGCACTCTAGGTTAAATTCCTCCAGTGGGATTCGACTTTACAACCATGTGATACGAAACGGCTACCTCATACACAGCACTGAGGAGCCGACTCACCACCCATTTAATCACCTTCAGGCACCAGATGTCATTGACTTCGCGATATCTAGAAACTGTAGATTCAGTGTCTCTTCTCGAATCATGTATGACATTTCGGGCGATCATCTTCCTATCGTACTTGAAGTGGGTAATGAGCAAACCTTGGAAGGGGAAACTCTTCCAAGGAAAAGGGTTGATTGGGAGCTATACAAGACGCTCCTTAGAGAGTTCCCCAATATCCCGATCATAGATGATGAGAACGATATAGATGCTGCTCAAGCGGAGTGGACAAGTTCCGTTCAGCAAGGTCTGCAGCGTGCAGACATTCGTCAGAAAATTTCTGACAAAAGAGCTGCAATTAAGCAAGCGAAGAGGTCTTGTCACCCAAATGACATTCACGAATCTTGTTCATGAAGTGAGAAATGCTCTTCATGAATTCCGTAATGAGCAATGGAGCGACTTTCTGTCGGGGATGCTTGACTCAAGTATTCCTCTCTGGAAAGTTGCAAAGTCGCTCAGAAACGGAAAGCGAGAACAACTCCCGCACATCCACGGTCCTAGGGGCATAGTCTGTAGGACAGAGGAAAAGGTCGAGGTTTTCGCTGATGCAATGGAAAGTCAGTTCTCTCCCAACTATGACCTTGATAATGACCTCGACGAGGAGCAACATATTGTAAGATGTGAGGAGATATTATAGGGCCAACGGCGTCAGTGGCAGTAGTGCCTCCCTTAGTGATTTTGCCTCAGAGGAATCTTCAGAAGATTCCTCAATTGAAGAGCTGCACGGCACATCAGCGGAATCTCCTGAGACTCCGCATTGCACACCAGCAGAGCTCCAAGGTCATATTAAAGACCTCAAGGTGTGTAAAGCACCTGGAGAGAATCGAATCACTAATAAGGCGCTGAAGCTACTTTCGCGGAAGTCCTTAACTTATCTCGTGGCAATAATCAATGCCATGCTAAGGACCCAGCACTTCCCAACGGCGTGGAAGACCGCTGATCTCATAATGATTCCAAAGAAGGTGGGTTCGATATTCTCCCAGGATTACCGCCCCATTAGTCTACTGTCAGCTCCTTCTAAGCTCGCTGAAAATGTGATTCTACGTCACCTTGAAAATTTCTCGGCAGACCACAATGTGATTTCTGACGTGCAATTTGGCTTTCGGTCTGAGCATAGTACGGAGCTACAGGCCATAAGGCTTGTTGAACGAGTAACCAGTGGGTTCACCTGTAACGAAAGTACTGGCATCTTGCTACTGGATGTTTCAAAGGCATTTGGCAAGGTGTGGCACAAGGGCCTTCTCTAAAAATTGATCCATAAGGGCTTCCCTTTCTGGCTCCTAAAACTTTTGAAATCTCGAGGGTAGGAAATTTCGGATCAAAATTAATAACGTTCTGTCGACAACACGGCCCATCAAAGCCGGTGTCCTTCAGGGTTCGGTTCTTGGACCAGTCCTTTATTCACTTTTTATTCATGACGTCCCTTGCCCCAGCAGCTGTGAAACCTATCTCTATGCTGATGACACTGCCCTGGTGGTCCAGTCGTGCTCTAGGGATCTAGTTCACGACAGGCTGAAAAGTGCAGTGGACGAGGTATTGGAATGGGCGAATCGGTGGCTGATCAAAATTAATCATTCGAAAACGCAGGCAAACTATTGTACTAAAAAACGTAGCGACGCCCCGTCGGAGGTTTCAGTGAATGGAGCTCGGGTACCATGGGAAACCTCTGCTAAGTATCTCGGTGTCACTCTTGGCAAGGCGATAACCTGGCAGAAGCACACTGAAGCATTAAAAACTAAACTCCAAATCTCGTTTCGGCAACTCTACCCTATGCTATGTAGAACATCAAAATTAAGTTTGATCAACAAAGTTCGGCTATACAAGATGGTTTTTAGACCAGCGATCACTTACGCAAGTGCGGCTTGGTGTTTCCTCGCAGGTTTGGCAGAACAGAACCTTGCGTACAATCACTAACGCCCCATGGTATGTTTCCAACGAGACCCTTCACAGAGACCTTGACATCCCTTATCTAAGGGACTACATCAAACAACAAGCGCAGCTACGTTACAGTCAAGCAGAATCGCATAACAACCCTTTGTTGCGCGAGTCAGTAGACTACACAGTCGAGCAAGTTCGCAAGCACACAAGGCCGCGACTCGCACTGTGAACAAAATTAAATCATGCGACTTTAGGTCCAACCAAAATTATAATTTTTCTTCAACAATCAATCCCAAAATTAATTTTAGGAGCAATTTAAAATTGCCGAATACTAACTAGCTTTGCCAAGGCACCCCTCAAATTGATGCACTTCTTTTTTCTTTGCTCTCCCTCCTTCCTTCCTTCCTTCCTTTCTTCTTCCCTTCTTTCTCCCTGACTTTGTTTGGTATCTGGGCAACCAGACCTGATAGACCTACTGACTTACAAGACTTCAACCAAGAGCAAAGGTCCTACGGACCGCTCTGACAGACAATGACGAATAGTATGCATAATATATTGACGTTGTCAAACCTTGATTACAGAATTTCTTAGGTAGGCCTTGAAATTATGTTTATTTCGCTCACCAGATTTATCCCAAAACCGCTCTAGTTTTTCCCGATTCTATTCGAGATGGGATTTCAAAATAAATTGCATATTGTCATTGTTACTTTTTCTCGTCCTCAAGATGGCGAAGTCAAATTTTCAATTCGATATTTCTTCTTTCGACTTCCATCATCAAATTTGTTTTTTCATACGGACACTATATTGGAATTTTGTACATTTAAATGGACTTTTTAAGCCCTAAATTCAGTGACTGTTAGTTGACTATAAATTTGTTGGATGAAAATTAAAAGTAAATAAAAAGATATGGTGAAACCTGAATAGGAAATGAAAATTTTATTGATGGTAATAACAGTAATGACAATAGATAAGCAGAGGTATTCACAGTCTTCCAAACTCTGTTGCTATGCAAACAAATGAAATCTAATAATTTCAAGGCCTACCTAGAAGCTTCTTGAATAACTAAGCTTTTGCAATGTCAATGTATGACATACATTTCTTAAATCAGAATAAAAATTCTATTCATATGTGTAAGAATCCAATATGGCGTCTATAAGACAAAATTAAGTTGTTGCTGGAGGACAAGAGGCGAAACGTCATTTTGAAATTCTAATTGTGCCGTTTTGTAAAGGAGAAAATGTGGCAGAGCTTATGTGCAATTTATTTTGAAATCCCACCACAAATGAAGTCAGGAGAAAATTAAAACCATATTGGGAAATTTCGTTCTTTACGTCTCTTTCCGGAAGTACTTTCAATTTCAAAACTTTTTAAGCGACATTTTGCTGTTTATCTGAATCCGCAACTTTGCTCCTATTTAAGTGACTTCGTATCCCTTGAAGTTTCCGAGATACCAATGGCAAGGGTCGAATTTAAAATACCCTGTAAATAGAAAATATTATTTTCACCCCAGCACAAACAGTCACTCCCTCTCCGTGGGCACCCGTGAGAAAAAGCTGTATCACAAAATCAGAATTTGTTATTTTGTTTATTTTTTCATCAGCTTTGGGTTGAACCTACATGGCTAGAATATACAGGGTGTTTCAGTTTATTGTTGCATAACTTTAAGATTCGATAGAAGTTTTAAAATTAATGCATAAAGTCTATATAAACATGGGTCGAAAAATGCGTGGCTTCCGAAATACAGGGTGTTTAAATTTACTTTCTAAAATATACTAAGTTACATATAAATCCGAACACCCAGTTTAAATGGTTTTATCTTAATAAAATTTTGTATAAGAACTTAATGAAGCATAATAAGTAAATGATAAAAATTTCAAAATGATTGCACTGCTTTAAAGCCCTTTGACCTTTAATAATGTGTGGATGCACCCTGATGTGCTACGCATTCTCCAACACGCCTAGGCATGCTTCTGATCAGGTGGTCAATGTCCTCCTGTGGTATCTCAATCTAGGCAACCACCAACTCCTCTCGAAGTGCTTCTAGAGTCTGAGGAGGACGTTGCAAATTGAGCAATCTCCTACGCATCATATCCCACACGTGCTCAATTGGGGATAAGTCGGGAGATCTTGGTGGCCATGGTAACAATGTGACATCATTATGTTGAAAGAAGTCTATTGTGACTCTTGCAATATGTGGTCGGGCATTATTTTGTTGGAAAGTTGGATCTGCCAGGGTGTCAAGATAGGGTAAAAGATGGGGTTCTAGAACTTCGTGGATATAACGCTGCGCGTTCATGTTACCTCTGATGAAGATTAAAGGTGACCTGGAACCATAAGCTATAGCAACCCAAACCATAACTCCAACAGTGTGATGAACATGTCTTTCAACAAAAAACTGTGGATTCCTCCTTTCACCACGTCGCCTTCTAACCCTGGGACGACCATCGTGCATGCCTAAACAGTATCAAGACTCGTCACTTAAGACAATACTGTTCCATTCCTGATCCCAGAGTGACCGTTGTCTGCACCACTCAAGGCGATTACGTCGGTGTTCTCGAGTTAAAGGGAGGACCCAGTGTGGCCGGTATGAAAAAAGCCAAAACTTCTCGTTCGTCGGTAAACACTTCGCATGCCAATAGGTCTTCCGTGTTCTGCAAACCATTTATTTGCAATGTACCTGGTAGTGGAGAAACGGTCCCTTAAGGCCAATAATCTTAGGCGGCGATCTTCACGGTCTGTTGTTCTACGGCGGCGCCCAGTGCCCCTTGCTCTTGGCGTACGGCCTTCTCGAAGCCATGTTTGACAACACCTAACCACAGTGTCTACACTTCTTTGCACTCTAACTGCAATTGCCCGAAAAGAAAGTCCAGCTTCCCGAAGTCCCACTATACGGCCCCTATCAAACTCACTAAGTTGACGAAATCGTACAGGTCTCCGTACTCTAGGCATCGTAACCGATCGTAAAGGATGTCAAGAACCAAAATCCGCCAACGTTGATTTTTTACTGCGGCTGAAATATTCATTTTTAGAGCGTTAGTGAATTAAAAAAAAGCAGTATAAAAACCGGAATGTCCAACTGCTAAGGCTGAAAATTTTTTCACTTATTACAGTAAGATAAACACATTCACCGACTTTTATTAAAATAAAACCATTTAAACTGGGTGTTCGGATTTATATGTCACTTAGTATACATATAATAGATACAAAATTATTTGGCATAATTCGCTTAGTTCTTCTTGGACCATCAGCGCTAGAAGCGTGAGCCCAAAGCGACCAGTCTTCTCCGGGCTTATAGTAGATCTCGAATAAAGGTCGTTACAGTAAATGCAAACACAGTCCTCTTCATCGTAATGAGAAATATTAGGAAAATCGTCTTCCTCATCATTTTCTTCAAATAATTTTTTGGTGGCTTTGCGTCTTTTCTTTGTTGACATAGGAGAACAAGTCAACACCAACGACCTCTGTCGAATTTTTGTTTACGTTTCCATTGGCCTCTTATAAAATGTCCTTTTGGTTTGGGGGAAAGCACCTCAATAGGAACAGCAAGAGCAGAAGACCACGTATGTTAATTGGTAGCGCAGCAGTTAAAACAACTTTTAGACCAAAGTTTGTTATTGGAACCTAAGATGAATTTTCAGCCTGAGGGTCGGTAAGTGCTGTTATTTAGGCTGCATTATTTTCTTCAGATCATGGGACCATGGCTGAACGAGAGGTAATGCAGCAGCCACAGCGACCAGAGACGTATTTGTCACCGGAACTGAATCTCTATTCGTCATTGTCTGTCAGAGCGGTCCGTAGGACCTTTGCTCTTGGTTGAAGTCTTGTAAGTCAGTAGGTCTGTCAGGTCTGGTTGCCCAGATACCAAACAAAGTCAGCGAGAAAGAAGGGAAGAAGAAAGGAAAGAAGGAAGGAGGGAGAGCAAAGAAAAAAGAAGTGCATTAATTTGAGGGGTGCCTTGACATTGCTGGTTAGTACTCGGCAATTTTAAATTGATCCTAAAATTAATTTTGGAATTGGTTGTTGAAGAAAAATTATAATTTTGGTTGGACCTAATGTCGCACGATTTAATTTTGTTCACAGTGCAAGACGCGGTCTTGTGTGCTTGCGAACTTGCTCAACTGTGTAGTCTACTGACTCGCGCAACAAAGGATTGTTATGCGATTCTGATTGACTGTAACGTACCTGCGCTTGTTGTTTGATGTAGTCCCTTAGGTAAGGGATGTCAAGGTCTCTGTGAAGGGTCTCGTTGGAAACATACCATGGGGCGTTAGTGATTGTACGCAAGGTTCTGTTCTGCAAAACCTGCAGACTACGCAAATGCGTTTTGGCGAGAAAACACCAAGCCGCACTTGCGTAAGTGATCGCTGGTCTAATAACCATCTTGTATAGCCGAACTTTGATGATCAAACTTAATTTTGATGTTCTACATAGCATAAGGTAGAGTTGCCGAAACGAGATTTGGAATTTAGTTTTTAACACTTCAGTGTGCTTCTGCCAGGTTATCCCCTTGTCAAGAGTGACACCGAGATACTAAGCAGAGCTTTCCCATGGTACCCGAGCTCCATTCGCTGAAACCTCAGACGGGGCGCCGCTACGTTTTTTAGTACAGTAGATTGCCTGCGTTTTCGAATGATTAATTTTGATCAGCCACCGGTTCGCCCATACCAATACCGCGTCCAGAGCACGACTGGGCCACCAGGGCAATTTTGATCCGAAATTTCCTACCCTCAAGAAAGGATTTCAAAAGTTTTAGGAGCCAGAAGGCGAAGCCCTTATGGATCAATTTGTAGAGAAGGCCCTTGTGCCACACCTTGTCAAATGCCTTTGAGACATCCAGAAGCAAGATGCCAGTACTTTCGTTACGGGTGAACCCCCTGGTTACTCGTTCAACAAGCCTTATGGCCTGTAGCTCCGTACTATGCTCAGACCTAAAGCCAAATTGCACGTCAGGAATCACATTGTGGTCTACCCAGAAATTTTCAAGGTGACGTAGAATCACCTTTTCACCTTAGAAGGAGCTGACAGTAGACTAATGGGGCGGTAATCCTGGGGAATATCGAATCCACCTTCTTTGGAATCATTATGACATCAGCGGTCTTCCACGCCGTTGGGAAGTGCTGGGTCCTTAGCATGGCATTGATTATTGCCACGAGATAAGTTAAGGACTTCGCGAAAGTAGCTTCAGCGCCTTATTAGTGATTCGATCCTCTCCAGGTTCTGTACGAACCTTGAGGTCTTTAATATGACCTTGGAGCTCTGCTGGTGTGCAATGCGGAGTCTCAGGAGATTCCGCTGATGTGCCGTGCAGCTCTTCAATTGAGGAATCTTCTGAAGATTCCTCTGAGAAAAAATCACTAAGGGAGGCAGTACTGCCACTGACGCCGTTGGCCCTAAAATATCTCCTGACGGGTCTTACAATATGTTGCTCCTCGTCAAGATCATTATGAAGGTCATAGTTGGGAGAGAACTGACTTTCCATTACATCAGCGAAAACCTCGACCTTTTCCTCTGTCCTACAGACTATGCCCCTAGGACCGTGGATGTGCGGGAGTTGTTCTCGCTTTCCATTTCTGAGCGACTTTGCGACTTTCCAGAGAGGAATGCTTGAGTCAAGCATCCCCGACAGAAAGTCGCTCCAACGCTTATTACGGAACTCATGAAGAGCATTTCTCACTTCATGAACAAGATTCGTTGCTCTGTGAATGTTATCTGGGTGACAAGACCTCTTCGCTTGCTTAATTGCAGCTCTTTTGTCAGAAATTTTCTGACGAATGTCGGCAGGGAGTCGGAACTGAATCATCTGCTTGTTGTGAAGGTTGTGTCAAAACCTGTTCAGGCTTGACAGAGCTCATTGCTGTTGAAGGCTGAGGAGGTTGTTCATTGGAGTAGTCTTGTCTTCCAGCGGTATGTTTGTGGTTTCAGTGGGCTCGTACATATAATCCGGAAATATATCAAGGTTTAGTGGCCAGATGCCAGTGCTTTTACATATATGTAGTAGGTCTTCAAAGGCCCAAAAAAGGAGACGTCAAGAGATTGCATGCGATGAGTGCAATGTGGAGTCAGACAAATAACATGAAACCATTTTCTTTTGCATATCCCAAAGTTTCAATGCCTTTATCGACAATTAGAATAACGTTATCGCCAATGCTTGCTTTTACAAAGCTTTATCCATTTCATAAATATTCCGGTGGTCATCCAGCCTTATTGTTGAGCTATACCTAAAGTGCCATAAGTTCGTTTTGCATATTTTTTCTAGGAAATATCATCATCGGCGGGATGAAAGTTCCAACAGCATTAACACAACAAACAACAGTGGCGTTTGCTCCACGCTCCACAGTAGTTGTAACTCCAACTTGTTTCCTTCCCGTGGTTGCTAAAATCTTTTCAGGTTTATAGCCAACAGATTCTAGCAAGGTACAGGTGAAAAAAATTTTGGACTTGTGACCGATTAAAAGCTTGAGCGCGAGCTGCTGAAGAGGCTTGTGGTTTGCGCAAAGATATATCTTTATTGCGTCTTAGAAATCCATCCAACCAGCCTTGTTCTGTCTTTTGCTTTTGGATATTAAATTTATGAGCGAAACCGTTTTTCTCAGCCATCTGAAAAGCTAATTCTTCTACCGATGCTAGTGTCAATCCGAACAAACGACTTTCAAGGAATTTTATATGCTCAACTAATTGCTTTTCTACATTAGCTGGAAAGGTAGCTTTGCAACAACTAAGGCCTTTTGACTTTGACTCCAAAGTTTTATTAGTGCCTAAAACATGCCTGCGAAGAGTAGCTTGAGGAACACCAAATGTTTTTGAAGCCAATAACTAGCCCATTTTCTTATCTCGAATGGCCTCGATGGCTTTTTTCATTGACTCCGTACTCCAAGATTGCCCATCAGTCGTTCGTTTATAATCGCGTGGCATTTTGGCATCTAAAAAAAATACATACCTACATATAACACAAAAGCTATGGACAAAATGACATACGTATGCCACTTTGTCCGTTACATATGTATGTCGTTGTTAATAAATATACAAAGAGCTCTTTTTCTAAGTAAAAGTTATTTAATTTAAAGATAAGTATTTGATGAATGAAACAAATGCTACATAAATAGATACAATAGCAAAAAACTTACCATTTGAGCAGAACTTCGGTATGAAAAAACTCGTAACGTGAAAATTTGACAGATTATAGAGTGCCATTATGGTCGCGTGGTGTCACTGCCAGTTTCGTGTTAAAGTCCGCTAAATTCAAAATATCCCGCCTGTGTCATTTTGTACGTATTTCCCATCGAAGTAGCCAAAGTAGCGTCACAAAAATTATTGCCAGCTAAATCGTTTATATAATATCCGGGAAAAAGTAATTTCATAAAAAGAGACATTTTGTTACCTGTCAACAGAGATAAAATGGCAAAATTTTTCCCGTCACAGAAAAAAATATTTACTTTCGTTTTACAACCCAACACAGTATTTGTGCCTTGCTCTACAGATATCCTTTCCAGAGAAGAGAATGTACGCAGATGTATTGGTTTGTAACTTTGGTAGGCAATGCTAGGCAAAATCAACCAAAAGTATGCATTAAAACTACACAATTTTGGCGACAAACAATGCAATTAAAATTCGAATTCATTTACTCTAATAGATAGCTGCTATACACTCTCGCAGACAATTTTCGAAATAGAATGCACTTCGCTCTCTCTTATTTCAACTTTGTGACTCTTTCAGTATACCGCCTTTCCTCAAAACGTCTTATGAATACTGATTTTGTGAAACCTTCGGTTTTTTTTGGGCGAGGACTAATTGTATCGCCAAAGGTATATTTTTTAACCGAATGTACTGAATTGATTTGCTTCACTGTAAATGACCATTCGAGATTGTAAAAATGCCACTGTTCAAAAGAACCTATCAGTTTTTAGTTTATCATTCATTGTTCTATGCGGTTGCCAGAAATGATAATATTAAGGTTACTATGCTTACCTGTTCTAACTGTTTTTTGGACTTTTTGCGATTGACCTGCTTTAGTCGATCTTGTAGATAGCGGGGTTAACAACATTTTGACTAGTTTATAGAGCCCAAGCACCACTCCTGTAAAAATTTCAATATCAATGAATATAATAATATAGGTACCTATATATTTATATACTTATGACAGAAGTAAAAAAAACTAATGAGTTAAAGAGCTGCGCCAGATTTTTCAAGAGTCGTACATTCAAGAATATCAAGCTACGTACTCACGAAGCTTGGCGCGCTAACGTGATCCTCGCATTCGTGAAATTGCCTCTGTCTGAACGTGGTAACGTGAGTTTGCTTCCGAAGTCATCTTATAAGAGGAAAGCTTACGCTTGATATCAAACACGTTTGACGAGGCAGATCAAAATCTTCAGGGCTCTATTTTTTCAGTTCAGCGTCTACCATATTCTATTTACCGAATTTATTTTCGTTAGTATCCACTTTCTGACCCAACGAAGCTTTTTCTTACATTTTTTTTCTATTCATGTGACTCTATCAGCCTCTTCGCTAACATAAACCACTGACATCTGAACTCAAACCTGTACAACTTCCAGCCAGAAGCTACTTCATGGTCGGGTTCGAGGAATAAACTGGATCGTAATCGTGTGAACCACCCACGACCCTTGAATGTTTTACTTTCCACTGTCCATTCAAGGCAAGAGTCACGAAAGAGAGATCGAAAGCCAAGGGCGAACCCAGTTTAAAACGGAAGGGGGGCGGGATACATTCAAAAAAATGTTTGGTAGAAGTTCCACAAATCATGTTTACATAACCGTGCTTGATATTTTTCTATTTGCATTTCTTTTATATAGAGTCTACAACGACGATTTGACAAATCATATGGACATGGAAAACTAGGATTACTTTTTCTAAATATTCAAGCAAGTCAAATGTGAACTCTGTTGTAAAAGAAATTGTATAGAAGGATTTACATATGCCTTAGAGTGAATGCAAAGGTCCCCATCTCGAAATAAAAAATCTGGGTAACTCATTTTTTAAACTTCAAAGTTTTCACCTTCAAAATGGGTATGTCCAGTTTTTTTGCAACAGTTAATTGGTTATTGCAAAAATCGTTCATTTTTTACCGAAAAGTGCATAAGAGTAAATATGGAATAGAAGATACAGCATTTGTAGTGATTAACGGGGCTCCTACAATCACGAGCACCATCTGCTGAGGTAACGGGGGGGTGAAAAGGACTGGTCTTAGACGGTGGTCGGCGCTACTTTAAAAGAGGAAAGGATGACTGCGGGTGCCTACCGAGGTAAATTTTTATAATAACATAGTCGGATTTCGATTAGCGATTTAGTCTGTAAATCGTTTCCTTTTTTGGTACTCAGCTAGTGATCATTTAGTATTGTTCTACCCTTGTTACTGTTCGTCGATATTGTGTTGTTGAATTGTTGTGACGTGCTCTTGTTGGTGTGATTGTTCTTGAGTGAATTTTTTATCAAGGTTGATAATGGACAATAAAAGGTCATATGCGACAATTTTAATTACGAATTCAGTGTGAGTTTAATTCATGATGAGGACAACAATAGTGTGGAGCAGTTCAACTCTATAATCGCAAAATACTTTGGGGTAAGCGAATAAATTATTGCAAGAAGAGGTCATACCATGGAAGATGTGCTGCAGCTGTAATGAGCCACAATACCGAGCGTCATGTCTATGTGGTCCATATACATTTGCGTTCTAAGCTTAGTCCAACCTCGCTTATCACTAAGATGGAGCAAAGACTCAAACGCAAGAATCTTGAAAAGAAACTCCAACCAAAAAAAGTTGATATAAAAATAACTAACAATTCGGATAGCAATTCCAAAGAAAATATATAATAGTTTTATGGCGAATTCTGTCAAAAACCTGACATGAACGACATTAATTTGGAGGTTGCTAAGCAAGAATTTTTAGGGAAACTTAGAAAAAGTGACGACGAGATTTTGCATATCGAACAAGTCACCAAATCACAGGACTGTGCTTTGTGGCGTCTTTATCGGAGGATAAGGTTGACAGCGTCTCGATTTGGTGAAGTTTGTAGAAGGAGGCAGACAACAAGCTGTAAAGTTCTAGTAAACTCGATCATATACCCAACAGAGTTTTCTAGTAAGGCAATAAAAACAGGCAATACCAAAATCATTGGACACGGCAGTTCAATCTTGTGGTTTGTTTATTGATCGCACACATCCACTTCTGGCAGAATCACCTCCATCTACCTATTACAGTAGACAAGACATGTACTTAATCCAGGTATAAGCCTACCTGTTGATTGCTTTGCAAAAACTACCTAACTGTTTCCTCTTATTTTGAGGGTATAAGATATTTTTATGACCCTCGTTCAATTGTTACCATCTACCGCACGACCCTTGTAAACATAATTGTGTTTATTGACATAAATAAACGAATTAGAATTTGATTTCTTGAATTTATTTTAGGATAGATATAAAATTATTTGAATACATTTTTCTTAGTCGGAACGCACCGTCGCGTCGCCGTCGCTTGGACTGGCAGGACGAAACAGTAGATGAATTTCGCCCAAAAACCGATTTGCACTTCACAGCTTACTTTTAATTATTTCCAAATGAAACTCTTGCAGCGTGCTAAAAACAAGTTAAACAGGGTGCCAGCGATCCACTTTTTCGACTTTATCCACTAGGATCTTTTTAAAATATCAAGAAGTTGAGCACAAATAGTGAGCATTTCATAATTCTTGCGCAAAGACAAAATTTTGTAAAAAGCTCTGATAGCACCCTAGGCAATTATGGCCTGCTTATATCCAGAAAAATATTACAAACTGCAGGATACAAAAGGTAACGGCGAAATGGGTACATTTCACGGGTTATGAAATTCAAATGAAAATGCAGGTATAAAATTTGCCAAATGATCGTTCTCAAAAACATATTTCCTTGACATATCGATAATTTTAAAGTTCCACGCTAAATTCCCCTATACTCGACTGGAGTGATATCCGAATTTATTCTTCCCTACTGTCGGTAGTTGCAGATCTGTTGGCTGTTGGTGTCAGACCTATAGAGCAGGTACCGATTTTTTGAAATCGTGAGCACATTATTCGTCGGATTTTTGATACTTAAATTTCCTGTAATCACTGGGATCAGAAGCTACTTAGTAATAGAACGTGTTTCACTGATTTCAACCCCCTCTTTTTAAGCAGTACAATTTTTTATGTCAATGATTAGGAACCCCTGAAACAGCAAAAACGGAGTTTCAGCAATTGTTACTTTTTCTTTTTTGCCTATAGCACCATTGCCACTGGATTAAAACTACAAAGCTTCGGCATACTAGTAACCGCGTGTGGAATTTTCATAAAAATCCGAGCGGTAATTTCCAAGTTTTTTTCTTGATGTAGATGTCATATGACTTATGAGTACCTATTTGCAGAAGGACTTATCTACGCGATATTATATGAAATAGGGCCTCCAAATTATCTGAATACATCCTTTCTTAGTCCGTACATTGCGCCGCAACGCTTGGTTTGGCAGCACGAAACAGTGGACAAAATTCGTCCAAAATATGATTTGTAGAGGTTTGCGCGCTTCAAAATTGACGCATTATTTATTGATATTTTTGGATGAAATTTTCACAGAGTGCTGAAAACAAAACACCACAGGGTGCTATAGAGCCACTTTTTCATTTTTTTCACTAGGTTCTTTTTAAGAAAATCGCGAAGTTTAACAGAAAAAGTGCGCACTTCAACCCATCATAAAACTTGTGCAAAAACAAAATTTCAAAAAGTGTTCCTATAGCACCCTGGGTAATTATCTTCTCAACATACTGTATGAATTTCATTCAAAAGTATTGAAAAATGGAGTGTCAGGTTTGAAGCAGCTGAACCCTTGTCAATGGCTTGAAACTCACTGCGTCGGAGCCGCCTTAACATCGGCAGAAATCTTCAAAAATGTTCAAGCTATTCAGCGACGATACTACTGCAACAAATTAGTCGTACAAGGTGATAATTAATAATTTAATAATTGGACAATATCCCCATTTCTATAAAAAAATAATTAAAATAGTTCATTACAAAAATGGTGCTTATTACTTGAAATATACTGGTAAAGGGTGATTCATACCGACACCAGAAACGATTATTTCAAATTTAGTATATTTTAATATGCCACTTCAAAGGGAGAAGTTTTGATATAGCCGGGGCAACAGCATATTACTCCTATACTAATTCTGGAAATAATTTTCTTTGTCGACATTTAATCGTTGTTTTTCTACAAGTACATAAAATTACGTCATATAGGCAAAAATAGTTTTATAGAATTATATAAAAGGATATATGCCTAGTTTATTCTATAATGATTTTAAAAACGAATTTGTCATATTTTCACCATTGTGATCTCCGAAACGGGAAGAGATACGGGTCAGTTGAATGGAGGAAAAGATGCGTATTTATATATTTTAGAAAATGCATTTGAAAAGTTCTGACGCTTCCAGTATCTCCAGAAGGAGATGAGGGAACGAACCGTTTCTAATTTTTTCTGAATTTATTTGAGATAGGATTTCAAGACTGCACATTGACATTGCCCCTTTAGATCTCTGCAAGTTGGCATAAAAATAATGGGTGATTTTTTTGCTAGTATCTTTTTGGCAACACTGTTTTTGACAGATGACGCATGAATCGTGTCTTGTGTCATTGTCAAACTTGTTCAGTTTGGTCTATAATTTAATCATGAATCGACTTACGAACGAACAACGCTTGCAAATTATTGCATTTTACTATCAAAATTCATGCTCGGTTAAGAGAGTGCATCGAGCACTGCTTCCAATTTATGCGCAATTTGGTCGGCCTACTGAGGGAGCTATTCAGAAGCTTGTGACTAAATTTCGAACCCAGTTTACATTATTGGACATTAAACCACCAACGCGCAGACGTAGAGTGAGGACTGAAGAAAATATTGCGGCTGTATCCGCCAGTGTTAGTGATGACCGTGAAATGTCGATTCGCCGCCGTTCGCAGCAATTGGGCCTCTGTTACTCCACTACGTGGAAAATTTTGCGACAGGATTTGGGTGTAAAACCTCATAAGATACAGCTGGTGCAAGAATTGAAGCCACACGACCTCCCACAACGTTTCCCATTTGGTGAATGGGCGCTGGCAAAGTTGGAGGAAGATCCACATTTTTATCGAAAAATTGTGTTCAGCGACGAAGCTCATTTCTGGTTGAATGGGTACGTTAACAAGCAAAATTGCCGCATCTGGAGTGAAGACCAGCCAGAAGCATTGCAAGAGCTACCAATGCATCCCGAAAAAACCACTGTTTGGTGTGGATTATGGGTCGGTGGCATCATCGGGCCGTACTCTTCAAAGACGACAATGGCCGGAACGTAACTGTGAATGGCGAGCGCTACCGTGCGATGATAACAAACTTTTTTTTGCCCAAAATGGAAGAGCTGGACTTGGCTGACATGTGGTTTCAACAAGACGGTGCCATATGCCACACCGCACACGAAACAATGGCCCTATTGAGAGGCGAGTTCGGTGAACAGTTTATCTCACGTTTGGGGCCCGTCAATTGGCCGCCTAGATCGTGTGATTTAACGCCGTTGGACTATTGTCTTGTGGGGCCATGTTAAGGCTAATGTAAATAAAGGGATAAGCCAGCAACGATTGACGCACTGGAAGCCAATATTGAAGCATTTATTCGTGAGATACCGGCCGATATGTTGGAGAGAGTGTGCCAAAATTGGACCTTGCGCATGGGCCATCTAAAGCGGAGCCGCGGCCAACATTTACATGAAATAATCTTTAAACATTAAATTATATCGACCGTTCTATCGACTCAAATAAAGATTTAATCGTTTTTTCAAATTTTTATTTTTTTTAAATCAAATCCTATACCTCTTAAAAAATCACCCGTTATAACATTAATATGATTTGACGTCTCTTATCCCCCGTCTCAACTTTGATTTTCCTTATGTATGCCATTTTTGCATAGGCGAATAGCTTTTAATTTCTTGAGTAAACCTTGAAATTATCCTATAGTTATTTAATTCGTATAATATCAAAGATATAGTTGGTTTAAACTCATTAAAAGAGGAATGCTTTATTGTCTTCGGATCATAGAAATGACATAAGACTCGTCAGGCATATCTCTATGAGTACATTATTATCTACAAAAATTAAAAATATAGTTAAGTATAAATACATAAATTTGTCGGTTAAAAATGGAAAAGAAACACAGTTTAGTCGAAAAAGGGCAAAGGACGCATGTGCGCACGAATGAAAACATACACTAAACAAACAGATACAATAATAAACAGAACAAGGTGTAAAAGAAGTAAGTACAATAAAAATAGAAAAAAAATAAAAGGTACGCATATACGAGTAAATATATACAAACATATTATTTAAGGGTAATCATGAAGCATTGAAAACAGTATAATTTTAAGAAACGTCAGATCGAAATTCAAATCTGGTAATCGCGATGGCGATGCAACATCACGAGACCAATCAGGCCATTTTTTCATTAGATAGAAATACACACTTTTTTCTGCATATTCAATTTCATCTTACCTTTGTGGCCAGGGACAAATTCCATAGCATTTCCGAAAAAGACGTGTGGCTTTGGTCCAGGAATATTATGAAGGTACTTATTAAAATATTTCTTATCAGTATACTTTTTGATGAGATATAAAACGTACACTATTATAATAGAGTAAAGTAGTGATAAAAATAGTGCGAATATGACTCCCATTGCGCAAGGATCAGAACTAATCTGACATGCAAAAATGTTTCTTCAAGAAGTGTGCATTTTTTTAGTTGGCATGTAAATTGCCTTTATTCATAATAGTAAATGGTGATTTAGATTTCATCACCTTTTTTTAAACACTTTTCAGATAACTTGTCGCTAATATGGACCGAACAGCACTGCTTATTTAAGTGCACATATTGGGTGACATAGGAATTAGAACACGCTTTAGCTGTTAGACTGTAAGAAATCAACTAAAGGTTTTGCGGCAATGAGGTATTCCCTATTTCACGAGTATCCATCACGCTTTGACATCTACTGAGGTGAACAGCTGATCAGCAAGTGAAATTTTTGTGTGAGTCTGCAAGGTTAGCAATAATGAATCGGGGGTAAATCTAGTAAAACTTGTTTGTAGCGTTTTGTTTTTTGTACGCAAACGAACTTTTATAAATAAAAGAGCTTTTAGCTAGTACAAAATGAATCTGTAGCGTACAAACCAAAATAAAATATGGTTCTGTCTACCTGGCATTGACGGATCCGTCAGAATTGTCATTAGCCGATATGGGGAATTTTGAAATATTATTAGATAATCAGCTATGATTCTACCGTAATGGATACTCGTGAAAAAAGCTTTACCTAAGCCACATTCAAATAAAAACCCACATTTCTATCTAGAAGCACCCGTCATATTTATTTATGGCCCGAGCTCATTTTTTGGACAATTCGCTGATTTCTAAATGGCATTTTTGAACAACCACGATATCCCATACATTTTTACGCCAAGAAAGCTATAAGCCACTTAAATTCCAAGATTGGCGCCAAACGAGAATTAGTCGAGGGCGAAAACAAAGGATCTTTCAATGATGGAGAGAACAAAGATGTTTCTAGATTTAGTCCAGATGACAGTGTGAAGGGCAGATACTATCGTCCGAATTAAAGCAGTTCTGAGAGTGATTCTGAGCGAGTATCTCAGGTGATTAAATAAATTTGTGGCTTATGATTTCATTGCTTTTACAGAAGTAGCTTAATTCTTTTGTTATAGGAAAACTATTTTTGTAATAGTTTCACAATATCACTAGAAAATGATTTCAAACGATCTATTTATCAGACTATGACATTATCCTTTCTGAGAATGACTCTGGTAGACCGCAAATAATTTTGATACGTGTCACTAATATGTAATTTTGCAGTGAGCGGCTTATGCTCTTCTCGAATAAATAAATTTATCTGTGTGGCTTGTGACCTTCTTCAAGAAATTCATATTGTTTTCTAAATAGAGAACGCATCTGACACAGAGCTAATGGAAAAACAGAACATGTACGCATTTGGCTCCATATACAATCCATTTTAATGAACTGTGAGGTTTCAAGTCTAGCAACGAACACCAAAATCATATATTTATAAGAAAACACTTTCAAGTCTTCCCCCTGGAATTACAATTTTTTTCAATAAGCCACAGTATTTTTAAAAATGAATTTGATGGGTTAAGCATTGCGGTGAAGGGTTGTGACTAATTTTTTCTCAGAGAGCCTAACTTTATCATACTGCTCTCATCCGTCCGATCAAAGACAGCCAATGATGGACAGATGTTTCATGCTTTTTTTGTTAGCTCATCAGCATAGTATAGTCTCCAGGACAACAAACGAAAGCATAGCAACTATCCCCATTCCAGGATATGAGGACTATAGCGCTAGCTTATTTTGAAGGAGACTAACGTGTGCTGCTGAACTGGGAAGTGCAGATTCAACCTACTTGATGACATTTTCTTTATTTATGATACAAAATCTGATACAAAAAATATTTCACTACAAATTTGTTCACCATTCTCTCTTAAATAGTCTTATATACATTCCGTTTGCAGATTTTAAGACAGTTTCTGCTGCTAGAATTACTTCATGCGCTGGCTCAGTTGGCATTAGCCTGAAATTTCTTAACATTTTTGACAAACAGCTTTTCATTTCAAGCATTGCAAATCTCTGACCTGAAATTTAAGGAAAATTCAACATATTGTATTATTATATATATGTATATCATTATATTATAGTAGTTCCTACCCCACATACGATTAAGTAAAGGGTTTTCCATTAAGGACTTGACAACTTACTTTTTAAATAAAACGCAAACCATTTGAGATATCTCGAAAATTTTATTATTGGATTGAAGTATACTCA
The DNA here is from genome assembly GCA_963669975.1 of Acanthoscelides obtectus. Classification (NCBI taxonomy): domain Eukaryota; kingdom Metazoa; phylum Arthropoda; class Insecta; order Coleoptera; family Chrysomelidae; genus Acanthoscelides; species Acanthoscelides obtectus. The sequence continues at coordinate 50,816,573 of CAVLJG010000001.1, read as the reverse complement.
AAACATTTATATAGGGAATTCGACCGCAGCGATCGATTCGTTGAACCCAATTTTCAATTACTCGGCCACACATTTCGACAGAAACGGTCGCTATATCTCGTTCATTATTGGCTCTGAGCTTCTCTAACGACGCAGGCTTGTTGGCAAAGAGCCCCACAAAAAAGTCTAGAGGTGATCAGTCACACGATCTAGGCGGCCCTTTGTCAGGACCATTTCACAGAATTTTTATTTCAAGATGTCGATTGTTTCACCCGCTGTGTGGTTTGTGGCACCGTCTTGTTAAAACCACATATATTTAATGTTTAGCCCATTGATTCTCAAAGTGGTCTATATCGACCCCTAGGGGTCTATGACAACCTGCAAGGGGTCTACGACAGCGAAAAAAAATTTGGGGTCCATGAAATGAATATGGGGGTCCATGATAGTGGATCTCAACACATACACTGATAGTACCTATTTACTTACATCATACTATCTTATAATATCAAAACATATACATTATTTATAAAAGTACCTATGAAGTAAAAAATTTATTATATATGTTTATAAAATTGTGTAAGTTGTAGGATGTTGGTATTCGCTTTGTGGTCGCAATACATTTTGAACTTGTAAAAACCTGAGAGTCGCAGTCTCAGAGCTTCGCTACCTTGCACTGACTTGGTCAATTCGTCACTCTATAAATACGAATGTGGGACAAATACGTTTATTCGTTTCCTGAATCTTGAAAAGGAAAGTGCTAAGAATATATTTTAAAAAATATAAACAGATAGTATATCACACAAATTATAGTGAGTCAGTGTTATTTTGTTTGAGAGTGCTAGAGTTAGCAAAGATAGATAAATTACGCCAATCATGACTTTAGTTATTAGTAGTTAAATATTCAATCATGCAAAATTACACGAGTACTCCTCAATAGTTTCTTTTTGAAAGTTTTAGCAATCGGTAATATAATTACAGTGCAATCTCCGTAATTCGAGCTAATTGTTGCAAGAAGATGTTCGAATTATGGAATGTTTTCGGAAAAATCAAAAAATATTTTTAATATACATCTGCTGTATTTTCTGTCTTATTTAAATAATTTAATTTTGCCCACAGATGACTGATGCCATGTCCGAATCTAAAAAGAAATGTAGACAGTACAGTGTTGATTATTTGAAATTTGGCTTCATTCCATCATTGCCGGACAAACAATCGCCTATGTGCCTTTTATGCAACAAAGTTTTGGGCAATGACGCTATGAAACCATCTAAACTGCAAGATCATCTGAGAAGATGCCACTCTGATAAAACAGAGAAAGATTTGAAATACTTTCAATCACTCAAAGATAAATTTCAGAAAAGACCTGCACTGGACAGAATGTTCACTTCGACGTCACAAAGAAATGATGATGGTTTGCGGGCGTCTTACAATATCTCGTTACTTATAGAAAAATCCGGAAAACCGCATACTATCGGAGAGAAGTTAATTTTGCCAGCCGTTGAAGAGGTTTTATAAACTGATTTACACAAACCTGTATCTGATATCATTAAAACAATTCCCTTAAGCAACAATACTGTTGAAAGACGTATTGATGAAATGAGTTCTGATATTGAAAGCTTCTTATGTAATTATTTGCAAACGACCCATTTCTCTATACAACTGGACGAGTCAACCTTACCTAATAATGCAGCATTATTATTGGCATATGTTCGTTTTATTATGAATCAAGAAATCTACGAAGAACTGCTCTTCGCAAGAACTTTGATAACCGACACTAAAGGTGAATCAATATTTCATGTTTTGAAGGATTACTTCATTGAAAAATCAATTCCTTTATCAAATATAATATCAGTAGCTACAGATGAAGCACCTACCATGGTTGGACGTTATCGTTGATTTATAAGCTATTTAAAATAAAATGTGTCAGGGGTGTTAGCAATACATTGCGTCATCCATCGACAACATTTAGTTGCTAAAAATTTGAGTGTTAGTTTGCATGAATCACTTCATTTAGTCATTGATGCAGTAAACCGAATCTGAAGCAACGCGTTGAATACGCGGTTATTTGCGCAGTTGTGTGAAGAAAATGACGAACACTTTCATCAATTACTCCTTCACACTGAAGTACGCTGGCTGTCGAAAGGCTTATGTTTGACAAGATTTTTTCCACTTTTTGAGACTATTTTAGAATTTCTGGATACTAAAGATAAAATTTTAAAAGAAAATTTAATGAAGAGGAAAACAGACATCGCCTATTTAACAGATTTGTTTACAAAATTTAATATGGTTAATTTGCAATTACAAGGCGACAGTTTAAATTTGATTAAAACAAAGTCCATCTTATCAGCGTTTCTTGCCAGAGTTAAACTAATGAAGCAAAATATTGGACGGGGCGAATTTTCTCAGTTCCCCAATTTGTCACAGACAAGCTGCCATGAAGACGACGTTTCAACTTACTCTATTCAGATTTTGAATCTAGGTTTGAGGATATCTTGACTATGGTAATACCACCGTGGATAATTAATCCATATGGTGACATAGAAGAAACGAATGTCATAATACAAGAGGAACTGACTGAACTAAGTATAAACGAAGAACTTAAGGTTCAGTTTAAAAACGGATATCAGCAATTCTGGCTGAAAAACAACATACCCGTTACGTATCCCGTATTATGGAATATAGTGAGGAAATTTTCAATTTCCTTTCCATCGTCATACCTAGTGGAAAGGGGGTTCAGCGCTGTTACCAATCTCCTAACGAAAACAAGCAACAGACTGGACATCATTAGCCGAGGAGATTTAAGATTAATCCTTACAAAATAGACGCCAAATGTTGATAATTTATTATTAAAGCATCAGGTTCATCCTTCTTCCTAAAAATATTGACTTATTGCTTATGTTATTTTATTTATAGTTTATTTTATCTTTATTGGTGTCTGACCAATAAATGCCCGCATTGGAAATAAGTGCCCGCATTGATTTTTTTAAAGAACCCCCTTTATAGAAAATATTTTTTTTTAATTATTCTGAAAATTCAAGGATAGGTACACACTAAAATTCGTTAATTTTTTGCCTATTTTTAGATAACTTAAACGTATAAGAAGCGGAATTTAATCAAACTAACAGTGAAATTATTGTAGAACATACGTTTATGTTATAATTAATAAACGAACTCGCTTATTGTACTATTTTAAGTAAAAAACCTTTTTTTATTTTTTTTTCACTTTTTTTTATTTTATCCCTCTTATTTTTTTTTCAATGCGGGCACTTATTCCCAATGCGGGCACTTATTGGTCAGACACCTGTTTAATTAATGTTACGTATATTTTACATAACAGATACAAAATTTTATTTTGAGTAATTTTAATTTAAATTCAATTAATAAATGTATAAATTAACATGTGTTTTTACTTTAAGTTTTTAACACTAAACTTCACTACAGTTAGAAATTTACAGGAAATCAATATCAGGTAAGTAGGGGGTCTACCTAACACGGAAAAACATGGCAAGTGGTCTACGACACAAAAAAGTTGGGGAACTCCATCCAATTGTCCAAAAAAATAGCGTTGCAACATGTCTCTGTAGTGATCTTCTTTACTAAATGTTTTGACAGTGACAGTTCGATAATTGATTTAAAGGTGCCTTCACAGTGAAAGTTCAAAGTTGTCAAGTCCCTATTGGAAAACCCGATATTATAATCATGGGAAATTTCGAAAATGAGATAATGATGTTTTTTTTGGGTGGTCACATAAAAATGTCACTCAATTCAAACTTCGTGTTTTGACGTTTCAGAGTATCATTTTCAGAAAAATTCTCCCAATGGTTAAACATTGGATGTTGAGGAATGTAGGGGGGGGGGAAGGAGAGTATAATATGTCAATTTTTTGCCAGCAAAGTATACGTTTCCATCTCCGTTAATTCTATGCACCTATAGTCAACGCCAAACAAAGTGGCGTGCACGTCATCACGATAAAAATTCCCCGACCTAATGTCTAGGTTTCTATCACAAACAATTGCTCTATTGCAGTTTCATATTAATGTGATATATAAATTGTAAAATGGTCATTACTCTCTTATTATGGTTAATAGTCATATAAACATTGTTATTAAAATATCACATAAGTTGCTTTCTGATAAATTTAGACGCATTATGCGAAATAAAATGTTTTGCAAACGCTCCAATCACTTATCGACATGTAAACGCACTAAACCGATTTCGCAGCGTTGACACATTGTCACCTTGAAACTTATTTAAACTGGGAACTGACATTTGTATTAATTTTGACACTGAATCAATTTGTGGCATTTCAAATCTTTATAAATCCTTTGGCCCCGCATACTGTAAATCAACAACTGTTTGTTTCAAAACAAAATTATTCATTTTACGAGTAGATAAAGGCAATTTTGGTATATAAAGATGCCCAAACAGTTAAATAGTCGGTTTAAGGAACTCGTGGCCTCGTTAATGCACTACTTTGAGCAAGAAAGGGACAACAACGGGCCTTTGTTGCCTTTAAATGCTGTTCAAGAGGTAGGTTACTAATAATTATATGTAATGTATATTAATAATAGTGAAATTTTATTTCATTTTTTGTAGCGTGTTGCTGCTGCTTTAAAAATTAGTTTAAGGACAGTTAGTCGTATTTCCGAGGGTGTGAAAAGTGATGCAAATTTAGAATCGCCCAAGAAAAAGCGGAATTATATTAAACGTGTAACCAACACAGCGACATTGGATACAAGTGCCATTCGAGAAGTGATCTATAATATGTATCACAAAAGTAAGATCTTATTATAATAACTTATCAGAAATTTGCATTAATTTGTTAACTAAATTATAATGTCATATTACACATGGTTTCAGAAGAACAAGTTACGATACAAACTTTATGGTCTCGATTAAGAGATAGGGCATTATTTGATGGTAGTGCCACGTCTTTAAGGCGGTTGCTTAGAGATCTTGGATTTAAGTGGCTTAAGGACAATCCGCGACGAGGGCTCATGGAACTACCAAGTATAGCTTTGAAAAGGGTGGAATTTATAAGGCAATACAATCAAGCCAAGGTTGAGGCCTTATACCAGTTTGTCTTCCTCGATGAAACTTGGATATTTCAAAATGGGACCATAGGTCGCTCTTGGCAAAATGGAAACCAAAAAAGCGTGAAAGTTATTAAAACAGATGGTAGAAGGTATGTACTTTTACACAATTTGCACTATAAAATTTAAAACTAATATATTTTAGATACATTATATTACATGCTGGAAATGAAAATGGGTTTATTGAGGGTAGTGAAGCGATATTTTCTTCGAAAACAAAATTGAGCGATTACCATGGAGAGATGAACCAGGACAATTTTTTGAAATGGTTTCAACATCAGTTATTAGAAAAATTGGAGAGTCCATCTATGATTATACTGGATAACGCCCCTTATCACAGCATGATATTGAACAAAGTGCCCAACAATGCATGGACAAAAAAAAATATCCAAGACTGGTTGACAAATCAAAACATACCATTTTTAAACACAATGTTTAAAACAGAGCTATTGAGTATTGTTGCTCGGTACATAATGCTTCTTAATTATATATATTTTGGTCGACAGTTTATATTTCTTTTGTTTATTCCTATTCTTAAAATAACTGCTTTTTTAGAAACAAACCACCTAAAATATACGTGATTGATGAATTGGCGGAACAACATGGGCACAAAGTTCTTCGTCTGCCTCCTTACCATTGTATATTTAACCCTATTGAGTTAATTTGGGGCATAGCAAAAGGTTACTATAACAGACATATTGGTAGAGATGGTAACAGTGAAAAAGACTGTTTGGATATGTGGAACGAGGCTCTACAAACGGTTACCCCAGACATGTGGAAAAATAGTGTTCGACATACTGAGCAAGAAATTTTTAAATGGTATGAAAGAGAACGAATTTTTGATCGACCAGACATCGAACCTTTAATAATCAACTTTGAGAGTGATGAAGATTCAGATTCAGACAGCGCTGAAGAAAGAAACTCCGACTAACTTTATTGTACAGAAAAAGCTTACACCAGTAGCTTACCTAATTTTAGAATGCATTTTTCTGTATGAATTCTGTAAAATAAATACCATGCATAAAATTTGGAGGACCCCATTTGGATTTTTATTCAGTACCTTTAAGCTATCAATTAAATATGGTAGTTTCATAGTGTCATCTGATCAATAATTGTCATACTTAATGATTATGCAAGTACAGATCTATAATTTTATTATACTATTATTTTTGTTCTCATTTGAGGTTAATATTGCTTATAAACCTAGATATGTAAATAATAAATTTTATTATTTTACAAAAAGTTTGGCAACAATGTAAATTTTTCAACACACCCACCTTGATGACGTGCACGCCACTTTGTTTGGCGTTGACTATATTAGGTATATTTCATATATTACTGATTACTGAATGATGTTTTTTTTGGGTGGTCACATAAAACAATGTCACTCAATTCAAACTTCGTGTTTTGACGTTTCAGAGCATCATTTTCAGAAAAATTCTCCCAATGGTTAAACATTGGATGTTGAGGAATGTAGGGGGGGGGAGGAGAATATAATATGTCAATTTTTTACCAGCAAAGTATACGTTTCCATCTCCGTTAATTCTCTGCACCTATTAGGCATATTTCATATCGTCGTTGCCGTGGAAAAAGCTCCTATGTGATAAATAGTAAAGTTTTCAGGAGATACGAAAAACATGTTCATGCTGAAAAGGTGTAGTAAAACAAGATGCATAGGACATAAGAATACTCTGTATTGAACATTTCATGCTTGTATTAATTGGGCAAGGAATATTAACAAAATTATAAAATAAAATTTTATTCTTAAATAAAACGTGTCCACATAGGAGCATTTACTATATTTAATAACGTCACATAGGAGATATTGCTTAATTATTAGACGTTACAATATAAATTAGCGATAAGGCACTACGAGTTGGAATTGCACTTTTTTACAGTGTTTTTGTCTTTTTTGAAGGTCAACTTGTCATAAAAATGATGATGCTCTTCTTCTATCACACCTTTTAGTTCTTGAAGGCATTTCCATTTCGTTTCAGCTATGGGAATTTCACAGGAATACAATGGAGGTGGTTTTTGAACATATCGTGTGAAAACTCGTTGGGGTAACTCTTCAAATTCCTCACTGTGCCGTATTTTGTAAAATATATCGCCAGTCGGGCGATATTCCAGTGCTCGGATGTCCACAACGTGTGGATCGCCCACTTTCTTCCCAGGTCGCAAAGATCGGAGATTTGTTGGCAATTTTTCGAAATTGAGAAAAAATTTGTAATCCAGTACGTTGATTTTATATGGTTGTTTGGGTCTAGCGCTTCTCATTTGAGCAATATAATCGCTAGGTGAATTTATTGGTGGGACGAAGTACTTCTCAAGCGAAGCGTGTACGCTGTCACACTCCATCATGGTGTGGCCCTTCTCTAAAAAGAGTTGTCTGATAAGAATTCCTGACTGCACTGCATAATCACGCAGAGCACTACCTAGAACCTTATTTCGATTTTGGTATGTGCAGCCATCAGATATTAACGTAACTGTTTGGTACTTGTGTTCACAAGATGACAGAAAATCTATCACACATGTGGCAAACTCGTTCGAGGATACTCCGCCATTTGACTCATGCCAGACATAAAGAGATACTTCTTTGTTATTTAGCACAAAAATAGTAAAATTGTGTAGTTGTAGCTTCTGTTTGTAATACATCCTAGAGGCATCAGTTTTAGGGCATAATAAAACACTTTGTAGATCCATAGTCAGGACGAGATGTGTGTCATTAGCCTCAGCCTTTGCTTTATTCTTTGCATCTCGAGCTTCGTTTTTCATAATGATATGCTTTTGATATTCATCGTAGGAAACCGATTTTACCTTGTACCCACAACATATGTCGCATTGGTCCTTACGAGGTGAATGTATCTTAATTTTTTCCTGCTTAAGGACATCTAAAAAGAATGTTCTTGAGGCTGCCTTTGTATCATTACTTTTGCACCAGTCTTCATATACACTATACATGTGTGACAGAGATCTAAATGTCGATTCTACGTAAGTACAACTGCTTGTACTTCGGCAATAATGGCTAGGAACCTTAGGGAGCAGCGCTAACCATTTTAAAATATTGTTTTTCATTTCATTGTGAATTTTCTTCTTAACTCCTTCTGCTATTGTTCTCTTCTTCCGTTTCGGTATGTCGTCCCGTTCGGTTTCGTTTTCTGCAAAAGTGTCGCTTCGTCTAACCCATCTCCTAAATGTATCTTCCCCTAGATCAAGTGTATTAATAAAGAAACGTCTGCAAACCCTTACTCTTTCTCCATTACATTTCGGCAAGAATATATCGTGTCCTTCTTTCTTTTTTGAGTTATTGTTTGCGTCTTTTCTCCTTCTTCTAACATCTCTGGTGCTAGTCAATCCTTTAACGAATGCTTTCTTTTCAGGCCAGCTACTAAAATTCCAAAATTTCTTGAAAATTCGTTGCCTATCGTTTTCAGATACCATGTTACAAAGAAAACTTCTTTCACTTTTCTTACCGCATAAAGTGTGACTACAACGCTCCTTTACTGATCTCGATGTCTTCATACAATTTTGTTTTATTTTACCATCATCAGATTTTTTGTAGCCAACATAAGATAACCCGGCAACTCTGCTTTTTTTGGCTTTAAGACGTTTCTTACTTATACGTGAAACTGGACTATCTGACCACGAACTTGAGCATGAACTATTACCTCCCTCTCCAAGGGTTCCCCCATTTTGTTCGATTGATGTGCGCACTTCATCCAAATCTCTTCCATCGTTTTGTGTTTTTACATCCGTAGTTTGATTTTGCACAGTATTCACCTCCATCACTGGATTCGCTGAAGTGTGCTCTACGTTAGAATCTTCCACTTCCTCTTCTATTATAAATGCTTCATCAGTAAACGAAATTGGTATAACAGTGCCATCAATATGACTGACAATGCACTCCTCCCATTCACTATCCATGCCTAAATCCTTTTGATCTGCTTCTCCGTAAACACAATGTGAGCTTTCGTTGCATACATTTTTATCATTTTCGATATTTTCCAGTGCCGCTTGAAGAATTCGCCTACTTCGACTCGACATTATGATTATCTACAAAAAAAAGCTCGGGATAGAATATGTTTACAGCAATGAACGCCTGAACGTAAAAAACAGCTAATCAGATGTTGAACGTTAGGGTACGAACACAAAGAAAGCAGGTTTATCAGCGCCGACTCTCGACGTCGAAAACCGGCGCCTGTACGAGCACAAAGAAAACAACTAGCCGGGTGCGGACACAAAGAAAGCATGTTACCTGCTTACTTGTAGTCGACGCTTACAAACGCCAAGAATTAAGTACGCTTTTGAAATGTCCCGCACACAGATAAAACTTGTTGTAACACCCTGTTTATAGACCTTGATCCTTTTATGTTGTATAAAATACTACCAAATCTGCTAGTATGTCAATCATATGGTTCATCAGTATAATAGATAAAATAGAACTTAACTCAGTTGAACGGTTTCGTTGTAACTAATAGCAGCAATAAGCTCAAAAAAGTAATTCCGTTTAAATGCTGAAGCACAGTACCTTTCGGATTCTAACCTCTAATGTGCACAAACTAGACACGTGGTGAATGGTCAAAATCACTTATGTGTTAGAGAGTCTAACACATAAGAGGTTTTACAACAACAGCTATAATAATAGAGGTGGAGAAGTCTTCTATGTGTCAGCACTGGATGCTTCTGTGTACATAAGAGATTTTGCACAAATGATTTTTTGTGATGTGTACATAGGAGATTTTATTTTTTCAGAATAACACAGGTTAAGCTAAAACAGCACATATAGGGTTTTGCCACATTACAGAGACATTCATTACTTTTACGTTGGTATCAAAATACCAATTTCGTAAAAATTACACATGAGAGGTTTTTCCACGGCAACGACGATATATTACTGATTTCCCCGTACATTTGACTTTAAAAATGGAATGATAGAGATATATTTTCGGTAGGTAATGCATGCCGGACAACTCAGCGAGCGTATGTCTATCTGCTCCGAATTCTGAGGGCTAACTTAACGATGATGCGTGTATCCGCATATGGTGTATGCAACACCGCTGGGTATTAGGCTAGATTACAATGGTATCAAAACTGTGGGGACTTCTATGAGCATGTTTGACTAACATGATCCATTTCATTCCTTAGTTATACATGTTCGTAGCCAACTTTTTCCGAAGAGGGAATAACGTGCTGAATATAATTCTTTATGAATTGATGACAGCGTTGCGAAGGAAGTGCAGAGTTAACCTACTTGTGCATCAAAATTACTGATAATTTTTCATGAAAGGGTGTTGTCTAAAAACTGCAGAAGTCAGAGTCGGGTTCTTTCGCAAAATGTGAATAGAACCGAATGCGGTTTTTCACTGACAACATATGCTTGAATGGAAAATTGTCAGGTTTATTTTGATGCACGAGTGTAATTCGGTAGAATATTTCTCGAGTTGAAAGAGTAAAAGTATGTGTTAAGTTTGAAATTTTATTTAAATTTATATCAAGTAGGTAGGTACATAAAATTGACTATTTCCATATATACTGATGTTTCAGTATCTTTAGGTTTACTTTGACCACTTGTTCGTGAATTAAGCTCAAAGAATAGTTTCCGAAACGTGATATTCGATATTTATGACAAGATGACAAATGCACATTAATTTCATCAATCGCAACTATAGATACGGACTTATAGGGCAATTTACCGTACTGGGCTATTTTCGCTGTAATTTTACGATAATTTTTTAGGGGTAAAGAGTAAGGGGGTGGGGGAGGGTGTAACTCAATTTTTTTATGTTAGTATATTTTTTTTCTCTCTCTCTCTCTCTCTCACTCACACACACTTTCAGCCCCAGTAATTCTACGCACCACAGATTTCCCCGAACTTAGAAAAATATTTTCAGCATATGCGGGTTATTTATTTATAAATATTGCATCTTTGGTACTCAATCCCAGCAGGCAAGCAGCATGGCGACATACTAGGTGGGCGCAATATTATCTATATACCAGGTGTTTCAAACTCGACCTTCACCATTGGGATGTCGGAAACGGTAATAGATACGAAGTCACTTGAATGGGGGCAAAGTTGCGTTTCAGGTAACTAACAACAAGCCACTTAGAGAGCTTCAAAATTCAAAGTAGTTCCGGGGACAGACGGAAAAACCCGAATTTTCCCAAAATCGTTTTAGTTCTTTCCTGACTTTACTTGTAGTGGAATATAAAAATAAATTGTACCTTAACAGTGCCACTTTTTCTCTTCTACAAGATGGCATAATCAAAATTCAATCAATCAATATGTTTCCTTCTATTGTCCTCCAGCATCATATGATGGGCCATATTGGACAGTTGCACAGATCAATAGAGTTTTCAATTCTAATTCCCAATTGCCAAATATTCGTTATTTGAAAAAAACAGAATATCGTAGTTAAGCTTCGAAATTATCAGATTAATTTGTTTGGTATACCAAATTTAATACAAATCATTTTTATTTTTTCTGACTTCATTTTAGATACAACAAATTCTTGGAGATTGTTGTTAAATATGGTTTTGTCGGTCAGTCTCTTAAATGGGCCAGATCGTTTTTAATCCAAAGAAAACAATATGTTTCAGTAGAATATCTTGATGCAGGGAACAATATGAAAAACTTTGTGTCAAGTACGTTAAACATCTCGATTGGAGTCCCTCAGGGCTCTATTCTTGGACCAATCTTTTTCCTCTTATACATTAATCAGTTTGATAATGTGAATCCAGGTACCCATTTTACAGCATATGCTGATGACGTTTCTGCCATAATATCAAGTAATTCAAATATAATTTTGAAAGATAAATGTAACAACTTAAGGAATATCAATACATGGTTTAACCAGTACTCACTTTACTTGAATCCTTCCAAAACAACGCTTATTCATTTTCATCATGCTCAAAAAACTGTAGAAGGGATTCAAGTTAGATTGGGTGACGATCAACTCGATTTTAGAGGAGAAGTGAAATTTCTTGGAGTTTGATTCGAACTTAAATTGGAAGGGCCACTGCGAATTTCTCACATCAAAGCTATGTGTTGAGGCAATTAAAAACCATCTTAACAGCTGAACAATTGATACAAGTTTATTTTGCTAATGTGTATTCGAGATTAAGATATGGAGTATGTTTCTGGGGTTGGTCAACGCGCTCTGAAGATGTATTTGTGTCTCAAAACAGATGCATCCGATCATTAGCAGGCATCTCACCAACAGAAAGTTGCAAAAAATATTTTATAAGTTTCAACATTTTAACTGTCCCTTCGTTGTATATATAAGAATTTTGCTTACATGTTTTTAAAAATAATGAAAAATTCAAGCGGAATTGTGATATGCATAATTATGATACAAGGACTTGTAATAATTTATATGTAAACTTCAGCAAATCAAAAGCGGCATTTCGATCACCTAATAAAATTGGTCCGCTTCTTTTTAATAATTTACCATGCCACATACCTCGGTTAAAAATATTAACGACTTCAAGTTCCAGTTGAAGCGATTTTTGATAAACAAGTGCTTTTATCGTGTTGATGAATTTTTGAACATTGCAATTTGAGATTAGTTATAGATTTGTAGCGAACGAAAAATTGACAATTCCAATACAATTATACATTGTCTGTATGGAAATAAAGGTTATTGATTGATATTGATTGATTGATACGATATCTAAATAAATTTCATGTTGTATTTGGCCATTTTTTCTCCTCTACACGAAAGTGTGTTCAGATTTGCAATCCGAGGTTCCTTCTTTCGACTTCCATCACCAACTTTGTTTTTTCATATGGACACTATATTGGAATTTTCTATATTTAAATACCACTAAAAATAGAAATATAAAAAAATCGATTTTGGGAAAATTCGCTTTTTTCTGTCTCTCTCCGGAAGTACTTTGAAGTTCAAAACTTTCTAAGCAGCATCTTGCTAGTTACCTGAATGAGTAAATTTGCCTCCTAATGGTGTGAGGGTCGAATTCGAAACACTCAGTATATGAGCGTTATGCTTGGAGTGTAATTCAATGATGTTATTGGATTTCGTATATATATATAGTATATTATATAAGTATTTATCAATAGCTATAATCATTCATCAAGCACTGTTGACAAACATTTTTTCACCAGAGCTCCAAAGAAATGAGACTCCTCTGTACGGATGGCTGCAATCTGAAGTATTTTTTTATGAAAAGCTCAAATAGTTCAATACTGGTTCTAATAAAACCTACACGTATTTTTGATGCCATTACACTACATCGTAAAGTGTACTAGAAGTTGTTTCGAATGCGTGGGATTTATATAACCAATATATTTGAAGTCATTACGTAATTACGTCCTGTCGAATGATTTGGAGTGATAAATAATTCTGACTGTATCCTTAGGAGCTATTTAAATTTTCTAGGGAGCGCTTAATTTCTGTATTTGTAGGAGCAGTTGTCGTCTCTTTGCAAATCCATACTTACCTATACAATTTCTAGGGCCAGCACTAAAAGCTATATAAGAATATGGCTTCTTCCCGTCATTATCTTCAAATCTGCTGGGATTGAACGTTGTAGGATCTGGGTAAAACTCTGAGCTCCTCATCATACCATAAGCAAATATCCCTATATTGAGTCCTGCTGGAATGATATTACCTACAACCAAAGTGGAATCATAATCGTACTTCGAATTAATAAAAGCGTTATGAGTCAGCCTGCATCATATTTTGATGGTCGTACACCATTATATACCTATTTTGATAATAGAACAAGTTTTTGGCAGTGCTACAATTTTCATTATTATACCCAGATATTCGCAGGATAGCATTTATATTTTTTAAGTGGCAGGTACCTATGTTCATCTTTTTTATTAAATTGGTTGGTTGGTAAATTGAAATTTTATTGTACAAACAAATTCGAAAAAGTTGATGGGAAAACTATTAAAATTTAGAGAGTGGAGAAATAAATGTACGTCTACACTTTCTTGCTTAAGAATGATAATTGATTATTGACAATTGTTACAAAAACCTCAGTAAAAATAAACAAGCTTTGAAAACAAATAAAATTTCAAAGTTGATACCTTAAATAATAATCTACCTTTACGATGGAAGACTATGAAACTCAAAGTTTGTAGTGTATCATTCGATTCCATTTTTGTCGTGTGTTGCCAAAAAATAAATAATAAAATAATAAAAGAGTACGAACGTTCATTTGATGTAATAGAAATGGTCATTATTTTTGTTCTTACACACAGTGAATTGAACGGTATTGTAATCGCGAACAATTTAAAAAATAAATTATGTTAATTGGATTTTATAAAACATTCACTCATTTCCATCGGTCTGTCTATCTATCGGTCCGGTAACTTTAAAAATGACATTATGTCGGGTTTCTTGACATTATGTAGGTTTTTCATGCTTACTTGTAGCAAGCGCAAAATGAGCTATTTGCACACTAGTCTACTTAGTTAACAAGTTGAAATTTTATCGTTTTTTTATTTTTGACATTACATATATAGGTTTTTTACGTAATAACGCTGCCGAGTTTTCGAAAATAGGTCCATTGACGGGACAATAAACGAAAAAAATAGAAATCGTTCAACCTTCAATGATTTCCAGGAAACATTTTATAGGGCTGAAACATTAGAGGTGTGGAGGTTATAGAGGGTTGGGGAAGGTATCTTAATTTTTTGATCTTAGTATATTTGTACGTTCCGGTAATTCTACGGAGCTATTTACATATTTCACACATCTTAGATTTGCCCTACAGATAAGTTTAGTATTTAGGCGCAAAATATCTGTAAATACTTCGAGCATATACCATGGTAGACGTTTCGCGGGGTTATCTCAAAAAATAATTTTGTCAGGTCGTATTTAAGATTTATAACATCCTTTCTCTTTTTTATTACTCGCACTTGAGTGGTGGAGCGTGTGCGTTTTTTTATTAATAAATATATTGTTACTCATTTGATATCTTGTTTATTTGGCTCTCTCTGCGTGGCTAAATCCGTCCTAAGTCACTGGCGCTCTTACCCCCCCCCCCCTACCCTCCGCTTTATTGAGCTAGGGCATAAATTTGCACGCCACTAGACAACTGTTTTTCTTGGACCAACCGTTAGATAGATAGTATTTATCATTGTGTTTTATTAATTAACCAAAAAAAGGCATGGCAATAAGCACAGGTAAACATCTACTATGTTCAAAACCTTGTCCGTTATTTTATAACCAAGGTCTGACGCTTCTCTGCACTTTGTTTACTGCTCGGTTTATATCTCTTCTCGCTCTTCCAAACTCTGTTACTACGTTCAATTTGAGGTCTGGTCTGGTATACAAATGACTATCCAATTATATCAAATTCTATTTTTTTCCGAAATCAAGGTTTGGCAATGTCTATCATATTATACATTTTTGGAATCAGAATTATAAACTTTCTTCACCAGTGTAAGAATCCAATATGGCGTCTATGAGATAAAATAATGTTGATTCTGGTCTTTCAAGAGACGAAGCGGATTTGGAAACAGCGACCCCAAAACCTTGTTATACTGAAAATCTGATAAATGTTGTGGAAAATGTAATTTTCTGATTTGTTTTTGGCGTCATGGACCACTGCATCCTCATAATGAGGCCTCGATTAGCCGTGACCTTTACCTTTATATTCGACATCTTTATCGGTTTTTCTAGCAAAAAATGGTACTGATGGATACAGTCTCAAAGTTTCTTTTATAACACATTCTAGATATTTCATATTTTGTAGGTCGTCGTAAGTTGCTTGCCTTAGGATGTTACCGGCAAATATACTTTTTTGTTCTTCCAACGCTTTTTCCTGAAAAAAAAAATAATAAATAAAATACCTTGGTTGAAAAGAAATTTAATATTGATCGGCCACTTTAAGGGCGGTGAGCACCAACCAAGAGGTTTCAAAACTAAACTAGTTGCTGGCTGAAAATATATAAAACTGCCGACCTCAGGAGTTCTGTCGATCAATAATAACATAATATTTCAATCCAGTTCTACTACATCCATGTACGAAAATATGTATCAGATTCATGCTTGAAAATTCATACATATTTACGGAAAATATTAGATATTTAATCAAAATATTAAATTGATATATAAAAATGCTTCCTCGTATATTTTCTAAATATTTGGAAAAAATATCGCAAAAATATATAAATTATATATACTACAAATATCTATAATGAATATGAGAAATATATTTATTAAATATTAAAAAAGCTGTCGCTACAATTATTTAAGAAACATTTTTAAAAAAATATGTAATAAATATTTAATGCTATCGGGGTTACCTCTGCTTATTTATGATTATTATTCTTATTGCCATCAATAACTTCTTGTTCAGGTTTCACCGTACGTTTTGCTTTTTTTATCATTTTCATTCCAGCAACAAATGTATGGCCAACTAAGGAAATATATCACTGAATTTAGAACTGCGAATTTCATTTAAATGTGCAAAATTCCAATACAGCACTTACAAAGTTGGTGAAGAAATTCGAAAGAAACTTTGAATGGAAATTTGACTACGCCATCTTGTAGTGGAGAAAAATTGACAACACGTAATTTACTTTGAAATCCCATCACAAGTAAAGCCAGGAAAAATAAAACATGATTTTGCGATAAGTATGGTATATGAAAGAAATGAGTATCTGATAATTTCAAGGCCTACCTAGGAAATTCTATTTTTCTTAAATAACTAAGGCCCGTATCGTCAGTCGTCCCTACAATTGTAGGGCGCCTTTATGGCCTCCTTGATTGTCATAGTTTTCTACTTCTCCGTGTCAGCGCTCTATTTTGAGGTTATGTCACAAACATCAATTTACATCAAATTGTGCTTGGTTGTGAGTTATATCATGTTTTATCAGCCTGAAATTTCCTACAATTTAAAAGGAAAACAAATCTTCACAATAGGAGAGCGCTGACGCTGACACGTGTGTGACAAGTGTAATCTAGAAATTTTTGAAGGAGAGAAAGGAGTATGACAATCAAGGAGGCCATAAACGCGCCCTACAATTGTAGGGTCGACTGACGATACGGGCCTAAGGTTTGTTTGACAATCTGGATGTGTACATTTTCAGGAACAGAAGTAAAACCTGACCTGTGCAAAAATCCAACATAGCATACATAAGAATACTTTTTTGTAATCAGAATTATAAACTTTATTTATCTGTGCAAGTCCATTACGGAGTCTATAAGAAAAAAATATGTTGATGCTGGAAGGTAAGAGACGAACGTCATGTTGAAACTCTGATTATGTCATCCTGTAAAGGAGAAAAAGTGGCAATGCAATTTATTTTGAAATCCCACTACAAATTAAGTGAGGAAGAAATTAAAACGATTTTGAGAAAATTCTGTTTTTTCCAGATCTCTCCGGAGGCACTTTAATTTCGAAACTTTCTAAGCGGCATTTTGTCGGCTACCTAAAGACGCAACTTTGCCCTCATTTAAGCCACGTCGTGTCTATAACTGTTTCCGAGATCCAACTGGTGAGATCGAATTTGAAACACCTGGTATCATCTACGAGAATTATAATGGTCCTCTCAGATGACGTATATAGCGACCGTGAACTACTAAAGTTAACTTACTTGAATATCTGGATGGTTTGCCAGAAGGAACAGTGCAAAGCTCATGGCAGATCCAGTAGTATCATGTCCCTGGAAAAAAAATTGCTTTAAGTGGGAAAGAAGGAAAATAGTAGATTAAATACCTTGGTGGAGAAGTATTCGAGGACAATAATGGCCTCCATCGAGGTACGTACTTATAGAATTTTTTTCACTATGACCAACTATGAAATATTACTACATATAGTTTGATTAGACTTGGTAATATAGCATATTTGAAAATATCCGGCACCACTTTCCGACTGGAACACAAGAAATGTCTGGATCAGGTGCGCTGTTGCTAATGATAGAATTCAACAAAGACACGCATAGGTCGACGCATTATTAGTTTCCCACTCATTTTCAAATACTCTAATTTATTGAGTATTATAAGATTTTCAAGCTGTCAAAATAATGTGATAAATAATAAATCAACAACAATAATTTCAGTTATTAAATAGGCACTGTATTAACTTGTAGTAATTGATAAAGTGATAATTCCATGCCCAATAAGCTCTACATAAATTCACACCACAGAGTACTACCAGAGGCGACACTCTGTCAAAAATCAGGTTCTATCAACGCCAACATGAGTTCTATGCGTTTGGTGGGATTCCTATTGCTGTGACATTTAGGAGTTATCCGTGGAATGTTTCGATACGTGACCACAAAACAGTTTTATCAATACAAATCAATGATGTGGCATAAATGCATTTGGGGAAATAAACACAAATTTCTCCATACTGTAGCTTGATATATGACAGTCGTGACGTCAGACTAATAACGCGTAACCTCTAGGAAAAATCGTCCGGACGCTATTGAACAGAAGGGTAAATGTGGTAAGCAGTTGGGGACACGAAGATCAAAGGGACCGACAGCAGGTGTCGCATCTGTATAATCTGTGTTCAGACATTAATTATTCATCCAGGGAGAGAGAGAGAAATGCAGCTTCTCCTTAAAGAAATGCGGTAAATAATGGCGATTTCTCAGGTTCGTAGTGAAAGACGCGTTTTGGAATTTTGGAAGGTAATCTTTTTCATAAGCAGAACGTGTTTCCGTGATACGGATTTTTCCATTGTCACTATTTTCAACAAATTTCAAATTTTCAGAACTGTCAAAATTTTCAAAACTCAGAACTTGCAAAATATTCATTTTCGGAATTTTTGACAATACATCCTCTTGTAATTTTTCTACACATATACCTACCTCAAACATGAAGGTGTCTACTTCCTGCCTTATTTCATCATCAGTTAATGGCCTCCCATCTATAGTCGACTGCAAAAGCATATCCAAAAACGCTACTCTCTTCTTGGTTTCACAATTCTCGCCATCTTCTTCTGTTGTTGAAGTCTCATTCAAGAGTTTCCTCCTAGAATCTATCACTGAATATGTAAAATTATGGATTTTTCGAACAGCATTTCTTTCTTTCCAGTAATTGGGGAACATCCAATAGAATATTGACAGTCGTTCTTGAACTCTGTTTTGTCGTTGAGCTACGATTTTGCAGAGGAGTTTCACGTTTTTAACGTATTCGGAGTCCTCTATCTCTTGGGCGTTGATAGCTACGCCCATCGACGAACCTGTGAAATCAAATCAATATGTCTGAAATAAGCGTGTTTGCTTTCCGTCTCATGTAACCATGACCAACCATGAAAAACTCAAAATATTAACAAAAGACACTCTAGTTCGCTTTCCGTTTCGTCAGTCTCCAGGACTAGACTTAAGACCTCTACCGCACTGATGTCTTGCTAATGAGCACCACACAGCACTGTCTGTGGTTGGTCAGAGTGGCTTGGCACCGAAAGCAAACATGTCCTTCTCAATCGTGTCTATTTATGCATTGTTACATAGAAAAAGCATTGCTGGTTTGCTCTGTGAATACAAAGTATTCCGACCACTTGACACTCGACCGTGATAGTGCGAAGCGACATTTTTGTTGCTTCTTACCGCAGAACGTCGAGAACATAAGTGTATCTCTGTCGTCTTCATCGTATGAGATCAAGACGGGAAATCAAACAAACCATATGGCAGGTGACAATCATGAGATTTTCACCTATTTACGCACATCGAATCAATACACAATTATTATAAGACATCACCTTTTGTTTTTAAAAATAGCGTAGTGGAGCAAATTGACTTCACACTACTGGTGAGGACGTATTGTAATCGCGAAAATGAGATATTACGTTTTTGGATGGTATATGACATCTTCATCACCATGCCCCCCATTTCCGTCGGTAGGTCTGTCGGTCTGTTTGTCTGTCTGTCTGGCTGTCTGTCTGTCTCTCGGCCTGACTGTCATATCGGTCTGTCTGTCAGTCTGTCTGTCGGTCTGTTTGTCTGTCTGTCTGTTGATCTGCCTGTTTCTTATAATAATAATCCGCATTGCATGGGAAGTGCATTATCAACATACACCTACTTCACGCTATTTTTTATATATGTTTGTGTTGCAGTTCTCAGTAAGTTTTGTTATGTATACTAAGTGACATATAAATCCGAACACCCAGTTTAAATGGTTTTATTTTAATAAAATTTTGTATAAGTACTTAATGAAGCATAATAAGTAAATGATAAAAATTGCAAAATGATTGCACTGCTTTAAAGCCCTTTGACCTTTAATAATCTGTGGATGCACCCTGATGTGCTACGCATTCTCCAACGCGCCTAGGCATGCTTCTGATCAGGTGGTCAATGTCCTCTTGTGGTATCTCATTCCAGGCAACCACCAACTCCTCTCGAAGTGCTTCTAGAGTCTGAGGAGGACGTTGCAAATTGAGCAATCTCCTACCCATCATATCCCACACGTGCTCAATTGGGGATAAGTCGGGAGATCTTGGTGGCCATGGTAACAATGTGACATCATTATGTTGAAAGAAGTCTATTGTGACTCTTGCAACATGTTGTCGGGCATTATCTTGTTGGAAAGTTGGATCTGCCAGGGTGTCAAGATAGGGTAAAAGATGGGGTTCTAGAACTTCCTGGATATAACGCTGCGCGTTTATGTTACCTCTGATGAAGATTAAAGGTGACCTGGAACCATAAGCTATAGCACCCCAAACCATAACTCCAACAGTGTGATGAACATGTCTTTCAACAAAAAACTGTGGATTCCTCCTTTCACCACGTCGCCTTTTAACCCTGGCACGACCATCGTGCATGCCTAAACAAAATCGAGACTCGTCACTAAAGACAATACTGTTACATTCCTGATCCCAGAGTGACCGTTGTCTGCACCACTCAAGGCGATTACGTCGGTGTTCTCGAGTTAAAGGGAGGACCCAGTGTGGCCGGTATGAAAACAAGCCAAAACTTCTCATTCGTCGGTAAACACTTCGCATGCCAATAGGTCTTCCGTGTTCTGCAAACCATTTATTTGCAATGGACCTGGTAGTGGAGAAACGGTCCCTTAAGGCCAATAATCTTAGGCGGCGATCTTCACGGTCTGCTGTTCTACGGCGGCGTCCAGTGCCCCTTGCTCTTTGCGTACGGCCTTCTCGAAGCCATGCCTGACAACACCTAACCACAGTGTCTACACTTCTTTGCACTCTAACTGCAATTGCCCGAAAAGAAAGTCCAGCTTCCCGAAGTCCCACTATACGGCCCCTATCAAACTCACTAAGTTGACGAAATCGTACAGGTCTCCGTACTCTAGGCATCGTAACCGATCGTAAAGAATGTCAAGAACCAAAATCCGCCAACGTTGATTTTTTACTGCGGCTGAAATATTCATTTTTAGAGCGTTAGTGAATTAAAAAAAAGCAGTATAAAAACCGGAATGTCCAACTGCTAAGGCTGAAAATGTTTTCACTTGTTATTTACAGTAAGATAAATACATTCACCAACTTTTATTAAAATAAAACCATTTAAAATGGGTGTTCGGATTTATATCTCACTTAGTATATTTCAAGTAGAAAGTGTTGCGGTCATGCGCTCATATGAAAATAATAAGTTAAATACTCGAAAATGTATTTTTTATAAAGTATTAAAATTAAAAAAATGGTGAAAGTTTAAAATACACAATATTCTAAAATATGTAATTACAAAACCCCCATGAATGCAATTAACTTGAAGTTATTTTCAGAGCTGAGGTGTTCGCCTTGTCGATAAACTATTGAATTCCAATTTTTTTATTGAGTAATAAATCACCTAACCTTCAACCTCTGATCGGTCAGTCAAAGTTAGATAATCAACAGTATAGTATATATATATATATATATATATATATATATATATATATATATATATAAATAAATATACTTACCGCAAATAACATCTAGTGAATACAAAGTTATGTATCGATATATATCTATATCCTTCCCATCCATCTTCTTCAGTTTTTCAACTAATTTCACACCATTCGCCTCAAAAGAGTCGATAAATTGTTGTAGGATTGAAAAGTGGAAAGCTGGTGTTAACAGTTTTCTCATTTTTCGCCATTTGGTTCCTACAAATATAGAAAGTTTCAACAAACACACTAGACAGAGGTATTTTCCAAAATGATTATTTGGACGGTATATCAATATTTTGAAATAATCCAGCACAAGTGACCAGAATCGACTTTCGGCTTTTCAAGGAAAAGAATCCTCAGATTGCAGCAATGAATGTGTCCGTACACGGTGGCCTCATTTCTTTGGAGCTCTGATGTAAAACTGATTGTACCAGCTATGTGCTTTTTCTCACAAAAAATTTAGCAACGCTATTATAACCATAAATCGGGATCGAAATGGCCAGCCATGCAGTCATTCATTCGCAGACAGGGTTTACTGTATGAAGGAAGGAGACCCGCAGTCTAGACACGATTGTACGAAATGTACGAGGCAATCTATGATGTGTGAATTATGTCTATAGTAGAATACCAAAATTGATGACAGTAGCGAAACTCATCGTACCCCACTGCTGTTACGCGGAGACCTTCGAAAATGCAGGCGCTTCTTTGTGAAATGTCGGTAAACGTCCCTGTAATCAAAAGGTACAGAGTCAAAGCAGTGGCGCACGATGACTTCTGATACTGTTATCAATTCTGGTATTCGACTATAATAGGTGAATAGATTTACGAGCGGTTAGAAGTATACTAACATAAATAAATTGCGATACGCACCCGAGGTTTGAGCGATTTTTATTTTTGGCATTTTTCTCCGTCGCCACTAGATCAATTTTCAAAAACTACAAAGAGTTGTGGCAGGTATATAAAACTCTTAGGAATAAATGTGTATATGTAACTAGAGAAGAAAAAAGGAAATTCTACGATAAACAAATCGATAATAACAAGTGCGACAGTTTAAAGATGTGGAAGACTTTAAAACGACTGATCAATTCGAAGCCGCATGATTGTGTAAATCAAGTTCAATTCGAAAACGGTACCGAAACAAATTCTTTGGTGATTGCAAACAAACTAAATGAATATTTTGTGGAAAGTATTGTTGATATTTTGGGTACTTCCAATGCTGCACCTGACTCTATGAAAATCAGTTTCCAGGGGGAAATGTTGCATACACTTTCAAAATTTCACAGCGTATCATTGAATTATCTAAGAAGAAAGTAAACAGTTTGAAATCAAATAACAACTGTGCCGAAATCACTATTAAAAACGTGCTGAAAAACTGTTTCGAAATTTTGGGATATCCTGTATTAAATTGGATCAATTGTTCACTGAGAAGCAGTTCTTTTCCTGAAAATTTGAAATGCTCTACAATAACACCAGTTCCCAAAATAAAAAATTCTAAAAGATGCAGCGATATGAGACAGTAAATGTGTTACCAGACCAGACCAGTTGGTAACTGAGAATTGGAGAAGAGCCATAGACTCAGAAGAAGTTGTCATAGCAGTATTTTTGGATTTGAAGAGGGCATTTGAAACGATTGATAGAGATATTTTGTTAGGTAAATTGAAGGCATATGGTATAACAGGAAGTGTTTTAGATTGGTTTAGAAATTATTTGTCTAAAAGGATGCAAGTTACAAAAGTTAATGACACCATTTCATCAAACATTGAAAATACGTTGGGTGTTCCACAGGGCAGTATCCTGGGACCACTTCTTTTTATTTTATACATAAATGATTTACCTGCCATAGTCAAAAAATGCAAAATTCAGATTTTCGCCGATGACACTATGATTTATGTAAGTACTAAAAATATTCAGTCTGGTATCTCTTATATAAATGAAGACTTGAAACTTGTCTCAAAATGGTTAGTATCTAACAGACTAAAATTAAATACAAGTAAAACGAAAGCCTTGTTAATCGGAAAAAAAGGTACAAATGTTCAACTGAATATTGAATGGTGAAGATATTGAATTCGTAGAAAATTTTAAATACCTGGGGTTTTTTGTTGACTCTCGATTAATTTTTGATATTCATTATGAAAAAGTTATAAATAAGATTAGTAGTGAAGTGGGATATTTATCGAGAGTTTCTGGATGCTGAGTTCATATAGCAGAAAAATTCTATAATACCATCATTCTTCCAAATTTCTTGTACTGTTCGACTACTCTATATTTAGCAAATACATAATTCTATTTTTGAAAGACTGCAAATTTTACAAAATAAGTGCATGCGAATAATACTAAATAAAGATAAATATACTCCAATTAGGCAAATGCTTAGCAAATTAAAATGGCTCAATGTAAAAAAAATTATCGATAATCTTGTAATGCTATTCATTTATAAAAAAACAATATATTTCCATCAAGTCTAACTAATTTAACATCATCAAATGTCGACCATCATTTAGATAATACCAGAAATAAAGATGACTTCCATTTAATGACCAAAAAGTATAACATATGCTTCAAATCTGTATTCCATCAAGGGTTGATTGAATATAATAAATTATACTCAGAGATAAAAGACTAGAGAACTTTGACAAAATTTAAAGTAAAATTGAGAAATCACTTGTTAAATCTACAATTATAGGCTGCCCAGCATTTACATCATACACCATATGGCTTGAATTTACTAGTTCTAAGTTGTTTGCAATTATTCTGTTTATGTAGCCAAATGTGCTAAATAAATCTTTCTACTACTACTACTATTATAGCAACCTTGTGTAAAAATTTCATTTAAATACGAGCAGTAATTTCCAAGTTCATAGGTGAGTCAAGGATTAGCGGACACACAGACAGACCGACAGGTGGAAATGAGTGATAAGGTTTTTCGTGATTTACATGTCATATAACATCCAAAAGACATACCTAATATCTCATTTTTGCAATTTTTCATGATATGAATACTTCCTTCGCCAGTAGGTGTGGAGTTATGTATAATTATTCATTGACAATAAAGATGATCTGGCACAGTTGATTCTTTTATTTGTTATGCTTGTAAAAGAAATACTACTTAATCAGTCACCTATAATAATACTTTCGTATTGAAATATCCAAACAATTATCCCTTAGATAGTTCATCATCATCATCATTATCAAAGCTTTGTAAAAAATGTAAGGAGAATGTAAACCTCAAGCTGCGATTCTAATGTGCGACATTCAGGTATGCACTACCTTAGTAACTACTTACTTTCACTTGTTAATAATCCAAAGCCTAACCAGCGTTGTAGAAAAGAGTATTCATCAGATTTATTCAAAATTAAGCTGGTGCTCAAAGCAAATTCTATAAAATCGTAATCTGCGGATATAAACATGCGACCTGTAGGCCCCCATAGGTAAACACTCTTCCCATATTTGTCATGAAGTCTGGTCATATCGTTCAAAGTATCTAAAAAATAAAAGATACGGCTAAGCAAGAGTTCTAAATTTACATTGATTCCTCTGCTCTGCACCTGATATCTTTTCAGATGCTTATTATTGATGAATGTTGTTGACAGCAAGTGATCTTAAGAGGATGACTGCTAAAAAGCTAAAAAGTTAACGGTTGGTTATCAGGGTCGCCCGCGGAAAGGTGCCAAGGTGGGTCGTGGCCTCCCTGAGAATATGGATGGTACTTAAAATTTGCATAAATTCAGCATGATTTTGTGTACAGGATGGCCCACTATGACTGAGAGCCCATCCATCGTAGAGGTAAACAGTTATTACTAAAGAGAAAAACCTAGAAAATATTTTGAAGTTTCTGGAATGGCCGCTAGGGGGCGTAACTGCAATCTTGAATCTAAAAAAATGTTGTTTCTGTGAATTCCGCTGTATTAAACTGACAAAAAAATACCTAATCTTTAAAGTCGAGGATAATGTGAACTTTTTTTTGACAATCTTTGCTGTATCTCTAAAAATAGAGTGCTGAGGGTTTCCGTAAAATACCCTGTATCTTCGAAACGGCTGAGCCGATTTCAACAAACTTGGGCTAGTTGAAAAGAGCTATTCTTGAGCTAATACGAATGTTATAAAGTTTGAAGTTTTGTTAGTTTGACATGTGGCTGCTAGAGAGATTTTTTCGACATTCCGACAGAAATTATTAATATTCTCAAAAAATGCATTGGAATGATTTTTTTTATGGAAAAGTAGTAAACGATGGGCGATGAAGCTCGCGAAAACCGCGTCTCAATATCTTGTTCCTAACCCAAAAATTAAGTTCAAAGAAAATTTTATACGGAAATCCCTTAAATTTTAATTTTTTTAAACTAATTTTTCTGGCATTTTTTTAGCTGGCCACCTTGTACAATGATCTTTAGAATTTGGCCTCCCCCTTAAGAAACCTACCCCCGCTAGTCAAAAAGTTTTGGGGCCAGGTACCTTTCATAGAAATGTATCTCTTGCCGATGATTGGCCCCCTCAAAAAAATTCCTGTGTGCGCCCAAGCTGGTCATGACCACAGAGACGAAAAACAAACAGATAATATGCCTCCAGTATTTTCCGACAATTTCCAAGAATAAAAAAACAATTGCGAAAAAAATGCATGTGAAATCTGAATAACGACGGAGTCTCCGTGTTGGTGTTAGTGGGTGGTAGATTATGTAGAAAAAATATAAATCAAATCTAAGTTTGTTGCAAGTCGGTTAGGGGCAAAGCTTAGCGCATACAGATCAGCTCTCGTATGTTGATAAATAATTTTGTTCTGACTCACCTGTCGTACCATGAAATTCCATTACATTTCCAAGAAATGGCACTCCAGGTATTGAGATAGCCCATTTCATCGTTTCATCTGTCTTTCTAAATTTAAATTCACTATATTGGTGTATAGCAAAAATAATCACTATTACAATAGTGATTGGAATCAATCCAATCACATATAACATGGTGTTAAGATCTATAATCTTTTTCAATAAACGATACTTAGAGATTCACAACTAGCTGAATGATTCATGATATATAAGTCGAACTTTAATAAAAATAGACATAGATATTAAATAAAAAAAATTAAATATCCATTGAAAAAGAGATAACCCCAGACTTGACTGATTGGTTTATCTACTCTAAAGTGATATATTCTTTCTACTTCAAAACACTGATTATACCATAAAAACAGACATAAAATGTTGTCTCATTCTGCATCAATTAAATTGTTGCAACAAATTAATTTTCTAGCACTAAACCGTACAAATGTCTGGTTATGGGCTTTTCCACTGAAAATGAGCTATCTTATCGCTTTTGCACATTTGACTCATGATACAGGGTTCGTCAGAAAAAACGCATGTTTTTTAAATGAGGAGTACAGTCAAAATAAGTATGGGAAAAAAATATTTTATTATATCAAAATAGCTACTCAGAAATACATGCCATTTTTTTGAGTAAAACAAAATTTCCGTTCTAAAAACTATGTCGGCCATATGGCGCCCTTGAGCCAAAATGTAGGAATCAAGCCTCTCCCGAAATGAGCCCAGTGCGTCGGCCAGCATCCGTACAAGAATTTGGGTTACTCTCTTCTTATTTCCTCCTTCAAATCGACGAGGGTCCGAGGCTTGCTTTGGTGAACTTTTGATTTCAGGTAGCCCCATAAAAAAATCACACGTTGACGTGAAATGAGACGTCTGGGAATTTTTGCCGAAGAAGTTCCATCCTGTGTGAAATGTTGCCCCGTCTTGTTGGGACCACACTGCTCTGAGATGGACACGCCGACTCGAAGTTCCGGAAAAAAAGTTTCATTTCACTTCATGGCGATATTCCATGGCCCCCTCGCTCCCCCCAACCTGCCAACGTGTGATTTTTTTATGGGACTACCTGAAATCAAAAGTTTACCAAAGCAAGCCGACGCAATGGGCTCATTTCGGTAGAGGCTTGATTCGTGCATTTCGGCTCAAGGGCGCCATATAGCCGACATAGTTTTTAGAACGTACATTTTCTTTTACTCAAAAAAATGGCATGTATTTCTGAGTATTTTGATACAATAAAATATTTTTCCCATACTTATTTTGGCTGTACTACTCATTTAAAAAACATGTGTTCTTTCTGACGGACCCTGTATTTTCTATTATATCATATAAATTAATATTCTATTTGTATTATGTATTTTGAGTAATACAAGTATACGTATGTGCTGGTTTAGTGCTAGATTCAAAAAAGCTAAATCCCAATTAATCAACAAATAGGTTAGCCGTTTCCATGCTTATTTACTCTTCTACGTACCTCTTTTCGAGGAAGATTGGTTAACAAACAATAGAAGAAAGTTAAATTAAGAAATTGGTTTTGACTCACCAAGAAGGGGTAAAGGGTGTTTAACACAGGGAATTGGTTAGTAATTATACCACACCACTTGTTTGATTCTACACAGTAAAATTTGACTTTAGACTCTGTAAAAAGCTATATCTTATATATATTATATTCGGAGCCAGATCCCGCTGATATTAGTGATAGTTGGTGTGATACACAAAACACAAGGAAAGCGATTGGAGACACCTTACCTATCCAGAATGTTTCAATTGCATGCTGCCAGATGGGGCACCAAGTAGCTTGAAAGAACAAGGGAACAGTGGCGCGAAGCAGAGCTTCAACTGTCGTGAGAGTAGGATTGAATCGCCCTGTATAGGGCACTGATAGCAGCTGTCCCGTAATTTCGATCCGTAAAATTTTTTAGACGAAAAGCGAGATAACCGAGGTATTTACTATGGAAACTGACCCAGGGTGGTCTGGAAATGGCGCTTCCACCATGGCAATGGAGATGGAGGCGAAGGAGCAGACCATAGAGGAGTTGAGAGCCGAATTGGAGATGGTTCGACAGGAGCTGTCAAAAGAGGCCGATGATAAGAAGACTATTGAAAAATTGATGATGATCATCGAAGCCCAGCAGCGGACAATTACCGACCTAACAGTTAAATTAGATCTCCTACTGAAAACCCAGGTACCTTCCCATCTAAACGCGACGAAACAAGACCGACACGACAGGCTTTTCTCCTCTCCCTCCACAAAAATCGCAGTCTGAAACGTCTCATTCAACTGCAAGCGACTCGAATAAACAGCCTGTGCCTAATCTATCGGTTACTTCTTCGCCTTCGATATCTCAGGTATCAGAAGACACGACTGCACAGCCCCCACGCAAGGTACGTGTTACCCCCATCGTTCTTCGCGATGCTTCGAGATGGCGAGGCGTAAATCACAAGTTTATTTCTTTGGGCATCAAATTCGAACGCGCGGTTGCCGTCGATGCAGGAATCAGGATAATTCCCAAGTCCGAGGATGATTACCGCAAGATTATTCGTCTCTTCAGGGAGGAAGAGGTGCCCCATCACACTTTCCCTCTACCCTCGGAGAGGAACATTCATGCTGTAATCAGAGGAGTACCTGTGACACTTTCGGAAACGGAGATCAAGGAAGAGTTGCAACAGAGGGGATATTCCCCCTGCACATAATTCGCCTGAATCGCGGTGGCGGCGTGCCCATGCCTTTAGTGGTAGTCATACTGCCCAAAATAGAAAAATCTCAGCAGCTGTTCAACGAACACGAGCTGCTAGGTTTGGCTATCCGAGTCGAAGTTCAAAAGAACTCGAGGCTCATCGGGCAGTGTCACGGCTGCCAAAAATATGTGCATGCGCAATCTTACTGCACTGCACCACCTAAGTGTCTAAAATGTGCTTCTGACCACATGACCCACTTATGCCCTCAAACAGAACAAGAGGAACGAAAGTGCGCGAACTGTGGAGGGGGGCATCCAGCGAATAGCCGAACTTGCAGATTTGCCCCTAAGAAAAATCTGCAAGTGATAGCGCAAAGGCGCAATGTAAGTTACGCGGATGCAGCTAGGGATACAACCCGGGCTGCCCCCTCTGTGGGATCTTCTGCGAACACGCAAAATGTGGACCTGGCAACCGCGGTAAGGTCCTTACAGCAGATCATAGGTCCTCTGATTAGCGCAACACAGGCTTTGCAGGCGATCTTTCCTGCAAATGGCTAGGTACAATCGATGACAGCTTGCATTTATCAAAATTCTTTTTTGGAATTGTTTGGGTCTAAGGGACATTCCCAAAAAACGGGAATTTCATCAAGCTCTTGTGGACGAAAGTATAGATGTGGCCTTGCTGCAGGAAACATCACTTAATCCGGTAGATCGTCTAGCTTTCCCGAATTACGATGTTATTCGGGCTGATAGATTGACTGGACGGGGTGGCGGCTGGGCAGTGCTAGTGAAACGCGGTATTGACTACCACAGAAGCACAAAGGCTGAGATGCAGAGCATCGAAGCGGCTTCCGTGGTGGTCAATATGACGGGAGGTGTGTCGTTAAAAATCACATCGGTGTATATCAGTTGTGGTATCAGGCTGCAAGAGGCGGATCTGGAAGTCCTTTTAGACTGCTCGGGTCCACTTATTGTGGCAGGGGACTTCAACTGCATACATCGAGCATGGCATTCCAGGTTGAATTCCACCAGTGGGATCCGACTGTACAACCATGTGATACGAAATGGCTACCTCATACATAGTACTGAGGAGCCGACGCACCACCCATTTAATCACCTTCAGGCACCTGATGTTCTTGATTTTGCATTATCTAAAAACTTTAGCTACAGTATCACTTCTCGAATCATGTATGACATCTCAAGCGATCATCTTCCCGTCGTTTTGGAAGTGGCTAATGAGCAGACCTTGGGGGATGAAACCCCTCCAAGAAAACGCATTGATTGGGAACGGTATAGATGCGGCTCAAGCAGAGTGGACAAGTTTTGTTCAGCAAACTCTGCAGCGTGCAGCTGTACTTCCCGTGCAGCGACACGGCAGACCTTTTCTGCCAGCAGACATTCGTCAGAAAATTTCTCCTAAAAGGGCTGCAATTAAGCAAGCGAAAAGGTCTTGTCATCCTGATGACATTCGCAGAGAATTTCTCGTCGGATCACCATGTGATTCCTGTCGTGCAACTCGGTTTTCGGTCTGAACATAGTACGGAGCTACAGGCGGTTAGGCTGGTGGAACGTGTAACCAGAGGATTCACCCTTAACGAAAGTACTGGCATCGTGCTTTCGGATATCTCAAAAACATTTGACAAGGTGTGGCACGCGGGCCTCTTGTATAAACTAATAAAAAAAGGGCTTCCCTTTTTGGCTTCTAAAACTACTGAAATCCTTCCTTAAAGGTAGGAAATTTCGGATCAAAATTGACAATGTCCTGTCGACAACACGGCTGATTACAGCCGGCGTCCCTCAGGGTTCGGTCCTTGGACCTATCCTTTACTCACTGTACATCCATGACGTCCCTAGTCCCAGCAACTGTGAAGTCTATCTCTATGCTGACGATACTGCATTGGTGGCTCAGTCGTGGTCTGGTGACCTAGTCCATGACAGGCTGCAAAGTGCGGTGGAGGAAGTATTAGATTGGGCGGATCGGTGGCTAATTAAAATAAACCATTCGAAAACGCAGGCAATCTACTGTACAAAAAGACGTCGCGGCGTTCCGTCTGAAGTTTCAATGAATGGACTTCGTATATCATGGGAATCCTCAGTAGTCATTCTGGACAAAGGGATGACTTGGCGGAACGATATGGAAGCGCTAAAAACTAAATTCCAAATTACGTTTCGACAGCTTACCCATTATTATGTAAACGTTCAAAATTAAGTTTGACTAACAAGATTCGACTCTATAGGGTGGTCATAAGACCAGCAATGACTTACGCATGTGCGGCTTGGAGTTTTATTGCTAAAACACACATGCGAAATCTGCAGGTTCTGCAAAGCAGGACGTTGCGCACTATTGCTGATGCCCCATGGTATGTCTCTAACGAAACTCTACATAGAGACCTCGATGTCCCTTACCTAAAGGACTACATTAAGCAACAGGCGCAGCGGCGCTATAACCTAGCGGAATCGCACAGCAACACTGTTGCGTGAGTCAGTGGACTACACAGTCGAGCAAGTTCGCAAGCACAAAAGGCCGCGACTCGTGAACTTAGATCAACCAAAATTGGAGCATTTTGACACAATCTTTAGAAAAAATCAAATATTTTTAGACCATATCAAAATTTGTGAAGTGATTTTAACAATGCCTAAACGCTGCCTATCCTAAAAGATTCTCTTCTTCCCCTTTGCTCTCGTTCTTCCTTCTCTCCTTTCCTTCCCCTTTTTTCCTTAAAATTGTTTGGTTTCTGGGTTACCAGACCTGATAGACTTACAAACTGACACTGTGACTCAAGAGCTAAGGTCCCACGGACCGCTCTGACAACCAACGATGTCTTGTCGCGGGTAGGATTGATTTTGCGTCAGTCGATCCTGAAAGTTGATTGACAGCTGCTGCTATAGACTAACTAGTTAGGTCGGCTCCACGGAGTGGAGGAGAGCGGGTTCGAATCCCGCCGGCGCCCATTTTCCTTTCTCTCACGTTATTGTTTACTAAACTTACTCGCTGTTACGGATGCGCTCATCCAAAAAATCGTATACTGAGCATCTATATCACGAAAAACCGTGTTACTCATGTTCGTCGGTATGTCTATCCAGTAATCCTTATCCTCTCTTTGGACGGCGAGCGCTAACTAAGAAAATTAAACCTAAATTATTTTGTTTCTGAAAATATATGAAAATGGTTCCGTATACGAATGTAGGTTCACTATTAAAAGTATTGGACTCGAAAAGTATCACTCAAATTTCAATGAAATTTGCGGCCCCAGTTATAATTCTCACAATTTTGGTTGTATTAAAAAGAATTTTTCGAGGGCCCAAACTTGACAAAAAAATCAGAAGTAATAAATGTTATCCGACAATTACATTAAAGAGTAGCCAAACAAAGTTTGATTTCCTAGAACTACGTACTTAGAATTTTAATGTATCTTCAATATCAAATAGATTTATTTTTATAGAGTTATCACTGCTTGGGATTGACTCAATCTACTTGACTCTTCTATCACACAAATCTAAAGACATTGTACTGTATAATACTTTATTTCAAACATGTCTACGACAATAATTTAATACTAGGAACAAATTGTCAGTAAATTAATTACAAAAAAGACAAATAGATACCATAACATTTAAGAGGAAAATAGGACAAAAATAATTTGATATACATCTATTATATAAAATTACTGGTTCCATATGTTACTTTTGAATATTTTTATATTTAACCACTGGTTAATGTACTGTAAGCTCCATTGCTTTAATTACCAATTTAGTTAGAAATATATTTCTACTATACACTCTATTATTCATATATAATTATCGTTATTGAAAACAATACAGAGAGACAAACATTAATCAACTCTTCTTGTCGACTTGTTGAAAATTATCTAACTTTTCCGCTCACAATAATACATAGAACTAAAAAGCAGGGACAATTATTAGCTAGAAGCATGGTTGAACAGAAGAATCACAGAAATACAAGACACATATTAACTTTGAAATATATTATACATATAAAATTCTTCGTGATGCCCACTAAGTTCGCCTCTTATGTTAGGGTCGCCCTAAAATGAAAAGAACAAACTAGTACATTAGTTGATCACATTATGTTAAATCGTCTAGTAATATAGCTTTTGTTCATCTGACCACAGACAGAAAACCTTGGACAGCTGTTTCGTGCTATTTGGAACTCTTGAACATGGTCCAGGCTTGATCACAGGTAGGACACTGAACGAAAGCTCAGCAACTGTCCTCTATCCAAGATATAAGGTATATCAAAATAAGACAGCTCCACGTGCCATCTATTACCAGAATCGACCACTGCGAAAGTGAATAGCAGCTATCTGTTGGGACTGTAAATATCTCAGTTCGTGTTTGATGTGTAACAAATTTGTAATATTGGGATTTTGCCCCCTAGTGAAACACATTAGTTTTTTATGATTAACTATATTCTGTTCAATCTTTGTTGTATAGTACTGCAAGTCATTCCTCTGCTTACGGCAGCATTTCCTGTAACCCATATAACTTGCAAAACCTAAGATTTGCTAAGAGTTTCTAATAAGAATATTTATACAGTGTGTTCGTACCATACTACAGATAACCCATTCACCACTGTCATCGCTTAGAGGTTGACGATTCTGGCGGTATAGTAGATGTGGTCTACTCGCCATTGAACAACAAAACATGCTGCTTTCGTGCGTCCGGTCACAGAGAACCATGGACAGTTCTTTCGTGCATTTTGGCAGCTCATCAGCATGATTCAGGCTTGGTCTCAGATAGAACAACGAACGAAAGCTGCGCAACTATCATTTATCGATCTACGGAAATAAGACAGCACAAAGTGTCATCGACTCTCGCAGTGGTCGATTCTCGTAATTGTGCAGTCTTATTTAGAATGTTAAAAGGTGGTCTGTCCAATATTGCCAACTTAAGGTTTACTCACTAGCACTGGTGGTTAGGAAAGCGAATGTAATGTGTTTTTATGCATTTAGTGGCTGGTTTGTTTTTAAAGAGTTCTAATTATTTTTAGCGATTTCTCTGGTGGTTTCCAATGAAACTGTAATTTCCATAGCAACTTAAGATTTATTAGGCAAAATTTTATTACACGGTATCCTGTTTCTGAACGCACCTTCGTAATTTTTTAGTTCAAATGTGCTTTCATACGTTTCAACATACCACAAAATGTCATTTATAAAATAAAAACAAGTATTTGCGATATTGATGCAAATGAAATTCTCGATTTCTCTATTTAAATGTAATCTGATGTTACCTATAAGAATTAATTTATTGTTTTCTAAATTTTATTTCTGATCTTATGTAAAAAATTGTAAGATTTTTTTGTCTAGTTTTATAGTATTTATAATATATATATATATATATATATATATATATATATATATATATGTATATATAACTTGAGATGGTCATTGTCGTCTAACAACCAGTTAGGTGAGAAAATAAAGCTTCCGCCTTTAATTGGGTACTTCGACAAGATTAAAGCGATCAGGACTCTTTATACTTCATTAGTCTCTAGATTTCGGCGGGCTATGTCATCATCTCCAGGAGCTACAGTAACATTAGGAAGAAATAGCAACTATCGTGCAAAATGATTTTAAATTACTTAAAATATATAGTATGTGACGTTGTTGCTAGATGTTATTAAAGGTTAAGTTGGGGGAAACATTTAGTAACCTGGTGAAAGCTGGATTCATGGTACATTCGTTAAAAATGGTAAACAACGCAGAGCTGTATGTCAGGAACACATCACAACGGATTAAAGATATTTGGAATGAAAGTTAAAATTATTATTATATTACATTGTGCAGCATCAAGTGGTTATTTCCTGCGGGACCATCAACGTCACAAGTTCGAAATAGAATTATTCGAAACCTACGTAAATCAATAAGGAAAATTGCGGCCTCCACAAGAATAAAAAAAACAACAGTGCATTTTATTCAGTGACGAAGCACATATCTGTTAATAAACAAAATATGCGATCTGGTGCCCAACGACCCTACATAATGCCATCAAAAACATGTACATTGCTGTTTGGTGTGCCATTTCAGTCAGCCAGGTAATTGGGCCTTATTTTTTAACTAAGGAGAGAAAGTCTCTCCGATGTATTGGCGTATGATAGACGGGTTTTTGTTACAGCAGTTGCAGCTGTATCCAGGTTATAACAACAGTACGCTATTTTAGCATACAGTTAGGGTTTTGATGGAAAGGTTACGGACAATTTTTTCGAATTAAGTGATCAGCTAGTACCGACACATCCCGTGGCTGCCTCGGTCGCCAGACCTCACACTTTGCGATTTTTTTCTGTGAGGATACCTAAAATCAAATGTTTACAATAACAATCCCCGAACAATTGAGGCCCTGAAGTACAATATTCGCCGTGAAGTTCAAAGTGCTACTCCAGAGCTTTGCGGTAGCGGAATTACAAATGAAAAAAGTCCGACAGCAGGAGTGCATTGAGAAAAACGGCCAACATTTGGTCGATATCGTTTTTATAACAAGAAATCCGCATTATCAAGCTCTATTTCATAGAAATAAAATTAAATGAAAACAATGTAGTTTTTTGTATTCAGTTTTGAGGTTGAAAATTTTCCGCTGGTCACTCTTTAAATTAAAGGTTAACACCGGGGATACAGTTGAAGCCAAAATTTTACCGTATTTGTTTCTAATTTTTTACTCCAAAATATAGCCAAAATGTGTTTAAACTACATTAGAAGTTTAAAAATGGGGAGCGCATAAGGAGATGAGGTATTTAAACATACATAGTATGTTGTCCCACTGGGTATGACATTAAACAGACATCCCATTAACATGCTACAATATGAATATTTTCAAACAATAATAATGATTTTCATTATACTCTGGATTAAAAATTATAGTTAAGTATTACAATCCTTTTAAAATACAGTTTCATAACGAATTACGATCAATAAAAGATAAGAAGTTAATAATAATTATATTGCTATTTATTAATATCTGATCAAAATAATTAAGAGTTAATCAAAACTTCAGTATAAATGCTATAATTTCTACAGTTGTAATATGATAGAAAGGTGTACCAAACTGCATGCGCTGTCTTTTAGCTGCAAAAAGAATTACTTCATGATTGAAATATTTTTGAAGTTAAAAAATGGCGCAATCATACTAGAGTAGTAAAAATAATAGATATCATTTATACCAAGGCTATAATTAACTCTTTACTATCTATAGTCAGATATTAATAAATAATAATAATTGTTAACACTGTATCTTGTATTAATTGTATTATAACCTACAATATTCAACTATACCAACATGGAGCTGAAAATGGCAACTACTCAGATCTGGTATTTCCCTGCAAAAAAATAATTATAATGACAGGTAATGCCCGTTGTACCAAAAAAA
This sequence comes from Acanthoscelides obtectus, assembly GCA_963669975.1. Lineage (NCBI taxonomy): Eukaryota > Metazoa > Arthropoda > Insecta > Coleoptera > Chrysomelidae > Acanthoscelides > Acanthoscelides obtectus. The sequence goes on along the minus strand of CAVLJG010000001.1, from coordinate 50,779,824 downwards.
AAAGCTCAAATAGCTGACAGACTGAGTATCCTTTCTTGGAATGACTACTCTTTGTCCTTGGATGGTAATATTTTATATTACCTGACCGTTCTTCTTCCTCATCACTAGTATATGACATGCCACTGACTGCAGCTCTAGTTGAAGTAGCTTGCATCAGGTCTTGATCAGGAGCATTGCTTTTCTCATATAGAAGTATATTCAATGTTTCTTCATATATCCTCGCTTCAGGACACTCTACCTTTGTGTGTTTTTTGTCTGTTGCATACACTATTGAGGTACAGCATACCTCTGACACCTTTTTGCCTGAAAATAATGGTTAATGTAGTTCTCATCAGTTGACTTCCCCGTCTATGTGAAACGAATTTTGTAATCAACCTTAAGGCAGGTCTAAAGGGTATGATTTGTCTCATCATTGGCAAAGAAACAACCTGTATCTTGGTAATGCGTCATTTTATCCCCTATGTTTAAAGGAACTTTTTGTGATATTTAGATTAACTTGCTAATCTTGAAACATTGCAAAGTTTTTTCTTAATCACCCTGTAAAGAAAATTCCTTACCATGTCCATAAAATACCCAACAGCAAATCTCGCTAGTACTAATGACATCTTTGAGAAACAGCACCCTCGCGCTAAACCATAATGCCAACTTGTCAAACAGTTCTATGTTCTTTAGCAGATTGTCATCTGAGGCTGATGTGTAGGAATATTTGTTGTTATGTCTGTTTAAACACATAAAGAATTAGAGTCAAATACAATTGTTGAAAAAAAATGATATTAAACATCTTTATTTTTGAAAAATTTTTGAAAAGTGGTGGGGGCAGTCTGACTTTTGAGAAGTGGTGTCTGCATCTAATTTTTAAAAAAATTGTGATTGCAGTCCGATTTGTGAAAGAACTGTGTATATAAGTCTTATATTTGGAAGTATGGTAAATCCGATTTTAAAAAAAAATAAGCGTAATCCCATTCTTCAACAAATAATGAATGCAATCCAACTTATGAAAAAAGGGAATGCAGTCTGAATAAAAAAATTTTTTTTTGAAAGCAATGTGATTTTTGTTTACGAGGGATGTCTTTTAAGTTTTGCATATAGAAACAAAGTAGGCCTCGCGGATTGCACGTCAGTACTGAATCTTAGCCTCACTCTTTAGTAAACTTAAATTCAAAGTTTCACAACAATACGTGAAGTGTTCTCACTACAGTGAATTTTTGAGTGTCACCAAGTCATTAGAAAAATGGAACTCAACCGAGAACATTTTCGCGCCATAATTTATTACAACCTTCAGAGACAATTATCGCAACAAGAATGCCTTGCTGAGTTACTGTCTGTTTTCGGCAACGAAGCGCCACATCAGTCGACAATTTCCCGTTGGTATGGAGAATTCAAACGTGGACGGGTGAGTCTTAGCGACGATTCCAGGGTGGGTGCACCAAAAACGGCAGTCACCCAGGAAAACGTCGATGCTGTGCGCAAACTCATCATTGATTATAGACATGTGACATATCGCGAGATTGAGGCGTCCTTGAAGATATCAAAGACCTCAATTCAAAAAATTTTACATGAAGAATTAAGAGTAAGAAAATTAGTTTCTCGTCGGATACTCCACCTGTTGACTGAAGAGCAGGGTTAATTGGTGTCAAAAAAACGCTTGACCGTTTCAATTCCGGAAACTCAAAAAATGTGTACAGCATTGTTAGTGGTGATGAATCGTGGATTTACTGTTATGAACCAGAAAATAAACGACAGTCGGCTGTTTGGGTGTTCCAAGGTGAAGAAAAGCCAACAGTCATCGAAGTGTTTCGAAAAAGGTGGTCGCGACATTTGTGTCAAAAGCGGGTCATATTGCAACAATTCCTCTTAATGAGCAAAGAACTGTTACTGCGGATTGGTATACCACCATTTGTTTGCCAAAAGTCATCACCGAGCTTCGAAAAATCAACCCCGAAAGAAGAATCATCCTCCACCAAGACAATGCAAGCTCGCACACAGCCAAAAAACAAGGCAGTGCTTAACGGAAGAAAACGTGGAATTATTGGACCATCCTCCATATAGTCCCGATCTAAGTCATAACGATTTCTTTACTTTCCCGAAAATTAAAAACAGACTGCGTGGTCAAAGGTTCCAGTCACCAGAAGAAGCAGTCGACGCATTCAAAAATGCCGTTTTGGATCTGGCAGCAAACTAGTGGTATACGTGCTTCGAAAATTGGTTCTAGCGCATGCAGATGTGTATTAATCTTCGTGGAGAATACTTCGAAAAACAATAAAGTCATTTAAAACTACCCACTGTGTTGTTTTATTTCCATATGCAAAACTTAAAAGACATCCCTCGTAAACTGTGAATCCAGTCCGATTTTTTGCAAAAAAATGGTCAATGCATCCCGATTTTTTAGAAAAATACAGACTATTGAAAAGGCAAGACTATTTAAGAAATGCTGAATGTAATCCGGTTTAAGAAAATTATGAATGTCCAATGTTTAGAAAAATGGTGAATGCAGGCCGAGTTTTGAGAAAAAAGATGAGTGAATCCCGATTTTTGAAATAAATTGTGAATGTAGTCCGATTACTGAAGAAAGGCCAGTGTTTACAAAAATGATGAATGCAACCTGATTTTTGGAAAAATGTTGAATGCAGTCCGATTTTTTTAAAAATGGTATACTGGCCAAAGTTTCACAGGGCAAAAAGGCTAATGCAGCCAGATTTTTTAAAACAAAAAGTGCTAACTGCAGCTCGATTTTTTGGAGAATAGTTAATGCAGCAGTATTTTGAGAAAAAGTGTATGCAGTCCGATTTTTGAAAACAGGTGTATGCAGCCCATTTTTTTTCTTGAAGATGCAGTTAAATTTTTGAAGAGTAAATGCACCCCTAGTTCCAACAAAAAGGTGATTGAAGTTGATTATTGAGAAAGACTTAAGCTGATTAATTATTTGAAAACTGGTAAATGCTTTCCGGTTTGTTAAAAAAATTGTGATTGTTGTCCACTAAATGCGAAAAAAGATTAAAGTATCCAGATTTTTTAATAAATTGTGAATATAGACCAATTTTTGGAGAATTTCTGAATGCAGTCTGATTACTGGAAAAAATGGAGTAAGTTGACTCTGTACTTCTCATGTTATTCTATCAGTTTGTAAAGGATTATGTTTTGTACTGCCCTTCCGTGAAAAAAGTTGGCTATGGACATGCATAACAAAAAATTAAAGGACCTTCCTCCTCCCCCTGAGAGCAATTGCTGCAGATGCACATGATCGTTGCAATGACCAATCCCGCGTGAATTAAATATTGGCCATCACCATGCAGAGTGCACACAGCACAGCAGTACAAAACCCCGGAGATATTTCTAAGTTCTAAAGCTAAATGAATATTGACATCTATGATGAGCGAAATATGGCTAATATGTGTGTAGAATTACTGCAGTTGGTAACCAAGATTGACAGACGGACAGACAGACTTATGGAAATAAGTGACATGGTTTTTCATAATGTACATGTCATAAAACAGTCAAAAAATATAATATCTCATTTTCGAAATATTTCACGATTACTATTCCTCACCATCAGTAGGCATGGGAAGTTGAAAGGCAAAAGCAGCCAGTATTTACAAAAATGATGAATGGAGCCCGATTTTTGGAACAATTTTGAATGCAGTCCGATTTTTGAAGATGGTAAATGCATCCCATTTTATAAAAAATGGTATCCAGTCCGAATTATGAAAGGACAAAAAATTAATGCAGTGCAACTTTTTGGAAAAATAGATCATGCATCCCTTTTTTTGAAAAAGTGGATGCAGCCCAATATCTGATTAAAGAGGTGTATGCAGTCAGACTTTTTAAGCAAGAAGAATAGTGAATGCTGTTCGATTTTTGTAAAAATGTGGAAGGCAGTCTATTTTTTTTTAATAAGATAACCTAAGATGTATCTTAAATTTGTATTGAAAATTAACCTGTTTATCAACAGTTTGATAGCAGGCTTAGTTGTTGAGCTAATCAATAATTCTTCCTCCTTCAACGATGTGATCAATGGTACACCACATTTAGGTTCTTGTTCCACCTTGTCTTTTTTGTTAAGTGCTTTTGTACATGATTCAGCTAACTCAGCAATGCAGTAATACTTAGCTTCAGCTAATAGCTCGGCTAGCTCTTTTGATGTTTCAGGAAGGGAAACACTACCATCTCGCAGAAAATTGAGGATGGTTCCAAAGTGTTTGCCACATCTATCGATTAAGATCCAACCTAAAATAAATGTTTTTTCATGCATATTACTAGTATTTTTATATTGAAGCAGGTGTGAAGGCAGAATATGATACCATGACCACTATAGGTGTTAGCTATTGCTCTTATATTCCAGAATAACCATATTTTTAATCTAACCCAGTCATTCCTAAAATGGGCAATAACTAATCCTTGTGAGCACTGGGAACCTACAGGAGGAACAGTATAGAGCCTAAAGGAAATTTGGGGGGTATGAGAAACTGATTAGAAGGGGGAGATTCAATTCCTCATACGACACACATTAGGTACCAAAATTAAGTTAGTTTTGGGGGCTCTAGAAAAACACTAAACTCAAAGTGGGCAGTAGACAAGTTTGAGAAATTCTGTTCTAACTCACTTAGTATGATATTCTTTATAACTTAATTTAGGTTTTTGGTCAACCTTGATACAGATCCACTACTAATAAAATTGTGGAACAGAATGTCAATGCTCCTAGTTCTTGAGTTAGCACAGTGCCTATACATCAAGATAAATATGCGGACATTTCATATCATAGAGCTGTGTAGAATTTAGCTTTAGTATCATACCTTCCTGTGAAGATATGATGTTAGCTTACCATCAGAGTCTGACAAGACTTCCATCCTACCACTAAACATCGCTCGTAACATGGTATCATGTTTCGTTAGGGTTCCTATCGTTGTATAATGTAAGCATCCTCCTACATTTAACTTCACATACTGGGAAGGATTGCCTTTGATGGTCGTTTTACCAGACATCTCTAGGGAATAAATTTTGGAGCAAATTTAAATCAGTTCTGCCCTTTTCGGCAATCTGTAGTTGTAGATTATGATTTCGCGTGACTAAGTCGAAAGTATGTATTTATTTACTTAATTTTCAAGTTTCCAGTTCCTAGCCAAACTTCCTCATTTTTTGGAGTGACATCATGAACGTCATTTTGAATTTTGACAAATTAGAAATTATCAAATTATATCATTTGCCACTTGTTAATCACAAAACATAGCTGTAAAAAAATATAGAACGCGGATACGCGGATCACATGTGTCCGCCATTCTTGTCCCTGATGTGCGTACGTGCTTAACCTTGCTTTTCTTGTAGCAAAAACTACGCACCAAAAAAATACTGCTTATGTTTTAATTTAGGCAGAAATTAGAAGAGATGAAAATGGCAGATTAGATATATAATACGCTATATTTTTTTCACAGTACAAAATCTGTTTATGTTTTGTCTATGATATTTTTGTTCTTTGAATCTGGTAAATATGTCAAATTTATTTTTGACATTTGCAGAGACCTCAAAAGAGATTGAAAAGTGGATAAACCAAAAAATTAAAATAAAAAAATGGCATCACAAGGCATGCAAAGGGCTGCACGAGAAGTAAAACCGATATTATCTCTAGATCGCGATGAAGCACGGAAGAGAGTATTGAATCTATACAAAGCATGGTACAGACAAATTCCCTATCTAGGTTTGTACACATTTTTCATGTAACGAAGATTTTACATAACAACTTTTGCAGTCAGGCAATATGACATTCCCCGAACTGTGGAACAGTGCAAAACTAAGCTAAGGGAAGAATTCACCAAATATGAAGAAATCAAGGATGTGAGGCTTGTTGATATGATGGTCATAAAAGTAGGTAGATACACTTCAGATTCAGAAGTATTTAAAGTCTACTCTTCTGTGGAAATATAAGGGCATAATGGAGACAAGATGCTTTAAATTTTTTCCAAGAAAATCTTACATAAAGTATTACATTTCATGGAAAAACAAAATATTTGGAAATACAATAGAGGAGTTTGTATGGAGGATCATTTATTAATTTCCAAAAGATAGTTTGAAACATATTTGATTTTATTATTTTTGAATATATAATAGTCAGTGGACAATGTCCAATGTAACTATTCCTAGGAACTGTTGGGCCTTGTAGAACATTGGATTTCACTGTTTTTTCACTTGAAACTTATAGAGGGTAGTCTGATAGATTATTATAAAACAAAAAAAGGGTGCTGTTGTGTTTTGTAGAATGAAGCACACTTTTCATGAAATTTTTTTCCCAAAACACAGCATCTTCAGTAGCTCTTTTCCCTATTATTTTCACCGCCATCTGTCATATATGATGTCTGTGCGTATGTCATATGAGAGGTGCTTGCCTGCGGTGTTCCCAGATTGGGTTCCGCATTTAAGGAAAAATATGAAAAAATTTATATACATATATTAATGACACAAAATAACGAAAAAGAAACAAAAAATAAAAACATAACACAGCAGTTAATTAAAAAAGGATTAAGAGAATAATTATAGAAAAAAATTGTGCATTTTGAGGTAGTAGTAAAATATGTTTTTGAACACATACATATGTAGGTATGAGAAGTGATCATTCACCACCTCATAGTTCCCGCTTTAAAGCTGGGTATCAAAGATCAAGGTACAGGCTTGCCACCCTTTCTTGTTCTTATATTCTTAATCACTTGAGTGCTGACAGTTCCCCACCAATATGACTACTACTACTGAGTTATTTTAGTTTTTTGTTTATTTTTCGTTATTTTGTTTCATATATACTACTTCGAAGTTGAGTCATTTATTTTAACAGTGAGCAGATCTGATCAAAAGAAATGTTTTTTTCCTTTACCATTTTTCTGGTAAAATTAAAGTAACAAAGTTATAGCCCTTTGGAAGTTTGAGTACCGCCCTGTCTCAATAATAATATTATGTGCTCGTGTTTGGCAACAACGGATATAATCCGCCTTATCGGTTCATCGCATCGGAAACAAAAAAGCGAAAGAATTTGGAACAATGTTTTTACAATTATTTTATTCAGTTGTATACAGTCAGTGTCAGTCGGTAACGCGTGAGTGAATAGTGGTGTCTGTTGCGTGGCTCAAACGAAATCAAAAATGGCACATGTTTACGAAAATGCTGAACTTGTGGACATGATTCTTATTTACGCGGCATCACGGATTTATGCGGATCGGTTTCCCAATCGAGTGCAACCAACCCCTCGTGCCTTTGTTAATGTAGTACAAAGGGCTCGTGAATCAGGTGACTTAAGACCTCACAGGGGAGGGCATGCCAGTGCTCCAAGACCACACGATCAAATACAGGTCCGCACTGAAATACTTGTCAGGAGGATACTTTATAAAACAAGGTAACATTTTTTTTTTAATTTCTTTTTTATTTTTACACACATATTTTGGTTTATCTTCCTTCTACAATCATTATCTGAAAATTAATGACTCAACTTCAAAGCCACCCTGTATATACAAAGTGACTACAACACAAGAAATAGAAATATATATCTTCTGTATTCAGTCCATCATCTCACGGTTACCGAAAAAAATGTCCATTACAGCTGCACTAAAATATATAAGTTACCTCAAGAAATTAAAAGGTTGGCAGATATAAAAGAATATAAAAAGAGTATCAATTGTTAATGCACTTAGAACCATATGACCTTTAAGAATATTTTGAAATGCAAAATCTCTATTATGTTATATGTTTTGCCTCTTTGTTTTTTCTGTCTTGATGACACTGTGACGTATATTTTACCTAACAATTGTAATCATGCACTGCTATTTTGAAATAAAGATTTATTATATATATATAATATAAATTTTCCACTTTTCATATTTTTCTCTAAATGCTGAGCCCAATCCAGCAACACTGCAGGCAAGCGCCTCTCTTATGACATATGCACAGATCTCATATGGCAGGTGGTGGTTGAAATAATGGTGGAAATAGCTGCTAAAAATACAGTTTTTTGAGAAAAAATTCTAATGAAAAGCATCCTTCATCCATACTTCTTGTTTTAAGATAATCTATCAGACCACCCTATATAAGTTTCAAGTGAAAAAACGGTGAAATCAGAAGTTCAACAAGATGCAACAGTACCCTATTCCTATTATATAATAAAAGTTATGATTAAATATTACATTGCATAGTGAATGAATGCATTTTGCTATTTCTAACTAGAAGGTTTTTAAACTAGATTATAGATTAATCATTTACTGCATTCTCGCTTAGCCAATTCCACTGTCTGATATAAGACTTTTCCTTAGTAGTTTGGTACCCTCTTCCTTACATAATTTATATTGATTCCCCTTAAATTGATAATGAGTTCAAAGATTGAAGATTGTATGTTGCTTTTTTAATGACCTTAGATTATCTTAAATGCTTCTATGAGGTTACTCTCAGTATTCTCTGTTCTAAAGTTTTGAATTTTTCAAATATTGTTTTATAGTGTAAATGAGGTCACTCTTCTCTGAACCCTTTTACGTTTCTCTATCTTTCCCATAATAGGGGCACCATATATACCCTATTTTACGAGTATTCAGCACTGTAGAAGAACAGCTGACTATCTAGTAATATCTCAAAATTCACCATATCAGCACAAGACACATAATTGTGATGGATCCCTCAGTGCCAGGTAGACAGCTGTATATTTTTGTCTTTTGTATGCTACAGATTCATTTTGTACTTGCTAAACAGCTATTTTATTTAGAAAAGTTCATTTGCATTCAAAAAACAAAATGCCACAAACCATTTTTACTAGATTCTTACCTGATTCATTACTACCAACATTGCAGACTAACATAAAAATGTCACTGGTCAGCTGTTCACCTCAGTAGACTTCAAAGGGTTATGGATACACATGAAATAGCTTATACCTTGACCATATTCAAGTATGGGTCTTAAGTACTGCTTGTAAATTTTTGAAACTATAATGTTTAGGTACTTAAATGCCTGAGAAAACAGGAAAATTTAATTGTTGGCCTTTTTAACTTTTAAATTCATATGCATCTCCTAGTTCAATCATTTATTTCAGTTACTCCCAAATCCGTTTGCTCAGTCAGTGCTAAAGTCTGCTTAACCAATATAGTACAAATGCTAAGTATTACTCTTCCCTATATAAGCATGTTACATTTAAGTATATCAAGTGGCATCTGCTAGGATGTTGTCCAGTTTACCATTGTTTTGATATTCCTTTGCAATTAATTGGTTGGTTAAGTGGGTTGCAATAACAGTTTGTGTCATCTACAAAGGATGTCAGAACTCTTTTTTTTCAGAAAATCACTGATATAAATTAGTTAAACAGGCTCAACACTGAACCTTGTGGTATGCCACTTAAAACTTTATGGAAGGAACATTTTCATTTGTCCACTCTGACATAAAATGATCAATTTTTAAAGAAATCCACTAAGGCTGTACTTCCTCTAATTCCATAGTGCTGTAATGTGTACTTTAATCTTTCAAATGGAACTTTATCGAATGCCTTGTCAAAATCTGAATAGACAACATTGGTAAACTTTGATCTGAAGTAGTCTAATCTTGTAAGTAGGTTGGTAAATGCAGTTCCACCTGTCAAAAATGCTGGGAACATGAAATTCAGTGTTTTCAAATAAAAAAGATATCAGATATTATCTTTTCCATAGTTTCACACAGCATGCTCATGAGATTAGTTGGTCTATAGTGGGAAGGTGATTTCTTGTCTCCTTTCTGATTATGACTGCTACATTTCATTCATTTGGCAATCTGCCTTCTTGAAAAATGATATTTATCATATTGGATAAAACTCTTGAAAGAGATGTCACATTTTTGATCAGGAATATTGCAGGAATTGCATCTTCTCCAGGTCCAGCATGGACATTTAAAGATGAAACGTCCGTGAAGAAAGCTGTTAACTTTTCTTATACCCATTTCACACTGACTATATATCCACGGATTTCATCATGAATTGAGATCATGAACAAATTTACAGAGTATAAAACAGCAATTTGACGTCAAATCCATCAACTTCTTAATGGATTTCACACAATAGTTTTTGTAATTTTTGCCATGTTAGATATCAAACTCCTTAGAGTCAACCTTGTTTTTTTTTTCATTATATGGAACAATGTTCAAGATCAAATATAGAACTTTGATGGAACTTCAGTATTCAACAATATGGTTTCTATTTATGAGATTCACCTCCAAATCGATACCACAACTTATATAAAAACTCAAAATGTTTCTAGCAAAAATTTGTTGTGTGGTTGGTACGTTGGCAGCAATGTACTGTCAGATAATACATGAATTTGTTCATTGATTTAAACACTGCAGAACAATAATTGGGATTACCTTGAAGCAATTCATGTAAGTAGATTCTAAAAGAAATTGTTGGTGAACAGATATTAGGATTAGATCTAAGAGTTACCTTAGATCCTTAAATTAAAGTTACACGAGTAAATATTTTGCCGATTGTGCTCCAAAACAATGTGGGTGTTTACATCCATTGACAAATTCATGGATTATCTAAGAGTAACCAGTGCTGCCAACCACACTACAATATCTTGCTAACATTTCAGTTTTTGTGTATTGTGGTTTGCCGGTAAATAAATAATAATAAATAAATCAAATTCAAGCAAATAACCAAACGAAAATAGTATTTGGTATTTACCAATACGTTCACGCGAGTGTGGTTATCAGTTTGGTTGTAAGATCCGTCGTGTCATTAATCAGCTGTTATATGTCATAGTTATTACCATAAAATGTGGTATTTACCCAACTCCCCAGTAGTTTTATATTTCTGGTTATTTGAAATGTGACAAGTTAGAATTTTGGCGGGTATTGGATATTTTTGTTGTACTTCAGCTTCATTTTTGGGAAACTGATACAGGCTGACTTCAGTTTTAGCATAAAAGAGAGCATCTTATTAGTTATACTCATTACTGTTGTTGGGGACACTTTTAAGCTAGTTCCTATGCTTAAAGTAACCTGTGTAGCACTATACCACAAGAATATTAAAATATGGCCATATAAACTCACTGGATCCTATCCACCTGTATACAGTTTTGGTAATATCTTTCTCGTCGCTTTTTCCTACAACTTTTGCTATATCAATTAATATTTTTTTTGACATGCGGAAAGGTTTAAAGAATTGAAAGTTATCATAGCTACAAAGCCATGTTTCCACCATTAAAATTGTGGGCATCATCTTTTATTTTCACGACAAAATTGTTTAAAAATAAGATAAACATTTCTCCCATTAATATTGTTTTTTTTATACTTTCCATATGATATCACTGTTTTGGGTGAAATTATTTACACACTTTTCTAAAATAAACAACTTTAAATAAAACCGGCGGTTAAAACCAACGCGTTCAAGCGATTCGAGTAACTGACGTCATCAACTCGTGTGTCATCTTAAACCACGTTATAACCGCGGTAAATAACAGAAATTTTGGTCTTTCGCTTGACTTTGATTATAGACACCATATTCATGGTGTATACTTGAATTGGAATGGAAAGGAAAACAAGGTCGGCATCATGGAATTTGACGTCAAACTTGCAAAAATTAGAACAAGAAAATCCATGAACTCAATTTATGAAAAAATCCTTGGATTTATTGTCAATGTAATACGGGTATAAAACATATCAGGCTTGTTGGAACTTTTGAAATATTTAAACGAAAATAAGGACTTTCACAGTGTTATATCTTATTTTTGCAAGTTAATTTTGTTTTTTATAGGGCCAAATGGAGCTTAAAGAAGTGGTGAATAATTGGAAACAAAAGGGGCATATAATGACATACTTTAAAGATACAGTAGAACCTAAACCAAAAGACTTCTTGTCAAAATTCTTGCAAGGGAAAGATTAAACTTAATTTTAAGAGATTAGTGTTCCAAATGTAGGATATTAAAATGCTTTTGTCAATCTGTTTGTTTTACTTCAACAGAAAAGATATTATTTAAAGACTATTTGGGTTTTAGGAATACATTCCATCAAAAAAATATATTTTTTAATATAACAATATTTATTAGTCTAGTTCATCAGGATTTGTGGATTCTCTTACATTTAAAATATGTTGTAAACCAGCTGTTCTGTAGTGTTCAGGCCAACTGGAAGGTTCTCTATTATACATCTGGAAATATAAAAAATAACATTAAAAATTGTTCACTAAGTTACAATAATTAAAATGTTAAATCATGGGGAAATACCACATACAAGGATTAAGAAGTAATACTTTAATATCTTCAGTCATTAATTAAAAAAAGTTTTAGTGTCTTGTTAGGAAAGGAAATTCGTCATACTTTGGTACTCCTAAGTTCATACTAACTTTGCTCACAAATTTTAATACATCCATTTTTGAAATGGTAGCCTCAGCAGCTGGTCCCCAAGAATAAATTTTTTCTTTTGTATCATGATCTTCTCCAAGAGCAATATACTTTTGACTCCTCAATATATTAATGCGATCTTTCACATTACCAAAAACTGCATGCCTCCTTTCAACATGGATATTCAGTGACTCAAGAAATGTATTTAGGGAATCTGAAAAACATAGAAAGTGAAAAATGGAGCTAGGTTTAATATGGAAAGGAATATAAAATGGTTGATTTAGATCTTACCTTCACTACATTCATCTTTCAGCATGAATATGTGACTAAGAATAAGGAGTAACAATATATCTTTGCAATCACTAGCGGTATCTTCTGATTCATCAGGTCTTTCATCCACATATTTCAAACGATTGCTAACAATGTAATATTTTGACTGTGTTTGTGTCCCAGTGGGTGCTGTAATTAAATTATACCCATAAACCTACAAAAAATGTATCAAAATTATTACTATAGGAAACGTACCTGTTTTAAATTGTTCAGGACTAGAGCAATAGTATAGTGGTGGAGGGTGGCAAAGCCTGATAACTAGGTCACCTTTAACCCTTTTTGCCTACCCTGTAGTATCAACACTATTATAGTTGAGTCACCGTTCCTGACGGGTCAAAGTAAAACTACCATCCCTTTATATATCTCCATCTCCCGCATACATACGCATGCAACCTACCCCTGTGTGTGAACGTTTGTTCGGTAAGCTCAAAGACATGTTTTTTAGTTGAGTCTCCGTCTCGAAAACTTTGTCGTTACGTATGAGTGCCCTTCTTTTAGTTGTCCTGTTACCAATTTTCAATATAAAATTGTACAATGCCCGGAAATACGATCAATGGAGAAGGCCGACAGCTCGTGCTAACTTTATTAGGGTATTTCCAAGAAGAGAATGAAAATAGCAGTCCTCTGTTACCCACTTCATGCGTACTGGTGAGAATAGCAGATGCGCTGAAGATTAGTCTGCACAGTGTTTAGCTAATGAAATCAGAAAATAAGAAAGGTTTGCCCATAGTAACACCTGGGGAAACTCACGAAATCAAAAAATGCAAGACCGATGATAATAATAATAATAATTGGTACTATTACACAAAAATGTGTTTGCACAGGTCGATTAGAGTAGAACATAAAAGAGGAAGTAAAAACAACAATGAATACGTAAAATAAGACAAAGATAAAACACAAAGTGGCAATAAAAGGTAAAAAAGTTTTTCAAGTGTGTGCTCAAAAGTCTTTACACATGTCTGGAGAACAATAAAATGTAATACAAAAATAACATACACAAAAAACACAAACGAAAACAAATAGTCAACAATTATTATGGAACAAAGTCGGTAAAATCATTATTTAAAAACGTCACTAGATATCTTTTCACAGTTGCTTTGAAAATGGTTGGGGTGAGTGTTTGACAAAACCAGCGCAACGCATCAAACAACTTCACGCCGAAATAATTACTTCCATGTCTAGTTTTTGATAGTCTTGTGTACTCTGGTATTAATTCATTGTTGAACCTTTTGTTATATTTGTGAATCTCTTTCGGAGTTCTGTAATCATCGTAATTATTTTTAACGTGGATCAGACATTCTAGTATATATATATATATATATTATATATATATATATATATATGCATGGCACAGTTAAATTTTTTAGGTAGATAAATTTAACGTCCTCTTTCAACACTGTCTGAAATGTAGGTTTGGTATTATTCCCAAGCATCGTCTCACAAAAAGCAAAGACCTTCGATACATGACATGAATGACCCCAAATCAGTATGCAATATTGCAAGTTAGATTGGAACTAAACATAATATATTTTATTTTAGATAAATTCTTTGATAAAGAGGTAATGTGTGATTCCCAAGTTAAGTTTGCATCAATAATCAATCCAAGAAATTTCACGGGTACTACTAAATTACTTCTGTTTGGGCGAGTACTGAGTAGAAGAGAATGAGGTCTTGCTATGTTGATTGATAAACTGTTAGCATTAAACCAGTTTTAAATGTTGTAAAAATGCTGCTGAGAATCGAGTAATACATGGTCAAAGTTATGATTGGATGATATTGATGTCGTGTCATCCGCAAATATATATTGATTGATGCTACAGTTTGGCAGATCATTGTTGAAATAAATCAAAAAAAGATGTAAGTAATGCCATAAAAACAGAAATTAGGAATACTTAATAAGATATGAGAAGTAAAAGACAACATATCACAACCTCTGTGCTCAAAAATTGAAGCAATGGCTGCAAGACATATACATTTTGATGATGAATCTTAAACTCGAGCTTAGCTTTTAACTATATGTCGCCTTAATAAACCATCGGCTCCAAAACATATCCGACATGAAATATTACATGAACATTAAGTTTTGCGGCTCCCCCCTACCATTGTCAATACAACCCTATTGAGTTAGTCTGGGGAATAGCTAAACAGTACTATGATCGTCATATGGAGGAAAATGGCTGTGGTGACAAGGAAGTATTGAAAGTTTGGGACGATGCTCTAGCGAAAGTGGTTATTTCAGTTTGGGTTAAATGTGTGAAACATACTGAGGACTTGATTAAAAACGACTGGGACAAGCATCAAGTGTTTAATATGGAGGTGACTAAAATAATCATTCACTTGAGAGAAAGTTCAGATGACTCTAATAAAAAAATCCAATAATTCATACTTTTATTTTGAAACATTTAGAAAATTCATAATTCTTGATTTTCTATGTGTGCAACTTAATGTAGATTGTTAAATATTTTGATACACATACATGTGGAAGTTACAAGCTTGATGTTTATTAAGGTGACATAGATTTAAAAGCACGAGTTTTAAATGTATTTTTTTGTCTGGCAGCAATTTATTTAGTAGCATTTCACTCCAGGAAGAATTGAGCATTTTTATTATTGAAGATGGTTCTTCTAACGCCTCATAAGCTTGTCGCATATCCACATCCAATGTTAGTTGTTGAATTATATTATAAATTCTGGGTATTTTATATTTCAATTTTAAAAAGCATCAAATGGCATGTCATACTCTACCCATGTTTATGGTTATAGAAGATATTAGAGAATTACGATTAGTAAATAATTTTATTCGGTTTCCCTCAGTTAGGAAAATTAGGATCTGTCCATGCTATGGATCTGTTTACTTATTTCATATGGCGTTGATGACACAACCAATAAGAAGGGCTTCTACAACTATACTCTAGAAGCCATCTACTCGTAACTGTTTATTGTATTAACTAGCTGTGGCTACAGTGTAGCTATGTGGATCATGCACTGATATGGTGCATGATATAGACAACACAACATTCATGGCTCCGAATTGTCTTCTGAGACAGAGATTCAAACTGGCGAGCCTCTGGGCGACGCGCTACCCAGGACTATAGTCTAGAGCAGGGCTGTCCAACATACGGCCCGCGGGCGAACTCCTTTCTTGCGGCCCGCTTCATGGGTCATGTATACATCACATGTATAAATTACTCACAAATACCGAATATGCACAATTCTTACATCAACTCTGTAATAATGTTGTATACAAAGATTTTATAATGCGGCCCTCCAAACTCCAAATTTTTTTTTGAAGTGGCCCTTGGGCCACATTAAGTTGGACAGCCCTGGTCTAGAGCAAAACTCAAACTTTCTCATGGAAAAAATCTAGGGAGATATTCAAAGATTTTTGTTATACTCACTTTTTGTAGTATAAGCTTAACTTTATCGATAACCATTTGGAAATAAGTCTGTCCCTTGGGAATGTTTCCAAGTGCTGATCTCATGTCTTGTACTTTGAATATAGTTTGTTTGGAAGCTCTTGCTAAAATATAGAAGACGAGCTCGTTTATGTGTTTATCTATGTTTTCAAATCGACTGTCTTCTTCGTTTTCCTCATTATGTCGGTCTGTTAACTGAGATAATAAATTGGAAACCCTGTGTCTAGACATTTGAAAACAAAAAATTGAACCGCCAAATAAGACTGCCAAATAAAAAATTTCAATACGTCCTAATTACATTCTAACCTCAAAAGGAAACTTTCAGTTCCGTGCTTGTAATGCTGTCAAACAAAAATACATAAAGTGAGGTATCATTTTTAGCTCAAGCGCTACAGAAGACAAGTATTTTATTTATTCTTTTTGTTCATCATCTATAATACATGAATGCTGAATTATTTTGTATAAGATTAATAAACAGAATTCGAATAAACGTTTCCGTTGCAATATTATCGTTTATTATACGCACTTGAAAGATATATATGGATTTCAAAATTGTATTTTTATATTTTTAAGAAGGAGCAAGATTACGGTTTGCTTGTCTACAGAATCCAAGTCTATGGTCAGGATGGCATGATTTGTGGTATATACTACAAGTTGACTTACACATTTTTAGTGTTTTTTAAAGGGAGCGAGCTTTTGTAGATAATTGTGATGTTAGACGATTTGAGAACATGGTAATGCTTGCATAGTTTGTAAAGAGCGGCAGAAATCTAATGTATGTAGCTATTTCTACCGGTATGCAATATTATTATGTTGATACTACACTAACTTCGGTAGGCTATGGTAGTTAAATGACTTGATTTCTTCTACTCATTAGGGTAGGCCGGGGGCCTTTTGTCCAAAAATGACTGGCAGATAAGAAAATCTTTTTAAGAAAAAATGCCAAAGATAATGTGATTATGAAAAATATATGACAAAAGTAGTGAATTCACAGAAATAAACGTTTATAGTTGACAAAATACACAGAATCTATCTCTAGATTGCATGTACCTCTTATCCTCCATTTTACATGCTATGTTATATGATATCAGAGCTCTACATTTTTTGACAGCCCAAAATTTCGTTTCCTATATTTTTTTCTCATTGTTCTATGCACATTTAATGTTTCATGACAAAATTGCTTTTGACCGCGTTACATTTTTCAATTTTTCCATCGTGTGTTGATTGAATCAATTATAAATTCCATAAAATACTGTGTGTACAATGGGTGCATACTTATCAATGGCTTACTTGGCCAAACCGGTGAAGGAAAAACATTCGGGAGACTTCGAAACCGAAAAATTGAGATGCGGCTACAGCACTATGCAAGGTTGGCGTACTAACCAAGAGGTGAGCCGCAACTTTATAAACGTTTTTGTCAACATAAAATATCAGCCTCTGTTCGATATCGGAATACAATGTGAGGCATGCAGTGTAAAATGAAGTGGCACAGGTAGCATAGCACTTCTTCAAACAGGTAGCTTTCTAAAAAATCTAGACTTATTCAAGGAGTATATAGCGTTTATATTTTTGTTGTCCGTAGAGGAAACGTTATTCAAATATCGGTTAAATAAATTCTACAAGAAATAACGTATGAGCTATCTTCTGAGTGTCCAAAAATAATATCACTGATAACTGGTAAAAAGTAGGCATAATTGTTACCTTTCCAGAAGCTATTTTATAATGCTGGTTGAAGTGTTGCTTGGGTTATACTAGGGAGAACTGGTGTGCAAGTCTCACTGTCATCCATCTCTCAAGAAGAAGTTAACTTTGATAATACATAAAAACATATTTTGTTGATGCCTTCACAGACTTGCTTTTTAAGCCAACATGCTGTTACAAGGTAATAGATTATTTTCTACCAGTCTTTCCCTTGTTTTCAAGAGGTGACCCACTGATATTTAATATCCTTAGATCAAAAGATGCTGCTTGAAATGGAAGACATTATTACAGTTTAACATTAAGGCTGCTACACACAGTGCCTCTGTACACCCGGCGGCTTGCAAAGCCGCCGGCCTTGCTGCGCAAAGGAGCCGCCGGGGTGTGCCGGCGGGATACGCGGCTTGCCAGCGTCACTTTGTTCCTGGCATTCGAGCAGTAGTGTTGTGCGGTATGTGTGTTTAAACAAATTAAAATGTCGTTTAATTGGAACGACGAAGCTGTGCTGCTCTTAATTGAAAAATTTCATGAAAATGATATGAAATCCCAGAAATGCAGAGTATAAGAATAGGAACAATCGAATGGACGCATTAAACATAATTGCAAGTGTTTCTGACATTGATAAAGGCGAAGCAGAGAGAAAGTTAAAAAATGTGACCTCTCATTATTTTCGGGAAACAAAGAAGTTCGAACAGTTGCACAAATCTGGTGCAGGCATAGACGATGTACAGAAACCCAAAAAACATGCTATTGCGCAAATGCTGACACCCCACATCATCTTTTTTATACTCTTCTATCATTACAGTACCGTTCCGCCATTTTCTATTTTGTAAACTTGGGTGCAACCAAAACCTTCTCGTCCTTTTGTATTTTTTCTTATTAAAATAAAAATTACAACTGCGGCGGCTGTGCTGATGATTTCCTTATTCATTTTAACCAACCAACCATAAAATATGCACTTCACTAGCGTTCTATGTGACTGTCACAACCGGAATGATGCTTTGCGGCTTTGCGCTCTTTAAACTTTTTGGCACACGCATCGTGTACCTATCGGTCGCAATCGCCGTGCGCCACAAGGTTGTAAATATCCTTGGTAGTGGATTCTAGATACATCGAAAAGCAGGTAGACACAAAATACAAATACGAGGTGGGCGGAATACTGTGATATTTGATCATGCTTGCGGTCTACAGTGTGTCCCAGATTCGCTTAGCTATAAAGGGATCTTGGCTTCTGTTATACCTACACCAAAGTTTAAATGGGGAGGGTTGTAAAGGAAACTTAGTGCTTTCAATAGCCAGCTTCAGATTTACGATCGGGCAATTGGTTTTTAAAATATCATCGAAAAATCTAAAATGGCGGAATTTGTTTTTTGTCAGTAAATCCAAAACTGTCAATTTGACAGCTGTCAAAATGTGACATTTTTTCAAAAAATACGATAGCATGTATGACATGTCTCAATCGTCTTTTGTTTTCCAGCAACCCGCCTCATTTTTCTTATTGCCGCCATATTGAATTTTTTGATTTTTGAAAAGAGTGTAAAATTTCCAGTCTAGTGATGTATCACAAGTGCATAAAGGATTGCAGTACCACCGAAATATCATCATACGTAATGTTATATATTAGTTTTTTCCATGATTTATTTATCAAAAAATAATATTAATGAGTAAGGCATAAAAACACATAAACGCCATGAATTTTCAATAGAATATTAACGTTAATATACCTGTAGACTTCTCAACATGTCAAATGTTTTGGGACAAATTCCCAACTATGTGTTAAAAAAACAATTCAGAAAAATCGTCGTAAAGTTATTTTACACTTGAACAAACAAATATTTTACAAAATTGTAATGTAATGTAAAATCTACTTATTATGTAAGTGGGTATTAATTTACAGATTTGCATCCAGACATTTTTGACAATTGGTGACAGTTTAGGTCTATTTAATATCATTAACACGCAAAAAGAAGGTGTTACACAAGGACCAGTCGATCTAGACGTTACCACCCGCTAGCTTTTTCCAGGATATATTATAAATGTCCGCATGTTTCCACACCTAAGCTATGCAGTAGGTTATCTTCCAAAACAAAGAAATTAGTGATGATGGATCCCTCGAGTACCAAGAATTCCGGACGTAAACTCCCCCACTCTCGGAATGTCTGGGTGGAGGGTGGGCTCGAGGGATAAAAGATAAAAGAAGATAAAATTTGTTTCACGAATATCTGCGGGATTAACAGCAACATTGATGCTGTTCATCACTACCTGCAATCCACTCGGTCCGCGATGCTTTTCTTGGCAGAGACAAAAATCTCAGGAGTCTGCACTGATTAACCATCTTAGCTTCTCAAATTACCAGTTGCACTCCAATCTGAGAAGGAACGAGGGAGTTGTGGCTTTTGTCCGCAGCAGTCTTTTCTGCTCCAGAAATGTTTCTTTTGAATCGGACCGGAAGGACCTTCTGTGCCTTCGCCTCAACTCCAAAACATCACCCAAATTTATTTGCTGCCTTTATCGCTCTCCCTCGGACCATAATTGGGATGACCTGCTTGAATACCTCGCCGTCAAGATCGACTTCCTGAACATCAATCACCCCGCTTCAGAGGTAGTACATCTCGGTGATTTCAATGTCCTTAATGAGCTTTGGCTGGGCTCAAACAAGACCGATGCAGTAGGTCGTGCAGCAACTTCTCACAGTAGCCTTCCACCACTTACGTGTTAGGATGGAACGATTGTATCCGACTCAAAAGCCAAGGCGGAAGGACTTGCCAAGATCTTTGCTGCAAATTCCACCATGGACGTCCCCCCAAAGCCCAAGTGCCGTCAATTCAAAGGGTTTGCTACAGAATGCGGCAGGTAACATTGATTAACTTGATTCCTGCCATTGTACTGAAGAGGTGTGCAGCGCAACTTGCTCCAGTTATTTCGCGTCTCTTCTAGATATCTTATACATCCGCCACCTTCCCAGAACACTGGAAATTTGCTCATGTCCAACCCATACCAAAAAAGGGATCTAAGACCGACCACTTTCTGTTATAAGTAAGGTGATGGAGAGGTGCATAAATCTCGAGCTTCTGGACTACCTCGAACGTCACAACTTGATTAGCGACAGGCAGTATGGCTTCCCGTTTCCGGCACCAGCGATCCACAGGGGCCTCCTAGCTTACGTCATGTAATTGTGGAGTAAACTCATTCAGTCGTTGCTATTGACATCACCAAAGCGTTTGGTCAGCTGTGGCACACTGCCCTCTTAAGCAAACCTCCATCCTATGGCCTCGCAGAAAAGCTTTGCAGATGGGTGGCTGACTTTATCTCTGACCGCAAGATATCCGTCGTAATTGACGGGTTCTCCATCCCACAACGTCTACGCGGGTGTTCCGACACTGTTCCTCTTACGTATCAACGACCTCCTTTCCTGCACGATCAACCCAATCCATAGCTTTGCTGCTGACCGCACCCTATTTCCAGGAATTGAGAGCGACAAGCCGATCTCTGCCGCTGAGCTGGAAAACAGAAGACGAGCGACGACTTCCTCTCTGACGAGAGACTTGGATGTTATCACTGCTTGGGAACGCAATAATCTTGTACAGTTTAATGCTTCCAAAACACAGTACTATACCTTGAAGAACAAAAAGGATCCCAGCGCTCATTCGGTTTAGATGGATGCCCAAGTTTTGCCAAAAATCCGTTCATTTCGGCTGGTCTGAGTCCAGATCACCGAGGACTTGATCTGACACGAATACAACTCTTCAATAGCGGCAGCTGCGGGGAAAAAGCTAGGCTATTTATTTAGGGCTAAGAAGTACTTTTCTCCACATGACCTTCTCACTCTATACAAGGCCCAGATGAGGCCTAGTCTCGAGTAATGCTCACACGTTTGGGGTGCTGCCGCCCCAACTACATTTTTTTTTTATACTCCAACTACCACGAAGGCCTAAGGCCTAAGCACCCATTGGGTACCGTGGGGCTATGGGGGATACATGGGAAAGGGGGGACGCCACACGGACTCTGGCGAGGGAACACGTGTGCATGCAACATGCACACATTCTGGCTCCGCCTACGAGAACCGCCGGGTGGTACCTCCGCGTTCGACAGTCAGAGACCATCTACCACCTACGGACAATCACAACATCCATGGCCAAGAGAAACATTTCTCCTGGGACGGGACTCGAACCCGCACAGCGCACGGCGGCTGATCAGGAGACCGAAGGCTCTACTACTGCGGCCACCGCTGCTGCCTAAAACAAACACACAACATCCATGGCGAAGGCGAGATTCGAACTCGCGGCCCGGCCGGCCGGCTGATCAGTAGCACGACACTCTGACCCACGCGGCCAACCGAGGTCGTACATTATTTATGCTCGATGCTGTCCAGAGGCGGTCCGACTGATCGATGACTCTCGTCTAGCAGACAGTCTTGGGACCCTTTCGCGCGGCGGGCCGTCGGCGATCTAGCTCTTTTCTACCGCTACACCAAAGAGCTTTGCTCCTCAGAGGTCTCTTCCATGATGCCGCCTCGCGATGTGCCTGTCAGACAGACCCGTCTGACTTTGGTATCCCATACTAACCGTGTCAATCTTCGTACATCCAGAACTGGCCGATACGACCGCTCCTTTGTCCCGAGGGTGTCGAGATTGTGGAACAATCTACAAGAGGAAGCTTTTCTCAGTTCTACTAACTTTAGGCAGTTCAAAAATCGTATTAACAAAATTTCTTTGGGATCATCATAGCAGCCGCGGTGTCGCGGCATTTAGGCTTCTGCCTGCGCGGCTGCTTCGGTATAAAAATATAGTGTATTTCTGTTAATGTTTCTAACTGTGCTCACAATTCTTTGTGTCAGGATTTCTATGGTCGCGGAAGAATCAAATTCATAGACCTCATTCTTTGTGTGATCCCAGAGGTAGAAGTCCAAGGGTGAAAGGTCTGGGGATCTAGGAGGCCAAGATATTACACCATTTTATGAAATTAGTCTTTCATCAAACTGCTCTGTTAAGAAGTTCCTGACTTGAATGGTGTTGTGAGTCGGATATCCATCCTGTTGAAACCAAGTTCTTCTAAACTCATCTTCGGTTAGACTAGCTTGTAACGCCGGCACAACCTGGTTTGGCAAAAGCTCTAGGTACTTCGGTCCGTTTAGGTTGTAGTCAAACAAAAATGGTCCTAGAAGTCGATTGCCTGAAATGATTAATACCTAATTTCAAATAGGTGCCGTGCCCAGTTGTAAGTTAAAATCAATTATTTATCAATGACCCCCACACCAAACGTTAGTTCCAAATATGGTCTGTAGACATGATTTACAAAATCGGGATTGTCAGTAGACTTCCTAGTATACCACACATAAGCGCATTCGCCTTGGAAAATCAGTTTTCTCAAGTTCTTGAACTATTGTAGATTTGTATGGATGGTACTTATTCTTTTTTAACACTTTCTGCACTGTTGATTTTGACACACCAATTTCTCGATCTGTAGTTCTTACTGATGCACTAGGGATTTCGTTGAAAGCTTGTAAAATGTTTCTCTCGCGATTTTCATTTTCAATATTGTATCCGCTTCTAGGTTGTTTGAAGGCCCCCAAGGTTTATTAAATTAACTACTATCTTTCTGAATTGGGCTCTTTGAGGCTGCCATCGTTTGGGGTACATCTCCAAGTACCTTGCTGATGTCGGCGTTTCTGTGTGACTGCAACTACAGTGCTAACATGTCAAACTTTTCTTTATTTGACTAGTGACTACCGGCCATTTTCAGCAGGTTTTGACGTTTTGACAACTTTTTTTGTCAGATTTATGATTTCAATGAGTGAAAGTCAAAGTCAAAGTCAGAGCCTCCTTAGATGAAAAAAATGCGTTACCTATTAATTTTATTTTCTGACAAATAAATCATGGCCTCCTTAGAGGCTCCAATTTTTTATGCACTTGTGAAAAAGTTAAGGCAGGTTGCGGGAAAACAAAAGACGATTGAGACATGTCATACATACTATCATATTTGCCTTAAAAAATGTCCTAATAATGTCACTTTTCGACAGCTGTCAAATTAACCGTTTCGGATTTACTGGCAAAAAACAAAAATCGACATTTTCGGTTTTACGTCGATATTTCCAAAACCATTAGACCGATCGTAAATCTGAAGCCAGCTGTCGAATGCACTAAGTTTCCTCTAGAACATTCCCCGTTTAATCCTTGCTGTAGGTATAACAGGAGCCGAGATCCCTGTATAGAGAAGCGAATCTGGGACACACTGTAAAGTGTATGAGTATGTTTCAAGAGCTGTTATAATCAGGTATCAAACATTGTTGACGAACAATTTTATACCCCCCTAGAAATAAGGCTATCATGTGCAGACACACTCATTGCTCTGTGAAAAAATATTCCATGAAAATTTCAAATAGTGCACTAATGTTTCTGACAAGGTATCTTTTTGTTGTCATTTTACTGCATGGAAATTGTTTTGAAGTCATGTGGAGTATAGAGTCAATTTAACTTGACAGCATTTTTAGGTACTGTACATTATCAATTTCCACTTGCCTTATACCGTAGACTATATGAAGATTTATCTTCCCAATATTGAATTTCAAGAATATTTGTTTTATTTTAGATTGTTACTATCAGTGGCATAGAAATTTACATCATCCTGTGCCTTAAAAGAGAGACATTTTAGAGCATATGTTTATAGGAATTTATTTTAGATGTACATTCTGTGCTAGTAAATTTATGTAGCTTGAATATTCCTAATTCTATAATTTTTTTTCTAGGACTATTATACAGCCTTGAAAGACTTTGATGTAGACTCGTCATTATTTGCTGTCTTTGATGGACATGGGGGCCACGAAGTGGCCAAGTATTGTTCAGAGAATTTAGCACAGTTCCTTAAAGAACATCCAGCATATAAAGAAGGAAATATTGAAAAGGCTCTAGTTGAAGGTTTCTTGGATTTTGATGAACTGTTTGTCAAACCAGAGGTTGTTGAAACTTTAAAGGTAAGATTCCATATGTTTTCATTCTTAATAACTGTTTGGTACGGGGTGGGCCATTGAGTCGAGCGGATTTTAAAAAATCATAGAAAAAAACTACAAACAATAGGGAAGATAATTTATATTTTTGAAAAAGTAGACACATGGGAATTTTATTTTAACATCATTGAGATGTGAGCCATCAAGACGTACGCACTCCGCGAATCTAATAATAATAATGTGTGGTATTTAGATGCGAAGGTACCTGGGTTTTCAGTAGGAGGTCTAATTTAACTGTCAGGTCGTTATCTGTCCGCTGCTGGGCTTCGATGATCATCGTCAATCTTTCGATGGTCTTCTTATCATCGTCCTTTTTTGAAAGCTCCTGTCGAACCATCTCCAATTCCTCTCTCAACTTCTCTATCGTCTGTTCCCTCGACTCCTTCTCGACGGCCACGGTGGAAGCGCCATTTTCTGACCCACTTAGGTCAGTTTCCATATTAAATTCTCAGTTATCTCGCTTTTCGTCTTAAAAATGTGCAGGATTGAAATTACGGCATAGCTGCTATCAGTGCCCTATCCAGGGCGATAAGCAATGCTGTTTTGAAATTCGTATGTCTTTCTGGTCCACCCTGTATCTTGGCAACCATACTTGACATACTGACCTATAAAATGTTATCCAAGAGTAAAGTTCCTATATATTCTATTTGTCAAACAATGGCTATGGATTTTGTGATTTTCCATAGGTGGTACATGGTCTCTGACTGTCGAACGCGGAGGTACCACCCGGCGGATCTCTAAGGCTGGGCCAGAATGTGTGCATCTTGCATGCACACATGTTCCCTCGCTAGAGTCCGTGTGGCGTCCCCTCCCTTTTCCCCTGAATCCCCCATAGCCCCACGGTACCCAATGTGTGTTTAGGCATTTGGCCTTTGTGGTGGTTCAAGTATATAAAAAAAACATACCTTGGGGCCATATGCGCAGTCTTTTCTATTTGCCTTCTTGGTATGGCCTCCATGTTCTTCCAGTTTTTCCCTTCCTTTATGAAGGCAAAAAGGAACCTAATTTTTCGCATACAAGACTAACTTGGATTTTTGCTGTTTACTCTTTGGAATATAAATACTATAAGTTTTATTATTTCATAGTAGTAATAGTAGTAGTAGTAGTATTAGTAGTAGTTGTAGTAGTAGTAGTAGTAGTATGTCTTTATTAATTGATCACAGTTACATTCTGAGTTACAAGTGGAGATCTGGAGATCAAATATGTATATACATAATAAATTATAGATAACTCAGTAAAGTCAGTATGAAACCAATGAAGTTGATTTCCTCAATGCAATTTGTTATGAAGATGTTAATTAACTACAAGACGTATATAACACAACAAAATTAAAATTATAATTATATTCAGGAATGGGTGAAGCAGAGAAAAGAAAAAGATCAAAGCAAAAAAGACAAATACTTGGAGTCCATGGAACGCAAGATGCTAGAACGTTTGCGTAATTCCAAAGGGAAGAAAGATAAAAATGCAGAAAACAATACAGAAGAAACTGGCAATGCAGACAGTTTATGTAAAGATCTATTAGAGGATTACAAAAATGCTAAAGGCAAGGGTTCTCCAAACAAATGTGAAGCTTCAAGTGAGGCAGCTACATCAAGCAACTGTAAAAATGGAGATAGTGGCGATGAGGAGGAAAATATAGATAGTTTGTTTGAAGAGGCGCACATGCCAATCGAGAAGGTTTTGGAGAAGTATAAGAGTGGGAAGGATGGATCTGCGAAGGAGTGTACTTCAGATGATGCAGTGGCATCTTCATCTTCGTCTGCAGTTGCTTGTTGTAGTAGCACAGGAAGCAGTTCAATTAAAGGTACAGAAGCATTTCCAGTTTTTGAAGTTTATTTATTTGAATGGTCGGCCGTTGCTGCGGTTAATGTGCTATTCTGGAATTTTAATTTTCGATTGCGAGTTTGAGCATGTTGAGAGGTAGTAATTTGGATTTGCTGTCTGAAATTCAAGCATATAATCTTCTGCATTTGGTTTCAACAAGACGACGTGGCGCTACTTGCTTGCCAAACCACGGCTTTACTACGACAAATTACCGACTACGTAATGTGATTTGGGAACCCTAGACTTTTGCTTTGGGGCTATGTCTACATGGATAAGAGAGTATCGTCAAAGAATTTTATCAAAAATCAGAATTCCAAAATAATATTTTAAAAGCAATGTCATCGTTGTATCTTTGGTTTAATAATAAATATAACCCGATACAGTTTTCATTCTTTATCACTACGATTTTTGGCAATTTCAGCATCTGACAGTGGTAGATCAGGTAATAGAAGTTCTGAAGCTGAGGCCAAAACTACAAATGGAGAACACACAGAAAGCAATGCTGGAACTAGTGAAGTTGATGGTGTCAGCAGTTCTTGTGGTGAAACCAGTGGTCCAGCAAGAGGTATAAATCATATAGTCAAAGTTTACAAGTTTGGTAGAGTTGTAATGTTTGTCCTTAACTACCCAAGAAACAATTAAAAATAAATTTTATCAATTGCAACTGTCTTTGTTTGCATAAACTTGTGATGTCAGACGACCTCACAACCAAACGTTCAAACATGTTGAAAAGGCTTACCTAGCTTTGTTATCCAACTTCTTGTTTAGAAAACAAATAAAGAATTGGGTAAACAGACCCTCTTGAGTGAATAGTAATTAATTTGTTTGCTTCACCTTATCCATAATATCTTTTGTTATTGCTAGACAAGAAAGAAAATGCTTGTACCTCGAATGGCGAAATTCCATCAGCAAAAGCGTCTGCAGACTGCTCTTGTTCAACAGAATCGAAGACTTCAGTATCAAGAGGACCTGGAAAACGGCCGTTGAAACTGAAAGAGCCGTTAATAGATGGCTCTGATGACAGCGATGATGATTCGGAAGATGAAGGGGATGAAACATTCGTCGGGCCAGATGGTGAGTATGAAAAAATGATGAAACTGCAACATTCAAGTTACAAAAGACGTTGCATAGATGGATGTTGAACCCATGACCGACCGCTTTCTCGCTGAACATGTTATTTACGTAAAAATATACAGAGCATTAAAAAAGAATGGATAGGTCGAACTATCAAGAAAAATACGTTTCCTATAAAATAAGTTTTTTTTATATCGAAGCTGCCGCGCTGGCAGCAGCCTAAATGTCAGGACACCGCTGCTGTGAGGATCTCAAAGAAATTTTACTCCGATTTTTGAACTGCCTAAGGTTAGTAGAACGGGGAAAAGCTTCCTCTTGTAGATTGTTCCACAATCTCGACACCCTCGGGACAAAGCGACGGTCGTATCAGCCAGTTCTCGATGTACGAAGTGGGAGGCCAAAATCATTCGGGTCTGTCTGGCAGGCATATCGCGCGAAGGCATCATGGAGGAGAGCTCGGAGGAGCAACGCTTGTTGGTGTAGCGGTAGAAGAGAGCTAGATCGCCGGTGCGAAAGGGTTCCGAGACTAACTGTTAGAGAAGAGTCATCGATCAGCCGGACAGCCCTGCTCTGAACAGCATCGAGCATAAATAATGTAGTCGGGGCGGCAACACACCAGACAATACTTGAGGCTAGGCCTTATCTGGGCCTTATATAGAATGAGAAGGTCATGCGGAGCGAAGTATTTCTTAGCCCCAAATAAATAGCCTAGCTTTTCCCCAGCAGCTGCCAATAGACGAGATGTGATTGTGCCAGATCAAGTCCTCGGTGATCTGGACTCCGACCAGCCTACACGAACGGCTCTTTGGCAGATCTCGGCCGTCCATCGAAACCGGATGAGCGCTAGGACGCTTTTTGTTCATCAAGGTGCAGTATTGTGTTTTGGAAGCAGTAAATTGTAGAAGATTGTTGCGACCCCAAGCAGTGATAACCTTCCAGTTCTCTCGTCAGAGAGGAGTCGTCGCTAGTCTTGTTTTTTCCAACTCAGCGGCAGAGATCGGCTTGTTGCTCTGAATTCCTGCATGTAGAGTGCTGTCATCAACAAAGCTATGAATTGGGTTGAGAGTACAGGAAAGAAGGTCGTTGATATGTAAGAGGAACAGTGTCGGATCCAAGACCGATCCCTGGGGAATACTCGCCTTGACGCTGTGGGATGAATAGGAAAACCAGTCAATTACGAAGGAAATATTGCGACAGAGATAAAGTCAGCCACCCATCCGCAGAGCTTCTCTGGGAGGTCACAGGAGGGAAGTTTGAATAAGAGGGCAGCGTGCCACATCTTATCGAACGATTTTGTGATATCAAGAGCAGTGACATGAGCCTTACCATAAGACTGGAATTTATGCATCTCTCCATCACCTTACTTATATCATAAAGCAGAGCTATAGGCCTGTAGTTGTAAGGGTCGATATTAGATCCTTTTTTGGGACGGGTTGGACATGAGTAAATTTCCAGTTTTCTGGGAAGGTGCCGGATTCATAAGATATCTGAAGGAGACGCGAAAAAACTGGAGCAAGCTCCGCTGCTCACCTCTTCAATACAATGACAGGAATAAAGTCCGAACCAGAAGCTTTGTAGATATTGAGTGACAAGAGTACTTGTATTACGGTCTTATGCCTGAACGTTACTTCCCGCATAGTCTGAGGAACTCTTTGAATCGACGGCACTTGGGCGTTGGGGGGACGTCCGTGGTGGAGTTGGCAGCAAAGATCTTGGCTAGCACTTCCGCATTGGCCTTTGAGTCGAATACAATAGTTCCATCCTGACACGTATGTGGTTGGAGGCTTACTCTGTGAGAAGTTCCTTTCAATCTGCTTGGCCAGCATCCAGAAATACCGACTGCCATTGCGCTGCGACATTATAATGTTGTAGAACAAAGTTGTAAGATTTGAAAAAAATCATAAAGACAAACATGTCTAATAAAGTTGTCATGTTTGAAAAAATTCATATAATGGTGACCCTGAATATGATCTTCAGGCTCATTCGATGGTGAAAACAGTTTCCTTAAATGGTAACCCTTATTTTGGACACTAGAAATAAAAAGAGCAAGAACATTTATGTTCTAGTATGTCTATGACCATCAAGGTTATTTGAGGATAAAAAAAATGTTTAACGGGAAACATCTACTTTCAAATTCTTAAATTCAAATTGCGGACAATTTTAAGTTCAAGTATGGTATATCATTACCAATGAACCTGACCATGAGTTTCAAGGTCATTTTGCATTGCTTCCTTCGAAACCAGTCTGCTTCACACTAATGCGAAACGAAAAACCTATACTTTACACTACTTCCACGAGAGAGAAGTCGCGGGTTTAGTCTAATTATTACTCAAATGCAATATTTTTTTAGCGAGTTCTGATGATGACGATGACGAAGCAATGGAAGATGAAGCGTCTGGAGAGAGCTCCGAAGCTGATGATGAAGATGAAGATGATGATGAGGAGGAGGAATTAGATGAGGAAGACGAAGAAGATCTTGAAGAGTGGAAGGTAAATACAATCCTCTACATTGGATGTCACTAAAATTAGCGGCCTACTATTATTTGATACCAACTCCAGAAGAACGAAAGGTCAATATCGTAGGAATTTAGTTTGGATTTTTGAATGTCCGATACCTGGGCGCCACTTGTGCGTCTCATCGCTAGACGGCACCACCAATACTACTTTTGGAATTTCCGAGCCTGTTCTTGCTGCTTCTGGCAACCCATCTCGCGCCTCTATTTTTCTGGTACCTCTGCAAAATAATTTTCCATTTTTGGTGAACCAAAAGAAGAAAATAATCAGTGAGAATTTAGAAATATGTTTCCGCAATAATATTTATTTATAAAAGCTAAGATTGAGACATGATTACATCGTATTACACACCACTATTCTAACATCAGACTGTATAGAGTGTTGCCTATGTGTGGAAATTCTATTGGCGCTAATATTACTGATTATAGAGAATTCTATAAAAAATATATTTACAATTTTAGGTTATGTACTGTAATTACAACATGTACCTTATTTCACGAGTATCCATCACGGCAGAATGACAGCTGATTATCTAGTAATATCTCAAAATTCCCCATATCGGCACAGGACATAATTCTGGCGGATCCGTCAACGCCAGGTAGACAGAGTTTTGGTTTATTGTATGCTACAGATTCACTGTGTACTTGCTAACAGCTCTTTTATTTAGAGAAGTGAATTTGTATAGAAAAAACTAAACGCCACAAACAAGTTTTACTAGATTTATACCCGACCCATTATTGCCAACGTTGCAGACTAACACAAAAATGTCACTTGCTGATCAGCTGTTCACCTCAGTAGACGTCAAAGCCTAATGGATACTCGTGAAATAGGGCCTAACGTTGAAAGAATACCTTTTCAAAGAGATAAAATATTTGTTGAAATGAGATCTTCCACCACCTACTGAAGTGCAAAAGTCTGCTAAAATTTGATAAAATGGGGATAGTGTTAGAGAAATTATATTTATATGGATAGATCGGTAGACTAGATATAAATAGTTGTCTCATCCTATTATGTGTGTTTGTAGAGTTCTTGAGTTTTCTAGAAAGTGATCTTCACATGTTACTAGTGTATATAAGGCAGTGTGGAGTTGTAGGTAAAGGTTAACTAAGCTTTTTGAGTTTTTGAGCGAACAGAACATAAAAAGGAGAGAACTATTTAATTTCAAGAAGATGTCATTTGTGACAGTATTATTCTTGCAGCAAATGCTGGAATATGAAGAAAAGCCTGGTGTAGACAGCGGCACAACGGCAACGTGCGCCATCTTACGTGGCAACGATCTGTACATGGCACATGCCGGGGATTCCCGCGCTGTTCTAGCACGAAGAGACGGCGTCGCTGAGGATATCACGCTGGACCACAAGCCGACGGATCAACCAGAGTTAGATAGAATTACAAAAGCTGGTGGGAAAGTCTGCTCGGAAGGAAGGATCAATGGGGGTTTGAATCTGTCCAGGGCCTTCGGGGATCATAAACATAAGCAGAATGAGGAGTTGAGTAACAGGTGAATATCTGCAAAGGTGGAAGTAGAATGTAGAAAAATATACAAATTCCGGTGTTTGACTTAATATTAGTACAGAGATAGGAACTCAGTTCAGCAGTATTTTACTTTTTCATGTTTGTATCTCAGAAAGGTTGATTAAAAAAAAGTGTAGTGTATTTCTGCAGGCAATAAATGGTAAATAGATATAGTTGTAGCCACCGTTCTTGGCGGTTACGTCATCAACGCCATATGAAATAAGTAAACAGATCGAATCTCTGTACGATGAGCGGAACACTGCGCAGACTAATCTTCAGCGCATCTGCTATACTCTCCAGTACGCATGAAGTGGGTAAGAGGGGACCGCTGTTTTCATTCCCTTCCTGGAAATACTCTAATAAATTTAGCACAAGCTGTCGGCCTTCTCCATTGATCGTATTTCCGGGCATTGTACAATTTTGTATTGAAGATTGATAACAAGTCAACTCGAATTGCACGCCGATGTCAAGTAAGTTATCACTCTGACAAATATTATTGAAGGGCACTCATACCCAACGATAAAGTTTTTGAGATGGAGACACACAACTAAAAAACGTATGTCTTTGAGCTTACCGAACAAACGTTCACGCACAGAACTACAACTATAGATCACATGATTCTTATTGAACTTTAAACTATAACAAGATTACATATGTTAATCTAAAGTAGATGTTCTGTAGAACTAGCTAAGGTTTATTCATTAGATGTTTTTAAGTTCACGATGGAATATTTTTAAATTGGTGATTCTTTTGATAGCATCAGGAAGGCAAATGTAAATTTTCAGTCACTTATAAGTTATTGATTCTTTCACAAATGTTGATTCAGGTACTGTTAATTTAAAAATATTGTTCTTGTTTGATCTCCTAACTTAAGCTTATTCTTTCGGCAATTTATTTTTAAAAATGAAAGTTGATGTTTCTGAAATGCATAATGTCATTATTTAACGATTTAGAAAAGTAGGCCTGCATGTAGTTCTAGGATTGGTTCTGATTTATTTGTTCATTGTAGGTTTATTTAGCATCAATGATACAATATCAACATTACATACATACATAGTATATCACAAAATATTTTGCCTTCAAGTATGCATATTTTTATAGAAAATTTCACTACTATGAATTTTGGATTTCCATGATATATTTTTTCAATTCCCCTTTGAACATTTTCAAACTGGAGCACATCTTGATATGATTACTTAATGTATTAAATTCATACAATCTTTTTTGGATTACTTGTTTGTTATATTGTGACTGCAATTTGCTAAATGAAAGTCTATACTTGCTTTAGTAGAATAACTAAGATACTCACTATTAAGTTCAATATAGTTTCCTAAAAGAGTTGGTAGAAGATGATTTTTTAACTATAAGAATGAGAACCAAGTAGGTTATGAAATGTTTGATAATTAACCATTATAGCTCTGTCAGCATATGAAATTTATTCTGGTATATATATTTTTATTTAAAATGATTCTCATAGCTTTAATTTGTAATACTTATTTTTAAAACAGTTTCATTTGCATTGAACAAAAGAGTTGAACAATATAACAAATGAGGGAAAATGATGTACACATTTTTTTTAATAAACACTTAGGCCAATAATAGATCGTCTATGTAGTATAAGCACCTTTTTCAAGCAATTTTGAGTACAGACAAAAGGGGGTGATGTACCCAATCTACTTCCAAATATATAATACATACTTATAGGAAATTTTAGCCAGTTCAGTAACCAATTATTCTACATGATTGGTAAAATCTAATTTGTTATCAATGGTCAATACTAAAAACCTAATGGCGTCTGTTTTATGAAGCAATTCAATATTTAAATTCATTGAATCAAGGACGAATTTAAAAGCCATAATTTTGTCTTGTTTACATTAAAAGTTAAGTAATTGCCACCGTTTTTTGATTGCTTGTATATGACTTTACATTTTTGTCTTAATTTCATTTGTATATGTCTTGCCAAACTATTGTTGTATCGTCACCAAAAACTATAAATATACGATTTATGTTTAAATTTATTGTTGATATACACTAAAATAGGATTAGTCCCAGTTCTGATGTTTGAGATACCACTGCACTTATTTTTAATTTGACATATAATCTAATCAATAATACTAAAACTATTCAGGACAGCGTTTAATATAGAAACTCGTTGAACACTTCGCCAATGGATTTTTTGTTTGTTTCAGGGAGCAGATGGTAACAGTATTACCAGACATCAAAAAAATTACCATAGATCCTGCTCTACACGACTTCATCATATTGGCTTCAGATGGTATCTGGAATTCAATGTCTAGTCAAGAAGTAGTGGATTACTTCAAGAAAAGGATAGGCAGTTGTGATAATATTTCAAACATCTGTGAAGAGGTACGTGAATTTGCACTTTTATTTTGGGTTTCCTTGAAGCTATTAACTAGAAGATATCCAATCCAATTAAAAGCCTCCAATCACTTATTCTTTCAACTATACAGATATTCATGAACTGTGATTTACGAACTGATATTTCTAAATCACGAATCACGACTGTTACAAAATACCATGGAGAAGCGTGAATGTGATCACGACTTCAGGAATCAGCAGCGCTAGCCGCTAATGCCGAAAATCGTAAACCACTGAAGATTAACATGACCCGCAGTGGCGGATCCAGGGACGGTGTCCTGGGAGTTCGGAACCTCTCGAACAGAAATATCCGAGTTGTGGCAATTGTACCAACATATTGACGATTGCTTCGCTGTATGTATTATGTGCAAATGCAAACTTTCATACAAAACTTGTACTACTAATTAGAAAAAACATATTTGGTCAACCTCGCCTGTATAAGCTGAGTGATGGTATCTTTTTAGATTTTGCTTTTATCCTACGTCATGGAGTGATTTTAATCTAATGTGGAGTTTTCAAAACCGAAAATTGTCGATTTTGAGATAATCATGTATTATAATGTCCACTAGAAAAAACCATTTTCTCATTTGCGAATGTCTCTTTTGGCATTTTTGTCTCAGTGTAATGCTTTTTTGAATATCCTTATTTTGGTATTAGTTTTAATATTTTTTTGGAATTATTCTAACTTGTCTGCATTTTTTCATCATTTTGGGTGTCACAAAACTACTTAATTGCGGTATCAGGGTATTAGTTTAGCCATACTCGTTATTCGAAAGTCGTGATCACGTCAAGCTCTTCAATCCAAAAATAATGATAATGTCTGATAGTGTCGACCACCTATAGGTGTCAGCTTTGCTACCTCTTGGACTGTTGCCCCAGGTTATGGGATCTGTCATTGAGAAATTCTGAAAATATGGAATCTTAGGAATATTCAGGAGGGAGATTCAGAGGTGATCTTTTTCTTGAAAGGTTGATGTTTAAAAATAATTTAAAAGGAAAATGGCTGTTTTTGTTTCTTGTAATCGAGGCAATTTAGCAGAAGTGATTGTTATAATATTCAATATTCAAATATTTGGTAAAATCGTGTTAAAAGGGTCGTACCAGGGAAAAAGTGCAGCATCTATTTTTTATTACTTTAAAATCATCTTTTTATTGCTAAAAATCCGGAAAAGAAGCAATTTTGTATATTTTCATCAAATTTTCATTCAAGCGTCTCTGACTAATATCATGAAACAATAGGGTTGTCTCAAAAATAAGATTCCCAATGCTGTATCCTTGCCGCGCGTGATGCTAGGCGAAATCTGACACCACCGTCGTGTTTGTCGTGGTGGCAGAAAAGACCAAAAGTCTATCTCAGATTATTTCAAATGGTTAAAAATCATTTGTGTCTTATATCTGTGCTACTCAAGCGGAATTTTTGAAGGCTCGGCAAGTCTTGCCAGAAATAAGAAAGGCAGATAAAGTTCAAAAAATAACGTTCTCAAATGGACATTAGTTGTTAACTTATATTTTCATTTTAATGTTCTAATTACTTCATTAGCATCAGTGGTTGATATGTTGTATAAAAGATAGGTAATCTGAATTTTGTTCAGCCTTTGCAACTAACAGCATTTGATTTTTAATAACTTTGTTTTGTCCTTGAACTAAACCACGATCGTATCCAGGCATCCAGTTATACAACCTTCTGCTTACGGTGGTGCCTCGTCTATCTCGTTCTCGACCATTCACTCACTACTAGTTCTCTTGTATCATCGAGATCCTGTAATACCAGTCATTTGAGATGGACAAGTGAACGAGTTTTTCGAGGAATGATGAACTAGTTCACTAAGTTCAGTCACAAGAATTATTCGTTTGAAATAGTTCTAACGCTCAAGTATCACTAAACTGGTGGCTATCTGTCTTCGTGAAGTTATGTAAAAAAGCACGAATATCTGGAGTGATTAAATTTTGTTCCAGTTATTCGACGAATGCCTGGCAGGTAATACCTTCTACGACGCAGCAGGCTGCGACAACATGACGATGATAGTCGTCCAGTTCAAACAGGATTCCCGCAAAAGGCCGTCGTCCCCTGCCAACGAGGCGACAGACGACAAACAGACGGCGAAAAAAGCGAGAACGGAAGAAGAGAAACAGCCGGAAGTTGAGTCCACGGTGTAGATGTAGAAAGTCTGCGATTTAGCGGAGTGGGGGAGAGAGAATGAGTGGACTATAAGGGAGAGAATGTTGGAGTCATTGTTTAGAGTGTTGTGGCTTTAGTTATTGAAAAAATGGATCAGAAAAAAGGTGTGCTGAAGCAGTCGTTCTGTTCAAAACTGTTGACTTTATAAAAAACTGTATGGGTTTCAAGAGTAAGATGTTCTAGTTAATATAGGGTAGTGCAGAATGAATGGACGTTTTTGGAGCAAGTAGCATCGATTGAATGAAAAGAAAGAGATAATTGTGCCCCGCAGGAATTTCTCATAGGGGAAACTTTTACATACTTGAACCATCACGCAGGCCCAAGGTCTAAATACTCATGGGTGATACATCCACGTTGGACAGTCTGAATCCGTTTACCATCTACGGACAATCACAAGTCACAACATCCATAGTCAAGACAAAAATTCTCTTTGAGGCGGGATTCGAACCCGCGCAACTCACGGCGAATAATTAGTAGACCCATAGTGTCTATAACGATTATATATCAACCCCCAAAAACTTTTGGTAAGGACCTTCGTGCATTAAAAAGGGCTTTTATCAGCATCAGAAAGACATGAAAACTTGTTCTAACAATAAAAATTTGTTTATTCAAAGCTAAGTTAACGTTATCAAGCGGGAGGGAATAACTAGAAGCCGGTATGCAGATCAGGAACCAGCTAGAACATACGGCATCGTTAAAAAGACACTCCCAGGGTTATTACGTAAAATACCTATATAATGTCAAAAAATCGATAAAATGGCAATTTGTTGACTAGATTGCTCGTAGTGTGCATATAGTTGATTCCGCGCCTGCAACAAGTGAAAAACCGACTTAATGTAACTTTTCAAGTTACGTAATACCCGTGCCGAAACCAGAGCGACTAACTATAATTTGGCAACCTTCTCTTTTGCAGATGTAGGAGTGAATTTCTTTATTTTACGATACCTTTGTTTTTAGTATTGATACACATTAGGTTGGTTCTCGATTTACTGAACATCCCTTATTTGTAGATCATGTTTTATTAGGTAGTTTCCATTAGAGACTTAAGCGTCGGTCATGAAAGAATGGAAAGAGCACATACAGGGTGATGCAAATGCTATGTGACACGTCTTTGCCTTTCATTCAAATTGCAGAAAATGCCCTTCCATTTCGTCCAACTCTTTACTTTTGCAGGGTGATCAAATAACAACAATAACAGTGGAGTCATTTCTATAACAGTGATTAGGGATATAGTTCAGAAAATATTTTCGCATCCGCTCTGAAAAATGTTCTGATCCGGTCGTATTAAAAAAGGATCCCTTTTAACGAATCTGCATGTTGTCAGGCCTAAAATTGTATAAAAAATAAATAGTTGTAACATATTTTTTAATAGATTCCAAAAATTGTTTTTTTTTTCGCTCTGGACTGGATTTCTTTTTATTTTTTGAGTCATTCCAAACAAAAAAGCATAAATTTGATAGTTGTTGAGATATAAGCAAATTCATATTTTCGACCCAGAAAAACAACATGAATATACAAACAAGTTCCTAAATATCCTTCAAACACCCATTAACAAATCTCAACGCTAGTATTTTCATTGTAAACCTTTGTCTTCAAATGCTAATTGGGCTTAATAATGTTGTTATATAGGGTATCACATGGTAGGCCGTGATTACAAAACCCTAAAAGTTCACATAAACATGTGCCCTAAAAATTCTGGTTCCTAAGATAGTGATGATAGTTAAAAAAAAGGTTGATGAAAAAACAATAGCAAACTTTCACAGAAAGTAAAAGATATGTTGATAACAACAGAACATTCCTGAGCAACGATCAAAGTTAATTTGATCTTACTTTAATGACTGTTTCTAGATTTAATGAACTTTGTTTTTAATTTTTCCTCGAAAACAAATTAACATATGAAGGGATACCAAGAGACAAAAAAGTTGGATCATTGCCTGTTTAATTCGAAAAAAATATAGATTTTCACAAAAAATCAGTGGCGTACATTTTTTTGTCAATATAATTCGTGAGATTGTCCTCCCGTACGCCATTTTTTTGACACTCTGTAAAATTAAAATGAAGATCCACTAAAAGTGGTGCTTTTTGAATAAGATTACGCGGAAACGGGATCAGAATATTTTCCGAACGGATTCGAAATTACTCTCTGGACTAATAGAATTATCATCAGATGGGATTATTTCCCCAATATACTACAAACAGTTTTTAATGTGAAAGTTTACTAACTCAGCACATTTCTAAGTAGAATGGATCTGAACCTTCTACACTGGCCATCAAATATTTAGACCTGTTTTTCTACAAAGCAATGCTCCTACAAAAATTTCTCAAGAGGGAGGCTATGTGCAAATGTAAAAGATGCTTAAAGAAACAGCGGAATAAAAAGAATTTTTATTTATTCCTTTGAAACTGTTAAAATTATCTCAATTTCTGGTACTGGAATGGAATGGAAGTTTCTGTATACAAGGTGCTAATAATTACGTGCTAATATTCCAGGATAATTCCTCAGAAATTTCGTTAATAATACTGTATATGGTTTATATTTGGGGAATCGTATTCTGGAGTATTAGTACATCATTAAGATATGTGCGGAATATTGGCTGTTTCTACTTCATGTAAATCTTCGTACTTTTATACTCGTATGCTTCAAAGATACCTTTTCCTTGATACCGAAATTATAACTTTCATGGTACACATTAGTACCCGAATTTATAGAGACTTTCCGCATTATATTGGACGAACTTTCTGTCCCAAAAATACTGTTGCTGCTTTTTGAATCAACATGGATTTTCTTATCTAGAATGGATAACATTTTTGAACAGAATGACTTCATCATTGATATATAAAAATGCCCAGAATGTGGGGCTGATTGTCAGAATTGCCTTACACTTCAATTGTTTCGAATTTTTTAAGGTGTATGTATGTGTTTTTCGACCAGGTACATGATTTTCAACTTGTTTCTACTTAGTAAGTTAATTTCTTGAATTTTTCTCATTTTTGTGCATATTCTGTTATGCTGTTGTCAAATGAACTGAAAACGTTACATTTTTTCTTTAACAAACAAGGGGACTGCCGATTATTATTAATTATGGTTAATTTATGAGCTCTATTCCATAAAAATAAAGTGTAATAATCACAAGTGAATTGTTTTTCTAAATGCATTTGTTAATAGTGACTCTAGTTTGGTAGAAAAGAATAGGACAAGATTCTTGGTACAAAAATGGTCAGATGATAGTATTAACATTTATAGAGGAGATTAAAAGATATTTGAAAGGTGCTGATTTTTCGGAAGTAGTAATTTTAGAATAGAATTCGAATTCAATGAATGGTAACATAGGGGGCTTAAGATCAACATCATCAAATATGACTACAGTCTGCCCAAATTCAATAGATATATTCCAAAATAATGTTATATAAATCACAACTTAAAGTATTCTATTTACAGATTCATCTTTACTGTTTTCAACTCTGATTTTTTCTCATTTTTGAGTGGCTTTTCTTCCTAGATTACTGTTAGGAGCTCTTTGTCACGGAAATTGTGGTTCCTCAATGGTGCATGTTTCAATGCCGTCTTCAAAAGTATGATATTCAATTATTGGAAGTTGTTTTAAATTGACTCAAAAAGCAGTTCTGAAACACTACCACGTCTTTTTTCACAACAATCTTACCGGACAACGACTCTTATTTTTCTAAGATTCTTCAATACATATGCTTGTGCTTTTGTTATATTGTGGCTAAATCCAGCTATTAAAATATTTCAAAGTTTAACTTGTAATTTACTGGTCTAGTATTTTTATGGAATAGGGGTCTGGAACATTTTGTTAGTGCTGATGTTTGTCTATTATCTTTGTGAGTTCACTTGATATATCAGTCATCAAGCAGTTCATTTTCCAAATTGTTTTTAGATAGATTTTTGAGTTATTATGAGTTATACCATTGATTAACGCATTCTACCTGACACTGTATTTCAGCGCCCAAAAATTATCCGAGATGAAATGACAAATGAGATTTCATGGTATCATCTTTGTGAAGATGTGTCTCTACTCTCCGCAATAATTAGAAATCTGCTATCTAGAAGAGAAACATAGCTGACGACACGGTATCTTATTTCATCTCTAATAATTTTTTTGGACTCCTAAATACTGTATCAGGTTGGCTATCTTCAGGCGGAATAAGTTAATCAGTGGTCATTCACAGTCTTACATGATATGCCACAAGCCTTAATGTAGATCATTGTATATAACTTATTATGCTTTATGAAGTCAAAACATTTTACTAT
Organism: Acanthoscelides obtectus; assembly: GCA_963669975.1. Lineage (NCBI taxonomy): Eukaryota > Metazoa > Arthropoda > Insecta > Coleoptera > Chrysomelidae > Acanthoscelides > Acanthoscelides obtectus. The sequence continues at coordinate 50,739,303 of CAVLJG010000001.1, read as the reverse complement.
TTCAACCGGTATTTTTTGCTGTATGAACGAAAAAATAAAGTTGGATGGAAGACTGATCAGCCTTATATTCAAAATTTTGAATTAGTTCACTCAAATATTTTTGTAAACGAAGTATTTCAAATTTTTAGTTTAAATCTTTCATTTTTTTATCACCCACTCATTTTTATTGTAAAAGATTTTTACCTGTAGTAATAGCAATGTGCCTTCTGTTGAAAACGAATTTTGTACCAATTTGGTTGTATTTGTATGTATGAGTGAAATTAGTTTTTTGGGGTGGTGTGTGATATTCATTGCGTTTTGGCCATTGTATCATATTGTCTAAGTATAATAATTTATTTTATTGTCACAGTTTTTCTTTGTAAGGTATTACCAATAAATTATTTCATAGATTTCTAATTTGCCCTTTTGTCCGAGTAATTCGTCAGTGTTAGACCTGGCTGTAGGACCTTTGCTCTTGATAAACAATTTGATGTTACTTAAAAATCCAAATTTAGTAGGTGCTTAACTAACAGATTATTTGTTTAAAGCTAAGAAGTTCTTTTTTACATAACCTCCTCACTCTGTAGAAGGCACACATATAACACTAAGCCTCTAGTACTGCTACATGCTTCTCTGACCACACTGTCCATACTTCTTGCTGTACAGATGAGGGCGGTCCAACTGATCAGTGACACTTCCCTAACGGACAGTCTCGGAATCTTTCGCACCGAGGGGTGGTGTCGGCGTTGTGGCTCTCTTCCACCACTGTCAGCGGGCTTAGCTCCTCAGAGCTCTCCTCCTTGATGCCGCGCGTTTAGCCTGCCACGTCGAATCGCCAAGCTTCTGCTCGCATCTCAACTCTGACGAATGTCTTACATCCAGAACTGGCCGGTACAATCCCTCCTTTCGTTCTTAGGATGTCGAGATTGAGGAACCTCTACCTGAGGAGACTTTCCCAGTTCTGCCAAGTTGAATGGTCAAAAGATGGGTGAATTTTTGATTTTGGGCGTTTTTACGAAACTCGGCTTTCAAAAAACAATCATGGATTAAAATAAGAAGAAAAATGATGAAAGGTTAAAATACAAGATTTGTATCCAGAAATTCCATGTGTGATCTATAGATCACTGGAAAATATTGAGTAAATTAGAGCACATTGGAATTTAGGTCCACCACTTGAATTATTTCAAAATGATTTGTATAACACAAAACAGGATTGAAATTGAAAATACAACTAGTGAAGAAATGACTGTAATGAATGGAGTTCCACAAGGAACACTACTTGTACCACTTTTTTTAATATATTTGATGAAGCCATCAAGCAGACATACGTATCGCTCGGATTACTTATCCTAATTTTTGCTCGAATCCACTTTCGTTTTTTTGTTATATACCTTTCTCCGAATGATAATTTCCTCTTTGTAGATCCTTTGGTCTTGAAGTACGACAGCAAGCGGCTATAACAGGCCGCGTGATTGTGGTTAGTTGTTGCCTTGAAAATTCGAGGTCTTCTGTCCATTTTATACTACAATATGTAGGTTGACTCTTGTTGTGGACTTCGTGTGCGGAGGTATGGGCATGTGTATCTACTTTTGTAGTTGCATATGTGCATTCATTTCGGGCCTGATGAAGCCAACCAGCAGAAATACGTATCACTGGGGTTACCTATCCTATGTTTTGCTCGAATCCACTTTCCTTCTTTTTGCGGATTTTGCCCATTATTCTCCTATTTTTGTTATATACCTTTCTCCGCCTGATCATTTTCTCTTTCTAGATCTTCTAGCCATTTTATACTACGATGTGTAGGTTGGGTCTTGTTGGCAACTTCGTCATTTTTTTTCCTCTCCATCTTCGTTTCCTCAGGTTACACCCGTATCGGGATGTATGGGCATGTGTATCTACTTTTGTAGTTGCATATGTGCATTCATTTCGGGCCTGATGAAGCCAACAAGCAGAAATACGTATCGCTCCGGTTACGTATCCTATTTTTTCCTCGAATTCACTTTCCTTCTTTTTGCGGATTTTATCCATTATTTTTCTATCTAATAATATTCGTAACTTTAAGAGGTGATTCCTTGCATTATTCTAACCAAAAAATTTCATTATAACCTATGTCCGAAAATCAACCATTTCGGAGCAAAGAAATGCTCAACTTATTTCTTTTTCGTCATGAAATAAATTAGTTTTACACCTTAATAATTTAAATTCATATGCCTAATAGCGTAAAGTGTATCAATACATATATTTGTTAATTAACTGTCTCGTAACAAAATAATTGTCTTGCTTATTAAATTCAATTTTCCAAAGAAAAACAGACAAACAAAATCCCTCACACAACTGGCAACATCGTACTCCGCCTGCACTGCTTGTATCATCGCGTGTTGCCCCGGATCGACTTCGTATCGGTAGGCAAAAAAATAAATACATCGGGAAAAAATTATTTTAGTTTATTTAGTTTCTCTCACATTTTACTATTCAGTATGTATTACTGTATCCGCGCGTGCATTTTGATACGAAAAAGATGTTTTCGGTATGCGATGAGTAACACGATATGCTTATTATTTACGGAGAGGCTCATTGCAATTCTGAAGAGGCTAGGCGCATTTACGAAGAGGGTTTTCCTGATCGAAGGCTACCAGCCAGAAGAACATTCGTAAAAGTATCCCAAAGACTTCTGGACCCAGGGAGCCTAGTGCCAAATTTTAACAATCACGGAAGAAATTGTGAAGTTGGAGTGGAAACCGAAGAACAAATTTTGAATTTAATTGACGAGGATTCGACACGGAGTACGAGAAGAACTGCTCGTCAAGTCGGTATCTTACAACTGGATTGTACATCGGACCCTTAAAGAACTGTTATTGTACCCATATCATGTCCAGAGGGTTCAAGCTCTTTCGCCTGAAGATTTTCCACGAAGAGCAAATTTTTGTAATTGGTTTTTGGGTAAACACCAAAGAAATCACAATTTTGTAGCGAACGTGTTGTCAACAGATGAGTCTTGTTTTACAAGAGATGGAATTTGGAATTTTCTCAAATTTCATAATTGGGCGGATGGACTGGAATAATTGGTGACCAATTAATACCATTTTTTTGCCACATCGCTTGATCGCTTGAACGGTGAGAGCTACTTAGTTTTTCTAAGAGACAATTTGCTCGTTTTATTGGAAGAAGTGCCATTGCAAACAAGAACGAATATGTGGTACTTGCACGGTATGCTCCATCACACGCTAGTCGAGTAGTTGTGGAACATCTGAATAATACCTATGAGAATAGGTGGATAGGAAGAAATGGTCCAAATGCCTGCCGGTTAGATCCCCCGATCTTAATCCATTAGATTGTTTCTTCTGAGGATTCATGGAACATTTAGTTTACGCCTCTGAAATAAGGGGTGAGAATGATTTAAGGGAGCGTATTTTGGCCGCCGCTAATAAAATACCAGTACGTAGTATGCCTAGAATTTTTCAACGAGTTAGAGAAAATTGGGTTCGAAGGTGTTAAGCTTGCGTAGATGCACATGGTTCCCATTTTGAACATCTATTGTGATTACTAATACATTTAACTGTAACTTTATGTGATTTACGGATGTTGTTTTTTTCTTTTTTCGTGCATCGCATCGTGTGAAATAAGTGACTGATAATCGTGGGAATTGGTGGTCTGCATCGCCACATACCGGTAAGTTCTGTAATTTTTTTTAAGTAAATGTACTGTATTGAAAGCGTTATTAAAAACAAAAAATTGCGTAAAAGTATTCAATAATCCAAGGCATATTTTGAACAAAAATATCAGCGTTGCTAAATGTTTGAGAAAATTTGATTATTTACGACTCACTTTCCTCGATAACGATTGTTTTTCGTACATAAGTTCTAATGAACTTTTTTGCTAAGAATAATGCAAGGAATCATTTCTTAAAGTTACGAATATTGTTTCCCTAACACCCTGTATATATATATTGTATATAACTTGAGACGTGGTCATTGTCGTCTAGACCAGTTAGGTGAAAAATTAAAGCTTCTGCCTTTTGTTGGGTACTTCGACAATTTCATTTATATATATAGAGTGTCTCCCGCGAGGTAAGGTTTTCTACGTGTTCCTCAGGTCAATTCGAGTGGAAAAAGTCCTATGAACATGGGTCCGCAAATTCTTCCTTATCGAGATAATGATTTTTTTTATTTTTACGGTGCTATTGCCCCGATAGCACGAAATATTTATTTAATATTTAATAATATTTTTATATTACTTAAATATTTGTTTTCTTAAACAAATATTTAATAAATATTTGTAATATATTTTTATTAAATATTTATTCAATATCTTTTAAATATTTTAAACACAATATTTCTTTTACAATATTCATTAAATATTTACTTTTCAATCAATGGAAAATATTAGATCTACAATATTTAGAAAATTATTCATTAATTATTTTCGGCTACGGCGCATATGCGTGTGACCTCGAGCGAACAATGGGATAATAGCAAGCTGGCCTGAGGCATCCATTTTACCTTTGACTTTCAGTATGATAGCGTGCTTCCTGTGTACCTCCAAGTGGTTCATTATTTGAGTGTTTTTTTGTGGAAAAGGGAAAATGTTAAGTTTTTCAATAATTACATAGGTCAATTTATGCTGCGTTTCAGAGGCCTAGTTGAGATACTCGGAGTAACTCAACATGCTCTGCTCCAGTATTGTTCCACTGCATTTTATATTCCCATAAATACACTGGAAAGCAGCTTATGTATTCAATAATACTTCATAATTAGTGAGTTTTTTTTTCAGAGGAGTGGACTTGCAAGATGCAGAAGAGGCTTAGAATGTTTTTTTAATAATATTTTTCTAGCAAATTAAACCATTATATCTAGAATTTTATTCATACACCCAATTTTATATAAGCATTCCTACAGGTTTTGCTAAAATAACCAATGCAGAATTTTCTATATACACTGAAAATATGTATCAGATTAATGCTTGAAAATCCAGACATATTTACGAAAATTTTTAGATGTTTCATCAAAAAGTAAAATTGATATTTAAAAACCTTTCCTCGTATATTTTCTAAATATTTTGAAAAAATATAACAAAAATATATGAATATATATGAATTATATATACTAAAGATATCTATAATGAATATTTTATAAATATATAAGAAATATATTTATTAAATATTAAAAAATCTGTCGCTACAAATATTTAATAAATATTTATTGCTATCGAGGTGGTGGGAAACCACAATATTGTTGGTAAATTACTTTTATTTAACACAAAATTACCAGCACAATAAAAATAACTATTCACAATAGTTGTTCAAAGTGTTCACCTTCACACTGTCAACATAGTCTAGCCCGTTTAATAATGTGACTGGTGGCTTTCCCAATAACAAGATGATTACATACACTAAAGACTTCATATGTCCCCACAAGTAATAATCCAAGGGATTTAAATTGGGCGGGCGGGGTGACTAAGAAACTGCGCTCGCTCGTCCAATCCAGCGCCCAGGAAAAGTGTTATTTAAATACTTTTTGCAAAGTTTAATCAAACTGACACAACTACTCCGTCAACAAACAAACAAACACCATCGTATTAATCGGGCAGTACAACGTGAATTTGGACTTTAATTATTGTAAACAGTTGTTTTCATACGAACAGTATTAATTTTTTCGTTAAATAAAAGCAAATTTCCAACAATATTGTGGTTTTCGCCCACTAAAAATAAAAAAATCATATCTCGATAAGGAAGCATTTGCGGACAAATGTTCATACGACTTTTTTGACTCGAATTGACCTGAGGAACACGCATAAAAATGTTGTCCCTTACCTCGCGGGACACCCTGTATATATATATAAAGTGAAAAAAAAAATATATATATATAGTAACAACCATCTAAATTCTTTACAAATAATTCAAAAATTATGCATAAAAATAATGCATATGAAACTTTTATCATATCCCTCCAAATTGCTGTCTAGAGAATACAAAATTTTGAATATAAATAAAATTATTTTGGTATAATGTTATATTAGAGTTCCATAAAAACAGAGATTCGACCATTTATCAAAATTATGAGTATGATTCGAGAAATAAAAATAAACAAATAATTATTGCAACACCAAAAAAGAAAATAATGTTGAAATTATTTATATACTTAGGTCCAAAATTATATTATAACTTACCAACATAAATTAGAAAAAATCGGATATCATTATTAAAACTACATGTATACGAGTGGCTATTGAATACTGATATAAGTATGACGTAATTTATGCAAACTTAACATACAAATATCTTTTCCGCATTACTAATCTGATACAAAATGTATAATAATGTATTACATTTATATTATATAGATTTTTTTAGTGCTTAGCAAAGATATTTTCCTTTTGTGACATATCAATTTATTCACAATTAAATTGATGCGAATGAATATTATTCAAAATTTAGTATTTCTAGTCGAAAAACCCGTTGGTTTGGTTGATCCTAGAATTGCATCGTTTTTCTTCACAGTGCGAGCTTTTAAAGGCCTTACGATGCAAAACACGGAGTGGGGCCTCTGTCTGCACAAACCGTTTGCGTTTCTTACATGGCAAATGTGTATCGTTGTTTTGCGTAATCGATACGATTATTGTGTTGGAATTTTGGTATAATTGTTAACAACAAAGTATAATAAGTCACTTTTCAGCAATGTGTCAACTTATTTATTATTTCATTTTGTTCCATTTCTGTCCGATGTAAGGAATTTAGTTGAATTTTCAATCTCTCCAGTTCAATGGATTTTTCTGCTATCAACGCCTAAAAAATCTACGTGTTAGATTATTTTTGTTTTCTGATAATTTCGATATTACCTTATGAATAGTTACGAAATTGAAAATTTAATTAGTAAAAAAAATCCACAAAAAGTGGGGTGCAGAATATGAAGAAGTAAATTGTTTTCTTGATTAAAATTAATGATAACAGTCAAAAATATACCTGCAGCTGATGATGGCTATTTTCCTTAGTCTTTTCCATATGGTGCAAAATATTTCTCGCGCCTATAGCTCGAATTTTCTGCTTTTCAACGCTTTCAGATAGTTGTTCTAGCAGCGTAATGAATTTTCCTGCCAATTTTTGAAACTCCTCCGTCTCTAAAATTAGTTTCCGAAAAATCACGTAGAATATTTTTGCATTTGCGTTCTTCAGCATCTATGGTTTTAGTTTTTAGCCAGAGGGCAAATGATTGCGCAAAGGAGCAACTTGCATTTGAAATAAATGTTGACTTACTTTCTGTATACACCTGGCACTCGTCTTTCAAATCGTGAGTCTGTTTGGACACTTCTGGATCCAAAATACATATTTTATCAATTTCATTAAAATATATGCCTGATTTTGCCAGCGACTCGGCCATATCTTTTGTTTACATTGGCCGCACATTGAATGACCTGACATTAATGTGTCGGGATGGGGTTGCTATGATGTTTTCACTGTACACATTTCATTTGTATAGCATAGTCAAATTAGATACGAACGGCCAGCATGTTTCGATTAATATTTTTTTGGTCGATATCTCGAAAATATTGATGTCAGAAAAGCGAAAGTGTGAATAGCAGTAGGTGATCGGAAGATGAAATAACGAATAAACATTTCTCTAATCTAATGTTTATTTAGGAATAAGGTACAGGAGATATCAATATAACGCAGTATTCTCTAATTTCCAGGATTTAGGAAGCTACAATTTTTTTTTCGAATTTGTCTGGTTAAAACCTCAAAGAAGTAAATACAGTTAAGATAATACCGCATCTTTACTAATCAATATCACAGCTATTAATACATACAATAATTTGTTTAAAGGCTTCTTTTTGAAGATTACTGTTTAAAATTACATCTATTCAAGCTTAAAATTAATGTATCTTAAAATAATCATTGTCTAGTTTGAAGTGACGCACGCATGATCTTTTGCACTAAGATAAACAATGGGGTATTTTCCAAAAATTTTACTTCGACATTGTACCAAACCTGTCTTCGAAAAGTGTTTTTCTGAGTTTTTTTGTTCACCTTTCTATATCACCGACAAGTGACGAAGTTTGCCCTCCACAAATCAAACGGAAAATATCGCGCAAAGTTGTGGAGTAAAGAATTTTGCCACGCTTCGTCCTTAGAATGTTTTACTACATCAGCTATGCAGGTGAGGCTTCCATCAGATGTAACGGATACTACCTTTATTTTCGGACGTTGACACTGACAAGGAATTGTATCGCCACATTCAAATAAAAATCAAACCTTGTTGGCTAATTGCTTTGGCGGGAGTTACAAAGGATTTAAATGAGCTTCTTTCAATGTACGAATTTCTAACACACGAGTGCAAAAACTTCAATGATGCTGTATCATTCTTGAAAACTGGGCGTAAACTATTTTTCAAATATTACAAAATGAAAACTGAAAGATACCCCATTATTCTGTATTCTCTATATATTCTGTGAAAATTGACCACACATTCTGGATGACTTGTTGTATAGGTTGGGATTTTATATAGTCTTAAAAAGCAAACTTTTCAGCGTACGTTAACGTAAACCTTATTTGACATTTTCACTTAAGTCAGAAGAATAAGTTATCGTCAATGTTAACGTTTGCAGTATTTCCGATTGCGAAAACTCTTTAATATTGATCAGAAAAGAATCCTTTACTGCAGTGTCAAATAAGGTAAACGTTTATCTAGGCGATATTTGTCATAGCGAAAACTCTAATATTATTCAACATAACGTATTCCACCTGAAAATAGCCAACCTAATAATAAAGTCAGAGATAAAATGAGATTTCATAGTGTTATATATGAGAATTTCTCACCTCTCTATTTACTATGTAGTATAGGAAAAACGCTGTCTAAAAAAATGAAATTTGTACTAAACAACTAAAAGATCGTCACAGTGTGTAGATTTTTCCGTTTTTTTAAAGCCTATAGTAGACTTCTGGATCACCCTGTATACTTTTATAAGGTTAGTGTCTCATAAATGGCGCTGTAGTCACCTACACTCTATTTGACAAGTATCCATCACGGGACAACGACAGATAGTTATCTAGTAATATTTCAAAATTCCCCATATCGGCACAGGGCACATAATTAACTCCAGGTAGACAGAGCCGTATTTTGTTGTGGTTCTTTGTACGCTCCAAAACCGTGCTATCAAAAATCATCAGCCATTCATTATAAAGCTGGTTGGGTCTGATGAAGATAGTACAGATACTTGTTTTAGTGACTACCGTAGTGGGATTGCGTTAATGTGTGCTCCACAATTACTTTTGAATGACTGTGAAACGTCACGTGTCTGTAACTATTTAATTTGCTGGTTGATGTATTCTGCCAGACCAATCCTTTTTATATCAGTGTGGTATTTATAAGTAAGTAAGTAGTCCTTTATTTAGAAAAAAAAATCCTAATTCCAACAACAACTGGTAGCATTACAGCATTTCACAAGTACATACATATATATTCAAATATAATAAATTTAACAAATTCTGTCAGATCTTTTTTTTTATACTCCAACTACCACGAAGGCCTAAGGCCTAAGTACCCATTGGGTACCGTGGGGCTATAGGGGGATACATGGGAAAGGGGGGGAACGCCACACGGACTCTGGCGAGGGAACACGTGTGCATGTAACTTGCACACATTCTGGCTCCGCCTACGAGATCCGCCGGGTGGTACCTCCGCGTTCGACAGTCAGAGACCATCTACCACCCACGGACAGTCACAACAGCCATAGCCAAGAGAAAAATTTCTCCTAGGACGGGACTCGAACCCGCACAGCGTACGGCGACTGATCAGGAGACCGAAGAGTCTACTACTGCGGCCACCGCTGCTGCCCTATGTGTTTGATAAGAGCTTTCTTGAAATACCCGACTGAGTCGGCGTTTTTTATTAGCTGGGGCAACTTATTGTATTCACATAGACTTTTGTACACTATTGTTTCCATTGTACTCTTCATATTTGTTTTATTTACAAATGAGTACACGTCCTAGTGTTATATGAATGGATCTCATTATTTGGGCGTAGATGAGCACCTAAATAATTAGGTAATGTTCTCTTCACAATTTTATAAATAAATAGCATTGTTGTTAAATGAAGATGTTGATTCACCGATAACCACTGTAGAGTATCCAGCATATATTCAATTCTTGTGTACCTAGAGCACTGTAAAATTATCCGCATTCCCCTATTTTGAAGTTTTTGCAAGGTGCCTATTTTGTTCTTGCTAAAGAAATATAATAATAATGAACAGTACTGAAAATGAAGTTTTATTATTGTATTGTAAACCGCAATTCTTGCAAACATTGATAGCTGTTTAGAAACTCTTGAAAAAAATAAAGTTTCTTTGAAATTTTTTTAATAATATATTCACTATGGCTGTTAAAGTTTAGGGTTTTATCCAACATAAATCCAAGGTATTTCATTGTATCAACTATATCAAGAACTGTCTTTTCAATTTTAATTTTGATATTAGCTTTTATTATATTCTTGTTTTTACTTCTGCTTGATATTACCATTGCTTTTGATTTTTGAGTGTTAAACTTCAGTTTGTTCATTTTCAAATATGTACCAATGTTTGCAAGGTCACGGTTCACAATATCGATAGCCTCATTCAGGTTTTTGCAGGCTGAGTACACAAGAGTGTCATAGGCAAATAGATTTATGGAGCTACTTCTCTGAACAAGTTCCATATCTTTCAAATATATTATAAAAAATAATGCCCCCAAAACACTACCCTGAGGAACTCCAAAACGTACAGAAATGGTTTCGGAGATAGAATGACCAATCTTAGTCCTTTGACCTCTGTCACTCAAGTAACTAATTATCCATCTCAGGACAGTGCCTCCAATTCCACATTGTTTTAATTTATCTATCAATATTCGTCTGTCTATTGTTTCAAATGCTCTTTTGAAATCAAGGAAGACTGCAATTACATAGTTATTGTCATGAATAAGTTTCATCCAATCAGTTGCTATAATTTGAAGAGCAGTTTCACAAGAGTGACCTTTTCTGAAGCCTGATTGCTTAGCCATGAGAAGATTATTGGTTTCAAAATATTCAACAATTTGTTTATGTGCACATGTTTCCAAAAGTTTTTCAAGAGGTGGCAAAGTATTTATAGGTCTAAAATCAGATGCTTCTATGGAATTTGGTACTTTAGGGATGGGCGTAACTGTGCTTACTTTTAATGCATCCGGGAAAACTCCATAAGCTAGTGAAGTGTTGCTAAAATTCAAGATTACATGACCAATCGAGTGCAAAGTACTTTTAAGAACTTTAGTATCCAAAATATCTCCACCGTATGTTTTATTTTGAAATGAAAGTATAATTTCTTTCAATTCATCGAATGATATGGATCTAAATTTCAGGAACGTAGTGCATCACAAGATAGATCATTATCCACATATATAATATCAGACTGGATACTTTTTACAATGTCACAAATACTGCTAACAAAGTGAAGGTTGAAATTATCAGCTATTTCCACTTCACATCTGGAAATAACTTTTTGGTCATACAGGTAAAAAATTATTCTATCGAAAGTAGTAGCTCCTACCAGCTTTATTAAAGATTTCAATGTTTTCCACATAGTTTTGGGGTTACGTTTATTGTGATCAATTTTTTCTTCAAAATATTGTCTTTTTTTCATTTTTAACAAGTTAACATATTCAGTTCTGAACATCTTGCATTTCTCCCACTGATTATGTTTGTCAATTGGGTGGCCACTTTTCCTAAATTGTTTGTAGGCAAGATGTATTCATTATTAATTTTTATGATAGGTTCTGCACATACTTAATCTGTAATTGAATTACGTTACAGTGATGACGGACAATAAACCAGAAACAGTATTGTGTCTATATTATTTTTACAGGTAAATATACAGCTTCTGGAAAGGACTACGCAACCTGTTCTATTGACATACCATGTAATCAATAAATCCCAGATGTACTATAATAGTTTTCTAATATTTTTTTCTATATCTGTACTTGTACATTTTATTGTCACATTTCATACCCACTTAAGAATATAATCCTGATATGTGAACAATAGCTCTGAATACGATCCCGAATATTACATTAAATTGGCTATCTTCAGGTAGAATACATTAATCAATGCTAATAATCATCCCATTTTTACCCAATTTCAAGTTTTAATATTATTCAAATTCATAAAAGATCCCGCGGCGCTATGAAGTATGCTATGCATGATGCTCTTATTGTCAGTCTTGTTGCTTTTACTTGACCCACTGGACACCGAGGATGCAGGCTTGGTTTTCTTTTTTGTTATCCAAATGTTACAAGCGAACTTGAACTCCACTTTTAGAGCTTCCCAGTAGCTCATCTGCAAGAAGAAGAAAAGTTAAAAAAGATTCGAATATATTTCTTCACGCCTAGGAATCGTCAAAACTTTATGGACCATTTTTTCCCATTGTGGCTAGCCAATGTAGTTTGGTACCTTTACCAGACGTTTGTTCTCTCTGCCATTGACAATCAACCTGTCAGTTTGATGTTCCAGCTTGCCAATGTAAATGTAAAGGTAAATACAAACAGATGGTATGTAAAAAACTCGACGGTAACCTTACCAAAAATACAAACAAATAATAAACGCCGGTGCACAATTGCCCGGGAACAGAAACGAGAGAAAACTTCGATTGCATATTATCATACATATACACATATACATACATGTACAACAAAGGGAAACAGGAACGAGAACCGCACCAACGAGGGATTTTCTTTTCTTATCGCTCTCTTTTTTGAAATCCAGTAAATTTGCATATGTAATTTCCAGGTAGAATATGAAAAAGTCTATATTGTATTTACACCCAAGATAGAATGGATGCGTGATTGCCAAAAGCAAGGACGGCGTACAGGGCCGCATTCAGGGCTACCTCCGAATGATGGACTACCACAAACGTGTTGTAAAACAAAGATGACGGTATTTAACAGAAACAGAAACTTGACAAATTACTCAAGTATACTTAACAACTACAACAGCAACAACCAAGCAAGGTGAATACGAAAACACGAGCACGCAGTGATACAAGCGACGGACGGTGGCCTGAGTGCAACTCTGCCTGCCCTACCCCTGCCCCGCGCATTATTTCGCCAGGCGACCGCTTGAAATTTAATGGCGAATTGACCAGTAAGAGGCGTTGTCCCCACCTGTTACAGAGAGATCACGCGCTAACTGTTATTATTTACATCTCATCTTAAATTTGGATTCAGTTTATTTTCGGCAATAAACCAATGGAATTATCCTCAACAGAGGTTATTAACGCACAAATCCTCACTATACTCCTATGCACTGCCGTTTCCTTCCAGCTATAGTATACATCTTACAGCTTAGACCTCCAATAATGCCATCTCTGAAGCGGATGTTACATCACATCAGAGCCAAATATTGATAGCTGAAGCATCATGACGTTTAGGCAACACGTACAGTTACGGAACGAGTATACAACAAGTGTACAACAACGAGTCCTAAGTTAACATCTTGTAGAAAAACGCGTACATAATACATACCACAAAAACCTATGTAATGTCAAAAATAAACGACATAATATCACTTTTCAAGATGCGCAATACCCCTGCCTCTCAGTAGGGAGTGGTATATTAACATTCGTCATAATATTGAATAAAGCATTTCTTGTCTGAATTATAATAGATGGCTCTCTAGTAAATATGGACATTTCAAGGCAACATAACTACACGATAATTAGAAAAAAATGAAAATGATTGATATTTTGAAATTTCCTGAGTAAATTGTATGAAATTTTTGACGTATTTTAGGACCCAAAACATCTCACAAATAATACTTACGTGTTCTTCCACCGAGACATTCCGAACATTCCAAAGAAATTCTAATATCGCTAGCACGAATGCTATGGCGACCCCAATGCCTAAGACCAAAAATACACCTCCAACGTTCGCTAAAGCTAGTTCTGCACCGTCATCGTCATCATCAGCTGTCTGAAAAAAGAAAGAAGAAAAGTAGATTAATAATGTACTTTCCACACATTTTAGTTATAAGTAAAACGACATCTCCCTTCTTTTACTCAAAATGAAATTCTTACTTTTTTCGTGGTTAAACTTAGTTTCAAAACTCACTAATCTTTTTCGTGCATAACATGTTAGCTGAACAGACGGTAGGCAGACCTGTTTAACTTCAACTGAATTTAACGATTGAGAATCGATTCGAAAATATAGCTTTTTATAGTGTCTAGTAATCGAAGAGCTTGGATATATTTTTGGGGGGAGCAGAACAATCTATACCTTTATCATTTACTAGCGTTCTTACGCGCGGAACGTGTAGGTGGCATCACTAAATAAAATAACCAAACTTTCCAAGCATGCAAGTTGGCTGTCAGTTCACTAATGCCATCATTACAAAACTTATTTTTGTAACAGTTTCAAGTCGCTGGTATCAGCTAGTCTGTATCGCTTGAAGGTCACAGGTTGAGTGGTACGATGGCAGGCAGCGCTGTTGTCGGCTCGACGCTGACGGTGGACAATTTGCCACTTGGCGCGGCTCATTTTGTTGAATTTTAACTGATTTTTCATAACTGTATATTTTCTTAATTAACAAGATCCTCGTTTTTCTCGTGATATTAGTTCGTCGAGACAGTTGATTGGAATGTTATTAAATAGTTGTATCAAATCTGCTATCCACTGTTCTTTTGAATTTCAAATTTGAAAAGCACAATGGAAAAAATTGGTAAAAGGAGCTGGAATCATTCTAGAATAGCTTAATTAATTGAAATGGGTGCAATTTGTAGCTAAGGGACTAAAAACTATGCACAAGATATCCCGCTTTAAATTGACTGACTCTAACTTTCTTGTTTCACCATTTAGGAAGAAATGTTTGATACATAAGTGTAAGATCTCATGTACATTTGTTCATGCAATATCTTTTTGCTATGTCGTTTATATGTGTCTTAAAGTGCTATCGGATAAAGTTGTATTTTTTTAAATCGATTCCTTTCTGTTTCCAAATATATATCATACTTATTTTCATTAGCTTGGCCAAATTTAAAGTGTCATATATTCATGTGTAAAACCGACTTGCGTTAAAAAAGTGATATGGGGTGTTGAAGTTTAAAAATAAAGAACATTTTCTTTAATATCCTCAAAACCGTCAACTGGAATGAACTAAAATTTGGTATGTAAGTATTGTCCACATTCAAAAGTCTTTACTTAAAATTAATGTTCACCATTTTTCGAATTTTACCTCCAATTTGCTACAAATAATTATTCTCGTATTTTTTTCCTAGAGTGCATTGTTTCGTAAAAATAAAAAAAAGAGATAATCAAAGCTTTATTTCAATCGATGTTCAAAAAGCCCACCATTCTGACGGATACAACTGCGGCATCTTTTTAATAAAGGAAAACGTATTTCCGCAAAATTTGTGGTGGTTTGCATTTGATGAAACGCAATAACTATTCTTTCTTGCAACTGATCAACACTATTAATTTGTTCAGTATACACCAGTTGTTTGAAAGCGCCCCACAAAAAGAAATCCAGGGGGTTCGAATCAGGAGGCCTCGCAGGCCAATGTACGGGACCGTTTCTGCCAATCCTTCGATGTCTAAAATGATTATTCAACCATACGGTGGGGCACCGTCGTGCTGATACTACATTCGTACTCTCGTTGCTAACGGAACATCATCTAGTACATTTTCTATGTGATTCTCCAGAAAAGCTAAGTATGAGTTTGCATTTAAACGATGTGACAATACATGCGTAAACGAGTTGATTCTTACAAAACGGGGATTTTCTAACGACCAAATATGGTCATTATGAGAATTAAAGATTCCACTCCTCGTAAAAAGCGATTCATCTGACCACAAAACCAAATCAATAAAATCTGCATTTTGATTATGCATTTGTAGTAACCACTCACACTCACTTTGACAAACTATCTCCCAAGAAAGGTCAAGTTGGTATCAAGGCCTCCTATTTTATTTTGAGACTAACAGTATCTTGGCTCTTCATGAATGATCTATGTAATTTGTTTTATTTTTATTTTTACGAAAACAGTGGTCTCTAGGAAAAACACAAAAGTAGTTATTTGTAGCAAATAGAAGGTAAATTTTGGAAAATTGCGCGTTTCGAAAAAAAAACAGTGGCGCACTATTTTTATTTAGAAAAACGATGCCACTAATCCCCTGTATGTCCGCCACTGGTGCACGTTAATGTTAAGTAAATACTTTTGAATGTGGAAAATACTTAAGTCAATCCACATACCAAATTTTAACTTATTCCAGTTGATGGTTTCGAGGATATTGAAAAAAATGTTTTTTATTTTTAAACTTCAATAGAAGACCCTCCTTAAAATGTGGCCCTGTGTATGTTTCATTTTTGATCACGACTTGTGAATCACCCTGTATACCTATTTTCTGAGTGTACATATGCCTCAAAATTCAAACAGTATTTTTTCAGTCAAGTCAATAGGCCAGTGAGGCTCTGTAATCGCGATAAAACTCCAAATGGAAGAATAATTTTCAGATATAACATGGTAGGTACACTTTTTGTTGTGTTCGTCAGGTAATCCTTGTTAATCGGTCCTGTTGCGATAAGGTAATCGTAAAAAAAATTAATCATTGGTCGTTCTGTCACTGGACTTTGAGGAAATTTTCTTAGAGGAGACCAAATTCAGAAGAAGTCAAATTTTGTTGATATATGTTTAGACATAGTCAAACGTTTATTTCAAGGTTTCAAAGGTTGCGAAATCCGAGAAAAATCATTTTTCAAATGCTAATCATTCAATCTCTTTTGAATGACTCTAAACACAAGAGGTGCGCAATTTGATAACATGTGGAGTAGAATCTGCGTTAAAAAATCGGAAAACTGCTGTTGCAATATACTTAATTGATCAGGCTAACTTGCCAAATGTGAACTCTGTTGAACAAAAAATTGTACAGGAGGATCTATATATTTTTACAGTGAACGCAAAAGGCCCTCGAAATAAGAAATTCTGGCGATGAAAATACCTTCAAAATGAGAACTGATGGGTATGTCCAGTTCGTTGCAACGGTCAATCGGTTACTGCAAAAAAATCCATCATTCTTGCCGAAAAGTGCATAAGAGTAAATATGAAATAGTAGCCAAAAGCTGAACATTTTGTAGTGATTAACATCGAAAAAACCTTCAAAAATGCTCAAGCTATCCAGCGACGTAACTGATGCAACAAATTAGACATACCAATGTCTCCATTACTATAAAACAATCAAAAATGTTATTTAGAAAAATTGTGTCCTACTTGGAATATACCGCTTCCTATTTTTTTTCAAATAGAACACCGTACATCTTTGAGTATGCTAGTTCAGTACGCAAAATATGAAGTTTTGATATAACCGAGGATGTAGCATATTATACTAACTCCGGAAATAATTTCTTTTGTCTATTTTGAAAAAATGGGTCTTTGTCGAATGGCTAAAGGTATTGATGCTTTTAGGAATTCGATGATAGGTTGGAAGAAAGCAGATACCAGACAAAGTCAGGGAGAAAGAAGTGAAGAAAAAAGAGTCAGTGCGCCAGTTGAAGAGGAGTGCAACGTAAATTAACAAAGCACTTACCGAGTCACAAAGTTCTTCATCCCTTTCTTTTAGCCACCATTTTTTCTTGAGTTCTCCTAACTCTCCAGATTCTTGTAATTTCAGAATTGCTTTATTTATTGCACTTCGGTATGGAGAATCTGAAAAATCAAGATATGAAAAAATACTCTTTTATTACTAATAAAAAAAAAAACAACTGTGGAGAGAGTCAGGGATGAAAAAAGTAGGAACTGTGATAATAAAAACTGGAGCTGGATCACATACTACGAAGAGGGATGCACCAATCAGTAGGTAGAATGGCCCTAGATTGGTATGCTCAAGAATACAGATATATAGGAAGATTTAGGTTGACATGGAGGAGAACGGTAATAGATACGGCAATGCGAATGGGCAAATCTTGGAACAGACCAAAATGCTTGCAAAGAATATAGGGCGCTGGATGGAGTTGAGTGTGCAAAATATGAGGACCGCATTCTGTGAAAAGTTTCAAACTCAGAAAAGGTTGTAGACTATGATTCTGGATGTTTCCAGGAGATTTGTTGGTCTATTTTTTGTATACCCCACTCCCTTAGATGTCAAGTAAATCGACTGCATAAGTGCTTTGGAACCACTTCAATGATTGTTTTAGCAACAATATACCTAATACCCAATACCTTCGGGTGTTCCTCAAGGCTCAATTTTGGACCCTGTTTGTTTTAATATACACCTTTGATTTATATAAAGTTGCAGGTAATTCAGAAATACAAACATTCGCTGATGACGCGCAAATAATTTATCATTTCGACACCACAGATATACAATATGTAGCACCCACTTTGCAAATAGATTTGGATAAAATACATCAATTTTCCGAAGATCATAATCTCGTTATAAATTCAAACGCAAATAATAATAATACTGTTTTGTTACGACCATAAAAGAAGGAACGTTGAAGACTATTTCCAATTATCTCTTGATGGCACAGTGCTACAACATACTCAAACAGCTAAGATACTGGGTGTTGAAGTTGATAGCAAGTTAAGATTCCGCAGCCATATAGCTAATTTAATGAAAAAAACATATATTTGCTCTAGAACCCTTTATTCTATTCAAGTTGAGAAAAAAACTCTGTGAATCATTTTTGATGTTAATACTTAGCTATTGTGATGTCGTTTATTACCAGTGTCTGGATCAGTTAACGAAAAACCGGCTTCACATCATTCAAAATAACTGCGTTCGCTTTATTTTCGGTCTGCGAAGATATGATCACATTAGTGAAAAATATAAAGAATTAAATTGGCTCAGGTTAGGTAGCCTAGTTAAATATAAGTACTTAGTTTTATTCATAAAATTCTCATAACATCGAAACCTGAATACCTGAGAGGTAAATTACTATTCAACTGTGAAGTGCATGACCGAGTTGTCAGAAATCGCTATAATATCAGAATCGCCCCATACAATTTTGCTTTATTCCAACGTGGTTTTTCATATAATGCAGCGTTATTCTATAATCACTTGGAAAAAAGCTTAAACTCAATGTCATTGCCGAGGTTCCACGAGCAAGTCAAAAGCGGGCTGCTCGCCATAGGCTAAGACTGTGCTGTGCCGTTATGGAATGTGATTATAGGTGTTTATGTTCTCTTTTTATATTACTAATTTTTCTTTGTACTGAACATCTAATGTAACCCACATAAGCAGTTAAGTCTAAGAGTAGCCTTGGCTAAACTTCGCTGCTTATGTCTCTCCTGCCCCAAACGTGTTGAACTTTTTTGGATTCGACAAACAAGTGCCATACCATCAACAGTATACATTTTTGGAGTATGTATATTTGTAAATTTAAAACGTTCTGCCGCGTATTTTATTTGGAGGTCTACCTGCTGGAGTTGCGGAATTTCTTGGTAGTCGCAGATAATCACGATAACAGTGTTTATGATACCTTACTGCCATTGCAAATAAATCGGCTGGATGTTAGCAAGTGTCAAGTATCATCTTGTTTTTTTCTGGCAGTATTTAAAATTTGTTCCGCCGCCGACGTTTCGGAGCACAAATAAGGTGTCTTGTTTTAATTTTTTGTTTGTTTACCACAGATTACACAATTCAGATCTTTAATACTAGTCTAATCATATTAGACGAAAATACCCCTGGTTTGCGAAATAATTGTAAAGTCTGGTTTTATTGCTGCAAGTTATTCAAATCATGGACGAATAAAATGTGTACACCAATTTTTGTGGGAAAACTATTCGACAACAAAGAATAAGAAAAGGTTTTTTTTGGGATTAAATCAAAAAAGTTGGCAGGAACGAAAAAACTCTTCATATAAGATTTTTAGGTATTTATGAGACTTACAAAATTAGACCACACGTAAAAAGATACGACTAATAGCAAAAAAGTGATGCAGGTTGGTAATGCGACGATGGTTTCTCGCAGATATTTGAAATTCTTCAAATTCGGAGGATTCGCACTTCTAAATAGCCACAACAAAATTGGAGTAGATTGGTCAAGTAGGTTTTGAGAATTTCTAATTGTTTATTCCCAATCACCTGTTTTGCGGTCATCACTACTAGTTCATTGAGCAATATACAGGGTTAGTTCAAAGAGCATTACTAGCTAAATGTTACTTTTATGCAAAAAAACAAATTGAAACATTTCGTATTTGTGAGTAATTCGCAACAAAAGATGATAGTCACATTCGCTTTGTTTTAAAATGTGTATAGTAATGTATGTTCTCCGAATATCGTAGCGTATTTGTTCAATTACTCACATTTTCGTAATGATTGAATTTGTTTAGAATAAAAAAACGTAGCCTTTGTTTTTAGCATAAAAATAACTTTTATCTTTCGGAATGGATTGTGATCACATCGGCGTGTATTTTGCTATTATATGCTCCTTGAACGAACCCTGTCAGGCAAGAGGCAGACACTCAAGAAAGCTGAACATCCAGAAGTGGAAGAAGCTGTGTACATATGGTTTCTTCCGGAGAGAAATAGGCATGCACCAATTTCAGGACCCATGTTGGCCATGAAAGCTAAGTTTTTTTCTAAGGAAATAACAAAAAAGATGATTTTGTGGCCAGCAAAGGATGGCTAGAACGTTTTAAAGGTCGTCATGGCATACGTTTAATGACTATTACAGGAGAGAAACTTTCTAACGATGCCACCTGCATAGAGCCTTTTAAATTAAGATTTTTGCAAAAGGTGAACGATTTAAATCTTGACCCGTTACAGGTGTACAATGCAGACTAATCAGGCCTTTTTTGGCGTGTGATGCCTAACAAAACTTTCGTTTCTTCTAACGAAAAATCCGTACCTGCACGAAAAGTAAGTAAAGAGCGTGTAACCATACTACCATGTGCTAACGCTTCGGGCACACATGCGCTTAAGATGATGGTCATTGGGAAATCTAATAAACCACGGACATCCAAAAACATTGATTTACCTGTACACTATTACGGACAAAAAAGTACATGGATGACAAAAGACCTTTTCAAAAAGTGGTTTGATGAATGCTTCGTACCTGAAGTTAGAAAATGGTTAAAAGATCATAATTTTCCTCAAAAAGCGTTGTTGCTTCTGTTGTTCTTGATAACGCTCCCGGTCATCCGTCTGAAGAAGAACTAACAACTGAGGATAAATTCATCACTGCGATGTTTCTTCCGCCAAATTGCACTGCATTGATTCAACCAATGGACCAGAATATCATTCAGTTTGTCAAGCAAGACTATAAGAAAAACCTACTTCTGAGAGCCGTATCAAAAGGCCAACCAATAGAAAAAACTTTAAAAGAATTTAATATGAAAGACTTGGTTTTTGTTCTTTGTCAGTCGTGGAATGCGTTACCGTCATCAACTATTAAATCGTCTTGGAAAAAGTTATGGCCAGATATAGTCACCACTCCTAGCAACGTTCCACAAATCAGTGTTACTTCGGAAATTATAGAACATGTCGCTACTGAAACAGATAAGTCCGGAAGATTTGGAAATCTGGTGCCGAGGAATGGATAAAGAGGAAAATGTTTTTCATGAAATGTATGACGAAGAGATTATAAAAAAGGTTTCTAATTATACAACAAACAATCAGGAAAATAACGTCGACGTGATTGCAACTGCTCCACAAGTCACAGCACAAGACGCAATTAACGCCTTTAAGCTAGGTTTACAATGGGCTGAAGAGAATGGTACATCCTACAACGAACTTTTACTTTTGAGAAGACAGAGGGACAAAGCTCTGATCTCGCGTTATAACAACCTTAAACAAAAACAAAAATTGATGAATATTTCCAAGCTTCATAATTTGATAAATTCATTAATGATTTTGATTAATAATTCTTGATTATTTTGGTACATATGTTTGTGCATTTATGCTTAATTTTATAATAAAACGTAAGCTCTCTATTGTTATATAATTTACTAAATTCGACATACATAAACTATGTATGATTTGTACTTCAAAGTACATACATATACATAACATATACAGGGTGTTTCAGTTTATTGTTTCATAACTTTAAGATTCGATAGAACTTTTAAAATTAATGCATAAAGTCTATATAAACATGGGTCTAAAAATGCGTGGCTTCCGAAATACAGGGTGTTTAAATTTACTTTCTAAAATAGTTTTTTTTAAATATTTCGAACAATATTTGATGTATAACATGAATTGGTATACAAGGGTTTTTTGGTACGACAAAATGAACCATGGGCATAGTTTTACTGTAGCCGCTAGAGGGCGCTCTCTACTGTACCTGTAGTGTATTAAATTGACTGAAAAAATTTTCTTAGTGCAATTTTTTGCTTTTTGAATAAAAAAACTGATTCGTCGCACTTTTCTGCATAAAAAAGCTTTCCTGTGAGTTTTCGTTATAGTTGGCCGTTTTTGAGATATTGCGATTTTCAAGGTTCGATGCATTTTTATTTTTATTTATGGGAAAATAATATTTTTTTTAAATTTTCGAT
Organism: Acanthoscelides obtectus; assembly: GCA_963669975.1. NCBI lineage: Eukaryota > Metazoa > Arthropoda > Insecta > Coleoptera > Chrysomelidae > Acanthoscelides > Acanthoscelides obtectus. Next base: position 50,716,846 of record CAVLJG010000001.1, on the reverse strand, counting down.
TTGGGCATTACAAGTAATTAAGATGATCGTTTAGATTGTGTTTTTAAACACAGCAATAATTCCTAATTCCAAATAAACACAAAAAACAGAATATTAATTTGTTTAATTTTCCAATATTATTTTTAACAAATTATATTAATTATTTACAACTAAAATGCTATTGGATAGTTAGGACAAACATACAAAATCTAAAGTAGTTGCTCGAAATGTAAACCCAATTGTTCAATACACAATTCACATCTACGAATGATCGAACGTGGTATAGCATTATTCAAATAAGGCCTTATTTCATCACATGCATTCCTGATTCTGTCTATTAGCATATCTCTTGTGGTTACGGGAGTCTGGTACACTTTTTCTTTTAGAAATCCCCACACAAAGAAATCTAATGGATTTAGGTCAGGGGATCGTGGAGGCCAGGCGACTGGTCCTCCACGGCCGATCCATCTTTCTGGATAATTTTCGTCCAGCCAGTTTCTAACTATTCTCGAATAATGAGCTGGACAACCATCAAGCTGGAACCAGGCCAATCTTCTTAAATCTAACATAATATCGTCCCACATATTTGCATGTTCAGCCTTTAAAAATTCCAAGAAGGTCGCAGCATTTAACCTTGCAGGCAAAAGGTAGGGTCCAAGTAGTCGATTACGGTAGATACCATCCATACGTTCACACTAAATTCATGCTGAAAATTTCTTTCCCGAACTGCATGCGGATTTTCATGCGACCAAATATGTTGATTATGAAAATTGACCACTCCACGTCTAGTGAAGCATGACTCATCGGTCCATAAAACGTTACTTAAAAACTCCCTATTATTATCAGTTCTATCAAGAATCCACTGACAAAATGTGATTCCTCGTTCTCCGTCCCCTGGCTGTAGTCCTTGCCCAGGTTGCAAATGGTAAGGACGTCTATGGTCATTTCTAAGAACACGGTGAACATGGCTTGTTGAAATTTCCAAGGCACCAGAAACTCTCCTAACAGTTGTGGTCGGATCTCTATTTTCCATTATTTGGCGATGCACTCTTACAAATACTGAGCGAGTTGGATGTCGTCTGTTTGGAAATCTTCGTGCGTATTCTCTGGCTGCTTCTGCTGCGTTTCCATTTACAAAGCCATACACAAAATGAATATCCGCTAACTCTTGATTGGAGAATAAAAATGGCATTTTTATAAAACTTACAAAAAAAAAACAGGTAAAAGAAACTAAATTCCGTGCATTCACAATTGCAAAAAAAGGTTTCATGTTTCAACAGACAACAAAACTAACTGTCAACTAATTGACGTTTAACCTTATTCTGCTTTCAATTTCAAAAATATTTGCCGGCACAGCCTACTTCTAAAAATTATCGAGATACTGACTTTTTAACGTTATTTTATCATAATTAAAAATGCATCGAACCTTAAAAATCGAAATATCTCAAAAACGGCTACCTATAACGAAAATTTACAAGAGAGCTTTTTTATGTTGAAAAGTGCGAAGAATAGTTTTTTTTATTCAAAAAGCAAAAAATTGTACTGAGAAAAATTTTTCGGTCATTTTAATACACTACAGGTACAGTAGAGAGCGCCCTCTAGCGGCTACAGTAAAACTATGCCCATGGTCCATTTTGTCGTACCAAAAAACCCTTGTATACCAATTTTCACTGATATACATTAAATATTGTTCGAAATATTTAAAAAAACTATTTTAGAAAGTAAATTTAAACACCCTGTATTTCGGAAGCCACGCATTTTTCGACCCATGTTTATATACACTTTATGCATTAATTTTAAAAGTTCTATCGAATCTTAAAGTTATGCAACAATAAACTGAAACACCCTGTATAATCTTACCTTTGGATATGTAATTTGTCGGATTACAATGTACCCTTTTGTAAAAAATTCCGGACTATAGGGGGTCTTAGGCACTCCTCTATAATCCGACAAATTCGATAGTCCGACACTGCCCTGCATAATGTTTGTCGGATTACCGGAGGTCCACTGTACTTCACACACCTTTGAAACAACTTTTGATGAATGTTTCCACGTAGTTCAATGTTATAAAAAAATACGTAGGTTTTGTCAGCACCATGAGTGCCCAATTTGGGCTTTTCATGAAACAAAAATCCTCATATTACAGCAATGAGCGTGACCGCGTGCACGGTAGCCTCATTTCTTTGGAGCTCTGGTGTAAAATTCTTTGTCAACGTTTGATAACTGATTATGATAGCTTTTGGTACGTACATCAAAAAATAGCGATTTATTTACTGCTTTTTTTTCGTGATTACCATGACATATTTTCAACATCCAAAAAAAGAATATCTCATTTTCGAAATTTTTCGCGATTACATTACTTCCTCCCCAGTGGGCGTGCGAAGTTAAAAAATAATTATCAGCCAAAAAATTAATTATATCAACAGATCATCAGTACCGTAGCGAATTAGTTTTCAGCAGCTGGGCAAAATTTATACCAGGAGGCTATAGAACTGATAGACCACCGATAAAACAATTATCTTCATGTTAGTAGGAATTGTATACCTATAATAATAAAAACATGAATCGAATCTTGCTTTAATGCAAGTGGGTTAAGGTCGCAGCATACTCACAGTATAACATTTTTGTTAATACAAGCACTTACTCATAGGCATAGCAATTCCGTAGCTCTTCGTATCTAACCAACTCCCTACTTGTTTTAACTCACAATTTGTGGCAACCACATATTCGATTTGTGTAGACTCCATCAGAAAAGCATATAAACCGTTTCTGGTAGTTTTCACCCTGTTCACGCCGTCACTGTTATTTTTTTCAAAAACACTCGGTTTGAACTGCTGCATGTTAAGCCACATTCGTTGGTAGGTGGAAAAGTTTGAGTTCCTGAATGAAGAAGGATTTTTTTATTGTATGAAAGTACTTTCCTCCATTTTAGGGAAATTTAAAAGCAGTGGCAACCGCGCAGTACTGCAGTGGCCTGAATTGTGGATGTGTAAAAGGAGCAATTTTCGTCGGCATATAAGTGGAAAAGAAAGAAGATATATTTGATTTAGGTGTATCATTTAGCTTACCTAAAAAAGGATTCTGTCGATCCAGATTCTAGCAACCCATACTTGACTCTAGTTTGTTTTGACAGAGCTTCTGCACCGTCAATAGTTGGTTCCATGTTTGCTTTGGTTAGAAACGCGGCCAAGTTTGCTGTGTAAGAACTGGTCATGATCAGAGAGAAAAACCACCACATTGATACTGTCATTCTTGATGATATTCCCCTAAAAGAAACTTGATATAGGCCTTGATCTCATATACTATGGAATGTTCATCATATGGAATGTAGATACAAGGTGTTCCATTATAGAATAACAATCATGTACCTGCTCAACGATGACGTTTTGGCAAACTTGATCGTCAGGTGTGACGCGTGAATGATGTAGATGAGAAAAGGGTTCATCAAATTTTAAGAAATAGACTTTCTAAGTTTATTCCTTACACACTGTCCCAGGTTTCAAAAAAATTAACCGACTTTTTTAATCAACTCCAGAATGTTAATTAAACCGTTGAATGCCGGATACAATGATTTGAATTATTGCCTTTATTGTAATCACTATAAATGAAGCATTTAGAACAAACCCACTTAATAATTTCTTTTTCCTACGGCATCATCGAATCGGCAAAAAATTAGGGCTTTTTGTTGACTTATTTGAATATAACTTGAAATGCATCCCCTAAATCGCAGTATTTTTAATGCGAGCGTCAAGCGATCGCGCGTCATATGAACTTTTAGCCTTGAGCTGGACAAATATTCCTACCTACTGTTGTTTCGCATCGATAAAATAATCCACTTTCAAGAAAAGCACTCTTGTTTAAGAACAGTTCTATCAATTTCGGCACTAGGTTCAGTATACTGTATACTGGTTCCTCTATTTGAAAATATCTGATAATTAATATAAATATATTTTTTTGCGAAGATATCGCTTTCTATGAGTTTATTGCCATTTACGTTTATTGTGAATATTGTAGAGCAAAATTTATTTTTTCATACAATTAACCGTTTTTGAGATAAAGGGGAAACATGCAGTCATGTAGAAGCCACATAGAAGTATGTTGTACATATTATGTATGGTATAACTTTTCAAAAAATAGCTCAGCGTTTCTCACTCTCCGCCGTCTATCTTAAAAACGGTTTATTGTGTGGAAAAATCTTGAAACAAAAGTTGTATACGATTTTATTCTCTACAATATTAATTTATAACACAGCATTGAACCCATCGGAAGCGAGATCTTTGCAAAAAACTGATTTTGGTGACTTTTGATCTTTGACATCTTAAGACGCGGACACGAGATAAAGGTTTCTATGGATATGAATAAATTATAAGTAGCAGGACATATCCCAAACACGTTTAAAAAATGCCCGTATTTATCTTAGAGATATCGGTGGAAAAGCAGCCAAGAAACAGCTGATAAATGATAAACGTTCATAAGTAATATCATGAGGGCATCTAATTTTTCCAAAAGAAATCGAAAAACATGTTGCTAAGTGATATTTAAAAAAATATATTATTTTTCAATGTTTTTTCGATTTTTTTCACAGGACAATATTAGATGCCCGAAAATTTAACAAGACTATTTCAAGAGTAACAGATGAACTATTTAAAAACAATATTAAAAAATTTATTGACAATAAAATCAGAAAAATTGTTTAGCGTCTGTTGTACATCCTGGTACAATCAGCCCATATCACCCTGCTTATCAAGACATGTTGTCTTATGCGATACACGTTGAGATACCCTACCATTAAGCCACTATGAAACGAACGGTGTTTTCAATCATATCTAGAGTTTTCGATAAAGTAGGACTAATTTCTCCAATCATCATCACTTTTAAAAAAATTTTACAGCAACTTTGGCAACAGAATTTGGAGTGGGATGAACCCTTACCGAAACGTCTTCTAGATATTTGGCAGACCTGTTTGCGCAATTTGTTCTCAATAAACAATTTGAAGTTTCCACGTCTTACGTTGCTAGATGAATTCATCACAGTTGAATTACATTGTTTCTCTGATGCCTCGCAGGCGGCATATAGTGCGTGTATTTATTTCAACACAACGAATAACGCGGGTCGTTCATCAGTGAATCTGTTATGCGCCAAGTCTCGGGTAGCTCCATTGAAGGTCTTATCCATTCCACGATTGGAGCAGTCTTAGCCACAAAGCTTTGTGGAAAGGTTAAGCAAGCGTTAAGAAGAGATATCAGTCAAGGTTACTATTGGACGGATAGTACCATCGTCCTTGCTTGGGTAGCTACCTGCTCTAGTAAACAGCAAATCGAGTAGCTGAAATACAGCGCAAAACTGAAATCAAGCAATGGCGGTACGTTCCAACCGATTCCAACCCAGCAGATCTCGTATCAAGTGGGGTCACTCCACTCGAACTCACGAATGAATCAAGCTTATGGTGGAATGGACCAACATTTCTCAAGCAAGAATCAACTAGTTGGCCTACACGACCAGCAGTAGCTCATTCATTACCCGAACTCAAACACAGTCATTTTTGTCACGTAACTTTCACATTTAAAGATATTTTATCTTTTTTCTTCATTTCATCAGATCAAACGAGCAATTTCTTGGTGTTTCCGATTATTTAAAAATCAAAAACTGTCACCTGATCGGTGCAAGGTCGGTACTCTATCAAACGAAGAGCTTACTCGGTCAATGACATACATTGTCAAACTGGCCCAAAATGAAATGTTTCCTGAAGAAGTTGGTCGGCTAACCCAAGGCAAGCAAATTTCAAAAAATTCTGAGCGCCTACAGTCAGACCCATTTCGATTCCGATAGACGCATCTCCAAAGCCATCATCCCGTAAGAAGCGAAACATCAAATTATATTAAGTCAGAAACATGAACTAACAAAAATGATCATTATGGATGAACACTATCGGCACTTACATGCAGGAGTTCTGCAACTGCTCGGTTCATTGAATCAAATATACTGGATCATCCATGGCCGCCGAGTTATACAGAATGTTCTTTCTAAGTGCATCGTGTGTTTCCGAATTCGCTCAAATGTATGTCATACATTACACAGTGATAATGCAACAAATGTCAGCGGATCAAACAATGAACTTAGGTCAATCTATAAGCGACTTGAGCATTTTAGCCAGGATCCGGCCATTTCGAATTTTCTCAAAGAAAATTCAATCCATTGCAAGTTTATAGCTCCAAGATCCCCTCATCAAGGTGGTTGGTCTCTGGGAGGCTGCGGTCAAGAGAGCAAAATTTCATATCACTCGTATCATATGGAAAAGTATCTTGACATTTGAGGAACTCTCTACGCTTTTCTCTCTGGTTGAGGCGACAATAAATTAACGTCCACTCACACCTTTAAGCGATGATCCTTCTGACCTCAATGTCCTCACCTCAGGCCATTTCCTCATTGGTAGCCCTCTATTTACCATTCGTCAAGACAACTTTCAAGAGTTGCCAGACAATCGACTCATTCATTATCAGGCTATTCATCAGAAGTATCAGTTTTTCCTGGCCCAGATGGTCAAAGGACTACTTCACAACATTACAAACTCGTTACAAGTGGCAATCCGATACAAGCTCACAGTCACTAGCAGTAGGATCCATGGTGTTAGTCAACGATGATAACCTGCCACCTCTCTACTGGCGACTCGGACGAGTCACGCAACTCCACCCCGAGCTGTCCAGAAGTTATGCCTCCTCCCGATCGACCCATCTACTTCAAGTTGAAGGCCGTTGCTTCAAGGCCGCCGATATGTTGCACATTCCGGTACAATCAGCCCATATCACCCTGTACATGACCATCTACAACACCCTGTACACTCAATCCAAAGTGGCGCCAGCGTGTGCGCATGTGCAGACTGACATTCTGGTGCTTCGGAAATGCCAATCGATCGCGCGGTCGACCAGAGGTGAAAAAGACATTACTTACCTGTTGAATGTATCGCTTATACATTATATAAGTTTGTATCCATCCCAAACCCAATAAACGTTTCAAGGAAATAAAGTGTTATATGAGACATAACGAGCATACACAATAGCGTCGTTTTCTAGTGTCCTAGGAGACCATAATTACTTGTTATCAAAGGTATTGTAATTTTTGGTGCCAACAGTTGTCAGGTTTTGCCGCGGGTAAGTTGGAAAAATCTGCTGACAGGTGCTGTCATACAATTTTTCCATCTAGAAACCATTTGTAATTCAAAATTGCGCGTTTGTGATTGGTAGAAATTAAGACGAGGGAAGTAGTCAATTTAACCCTCTATTGCATGAATTTTGTTTTTTTGTTAAGATTTTTTTATTTCATGTTTTATGTATGTGAATGGTCATAGAAATAAGGCACAAACATTATTTTCAAAAAATTTATTCAGAACAAAAAAAAAATTGTGTTCCCAATTGGGAACATCATGCGTTTAAGGATACATACATATATTTCCAAAAGAGACAAAACCTTTCAATTACAATGGAATTCCTTAAAACAATTGTTGGTAGAATTGAAGCATAAGTGTACAGAAGCGTTTAAGCTCTTCAAACCTATTGATAGGCATCACATCTGCAATTTGAGGTATCCTAGTACCAGCAGCCCAGTGTCTCCTAGTGGAATGTTGTCTTACTAGAGACATCCATATGATTATTCCTAACAACTGCTCTATTTCTTTTATATCTGTGGTTATTGGTTTGTTAGGCCTTTTCTGTGCACTATACAAGCACGTTTGTTCTACAACTTGTGCAAGAAATTCATCCGTGAAGAAAAATTTGAAAAAACTGTATGCACCATGTATCTGTAAGATGTCTTCTGGAAGATCACTTTGACCAAGAAATGTATTTTCTTGAGGATCTCTCATAGTTGTTGACTGCTTCCAAGATATATTATCGTCAGTTTTTGAGAAGAAAAACCTGGTATTAGGTGGAAGGCGAAATAGTTGTGCTAGGGGAATATCATCTGGGTCTGAATCTGCATCTTGCAAGTCTTCCGTGCCCAAATCATTCGTTGATATTGGTATTTCCACTGTAAATAAAATGAATATAAACTAATGTTGCCCGAGAAGCATTTTTTATCTCACCTTGATCCTCGTCATGTGATAGTTCCGAATCCTCGCTGTCAGATGGAATACCGCGAATAAACTGAACTTCAACCCTTTTACGCCCATACAATGCACCTGGTTTTATTTCAGGGAAATCCATTGTCGTTTGGATCTATAATAGAAAATGCTATTTAGTAAAGAATGGAAGACAAACTATTTCCGTTATTGACCTTGGATGCATAATGTTCCCGAGCGGGAACATTAGGGTTATGTTACCTCGTGGCAACAAATATCATCAAAATTAATTACATTTTGTACAGTATTATTCAAACAATAATAATTAGTAATAAAAAAAATAAAACACTCACCTAAATGCAGCAAAAGAGCTATTTCTTGTAATAAAAGTGAGATAACAATCTGGAACGGCCGCTTGCGACGCTGTCAAATCAAATGCAAACCATGAGGTGCTCCTAGCAACATCTATCGGTTGAAAAACTATACGGAACGGTGCTCAATGCCTCAAGTTTGGATCTTACGCATTAAATGGGGATCTAAACGTTAGATGACGACACTAGACAAGCTAAAAATATAATGTTCCCGTTTGGGAACCATATGCAATAGAGGGTTAAAAACGTTTGGCAAAGGGATATCGATGATAGATCAGACAAAAACCTTTTAATTTGAAGTTATGGTGACTGCAAGTAGTTAGGGTAATTTCTAGAATTTGGTAGCCTTGTTTTTAGAGCCACATTGCCTGATCTACTATCCAAATAGATTATAGATCTACCCGATCAATGGCCTTTTGCTTAAGAAAGGATTTCAATACCCATACGAAAAAAAATAACAAACATATGAAATAGATACAGATGTATAGATTGTATTTTCTCAATTGATATATTTTTTGGAAAAACGGTTTTATAACGCCAGTTTTGAATATCCCCAATACTTATCCATCTCTTCACGTGCTGACACCTTACAATCTTGCCTGAATGCTAACATTTCTCCCGCCTAAACGCCCCAGTCTGCCATTTGTTTCGAGAACATGATATTCAGGATCCTAATTGAATGTTAATATTTAAGGGTGCGATTTTTGGGTTCATTTTAGGAAGGAATGTTCATATGATCGTCCTAAACGTTCTGACTTTTGAGATACCGGGTGGTAACTTTTCAATATAGAAAATCACTGGCACGCCACCGACCAAAGAAATGAATATTTATTTGTCAGATTTTATTTCTTGGATTCTTTAGTTCGATACATAGTTTTCACCTAAAAAATGTAATTTATTTTAAATGGTGGGCCATCAGTTGTTTTTTTTTAATTTGGGATTAATTTGACAGTTGCTCAAAATATTGACAGATATATTGTGTCAAACTTCCGCTGTGAGCAATGGATCGTTTTAATCTTGAACAAAGGCGGGAAATATTGAAAAAATATTGTTGAAGTGAGCGCTGTATTGCAGAAACTTTGCGATAATTGAGAAGACTATTTGGTCGGAATGAAGCTCCGTCCGCGACTGGTATACGAAAATTCGCGAAGCAGGTTCGTGAAACTGGCCTGCTTGTGGATAAGAGAAGGTATGAGCGTGTTCAACGCGTACGTACAGCCGAAAAGATTGCTGCTGTTGCTCAGGGTGTGCGTGAAAACGCAAGAATGTCAACTCGTGACTGAACACAACAAGTGGGTATAAGTCGCACTCCTGTGCGGAGAATATTATATAACTACCTGGGATTATTTCCTTACAAGGAGCGACTTGTGCAAGACTTGAAACTAAATGACCATCCGCTTCGATATCGTTTCTCTGTGTGGGCTGTAAATCAATTGGAAATGGACGTCAAGTTTGGTCGACAAATCATCTTTTCGGACGAAGCCCATTTCCATCTGGGAGGTTACGTTAACAAGCAGAACTGTAGGGTTTGAGGTTCTGAAAATCCACATGACATAGAAAAACCAAAAAGAGTAACTGTTTCGTGTGGCTTTTGGAGTGGTGGGATTATTGGTCCCTACTTTTTTCAAGATGAAGATGGTAACAGCGTGACGGTAAACGGGAAACACTATAGACAGATTGCGCAAGAACGCCACTGGTTGAAATTTAAAAAATTGGTTCATTCAAGATTTCTCTTGTTATATAGAGCACATTTACTTACTCCAAATTTCATTAAAGTATCCGCTACCGGCAGGCAGCTATAGCTGGCATCCGTGGCGTCGCCTGTTGATGCCTCGTAAACACGAACATGAGACATGTGACATGAATGCCATAATTCGTTGAAAAATTTAAAGTAGTATTTACAGATATTAATAATAACCGATTCATTTTTGAAAACTTGACTACCCTGTATCTAAAACGTAAAGATGTTAAGGACATACGTTCATATGAAGTTTTCACCAAAATAGACCCACAATTCGCCCCCATAAACTTTGACAATCAATTAAGAAAAACTGTATCGTGGGGTAAAAATTAACTTGCTAGACGTAACCCATCCACTGCTGTTCAATTGTTACAAGTGCATTATTTGCTCTCAGATGCGCTGCTTAAGCCATGTACAGATATGTAACAACACCGCGAACCGAACCTTGCGACGAACCGCAGCGCGAGCATTTTGACGCACAACATTGCAACGAGCATCACCACAAACCGAACCACATCGCGCAACAAAATGACGATCCAATGTTGATGTATGCCGTTCAGTGAGAGACGAATACTAACTGAAATGGATATAGCAGTAACAGCAGCCAGCAGCTGCCTATATTTATATTCACTATGAATTATCCAAAAACAAGTGATGACGACGTCCGAGATGATGGTGGCAAACGCAGTTAATATACCAATAGATCAGCACACGATTTCAATTTGATAGCGGAATTGCCATTTTCCGTTTACATAAGCCAGCTGTTGTTCCCATTGTGGACGCTATCTGCTCCCAGGCATCATTTTTTAATTTATTGTATTGGAGGGTATGTTTTGCATCTTACAACAATTCCGCTGCTCTGTAATGCTCTATAAACAAAAGAGTTTTCTCCTCCGAACATTCCATCTTTTCTTCACGGGGTCTATCCATTTACAGAGATTAGTGATGTCAGATATTTCACGAACTGTGATCCAGTAACTGATATCTTGGAATCACGGATAAGGGCTGTTACTGAATGTCGTGAAAAAGCGTGACATGATCACGACTTCGCAAAGCGCGCTGCCGAGCCAACATCCGCCCGGCACCCGCGTCGCCGAAGATGAAGTGGGATGGGATCACGATCACGCATCACGGTTCACGGTATCAACGTTCACGGCACTGTTTGAATTTTGAATATGCAAGCCGTTCGCATGCGTCGCGCGTGGCGCATGCGGGCTGCCGTGAGGTCGAAAATCGTAAGCCGCCGCATGGCCTGTAAGCGATATTGAACATTGTAACAGTACAGCGTAAGGGGCAGTGTAAACCAAAACAAGCTGGATTTTAGGTTACTTTGACATTATTTTCGCCTGCAGATCAAAACGTGATACCATGGCGCCAATCTTGAGAAAAAAATCAAGCGAATTGTGGCAATTTTTTCAGCCGATTGACGAAAGCTTTGCAATATGTAATATGTGCAAGTGCAAATTTTCGTACAAAACTAGTACCAGCAATTTGAAAAAACACATAAACAAAAGACATCCCACCATTACCCTGAAATCAACAATCACCGCTAGTGAGAGTGATACACATATATATCGCAGTAAGGTAAGTGAATATATTTTAGACTTTGTTTTCAGCCCTACATTATGGAGTGATTTTAATCTCTAAGAGTTCTGTTTTGGTACTATAATATTCCAATAATTTTCATGGATTTTTCATAGCTTATTATTTGAAGTCTGTCATCATTAATTATTTATAGGTATCAAAATCAACGTTTGTGGAATACTACATATAAATACACAACGGGGATTTGAATCCTTTCTTTTATTTTTTTTCAGACAGATAATGGAGAATCTATGGAGAGTGCTGTTGACAATCACCCATCTACCTCCAAGCAAACTCAGATAGCATGCCAAGCAAATGCTCTAATTAGAATCACTCAAACGAAAGTTGATAGTTTTTCAAACATATTGCAAACAAAAATTAGTGCCAGACAGAAAAATAAAATTGACAGGAAGTTACTTTATCTTTGCGTGAAAGATCTTCAGCCATTCTCTATAGTTGCTGATACTGGCTTCAGGGAATTCGTTGCAGCCCTCAATCCATCATATCAATTGCCAGAAAGGCGCATCATTTCAAAAACATTAATTCCGGCACTTTATGAAGAATGCTTGACCAACACAAAAAACCTGATCTCAACTGGAAAAACATTTTGTGTCACAACTGATGGTTGGACTTCCACAAATAACACCAACACTAGCTATGTTGCTGTAACTGCACATTTTTTAAACAAGGAGTTTAATTTGATATCGGTTCTCCTTGAGTGTTCTGCATTTGAAAAAGGTCATACAGCTGAGAATCTAGCTGCATTTCTCCTAAAAGCAGCCACTAAGTGGGATATACAAGACAAGATAGTTTTTGCTGTATCGGATAATGCAGCAAACATACAAAAAGCTTTACAGCTAGTGAAATGGAAAAATATGGGATGCGTTGCACACACGCTCAACCTTATAGTCAAGGATGGATTAAAAAACGAAAGGATCACATTGATTTTAGAAAAAGTTCGAGAAATAGTACGCTACTTCAAGAAAAGTACAATTTCGAACAACAAACTCCTGAGGTATCAAGAAAACACGGGAATCGAAACTCCTCTTAAAGTAATTCTTGACGTGGCTACTCGTTGGAATTCAACTTACTATATGTTAGAGAGGTTTATTCGGCTAGAAGAAGCCATTAAGAGCACTGTTGCTATTATTGACAAGGAACTACCTGTGATAAATGTAGAGGAATGGAACATTATCAAAGAACTATGTCTTGTGCTGAAACCATTCGAAGATGCGTCTAGAGCTCTATCTGGAGATACATATTGCACCACTTCCCTTGTGATACCCATCTGTTCCGGCTTACAAAACGTATTTGTGAAATTGGTGAATCAGAAGCGGTTCACAGCAACAGTCAACAATGTGGTTGAAGTTTGGTACTCAGGCTTACAGGAACGCCTTGGTAATATTCAAAGGAGTGGTACCTTATCTAATAGCACGTTTCTTGATCCTAAATTCAAGGATATTGCGTTCTTTGACAAAACTGCTGCTGAAAACACGAAAAAAAGATTGATAGAACTAATAGCAAGGAAAATACGAGAAGACAATTCTGAGCTTGGAAATCACGTAACTGAAAGCTTAGTTAATGAGAGCAAATCGTCATTGAATCAAGAGGAAGATGGAGAACTGTCGATTTGGGGAAACTTCGATAAAATCGTTGCGAGTGCTCAACCAAAGGGAACATTCACTTCTCGTGCAATTATCGAAATGCAGAGATACTTGGAAGAGGAAATCATCCCTCGAACAAGCAACTCCTTTCTCTGGTGGAGAGAACACAGACAAATGCTCCCATATCTATCCAAAATTGCACAGGAACAACTGTGTAACTTAGCTACTTCAGTTCCCTGTGAAAGGCTGTTTTCGAAAGCTGGGCAAGTTATAAGCGACAGGCGAACTAGGTTGAGCACCAAAAATGTTGAAATGTTATTATTTCTCAACTCTAACATGAAGTACATGGCAGACATTTAGTTATTGCTTTTACTATTCTATAGTATGATAGAACATTCTATTTATTTTTGTTGGCTTTTGAGACTTTATATATATAGTACTAGAATACCATTTATATATTTATTTTTGTGGAATCTCGTATTCTTTATTTTTGTTTGGTTATCGTACTCGAATGTATTTTGTCATAGTAATATATTCAACAAGTTTTCATTTCAGAAGACTATTATTATACATATGTACCTAGTATCTACATATTTCAAACGCAAACTTAAGTGTTTGATGCTACTTTATCACAGTGAGCTCAGGGTATCAGTTAAGTCATACCCTACTCGTTATTCGAAAGTCGTGATCACGTCACGCTTTTGAATCACTGATATCAAAAAGTCACGATCACGGATATCACCGATATCCAGAAATCACGATATCAGCCACCTCTAACAGAGATGAGCGCGTGCTCGCCGCACCGGTATGCATGTCCAAACATGTGCAACTTCGTCGCGAGCCATTCGTTTGATGTTGCGCTGAAAAACCGACAGAGCCTGGATCGGGTCGAACGGCGAGCTGTAACGCTAATTAGGTTCGTGACGGCGCGGCGTTCTTTTCACCGTCTACACTAGTGCGGCCGGCGGCGCGGTTCGTCGCGTGGTTCGATTCGCGGTGTTGTCATGCCGGCTGTACACGCTCGCCGAGGCTATCCGAGATGAGACGAGCGCGAGAGTGTACTTACTATTCCCGCCTCGCCCTAGACACTCTCGCCTCGCCCTCGGAGCGCTCGGTGTAGAAGCGGTCTCCCAGTGCGAGTCAAAGGAACCGAGAGCGTGGACATGGTATATTCGGGCGACCTCGGCACACGCTGGTCTCTTGTTGAACAGTGGAATTTGTGGCGTGATTAGTTTTCGTTTGCGGCTATATTGGTTGACATTGTTTATTTTTAAAATGGAGTGGGCAAATGATTTTACTATCAAGTTTTTGGAATTTTATCAGAGCGAACCTTGTTTGTGGGATCCCTCTGACGAAAATCATAAAAGAAAGGAGAAATTAGCTGACGCCTGGAATCGAATCTCTGAATCTACAGGCAAATCTGTGGCAGAATTAAAGAAGAAAAAAGATTCTTTAATGGCCACTTTCCGGGGTCACTTAAGAAGGAAAAAGGCGTCCATTAGGAGCGGTGCTGGGGGCGATGATATTTACAAGCCTATATGGTTTGCATACAGCTTTATGGAAACTTTTCTTGGTCAAATATATGACTGCCACCCTACCATAAACAGTCAAGACACGGTAAGTACATTCAATAAAATAACTATTACTTATTACTTGTCATACAATATTTTATTTTTCTTAAATTCACAAAATATTCAGTGAAATTATCTCTAATCTTAGTCGCACTAATCGGTGATCGACGAGCAATATGTGGTACACATCGAATAGCACAGTTTTGAGGTACTTCTTGCCTCCAAGCCCCTTCAATAAAAACGCCGTTATCATATTTATCAAGAGTGCCCGACGGGTTATAAATGTTTTTTGAACTAGAACTTTTCATAAGAAAATTGTGTAGAAGTACACATGTCATTGTTAACTGCGTCACTTTTTCGGGCATCAATTCGATTGGCTTTTTGAAAAATCGGAATCTGGAAGTTAATATTCCAAAAGTATTTTCAGACAATACACGAGACCTTGACAATGTTTCATTGAAAATACGTTTGGGAGTATTCAATTTATGATCGCCAGGATATGGCTTCATTAAGTTCTCGCTTAATGCAAAAGCACCATCTCCCAAGAAAACATATGGTAAATCGACGTTTAATCCGGGTAAGGGGCAAGGTGGAGGAAAATTCATCTTATTTTCACAAATATTTTTCCATAACACACTATTTCTAAGTATGCCGCCATCACTGATTCTTCCTTGGCTTCCAATGTCACAAAATATAAATCGATATTTACTGTCTACTACAGCTAGAAGAACAATACTAAAGGTTCTTTTGTAATTGTAATATTCTGATCCAGTGTGATCAGGACATTTGGTTACAACATGTTTTCCGTCGATTGCTCCAATGGCGTGGGGAAAATTATCTCTAAATCCTTTTTCAATTTCTATCCACTCATCTGTAGTTGACGGCATCTGCAAAAAGATAAGAAATTACATTTATTGTTAATATTGTTAATATGTAATAAAATGTATTTATTTTTCAGATTTCTCTTGATAACGAAACCCTCGAGCCCACATCTCAAGAATCAGAATCAGAAATCAATGAAGTAGTGAATGTTGTACCCTCAGCTAAGTCTCAGCAAGCAGCACTTGTAGCCAAACCTCACCGACCAACACCCTTACCAATCTCTCAGCAAAGATATCGTCGTCGCCAAGTTCCTACGGAATTGCTTCAAGCAGAAAGTGAAATGAAGGAAGCCTTCTCATGGGTGAAGAATGTTGTGTCCAGAAATGATGAAAAAGAAGACGAGTGCGATTTATACGGTAGAATGTTGGCGAAAAAACTACGAAAAATTCCGGAATTTCAAAGAGAATACTTGATGCATGGTATTAACGAAATGGTCCTCAGGGCAATGCATCCATCTCATGGTTCTGTCGCCACGCCATCCTGTTTCAAATGGACCACCTTCGAACTCATCGCTAATTTCCTTATTCTCGACCTACATCTGCAAACAGCAATAACTGTTCCTATGCTTCATCACAGGGTATCAACGAGCATGCCCAGGACCAAATCGAAGAACACATACAGGAATCTGATCCTATCAGCCAAGCACTGTATATGACCTTTGGAGGAAAAACAGACACCAACTCGAAAACTACTCATTTCAACATGTAGATGTAAACATTTTATAATAAAACTGTAGCTCTATAAATGCAAATGAATCTATTTACCTTAATTTCATCTTTCAAAGCCTCATTCAGTGCTGCACAGACCTCCGGAACAATCCGCGATATTATTTCACTTGAAACTTTAAATAAATAATGTAGGCTCTTGAAACTGTCGCCTGTGGCTAAATATCTCAAAGTAATTGCTAGCCGTATTTTTGGAGTTATTGCCTGTCTCATTGAAGTATCTTTTTTGGAAATCATTGGTGAGACTATATTTAAAAGATACTCAAAATCAGCTAGAGACATTCGAGTAAAATTTTCAAATTCACCACCAGGTTCCATTAACAATTCGCTCAACTGTCTGTCCATGTGTTCCCTATACGAAAATAAAAAATCAAATCAAACACAAAACACTTTATAAAATCTAATCAAATTACGTAATAATGTCAGTATATACCTACCTCGTTCTATTTCGATTGATTGATTTCACCCACCATCTTCTTTTCTTCCAAGGCTTCTTGATTTTTGAAGTTGATATAATATGCACAAATTTATAGTAACAATAAGCAGCATAGGCTACAGCTACACAAATTTCCACGTTCTTGGCCATCACTCGCACGAATCTACACAAGGAGCCGGTTCGATGTTTACTGCGAGAGTATACACGGTGTCCTCGTGCCTCGGGGCGCCTCGCATCGGGGAGTCTCGCATTCGGATGGCTTCGACGAGCGTGTACTGCCAGCATTACATATCTGTACATGGCTTTAGGAGTTTAAGCATGCAGTCGTCCCCTCCCCTTTCTTCAATTTTTAATCGCCGATGCACTCCCTCTCCCCGGAGTCGAACAGCTTTATGAATATGAATACTGCGATCACCACTAAGCCTCTAAATAGGTTCTGGAAAGCTTCTAAAGCACTTACTTTGGAAGTATGTCACAACCTTGTGTCATTATAGAACCTAAAGTGAGCCACAGACAGTTTTTGATGTCCCATATGTTTTCTAGCTCTTCAGGATTTTCCTCACAAGGGTGTGGGTTTTCCCAGTCACCTGGTGTCATCCTTAAAAGAAACAAAATTATCAAAAATGAGGAATCAGTTTGGAAATATTATATCACCTAGATATGAAATAAAGTACGATAGACATGATGAGGTATAAGGTAGCTGTGTAGATCCAAACTCCTACTGAAAATGGATCTAAAAAGGCGAACATGTTGATATCCTTTTTGTCTTGCTTTTTGTGTAGAATGCTGATACCTGAAAAATATGGTCATCATGGTTATAATACCGCTTTCGACAACTGGGAAGCAAATAGTAGAGACTGAAGAGAGTCGCTCAATCTTTTGAATAAGGCCTGTATCATCAGTCGTTCCTACAATTGTATTACGCCTTTATGGCCTCCTTGATTATCATAATCTTTTCTCTCCTTCAAAAATTTCGAGATTGTACCTATTCCCTGTCAGCGTCAGCGCTCTCCTATTGTGAAGTTATGTTCTCTTTTTGAATTGTAGGAAATCTCACGCTGATAAAACATGATATAAATCAAAAGCATGAACAATTTGATTCAAATAGATATTTGTGATATAACCTCAAAATAGAGCGCTGACACGGAAAAGTACAAAACTATGAAAATCAAGGAGGTCATAATTGTATGAACGACATGATACGGTCCTAAGATTCTGACACTTTTCGACATTTGGGCGTCATAAGAGTAGGAAAAGATTATATCTGTTTCAGGTGCTGCAAGAAGATAAAACAGATATAACATCATTCCACTTACTGGGCAAGTCACTCGGATAGCAACAACTTTGAAATGATATTCTCTGTGTTGTTAATCCAAAAGTGAAATTGAAAAATTAAATTTTGTATTAAATTCCACGGGGTTATCACAACCTAAGCATGAGGTGAGCTGCTTGATCTAAGAGGTGCGTGTTCGTGATATAGCTTCTTTGGTGTAGGGTGACAATAACTAGGCCTTTAGATCTTTTTTCTATTCCACGCACCACTAGGTCATCAGGCAGCTCGTAAGTGCATATGCTCTAAAGCAAATCGTCCCGCCATCAGCGTTTCTTGTTCGCAAGTTCGCCATTTCGAGTATACGACACCCACGGTTTAAAATGCTTATTGTTCTGTAACCTCGTAGGGTCCAATACAACTACTGGACTCCGAGACAGTTAGATGAAAAGTAGTTATATCTCTTTCTGGATGTTGTCGGAGTAATTTGGAGAATACGCACTCTGGAGTGCTAATATCGAATTATAATCGCAAACACCCTTTGGTGACAGCTTCGAACGAGGACCCTTCGTACCTAGTATTTATACACCCCTAAAATCAATACAGTGTATCATGTAAGCTGGTTCTTAAATACAGATAGATGGCGCATTATAGTCAGAAGGATTGTGATTGTTTTACTTTTTACTTCTCTAGCCATACGCGAGCAAGCGAGGACGTATTCGCGAAATATTTCGAACTTACTGGCCTAAATAACGATTGGCTTATTTGTGATAACCTAAATAAGTACAATGGAATTAGAGATATTGCACGTGTACCGTATTTTGACAGTTCGCTTTGGCCGTGTTTATAATTTTAACTTAACCTCACTTCCAGTTTTGGTTTCGGGTATAATTGAAATTTTACCAAAGGTGGGAAATTGTAAAATGGAAGCTGAATTGGAAATAGTCATATTAGCAGGGGCGGAGGAATATATCTTCCCCTTTATGACATACCGGTGTATCCAACAATTTATAAATTTTACAGGAGAGCGAAAAAACTAAAACGTCCCAAGATAATTTTGCTGTAGCGTTGCTGTACAAATTTTGATTTGTTCACAACTTTGACTTAATAATTTAAAAGACTGGAGAGTTCAGATGGAATATTCGATGTGATAAAATAGCTATAAAGTTTTTTGGTTTTTTACATATAAGTCAGTTACGTACTCATTGCATGCAACGTATTTTTTTTAAATGAATTTGGTCTAACAAGCAAAATCAAATAAACCTAAACCTTTATAACGATACTGGGTAAATGTAATGAAACACACACAATTTCTTTTACACCATCATGTAATCGTCTTATAATTATTAAAGGGAAAACAAAGTTGGTCATCATAATCATGGTTGGTAGATTCCTATAATAAGTTTTAAATCCTGCATCTTTAACTACAATGGTAGCCTCCACTGCATAATGCCACGAGATTATTGTATTTTTGAAGACTCCTTTGAAGCTTTGCAATTTTCTTGTTATTTGTTATTCTTCTCCCTATACCTTCCTCGCTTTCTGACCGATCTAGCTCGCAGGATTCTGGTAATAGCAGTGTAGCCATTGCTAGTATTTCTTTGACTTTTCCGTGATCACGACCATTTGTTATATCTTCATTCAGGTGTAAAAAGCAAACTAAGATTTCACATCGAGGACAGGCAGCAAATATTTCCTCTTTACATAACTTTATTTCGCACGTGCAAAAAGGAGGATCAGTATCAGAGTCCTATTCTGCATCTTCATTTTCACTTATCTCGTTATCATTTCGTGGTAAATGGTATCCACATGATATGATATGGCATCGTTGTCTTTAATTGGTTTTTGCAGAAAATCTCTGAAACGAGCCACTGGTCTGTCAACATCGAATTTGGATTCATGTGAATCACAGTACTTGTCTCTATACTTCGACAATGGTATCTCGATACATATAATTCATTTGGCTCTTCTATCGCTATAACCTTGCCCCGCTCTTCTGCCGCTATAACCTTGTCCGTATACCACTGGTTTTCATACAGCATTTCCACTGTACGTCCAAGCTTAATTCGCTTACTTTTATGTGTCTTCAAGTCTCTCGAACACACGATGTGCCATCACAAGTGCATCGATTAAAAAAATACACTTATTTACTCTCAGATCAAAACAAACATCAAAACAATACAACCACGTGTAAATGAATATTTTGAGGTTATGCATCATGTAGCCGCAATGATAATAAAGCTGATTTGTAGATACGCCACAAACTTTAAAATCAATTTGGAACTCGGCATACATGACAGAGCGACATATGTGTTCTTACGCCTGTATGCCATGCATTAAAGAGCATTTTTTCAAATACGTCAAATCGTTAATCGTGTTATTTGGAAAATATAGCACGAATACAGGTAAGTCGGTTTGTTATATGAAAGGCGCACTAAAGTTATACTGACTGAATTATATCTGACGGCGTAACTCGATTTTTTGACATATACGCCGGTATGCCGTATACCCTATTTCACGAATATCAATCACGGTACAATGGCAGCTGGCTATCTAGTAATATTTTAAAACTCCCCATATCGACAAAGGACACATAATTGTGACGGATCCGTTATTGCCAGGTGGACAGAGCCATATTTTATTTTGTTTTTTTTTGTACATTACAGATTCAGTTTGTACTTATACTTAGAAAAGCTCATTTGCATACAAAAAACAAAACGCTACAAAAAAATTTTTTTGAAGCCAAAGCTGTCAAACGATAGATGCGAAAAATATTTGATGGAAAGGTAAGCTATTTTTGACGTCTTTTGATGCAAACAGCTGATCAGCAATTTAAATTTTTCTCTGTTCACAACCATAGCTATTACGAGCATAACCTCAAGCCTAACTAGCGCTGTCTACTTCCAGCTTTACAGATTACCCCATTCTTAATCATCGCATCAACCTTCCACGGAAGGATCACCCCTCACACTTCCTCGTAATTATTCCTAAGAGTTCATATCCTCAGAACTCCTCAAGAATGAGAAAGGAAATTCCATAACCTTGAGCAACAGTCCAAGAGATGGCAACCGCTTACCCCGCTTATATTGTTGTAAGCGCAAGTAGTTGGAACGTTGCCAGCTCTATAGCAAATAAGCCTGTTTTCATGCAAGCACGGCTTCCAACTCAGTCGGTTATCTTGTGGTGTAATATTTTAATCAATTCCAAAAATGAAAAATACGTACCTAGAGTCATGAAAGGCATACTGAAGTCTGCTACCTCTCTTCTTTCATGAGTAATTGTCAAATCGCATATAGCAAGATGTGCTTTCTGAAATAGAAAAAATGGCATCAAGCAGATTGACTCCGCACTGCTACGCAACGCAACGCAACGCATAAAGGATAAAGCGCAATTTTAGGCCCTCTGAGAAAAAAAGATCAGTTACGAACATGTACGTGTATGAAATTAAACGGATCAAGTCAGTCAAACAGGCTCATATAATTAGTCCAGACATTCCTTCCTTGTTCTACCGGTAGTTACCGTCTATCTGGCAACGTTGCACCTTCCCATATTTGCGTAGTTGCGCCCACATTGGCACTGCTGCAGTACACTCAGCCAGACCGGTACGCCGGGCGGTGAGCTTAGATAGCAGAAAGAAAGGTTAATCGAAAACATGTATTTATCATTTACCTCAATTTTTAAAAGCAAACGTACGGGGAAATCTATAATGTGTGAAATATGGCTAATAGGTGCGTAGAATTGCTGTGGTTGGGAGCGTATGCATATATTGGAATAAATAAAAATTGATACTGTCTTTCCCATCCCGTACAACTCCCAACCCCCAATTTTTAATCTCTACAAACATTTTTCTGGTATTGATCCCTAGTCTCCGAAACGTCAAAAGACGAAAATTGGGCGATTTTTATTGTTTACCCCAAGCTCCGCCGCCACTAAATCGATTTTCAAACACCTCAAATCTTTTTGGACCTTGGCATAGTACATAGAAATCCAAGTGGTACTTCCCAAGATATAGCGGGGCAAGTATGTCTGTCAATACAGATACGGACAGACAGACATGGTTTTCCGTCAGGTACATGTCGTATAAAAAACAAAGAACAAAATATCTCATTTTTAGGAAGTGAAAAGTATTTAAGATTCGTATGTACATGTTAAAAAAAATCTAAATATTTCAAGCATCATAGGATATGTAAATTAGCAAGACAACCTCGATTTCAAATCCGAGTACATGATAGTTCCTTGGGGAATCATTATGAGGACTCCTTACTACCGAGTCTCTTAAGAGTTACAGAAGAGTTATGAAATAACATATATAGATAAGAACTAAACTTGGTAGTCCCTCGCGTTCCTTAAGAAAAGTGATGAAATAAGGAACTCTAGAAGATAACTAACATGCAAAGCAATAAGGAGGCCTCAAACCAAACAACGCCAACGTCTCCTTTTCCTTTGAGAAAGATATTTGAAAAGTCTTTGAATAAAGAGATCTTAAGCGGAATAATAGAGGGTTTTTAGTGCTCTTGTTTTGTTCCTTCGTCATGATCTGCCTTATTGCGATTTGCGCAGATGCGAGAAAATCCTTCGTTATCTAAATTAAAAGCTCCGTTAGTTACGGAGGATAGGGGACGGTTTATTTCGCAAGGTTATTTTTTCTTTATACAGCGCTTTTGCTGGAATTCGTAAAGCTGGGAAGTTCAATTATAATAATTTCATGTTAGCAATACATATTGATTGAAATTTAATAGGAATATGCATTTTAGAACACCGATGAAAATAAATGCAAAGAATAGAATAGAAAACGAACTAAATTATGCCGATTTTTGTGATCTATGCGATGTGGCAAGCTAGCTTTTATTTGAGTTCCGCTGGTTTTGAGGTCACTTGTCGTTCTGAGCTTCTATGAATCCAGACCTATTCATTTCTTGACAAAAACTTTTCTACGAAAAATTAAACAAAAAATACAAGACGTCAACATTTTTAGGTTAGCTTCATATCAAGATAGAAAAATAAGTAGCCTTATTATTTGCTATCGCTGTCAAACTATCATAGCGGAAGGACTAACGATTACATTTTTTTTATACCGAAGCAGCAGCGAAGGCAGAAGCCTAAATGCCGAGACACCGCGGCTGCTATCATGATCCAAAAGAAATTTTGTTGATCCGATTTTTGAACTGTCTAAGGTTAGTAGAACTGGGAAAAGCTTTATTATTCCACAATCTCGATACTCTCGGGACAAAGGAGCGGTCGTATCGGCCAGTTCTGGATATACGAAGTTCGACCCGGTTAGGATGGGAGGCCAAAGTCAGGAGGGTGCAGGCACATAGCGCGGCGGCATCGTGGAAGAGAGCTCTGATGAACAAAGCCCATTGGTGTAGCGGTAGAAGAGAGCTAGATCGCCGACGGTCCGCCGATGCGAAAGGGTGCCGAGACTGTCTGTTAGAGAAGAGTCATCGATCAGTCGGATAGCCCACCTCTGGACAGCATCGAGCATAAATAATGTAGTCGGGGCGGCAGCACTCCAAACGTGTGATCAATACTCGAGGCTAGGCCTTATATGGGCCTTGTCTAGAGTGAGAAGGTCATGCGGAAAGAAGTACTTCTTAGCCCTAAACAAATAGCCTAGCTTTTTTTCAGCAGCTGCCGCTATTGACGGTGATCTGGACTCCGACTAGCCAAAATGAATGGCTCTTTGGCAGAACTCGGCCATCCATCGAAACCGGATGAGCACTAGGATGCTACTGTTCGTCAAGGTACAGTACTTTGTTTTGGAAGCATTAAACTGTACAAGATTGTCGCGTCCCCAAGTAGTGATAACCTCCAGGTCTCTCGTCAGAGATGAAGTCATCGCTAGTCTTCTTTTTTCCAGCTCAGCGGCAGAGATCGGCATGTCGCTCTGAATTCCTGCATGTAGAGTGCTATCATCAGCGAAGCTGTAGATTTGGTTAATCGTGCAGGAAAGGAGGTCGTTGATATGTAAGAGAAATAGTATCGGAGGAAGAGGACAACCCTTCAGTTACGATGGATATCTTGCGACCAGAGATAAAATCAGCCATCCATCTTCGAAGCTTTTCTGGGAAGCCATAGGATGGAAGTTTGCTTAAGAGGGCAGCGTGCCACAGCTGATCGAACGCTTTCGTGATGTCAAGAGTAACGACATGAGCTTCACGATAAGACTGAATGAGTTTACTCCACAATTGCATGACGTAATCTAGAAAGTCCCCTGTGGGTGGCTGGTGCCGGAAACCATACTGCCTGTCGCTACTCAAGCTGTGACGTTCGAGGTAGTCGAGATGCTCGCGATTTATGCACCTCTCCATCACCTTACTTATAACAGAAAGCAGAGCTATAAGCCTGTAGTTGTAAGGGTCGGCCATAGATGGGTTGAACATTAAGTAAATTTACAGTTATCTGGGAAGATGCCGGATTCGTAAGATATCTGGAAGAGACGCGAAAGAACTGGAGCAAGCTCCGCTGCACACCTCTTCAGCACAATGCCAGGAATCAAGTCCGGACCAGAAGCTTTGTTGATGTCGAGCGAGAAGAGCACTCGTCGTACGGTCTTATGCCTGAATGTTACCTCCTGCATAGTGTAGGGAACCCTTTGAAATGACGGCACTTGGGTGTTGGGGGGGCATGGTTGGGTTGGCGGCAAATATCTTGGCAAGCACCTCCGCCTTGGCTTTTGAGTAGGATACAATCGTTTCATCCTGACACGTAAGTGGTGGAAGGCTACTGTGTGAGAAGTTCTTTTCAATCTGCTTGGTCAGCGTCCAGAAAGACCGACTGCCATTGCGCTGCGACATTACCCTGTGCCTAACTTTTATGTCGTGCTAGTTTTTGGCATTGCGAAACGCTTCGTTGTATTTGTTTCTGGACTCGACGTCAGCTAGTCTGTTCTCTACAGTGGGGTTTTATAAGAAGATTCTGTATGCCTTGATCTTTTGCTGGCGAGTAGTGTCACACGATTTGTTAAACCAGCCGGTGGACCCTAGTTTAGGCAGTTTCACTGTATAAGGGATGTATTCCTCCATTCCGACGTGGATAATTTCGGTTAACGAAGAACAGACAGCCGACGCATCCGCGTAAGCGGAACAGACATCTCTCCAAGGAAAGGTGGAGAACAAGTCGGCATGTCCGTAATGCCAAATTTTGCGGCCTGGGCGAGTTTCTGCTGCCGCAGCGGGTTCTGACCGAAACCTAACCTCCACAACACCGTGGTCTGAGTTACCCAGGGGGGCAGGACAGCAGTGCTGTAAAGGACAGGATGCGTGGTCAGGAAGAGATCCAGCAGGCTTCTGGCATGTGAGGAGACGCGGGGGAAAAAGGTAGGGGTGACAAGCCCAGCTGGGTCAGCCCTTGAGTAAGAGCGAATGCTTCAACTGCACGACCCGCTGCATCGGTCTTGTTTAAGCCTAACCAAAGCTCATTGTGGGCATTGAAATCACCGAGGATAACTACCTCTGAAGTGGGGTTACTGATGTTCAGGAAGTCGATCTTGACGGCGAGGTATTCAAGTAGGTCATTCCAGTTATGGTCCGAGGGAAAGCGATAAAGGCAGCAAATGAATTTGGAGGATATTTTAGAGTTGACGCAAAGCTACAGAATGTCCTTCCGGTCTGATTCCAAAGAAACATCTCTGGAGCAGGAAAGGCTGCTGCGGACAAAAGCCACAACTGCCCCGTTCTTTCTCAGATTGGAGTACACCTCGGAATTTGGGAAGCTAAGATGGTTAATAGGTGCAGACGTTGAGATTTTTGTCTACGCTAAGAAAAGCATGGCGGGACGATTGGATTGCAGGTAGTGATGAACAGCATTAATGTTGCTGTTAATCCTGCAGATGTTCGTGAAACTAATTTTATCTTCGATGTTATTCTCTCGACTCCACCCTCCACCCGGACATTCCGAGAGTGGAGTGAGTTTACGTCCGGAGTTCTTAGTACTCGAGGATCCATCATCATTAATTTGTTTGTTTTGGAAGATAACCGACTGCATAACTAGTGGCTAGTGCCTCGGTTAACTGGTCCTTGTTTACCACCTTTTTGCGTGTTAATGATATTAAATAGGCCTAAAGTTGCTTGTTGGCGGACTTGTACCGCCACCCGGCAATCACTTGAACGGGAAGAAGTTGTATACTCTGGATACAACAACTTCCGGAACAAGCATTTGCCACGGCCCCGCTCAGTAGGGCATATTTTTGTTGCACTAAAAACTATCGAATAACTTTGCAATCGGCCCTAGATTTTCTGGGTTGACAGCCACAAATCCTACAAAGTTACCCTTTCTAGCAGATCTCCAATAAGCCCAGTCCATTTCTTTTTGTTGACATCCCAGTTTCCGTATTTTCCATCTTCTGTCAATCGGAACTCAAACTGGAAACCAATTATTTCCGCTATTTTGGAAATTAAATCCATCGAATATCCTTTATATCTTGCATTTCCTGTCAACACTTCACCTTCGTATGAAGCTGACCTTGGCATTAAGTAAGGAGGACCCATCCTGAAAATAATTTTTGAAAAACTGAGAATTGATCGAAAAATGTAATTAAAATTATGAGTGTGAGGTGGTAGCTGATATGAGAATTGTCTGTTTCTAAAGTGTCTCTCCTAAACACGTTTTGATTACATCCTGAGGCGAATACGAAGTTGCACAACATTGAGTCTTTTGATGCACCTCTTCAAAAAATAATCTTTTTGACTAAAAACTGGAAACAAAAAAAAACGACATAAAATGTTTGGGAACATTCTAATGTACTACGTTTTTCGCTAAAAACACCACAGCCATTGATCACAGACAAAATTGTATATTTAATAGACATAATAGAATGTTTACATTAATTTTTCAGGCAGTTTATTCTGTTTTTCCACTTGTTTGGTGGTGGTTTTTAGCCCTAAATATAACGCTCCCGCTAGACGCCCAAGTCAGCAATTTTTTTTTCAAAAAATGTGAGGAGTGCGCCTCCTCAAGACCTAAGCCACCCCCGCTCTTCAATTTTGTTAGAAAGGCATTTGCTCTCATGAGTCCTAAGCATGCAGCTCCCAGCTCTTCAAAATTTAGTTGCCGCTAACCTCCCCCCTCCTTGTTTTGCATACCAGATTTATCCCAAAATCGCAAATGCTACCTGGATGACACGATGACTTTGATTTTCTGTAAATTGGCAACACTGGCATCAAAAGTTTCATTTTCTCCTCTGTAAAGTACCATAGATTCGTTGTGTGAGTGCCAACTGCCCAAGGCTGTAGTAGGCATATCGGCATCTACTATGTCTATTTTGAAATGAATTCTGTTTCCAAATTCGTCGAATTTCACTGCTCCAGTTAAAGTCTTTTCTGGCTTTTTCTGAAAACGATTTGTAGATTAAAATAACATTCTTTTACAAACGACCGAAAAAGTAATATTCTTTACTATTTACTGCTTTACATCTACAAAATAGCAACTACTTAATGTCGGAACGACTATAAAACTCTGCCATGTTGCCATACTGCTATGCTTATATTATCATAATAAAATGACGTAATAATTATGGGTGTTTATCAATTTCACAACTATAATATAGGAAATGGCATATTGCTGCTGTTGTAGAATAAATCTTAACTGTAACCTTTTTAAAGTTAATATGTATACTTACGACTCTACAGAAATTATACAATGCGAAACCATTCTTGGATTTACTTTTTTCTTCACATGATATTGGATTGGTTTCTACGGATGACGTGGCAGCTAAAGATTTTATACATTCCATAATATGGGTGAACGCGTCATATAGGAGCACTGTTTCTGTCTAAAAAATAATAGTTATTTATGTCTCTAGGGCGTAAAGTGCACGTTTATGACCCGTCGCGTGAATTTAGAGACCAAGGTGAAAGTCCTATGCCAAGGGACATAAACGGTTATTACGTCCGAGATATGTTCAAAATGTTATCCAAGACCGGCCAAAATCAAAAATTAAGAGCAGATTACTTAGAATTTAAAATAAAAATTATCATTAATGGTGCGGTGCGACACCTCTGTGCATAGCATAGCACGTCGAAAATAGTTTGGTAAACCCTTGGTAGGTAGCGATCGTGAGATATCTCACCTACATTCTCCATGCTTTGAGTTTTACAAAAGTCCAAACCCAGTTGTTTGCTTTCCGTTCGTCTATCTCCAAGACTACACCTAAGACTTATAGATCACTGATGAGTTGCTAATGAGCACGTAACAGCGCTGTCTGCGGTTGGTCATAGTTAAAAAAACAGAAACCAAACATGTCCATTGCAGCCGTATCATTATATACAGAATGTCCCATTTTAATCTCCCCACCTAAATATTTCGAACACTACGCATCCTAGAAAACTAAAGTTTTTACACCGGAATTGGAAAGAGGAGGAAAGGAAGAAGATTAATAAGGCTGATTTTCGGCATACATTTAATTTGGATAAAAATGTTCAAAATCGGTCACTGTAGTTATCTACTAAAAACACTAATGGTTTGTTCGTACGGTGGTCGGTGACTTGTCTGTGACTGTGACAGGTATCAGGCCGTGTGAATTTCGTCTATATAGCGTAGTAGAGTGAACGGAATTTGTGAGGTGCGATCTTGGACATGATCAGGGACAGGTTGGTGACAGCTGTACAACAGGACTTTTGGCGATTCCACCCTAAACCGTTTTTTGGTAAAAAATCTATAACACGTCAAAAAAAAACAATAAAATGTCATCATGCAGACAGGTAGTTTTTAGGGCGCAAATAGTTCATTCCAGGTTTACTCGCTATGACCCCTGTGAGCGTCCTTCTATGGGGGAATGACCAAACTACAAGTATTGTTGGTTGCATATATTTTGTAAAGCTGAGGAGTCTGTAGTTCTCATCTCTGAGAAGATATGAAACAAGGAAGTTTGTTGAATAACAAGATCGTATCTGGGTGATTATGTGTAATGTATTAACCTTTTCACTTTCATAAATATCACTGGCTGTGGATGCGCAACTAATTTTTAGTTTTGAATCTCAAGTAAGTGTATTTGAGACAAGAATCCAGTGGAATTATTATCCACACATATTATTAGCACACAAATCCTCACTATGCACCTATGCATTGCCGTTTCCTTCTAGATACAGTATACAACTTATAGCTTAGACCTCCAGTAATGCCATCTCTGAAGCCGATGTTACATCACATCAGAACCAACCATTGATAACTAAAGCATCATGACGTTTAGGCAACACGTACAACAAGACGAGTTTACATAACAAGTGTCCATCAGCTAGTACTAAGTTAATATCTTATTGAAAAACCTACATAATGTCACGAAAAACCAATACAATGTCAAAAAAAATCGACATTATGTCACTATTAGATACGTAATCCCGTGCCGTGTCGATCCCCAGAACGGGCTGGTCAGGATGGGAAAGCGGGTCCGCAGGCATCGTCATCAAGTGACCGTGGTTCAACATTAGCCAGTGTTGAGTCTAACGTTACAAGTGAAAAAAATAGACTTTGCAGTAAAGCAAAAAGTCGTTACCTCATTTGCCATTCCTCAGGCAAGCTTGTACCACCTGAAGCAAGGTTGCGTATATTCACCCACCGGGCCATAATTATTCAAGGAAAATCTCGATTGAGCAAGAGGTATCTCAAAGGTATCGTTATTAAAGAAGATGCATCACGAGTCCCAACAGTTTCAAATACAACAGCCTGCACTGTCATCAAAGGGAGAAAAAAGCCAAAAAGTGGCAAATAAGAGTGAACATGATTAAAATAGGCTTTAGTAGTACGTTATTAAGATTAAGATTACTTTTCGATAGACGAATGCTATTATTAGGTGATGGTATTTTAGCTAGTTTAGGGGGTGGTTGGGAACACTAGGAGGTTTCGGGATGGTCGGTTCAGGATGGAGTTAACCTAGTTTCTTAGTAGATACTACAGGAACTGATTTTAAACATTTTCATCAAAATTGAATTTAAGCTGAAAACCTACCTCATGTCCGAATATAAATTTGACTATGACCATCAGCGTGACCTTCAAGACCAAATCAAGACATTGAAAACAATTTGCTCTAGCAAAAATTTCTACGGCGAAGTTTTAAGCTTTGTGGGGCTGATCTTCATCTTGAAGAACATGTCAAAATTCGCACGCTTAAGACTGCCATGCCGTTGACTTTATGGTCAACGTCACATTTGGACCTAAAATTTCTTGCTTTTCCAAATTCCGAGATAAACATGAGGGATCTCATATGAAAAATTTGGCCTGTCCTTGAAGGGCATGGTCAATGTCATAATTGAGTGACTATAAGCTTTACAACTGTGATTTTTTGCTAAATAAAATTGTTTTTTTTTCACTGTCTTTACTTGAGCTCGAAATGCCCTTGAAGGTCATGGTAATTGTCATGGTTAAGGTCATTTTCGGACGTAGAATTTTCTCCTCTTTCAATTACAAAGTAAAAAAGACGGATTCCATTTGAAAATATACGTTTCGCCTTCAAAGACCTTGTATATAGATCGTGATGAAGCTCATGGTCAAGATCACTATCATTCTGCCCGCTCGAAAATCTTCAATGCTTGTTTTAAACTTTGTCCTGGTGTGTGTAGTTTCCCAAATATTTAGGTGTGGAGATTGAACTGGGACACCCTATATATCGACAGTAGTTGATCGACATACAGTAACAAATAGATGAAGACAGTCATCATGGTCTCCATATTGTAATCAATATATGTAAGTTGATTTGTAGATAGCGGGCGCTAAAATTATTTTACAGCCCTAGGACATAACGGCGTCCGACGGCTGATAAGTGGCACTTAACGCTATGCCTAAGGCACACCTGGTCGTAGATAAAACATTTTCGGGTGTTTCAAAATTCAAGAAGAAAAGTCGTTTTTGGTAATGTCACATGTTTTTTCAATCTTTGTAATTACTTACTAATACTGTGTGTGGAGGGAGGACCTTCATAATTTCATCCTCATTTTCATTATCAGACAGTAGCCACCTGTTTAATACGTTTTGGAACTCTTGCCTGTTAGGATCGAACAATCTTATTGTGGTAATATTTGCTGTCGTTTTCAGTATTGAGTAGTCTAAAGTATGGGCATCCTATAAAACGAAAACACAAATATAATAGTGGAACGAAGTCTATCGAAATTTTATTCTGGTCGTGGGAAATAATTTATCCTAGAAAACGGCTGCAGAACTGCTCTCAATGAGCAAAAATCATTTCAAAATTACGAGATTATTTTGAAAAAAAATATTAGGGGAAGTAAACAAGTGGAGTATTAATGTAACTCCCGAAACTTTCTGTGGTTTTGATGTTCATAAAACTCCATTATCTGACCGAATCAAATATATGTTATAATTTCTGTGAGATTTTTCAAGTACCTCAAGAAATATTTTAAGTTAGTTAGTTCAACCGCAAAATAGGTCGAAAAGATTGCATGACAAATTTAAAAAAGGTTATATTCCAAGCGTTTGCCTTTTTCCCAGAGTGGGGAATAAAACCAAATAATTTAGAAGTGAGTATTAGGTAGATGAGGCATTTATTACTAATCGTAGAAACTTTGCCCTATAAAAACGCGAGTCTGACCTAAATTTAACAATTAACGAAACATACTATGTTGCTCTCTCTTGCTCAGTCTTACAGTTTGTAACCTATTGGTCAAAAATAAGATTAGCTGGTGTTACTTGTCTATAGCCAAGTGTGCCAACAAAATGACTTCCATTAGTGGTAGTGATTATAACACAATGTTTTCAAAATTAGATTTTCGGTCACAATCGAAGAATCTATGCCCCATAAATTTTTTCGTCAAATGCGGCTACAATAGTTCTTCAAAATTCAGGGGCAAACAATTTGACATTAAATAAATAATTTTTCAGATTGTTGTATGTAGGTTGTATTTATTAATTTTCGATAGCTGGCGAGATGTGTATGAATTATACTACAATCCCACTTCGTCTTGGGTGTATTCGATGGGAAACATTTCTGACAGAAATCATCATCTCTTTTTAAATTAGAGTCGTTGCCTAATCCAGTGAGAGAGAGAAAGATGTGTGAAATAGCTGCGAGTTCATCAGTAGCGGTTGGTGTTCGATTTTGATAGTTGGGGTTCATACGCCTTTATTCTGTGTGTTTTTTAAAAATTCCATATTCAGCTTGTTCCAAAGAAAAAAACGGTAGGTTCTAAAACGTGCCATTGAAAAGAAAAAATAAATTCAAAATTACGTTTTGTAGTACACAGTCCCAAAAGTGAACTCAACGCAGCATTACTGCAAATCAAACGCG
This sequence comes from Acanthoscelides obtectus, assembly GCA_963669975.1. Lineage (NCBI taxonomy): Eukaryota > Metazoa > Arthropoda > Insecta > Coleoptera > Chrysomelidae > Acanthoscelides > Acanthoscelides obtectus. The sequence goes on along the minus strand of CAVLJG010000001.1, from coordinate 50,684,394 downwards.
CATGAACATTTAAAACAATTATGATAGCTGAGTCTTAAATAGCCCGGTAGCATAGTGAGGAATCTTCCGGTATAAATTTTCAGACATCTTCTCAATTAAATTTAAATACACTGAAGACGCATAGGCAAACACGTTGCAAATGGAAAGAATCGAGAACCAGTATTCAAAAAAAAATTCTCATGAAAGACATTTTTGGGCACTACAGCTATGAAGTCATAATTGCGAGTAATTTTAACTTCTACTTACAAGTTCGTGAAAATAGAAATTTTTTCTTCAAAGTTAGTGTCAATGTTGAAATCTAGAATAACATTTACTAAAAGAATACTTGTAACGTCAAGCTGTATAGGGTTATTTAGTAGACATATTGACTAGTTTTTTACGAATCTATGTTGCAAGGTCACAAGAAATTTTTATTTGTCATTAATAAGATAATTGTTACTTACCAATATGTCCAAAAAGAGACCTCTGCAGTTGTCTTCGAGGTCAAGAATTCTTTAAGTACTTTTTAGAGGTGTGTTTTTGTAGTTTTAAACCCACCAATTTTAACTCTTGGTCAAAGGTCTATTAGGCCCGTAATTTATATACACTGAAAACCAAATATCCCTGACGTCGTAATGTATACGAGATAGAAGCGCGAGAGGCGTACAGTACGTGTGTTAGAGATAGAAGTACCTCGTTGCCTAGCAACCCGAGTGACGAGGCCACGGGTCGCCATAGGCGCACGCTTTCTAACATACATATTGGACGCTTCTCGCTATTTCTCTCGTACACGTTACGACGTCAGCCAATTTTGAACCTCATAGTATGTCGTTTGATTCGACCAGACAGTGGAGTCCTAATATGGAGTATCGCTTCATTGGGATAAGATTCTCGACCTTAGCAACTAGCGCGCATGCGCATCTTACGCACATTCAAACGTTAACGCCGAGATCCCATGATGACATTCGCCTTTGCCGTGAAGCACCTAGTTCCCGAAGTCGTGATCTCGTCAAGCTTTTTCACGATATTTGGTAACAGTCATGATTCGTGATTCATAAATATCAGTTACTAAATCACAGTTCGTAAAATATTTACCACCTCTATCAACTATCGTACTTACCAATGACGTCAAGAAGTAGTTGTTGTGTAGTTCTAACATCCTGAGATCCTTTGCTTGCAACAGAATTGGAATGATATTTTCTGTTTCGCAATCTAGAATAATGTATTCCGAAGCGTTGCGAATTTCTTTCAGTAACATCCTAAAATATAAAGGATAACTTTTTGTTCTTGGTAAGGTGCACCTAACAAACGTGATTATGAAAAAAAAATCGAGATGGAAATTTTTTCCACGAATATCAGGTTTTCGCTCTATCTAAAATAAGATAAACTCGAAAATTGGTGAATATTTATTTTAAGGGCTTAGGCAATAAGGTCCATAAGTCACACCTAACCAAAAACCACAGTCCCATCTAAAAGCCCCATGAGGTAGATACATATGTGCGGAGTTAATTTTTTTGAAAATTCGCTCATAGGTGTTTCTATAATTTGTATAATGGCGTTTTTGAACAAACACGGTATCGCACACATTTTTACACTGAGAAGGCTATAAAACACCCAAATCCCAAGATGGGTCCAAGCGGAAATCAGTCAATGGTACAAATAATGGATGTTTCAGTGATACAGAGACCAAATATTGTTCTGGATTCAGTACAGATGACAGTGTGAAAGACATACACTATCCTCCTCATTGTGAGTCTGAGCGAGTAACCCAGGCGAATAAACAGATTTGTGGCTTATGACTTTACTGCCGTTATATATGTGGCTTATGCTTTTATTACGTAGAAAAACTATTTTTGTTTTAGTTTCACAATATCACTAGACAATGAGTTCAAAGCATTTTTTTATCAGAACATGCCATTATTCTTATTGAGAACGACTATCGTAGACCGTAAGTAACTTCAAAACTTCAATAAATGGTAATATGTAATTTTATGATGACTGGCGTATGCAAGCGTGGGGGTCATGAGGGTCACGATCACCCTGGCCGAACTTAGTTTGACCTCTAATATTTATGACATTCGAATCTCTTTGATAAGTTTAATGAAATACATACACATACAGATTTGGTGAAAAATCACCACACCTGGCAACCCTGATCAATTTTTAAGCGCATCGATGATGGTGTGGAAATAAGAAGGTTGTATAAGTCTGGTTGTCTATACGTTCGGCTTGACGCAAATCTAAATAAAATGGTGATTCTGCGTTTTTCGGCTTGAATCCACCACATGTTCGATAGTGCATTATTGGAAATTCAGTTTCATATGTTCTGTGATTAAGGTATTTAATTGAAATTCAGAGATTCAGTCAGGAAAATAAGAAAAAACTTGTTCGCGCGCGCCTTTAGAGCTGTGAGCACATTTGATCAAAATACTTTTTGACGGACAAAATTAGAGAAAATTGGTTTAATATGATAGAAAGGAGATGGTAAGTAGTAAGCGTCAAGTAACCGTAAAAATGTCCAAATCTCTCTCTCTCTCTCTCTCTTCATCTATCAGCTCTTAAAACATATACATGCTACTTTTGTTGTAACTTTTCATTTGTAACTTAGCATGATGGTAGTGTGTTAGTTTGGTCATGTACAGGGTGTTTCCTAAACGTGGGTCAATAATTCAATGGGCGACTCTTGAGACTATTCTGATGATGATGATCATCCTCTCGATATGCGAAACAACTCTTGATTCCAGGGAGACAGGCCCCTTAAGGAGACGTCGTTGGAAATAGGTTTTTCTTGAATAATTTTGACGTATCACTGCTTAAGTTTTAACATCGAGTAGATACCGAGAATCACCTTCTCCCCGAAATTAATATCTTCCTGTGAACACCCCCTGACACAAATGGTGAATCCGCCCTTGGGAACTCATATGACAGTCCTAATGGAAACATTTGGTTAAGTATGCTGTTTCAAGTCTAACAATCCCCAATCATATGTTTGTAAAACAACCAATTTTTAATTACCTTTGGAGTACAACTTTTTTCAATAAAGCTCCAGGCCATATTGTCAAAAATGAATTTATTTTACGAAAATGCGTTATACTTTTTCGATTCTGTTGTCACCAAGTCCTTGTTCCTTAAATTGTAAACCTATCGTAGCATTTCAACCGGAATTAAACAAGAAAGGTGATTTCAAGATTTACATAAAACTTATAACTTTAGATTAAAATTATATGGCTTATGTACTTTATTGCCCCAAGCCCTCAATTGTTACCTACCTGTAGTCAGGACCTGGTCCCAACTGCTTCACCAATATGCTGTTTCTTTTGCCCCTGTGGAACTCTTGTAACTTCAAGATCTCTTGCATTCTGATAAGTCCCTCCTCTGTTTCATACAAAATCACGAACGAGTTCCATCTTAAGGCTTTTACCACTTCCATCAAACCTTTGGCGAATAGCCTGGCTTCAGGGTAGAAGTTTAGAGACATCGATATGTTGTTTTCCTGAAAATTGTTATCAACTAGAACACATATGGCGCAAAGATTATAATAATATGTACCATTTTATTGGGGTCCAGGGGAAGGGACAATGAGTTATCACTACATACATATCACTAGCTTTTTGCCCCGCGGTTTTACCCGCGGAACGTGTAAGAGGCACCACTAATAAAGTAACCAAATTTCTCAACCTAATACCATCAAAGATACAAAACGTGATTAACATTTCTTAAAAGCAATGCTTTTTATTATTATTATTATTATTATTATTATTATGATAATTGAGATGAGCAGAGTACACAGTACTATAAGCTCATGCAGTAAATATAGTGTACGGACACGTAACACAAATACATCAAATAGAAAAAAATAAAAAAAATACAGTTCACAGCTATAAAGTTGTGAGTAACATTTCACGCGTACGAAATCGCAGGTTGAAAACTGGTGCAAAATAAAACGTCTGTATCACTTGAGGGTCACAGGTTGAGTGGGGCGATGGCTGGCCGCGCTGTTGCCAGCTTCACGCGAACTGTGGAGATTTTGGTGCTTCCCACGACAGCTCATTGCAAAAACGACGATGAGTTCGCGGATAAAACCCTGCCTATAAACTTTCCCAGATATCAATTAGCAAGTGAACAAATTTATATATAGCGAAGAAGATACCGGAACACTCAGCATTCGATTTGCAAGAAACCAGATAAATGTACCGTACCCACCTAGGAGCATTAAAGATTGTATGACAAATAATCCAATAACTATTTAAAAAACAAAATGCAGTAAATTTACCATGCAAATGCGATATTTATATACCCTTTGCTCATTTCGGTTGAACCAGCGACTGAATGCGTCCGCGCTAGTCAGCTCATGTTAAATTCCATTAAGCCGTTTGGGCTGTGACCCATGAAGTAAATATTTCAACGATATTTCCTGGGATAAAATGTAGCCTATGTGGTATTCCAGGCAATTATCTATCTATGTAACAAATAAATTTCATTAAGGTCCTTTCAGCCATTTTGGTGTGGAGTCACAGACACGCTTCCTTATTTATAATATTAGTAGGGATTATCCGCCTTAAATTGTTATAATGTCGTCAAAATAATTAGCCTTTATATCTCCGTGAGAATGCCCCCAGGAACATTTTTTATAGAAACTTGTTACTTTTTTCTGCGATATGAATCGAAGACATTACCTAAGCATTCTATGACACATTGTATGTTACCTGAGTGGGGCCCCATGACATTGAGATGAAAGGTAACTCTGAGTTGAAGCAGATGGACTCTTGAATTGGTGAAGTTTCTGATCCTTGGACACTGATTATAGCAGCAACTCCATTTTTTCTACCTAATAGATCGCATACTGGAAGAAAAAAATGGCGTCAAGTAGGCTTACTCTGTACTTCCTCGCAATTCTGTATAAAAATCTGACTAAGCTTTTGTACGCTCAGGTATCTTTATTGTTCGATTGCTCTGGTAGGTCAGTTTAATTTCATTTGCTTGAGAGAAAGGTACAAAAAATAGTTGAGATTCTGCGATCCACGAAATATCTTCAGATTCACAGAACATGGACGCATAAAATGGGTATACCAATTTTTCTGGGAAAACTTTTTATTCAACGACAAAAAATTAGAAAACGTGTTCTCGGGATTCAATCAAAAGTGTTTGCATAACCGAAAAACTCTTCGAGTGAGATTTTTAGTTATATACGGGACCTTCAAAATGAGACCACACATAAAAAGAGTTATTATCTAAAAAACCTATAAAACGTCAAAAAAAACCTATAAGATGTCATCTTGCAGACTAGGTAGTTTTTAGGGTGCAAACAGTCATTCCACGTTTGCTCACTAGGATCGTTGTGAGCGTCCATCTATTGAGGAATGGCTCATCTACACGTACACGTATTGTTGATTGCATATGTTTTGTAAAGCCGAGTGGTCTATAGTTTTCATCTCTGAGTCTCTGAGAAGAAAGTTGGTTATTTGGCTGAATAGCAATATCGTATCTGGATGAATGTGTGTATTGGTCTGCATGTGTATAAAATCAGTGGATATTTGCTGTGTGGGATAATCATTACTGAATATGCTGCCAATGCAGTATATCTATTAGCTGTTCCCGACGGGTTATTTATATGTTGTCCTTTCGGAAGACAGGTTATATTCAAAGTTATCAATTACGATTATTTACGTTTTTTTTGTGTTTTCAAAAACTTTGAAGAGAATTACTGGAAATCATCACCGCGCCCGCGTTATGTGTGTGATTACTGTTAGTATGTATATGACTTGTAATTCGACAGTGTACAGTGAATATAATTATTTCTTACCTCTCTCATTTTTGAAATTCAGCAAATTTGCCTATGTAATTTCCAGAATGGATAAGAAAAAGCGGATGCACAACTAATTTCTAGCTTTGAATCTCAAGTATCAAGAATCCAATGGAATTATCATCAACACATATTGTTAACACACAAATCCTCACTATGTTTAGGCAACACGTACAACTACAAAACGAGCTTACAAAAGTTTCCATCAGCTAGTGCTAAGTTAACATCTTGTCGAAAAATCTACATAATGTCAAAAAACCGTATAATGTAAAAAAAAAATCGGTATGTCACTTTCCAAGATACGTAATACCCGTGCCGACTAGTAGTAAAAAAGTTATGACCGAAAACCTCATTAGAATGCAGGTTCTAGCACTTGTTGGTAAAGAGACTACAGTGTCACACAGATTCCTGAAGTTTCTCAGGTCCGTAGGCTTTATATTTCTTAATAAGCACAACAAAATTCGAGTCGATTAGTCAAGTAGTTCTTTAGAATTTCTAATTGTTTATCCCAAAACACCTGTTTTCCAGCCATCACTACTAGTTTATCGATCAATATCGTTCAAATGACATTTATTGGCACAATACACGAGTTTACCTTGCCGATATAATCACAATCAATTCCGAAAGATAAATGTTATTTTTATGCGAAAAACAAAAGCTACGTTTTTTTCTTCTAAACAAATTCAAACATTTCGTATTTGTGAGTAAGTAATTGAACAAATACGCTACGATATTCGGAGAACATACATTACTTACTATACACTTTTTAAAACAAAGCGGATGTGACTATAATCTTTTGTTGCGAATTACTCCCAAACAACTCGTCGCTCCCAAATAAGAAATGTTTGAATTTGTTTTAAAGAAGAAACGTAACCCATCCTTTTTGCATAAAAATAACATTTATCTTATGGAATGGTTTGCGAATTATATCGGCAAGGTAAACTAGTGTATTTTGTTATAAAATGCACTTTGAACTAACCCTATAAACATACGTTATTATACACATCTTAAACAGAACGGACGTGTCTAACTCCTTTTGTTACGCAGACATTTTTAAGATTTCTCCATACTCTTTCATATAGATTATAGATGATCATTACAGTTTATAAAAAATAATTTTGAACTAAAATGCACTGATCTATTAAGTCAGCTCCGCAAACCGAATAGATAATTATGGTTTAAACCGACTACGCCTAGTTAGTCTGTAGCATGTGCTACATGGCTACATAATTGATGTCTGCATTACTTTGTCAAATAAGTAGGGCACATAATACAGTTTCTTTTCGAAGAAATCTAATTCCCTGGACCTTTTTTCTAAAAGTGCGTTGGAAAATAAGCTCGAGAAAGTGAAAAAAACACAAATATCACCCAAATGTAGCGAAATGACCGTCTGAAAAATTAGTCAAAATGATCGGTACTACTCCTTAATACATTATTTAAAGTTTCAGCATTGTATCTTGTATGGTTTTTAAGATTATTCTAATTTTTTATAACAGATTTGATGTGTCACTATTCGTTGTTGTTCGTCAGAGCGGTCCGGTGGACCTTTGCTCTGAGTTGAGTTTGATGTGTCGACAACATCCGCTTGACATAATGCCAGTGTCAAGTATTGTGATAGTGGTATAAAGGACCAGTACACCTACAGACGTCGTGGTGTAGTGGAAAGGAGAAATGGTTGCAGAACTGCAGGACGCAGGTTCGAATCCACAAAGCTTCATTTTTTCTATTTATTTTTCTTGAGAGATGTTTTTCACATTATGTGAACTTTTATTGTCATCAAACAGCTTTTCGCATACCATAAACAATGTAAGTTTTCAAATAAGAAACCGACAGTATACGTATGATTCTTCATAATCTTTTTACATTACTTTGATAAAAAATCATAAACACTATGTCGAAGTTAGCATTTCTTTTTTAAAATAAATTATTTGAAGGATTTTTTCGTTCCTGCCAACACTTTTGATTGAATTCCAAAAAGCAGGTTTTCTCATTCTTTGTTGTTGAATAAAAAGTTTTCCCACATAAATTGTGTACCCATTTTATGCGTCCATGTTTTAAATAGCCCCTTGAACAACTTACATCACTAAAACCTATCTTTACAATTATTTCAGGGAAATTTGCTAATATATAGTTATAGTCACCGTTCTTGGCAGTTACGTCATCAACGCCATATGAACTAAGTGAACAGATCCAGTCTCCGTACCATGGGCGAATCTTAATCTTCAGCGCATCTGCTACTCTCTCCAGTACATACTCATGAAGTGGGTAACAGGGGACCACTTTTTCCATTCTCTTACTGGAAATACTCTAATAAATTTAGCACGAGCCGTTGGCCTTCTCCATTGATCGCATTTCTGGACATTGTACAATTTTATATTGAAGATTGATAACAGGACAACCCAAATTGCACGCCGATGTCAAGTAAGTTCTCACTCTGACAAATATGATTGAAGGGCACTCATACGTTATACGGGACGACAAGTTTTCGAGCCGGAGACAGACAACTAAAAAACGTATGTCTTCGAGCAAACGTTCAAAGAAAGAATGATGTTGCATGTGCATGTTTGAGGGAGATGGAAATATATAAAGGGATATTGGTAGTCTTACTTTGACCCACCAAGAACGGTGACTACAACTATATATAATTAAACTAAATGTATTCTATCCCAGGATAGCCAAGCTAGTCCTATATTTGCGCGTCCGAAAAATTATCCGAGATGAAATATTGTAGCGCCATATATGGGAATTTGTGACAGCTATCCTTCTTATCTCCACAGTAATTAGGAATCTACTTCTAAAATGTTAGAGTCTCATAGATGGCGCTATGCATATAGCTCATATACAGTTGGCTAAGCTATATATGGTGCGCGCCATCTACGAGATACCGTCATCTGGGGTAAAGGCGGACAGTAGGGGTAATGACGGACACATGACACAATTACATATCTCCCCACTTCTGCGTCTAACAGCGAGTGTTTACATTTTTTGCGCGCTGCGCCTGTCGATTCGTGTCAGTACGGCTATAGTAAGCATCAATAGAGCACGCGACTTGATTGTTGTTGTTTGTGAGCACCAGTACGGCATTTATAAAAAGTTGTTTGTTTCTGCAAATATTAAAATACCGTAAAAAACCTCTCTGTACATAATTAATGTTAAATATTACAATCGGAACTACCTATCTTAAAGAGGCGGGGTTTTATCCCTAGCCATATGGACCATAAAGTTTTTCCATTTTCTTTGTTGTTGTTTTTCTATCAATTAATTTGTAAAAAATTGTCTATAGGTGGGGTAAAGGCGGGCAGCAATGCCTAGGCATTATAAAAAAAAATCGGCGTAAAATTTATGAACTAAGAGCCACAACAAACGGAGCAGGCTCTGGAGGACATTCGGAACAAAAGAAAATCCCTTAGAGGTGCCTCAGAGTACTATGGAATACCAAAGTCCGCTCTATCCAACAAACTCAGGAGACAAAAAGCTGGAAAACATGATGCACCTACCAAACTTTCAGAACAGGAGGAAAAAATGTTCGCAGAAGGAATCACTCAGTTTGCAGAGTGGGGATTTCCTATGACTCGTTGAGATATAAGATGCTTGGGAAAGGAATACCTTATTAGGTGGTCTCCTCAAGACAACCTGGAGTCCCACACACGCCGTAGCTCGGGCTATGGTATGGTGCATAAACGCATTCCCCCCTCACCAAAAAAAAAAACCTTAATGGAAAAGGTAAACAAATAACCCAGTTCAAGGACAATATGCCTGGGATGGTTTTATAACTTTGTCAGTAGAAACAAAGTTTTGACTGAGAGATTTGCACAAAATATAAAGAGATACAGGGCTAATGTAACCAAGGCGGTAGTAAAATCCTATTTTGAGAATTTAGAACAGACTTTAGAGGTAGTTAAACCCATAAATATCGTGAATTATGATGAAATCAATTTGACAGATGATCCTGGAAAACAAAAAGTTTTATGCCGCCGTGGTTCGAAGAGGGTTGAGAATATAATTGATTCAAGTAAATCTAGCACCTCAGTTATGATGGCAGTAACAGCGGCAGGACAATTGTTACCCCCATATGTAATCTATTAATCTGTTTACCTATATCGAAACTGGATAGAGGGAGGTCCTGATGGTACCATGTACAATCGAACTAAGTCAGGCTGGTTTGATGGTCCTGCTTTTGAAGATTGGTTTGACAGGATTTTACTTCCTTACTTTCGAAACCTTCCAGGCAAAAAAGTATTAATAGGAGACAACTTAGCCAGCCACACTTCTATGCACGTTTTGGAATGCTGTCAAAATTATAACATTCAAAACTTATGAAGAAAGCTATTGAGAGCATTGAAAATTCCGAAAATAACATTAAATCTGGTTTTAAAGCTTACGGCATTGTCCCACTGAACGCTAATGTAGTTTTAAACCGAATTTTACCTGATTTAGATCCCATAATGGATAGAAGTGAGGGCGAAATTCGTTGGGTGCAAACCTTAAAAGAATTTCTCAAGGACAGCAGATTAGCTACAACTCAGATTGAACGTCCAAAAAGAGTAAAAAAACTAAAAGTGGCACCGGGATAGTCTTTTAGTGCGAAAGATTTTGAAGAAAGCAGTGACAACTCTGAACCTGAATATTTGGACCTATGGAATGGTGGTGAACAAGAAGCAGCTAAAAATCCCAGCAATGAGGAATTAAGAGAAGAGGGAAATTTGAGTGGTGAACCCGAAGCTGATCTACATAATCAGATCAATTTAGATTGTATCCAACCAGGCAATTTTTTGTTAATGAAGTTTGCCTGTCCAAATAATACATTCAAATACTTTGTTGGCTATGTCTCTGACGTTGTAGACGCCAATGAAAAACTTTATTATGTAAATTTCTTAAGAAAGCAAAATTCCGAAAAAATGGGTGATTATTTTGTATACCCTAATATTAAAGACCAAAGCTTGGTAGAGTCTTCTCAAATTTTAAAGGTTTTAAGACAAGTAAAAGATTTAAGACGTGAGCGTTTTCAATTTTCCAGCTTGAAAACGCTTAAAAATATTAAAATTGAATAATGCAGAAATTTATCAAAAAAAAATTTGTTAAACTTTTTTATTCAGTAAGTTTATTATTCTTAGGTTTCTTTTATCAAAATAGGAAAATGATATTTTTAGTCAGATGCAGTCTGTTAACTTTTAGATTTATTATGTGTTTGCTTTTTAAGTTTATTCCTTAGATGAAAGTTTGTGATTAAATAAGTTGAAACATAAATTTTTTTTTTGAGTTTTGTAACTTTCCCAGAATTAAATTTATATAATTTTCATTTTTTTATGTCCGAAAATAATTGGGTGTCCGGCTTTACTCCACACATAGGAGTAAAGGCGGACACCCTTCAACATAAAAAAATTGGAAAGGGAGGACATTTTTGGGTTTTTTTTGAGAATCTTGTTTGGAATCATTTGAGGTACGTAAATTATTTTTTTTTTAATTTTTCCATGTGATTACAAAAAGTTATTCAAAAAAATATGCAAAAAACGTCCGACTTTACCCTAGATGACGGCACTAACCTACTCAAAGTATATTACTAATCATTGCGGGGAGGAGAGGCATAACTGTGACAAATTTTCATATAGATGACGCTGGCAATCTTCAGGTAGAATCAATGATATCACACAGCGACAAAAATTGACGTCCTTAGAACATTCTTTACGACGTCCCAAAACAACGCTTATTTCGCGTTATTAAGACATTCTTATGCAACTAGTGTAGGTACTTACCTGTCTTACTGACATTGAAGCTGTCAGTTGCAGAAACCTGCTGGATCTCAGTAGAGAATCTTACGAAAGCCTGATCGACCATATTTTGTTTTTTCAAAGCATTTCTCAACGGTAGCAAAGGTTGCCATGTTATTTCATTGAACAATATACCTGGAAGGGACGAAACTTTTATTTACGCAGGGTGATTTATCTTTGTTTTTTAAAAAATAGTAGCAATACATATTTCTTTGACAGAAAAAACAAGCAATGTTTCTAAAAAGGGTCCTTTTTCCGAGATGCAACTTCAACTAATTTACAGACCTCGTATATTACATTGTCGCCAAAATTGTGTAGCTTAAGGGCTGTATGGCCAGTCGTCCCTACAATTGTCGCACTTATGGCCTCCTCGATTTTCATAGTTTTTCCTGTCCTTCATAAAGGCAGGGGTATTTCTAGATTTCTACTGTTCCGTGACAGGGCTCTATTTTGAGGTTATGTTTTCTTTTTGAATTGTAATAAATTTCATACTAATGAAACTTGATTTTTATCATATATTATATCAACCTGAAAATTCTCAACATTCAAAAATAAAACATGACCTCACAATAGGAGAGCGCTGACGCTGACATGGAACAGTAGAAATCTAGAAGTATCCCAGCCTTTCTGAAGGAGAGAAAAAAGTATGAAAATCAAGGAGGTCATAAAGGCGCTCTACAATAATTGTAGGAACGACGATACGGCACTTAGTGCATACTTTTGTCTCATTTGCTTACGGCTGCCTACCAAAGTAACAAGCTTACATTTTGTTTCTATGGAGGTATTCAAGAGGCCAATCATACTGTGTGCTCACGTGTAGTAGAGCAGAAATACTGTTTGTGTTGCGATGTGAATCGCTCAGTTATTGTTAATAAACAGGGATAAACTAACCGGATAGCACATGAACAATTCTACTTAATCTGTGATTTTGGAAGATGAAATATGCGAAAAGTTGAATCAAATTCTTCTCAATTTTTCTAAATAGTTATCTGAGCAGATTTTTAACTAAAAGCAAATACAAATAGAAATTAAATCATTGCTATTATGTAATTGACACTATATTTATCAAATAAAAAGATTTTGAAGTAATTTAATTTATTTGATATTCATAGTTTTTGTGGGGCCTACTGAGCTTCCTCACTAGAATCTCGTGGCAATAAAATGAGAACACAAAATTACTATTTATAACGTGAAGGTAGCGACCTTTCCTACCGGCTTTTAGATTCAAAGATAAAGTGAATGATTCTTGAAGTTAAAGTTTCGGTCCTTGTCAGTATCCATCAAAAAAATTGGTTTGTCTCCATTACTTTTCCTATTTCCTGTTAGGTATACAATCCTGTTAACAAACCCTGGATTGAGCACTCAAAGAAACAAGAAATGGATTGAAATGAATCAAAATTACCTCACAGCTGCCCAGGTTAAATAAAGCTCAACGTTGAGATAAATGCCATTTTGCAATGACAATGACTATAATGTATTAACACTTATCAGTTATTCAGTTTAAACCTTCACGATTTCCGACAATTATATTAAACACTAGGATTATATGGAAATCACACACTTTCACATGTTTTTGCAGTAAAATACGAATTTGGTGTGAAATGTCAACAACTATCAAACTAGGGACCCAAACCTGATCGGTTTGCACTATGAACTTTCGTCCTTACCACAGACTATGAGATTATGGAGACAAACAAATTATAAATTTGCTCCTTCTACCTAATGAATTTATTGTTTGTGATTGCCCCCATTAGCAACAATATGAATGAAAGACACAATTCAAGTAGGTATGGCATTATAGCTGATCGACTGGCGACACACACAGCCGGTCATCTTATGTAGGTACCTAGTGTAAATGGCAACAGCATAATTAGAGATTTGCCTTGTGATCAAACAGAATTCCGACCGGTAATCCCACTGATTGAGGTATCGTCAGGTAACCTTAAGCCATTAATGCCATTTACACTCCCTATGATGCCCCTTCTGTGTAATACTCATTGCAACATACTATATATGTATGGTTATTATCCTGTAGGATATACTCTTCCCATGACATTTTCTAACACTTATGATATACCTATATTTGGCAAAAATAAATATTATACCTTATGTCTCGGCAAGGGCGCTTTAGGGTCAATATTTTCTTAACTTTCCGTGATACTTCTGGATATTCTATTTGCCCTCTAAACTAATTGCTACTGTTTTCTGAATCGCCCTGCATAGGCTAAAGATGAGATTGAACACTACGCATATTCTAAATATGTACCTACCTATCGTTGCTTCTGCTCTAAAACAGCAATGTGGCGCTATAAAAACGCTAAAAAGACTTAAAAACAACCACTCTCGAGTCAACATTTTGTATACACACCACAAAAATCACATCAAAATTCGGGAAACGTTCCTTTAGCGTAACTCCTGTAAATAGATGGCTACTTAAATAACTGAAATTTGGATTTGAGTCCATGCCAGCAGTGAGAGATAATTTCGGATGGATTTTAAAATAGAATACGCAGCGTTCTATTAAATTAGTGCAGGAGATACAAACGAGATTTTGGAAAACACGAGAATGTAGAGGGTGCCCAGAAATTGAAGGATAATCCTGCAACTGCAGATGGATCACGTCATTGTAATAGATTTATCTATTTCGGGATTTAGTAACACAACTTGATTTCCGGATGATTAACTTTATTCTGCCGAAAAACGTATATTGATAGGTACTGCAAGGTTCCTCGGCCATTCCCCTGCCTAGCGCAGCATTTCCAGTGAATTCTATTACTTGCGTTACCTAACAAGTTTCTAATAACAATATATTGTACAGTATGATCTTACCATACTACATCATGACCTACCTACTACATTGCAAAATTTTGTTTTATCAGGAGCTTTATAATTTTCGAAATTTTCAGCATTTAATAACTTTGTTCAAAAACTGGTTTGCTTTCAGCATTGATCAACGTATGCTACCTGAAGTCCTGAAGTAAGCCAACGCATACTATATTCGCGCATCCGAAAAATTATCCGAGATATGAAATGAGAATATGTCAGGGATATGTTTCTCCTCTAAATCTACTTAGGAAACGTTAGTGTAGCGTGTAGTGTAGCGAGGGTGACTCAGTCTACCGCGTTGCCAATATATTACACCAGAAAATGTTCGCACAGGCTCCCAAGAAGGAGGTCTGTTCTAATATTGAATTTAATATTTTGTTTTCATTTTGATTGTAATTATTTAATGCAACTTTGATGCAGCTTAGAGTTTTAATTCATTTTAAAATTACACTTGATTTCCACTGATGGTGATAAAATCAACACATCCTGAGTTATTGTTACATTTTGCGACAACGCTGCGGTCGGCAAATGTAACAACGTTACACAATACACATCACCACTTCCTGTGTGTACGAAAGGACGACACTCTCCTACGAGCGCTAGATGGGTACCGACCTACCGACCAAAAGCGCTCAACTATGATCATGGAGGTGGAAACCCTGCCTTGGAATGTACAAGATGCGGCATTATCAAACGAACCAATGATGAACTGTTGCAGAAGCTTAGATAATAAACTAACGCATATCGTCCCTCAAAACACGAAGTGTCGTATCTGACATTTTTTGCAAATTTGAGTTACGCCACGTATGAGCAATATAAAGCCGCCACTTCCTTCTTACAAAGTGTCTTATCTGAATGCTCAACCAACGTTGAGTAATTTTAATATGTATTTGGTTTCAACGTATCTGCATTGGCGCATTCAAAGAAAGTCACGAACTGTCATATCTAAGTTTATTTGCAGATACGACAGTTCGTGATCTTCTTGTCTCCTAATCCTTCTACCGCGATGCTGTCGTACCTTCAGCGAATCACGCGGAGGATTTGAAAATCATATTAAAGAAAAAACTAAGGTTAGAGTATAAACAAGTAGCGAGGGCTGACAATACAGTTTCGTGTGGCGTGTTTGATCTTCAACAGGTCATTTACTTACCAATCAGTAAGCAAAATGCAATTTTTTATAAAAGCAGATTTTCGAACTTCAACTTCACTTTCTAGCTAGTAAAGATTATTATTGCTTTATGTGGCATCAAGCAGCAGGTAAGAGAGGATCTTCGGAGATAGCGACCTGCCTTTTTAAAATTTTAGAGGAATATCCTAGGCAGGATAAGACAAAAGTTGTTTTATTTTCTGATGGGTGCTATAGTTAGAATGGAAACACTATAGTTGTTGCTATGTTCCTGTATACTTTGAGTAACCTTCCATCGCTGATGGAGATAACTTTAAGATTCTTTGTTACAAACCATGAAACAAAATGAAGGTGATTCTGCCTATTTGCATTTCTCATGCAATTTTAAAAGCAGGGAATATCTTCGAGCCGACTCGGCTATTACCGATTATCAATTTGGCCAGGCGGAAACATCTGTATAAAGTATATCTCCTAACTTTTAGAGACTTCATAAATTCAAAGCTTTGTCTAAGAATTTGAGGATTCTATCCATACGTAGGACATACAGCTTCAGGAAGAGCGATTAACTGGACAGACATCATGGAAGTTAAAATTAATAAGGTACACCAAGATAAAATATTTTTCAAGACGAGCCATTTAACAGAAGAGTATGATTTTTTCAATTAAAAAAAGGCGCAGCAAATAGTGAAATGTCGGTTAGGGCTCATCAATAAATATTTCTAAGAAATATAATGACCTCCTGGCTTTATGTAATTGCAAAAACCGCGTGATAAGACTACTGGAAATAAAAAAATGTTGTGAATACTTACCTCATGATGAGGTTTAGGTTTAGTTTTATAAAGATTTTGAGAATCTCTTCTTCAATCTTTTGTTTTTTAGTGCCTTACCTTCATTTATTAATAAAAATTGTTAACAAGAACTTTTCTCTCCCTTTCTTTGATTATAAATCGGATCTTACGTCGCATCCTTCAAGAATTATTTTTCACAACACGAAATGTCGTATCTCACTTATCCGTTTTTTTTGTCAAAACTTATTCAGTCTGGTACATTTAAGTATGATAGGCTCAAAACGTTTTGTGATACATTTTTTATTGTATGACATACATTCTCAAAGAGATCCCTTTTTCTTGTTTTGGCTCTCCTGTAAAATTATGGAGATGTCAGTTACAACACTTCGTATTTTGGGGGACGATATGTTCAACATGCATCTTATTTCAAGGAATTGGTGTAACATAATTTTTGGGAAAGAGGAGTATTGGCACGTCAGCGTTGCTAGGCAACGCGGTGATGAGCTTCGCTATCCAGCCGGCTTCCATCTCTTTCTAACATATGCGTCTGTACAAACCTCTCTTTCGTACACATAGAACTCGAGCCGTCAGACAAATCTGGTTCTCAGCGTATATGACGCTACGGTATCTAGGATAACTTTTCAGTATATTGACTATTGTCAGGTAAAATACGATAATCAATTTCAGTTAATTCCATGCCATTTCTACAAATTACAACCTATATGGGCCAGGTTTGTTTAAAACAGTCAGAATCAAGCATTCCATCCCAACTTATTTTTTCTGGAGATGGCGAGAAACCCACATAAAATCATACCAAAGGCTGAATTTTAAAGAAAGACCGTTTTCACGTCTGACTTTGAGACCCAATACAAAACCATCCGAGGCTACCTACTAATTTGAAAAGTATACATCTCCTTACAAAGCTATATTTATTTTTAATAGGTACCTACTTAATATGATAATATTATGAAAATAATTGGCTTCCATTTGAAAAAATTGTATTTTGTCCTGTACAAACAATTACAAATCGTATAGCAAAGACGCAACAGGAAAATTGATGATTATCCAGCTGCATTTGTGATTGTTGGCACAAAATTGCATTTATCCTAAGTACAGTGAAATTTGGGCATACCTACTTATATGCCGGATGATGAAATGTGTTTGGAATCTTACGTAGAATCTAAAAATTTAATAATATTCAGGGCCTCCCTCTTAAAATATGCGGGCTGCTATCGCCTTCTAGTATAACTAGAGTGTGAAGAATTCGGAAATATTTTAAACAAATTGCTGGTACTTTTCCTACCATTTCATGGTTTATTAGTAAAAGTAACGACTTAAGGGCAACACCGTAAAGAGGTTATTTACTCGTTTGGAGCAAGACATACATATCATTCGTCGTCATGAATTTGTAAGATAAGTTCCTATCTCAAAATTTGGAGAAAATGTACCGCCTCGTTTTTGAAATACTTGAGTAGAAAGTTGAGGAACCTTCTCGTGGATACCCCTGATATTGAGTAACTTGAGCAACATTAATCATTACATATTACAAAATATATCAAATAATGAAAACCCTGCTCTCTAATTTCAAAAGTTTCTTGTTGGTTTTAACATTAAATGTTAATTTTGTATTTCTGGTAGAGGACTTTAGTAAGTTGAACCTGAGTTACTCTATTAACCCATAGATGGCAGATCATGGTCTTTTTCATGTCTGGTTCAACGGTTCTAATGTTGCCTTGTTGCCAGGCGTAGCAAGCTTGCAGCAAATTTAAGGAATTATGCAAACCCTATTTTTATTTTCGAAACATGAGTGATAAGCGGCTAGAAGGTAATACTGTGACAGATATTTTTTAATATCAGACATATTTTAGAAATTTCACTTGTTCGGTCCGTCTATGTTACTATACCTCTCAACTTTCTTGAACTGTTTTGATGGTATTTGGGAAACTTATACGATGTGGGATCATTGTATATAGATAATCATTATGTGTTCATGAAAAATCGGTAGGTATGCTTGAGGCGCAGCTTTCAGAAGATAAATATACCGATTATATCAACTCTCTAAAAGTATTTCTCTTTGTCTTTCATCTTTCTCACTATGCTTTGACTAGATATAAAAATACATTTTTTAGAAAAAACCTAACTGTGTTTGCATGTTCACAAAGTACGTAACTTGAAGTAATTTTTCGGAAAGAAACTCTTTGAGTGAATAAAAAGGACGCCCAGTTTTCAATAGCCAAGAAGACAATTGATTCCTGCTGCATTGTCCATTGTTATATTCGACAACGAACTGATAACACTAAATAATGAATAAAATGCAGTCCGTATAGATGCATCAATTTCAATCAATGAGAACAACAATAAAAAAATTCTTATACACCACACCCCTACGAACTGCTGTCTGCAGCTCTTTATAGAATTCGAATATTAATAACTGGCAACCCTGCAGCGTTCGAACTTAAACGCACTAAATAAACAACGGTGTAACGCCATATGCTGCTCTACCCTCTACAACGTTGTCACGTATACATTTTTTTCTACAATTTAGAGACAAAGTTCCTGAGCTATCTCATATGTTTGACCATCATTCATCCATTCGTACCTTTTCCTAAAGAACTATTTTTTAACATGTGTACATTAATCTGTTTATTGTTATTTAAATATAGTAATTCAGCTGGCAGTTTCTCAGCGCACTTAACGAAAAACTCTTGAGCAGCATAAATTAGAATTTTTAATTAAACTTATTTAATAAAACGACATTTATTTTTTCAAAAAACCACTGGCGTAGAATTTTTCACCAAACATTTAGATTTAAACACTTCATATTATGTTTATTTTCATATTTTCACGTGCCGAATTTGCTCTAATAATTTTGTGTAACACCGGCACGGGTATTACGTATCTTGAAAAGTGACATTTTTCATTTTTTTGACATTTCGTAGATATTTTGTGACATATCGTAGGTTTTTCTGCAAGATGTTAACTTAGCACAAGATGTTGTACACTTGTGATCTCGCTCTGTAACTGTACGTGTTGCTTAAATGTCAGCAGACAGCGATTTTAGCGAGCAAACGTGGATCAAACTATTTGCACACTAAAAACTACCAGTCTGCAAGGCATTTTGTCGGTTTTTGGACTTTTTAGTTTTTTTTTGCATAATACCCTGCTGATATATGGTTGCAAGATTGCTGACTGCTGAGGAACTTGTGGTCCTAAAATCTTTTGACATTAAAACGGTTCAATAATTATTTATAACATTTTCTTTTTTAGATTTTTGAGTCTGTTTATAGTTTTTGTTGTTCATCAGCTACATCAAGTGGCTCTTATTTCTGTTGAGAAAAACTCATTTGAGACTTGGCAACACCGCTTCGCCATTTTGGCTCCTGCGCCTTTCAGTCTCTTAAAAGTTGATTTGTTTAGTGGTCCGTAGTTGTGAAATTCTGGTTAAGTGCCGATTTTACAGGAATATTTCAGTTAAACGGTGAGTTTTTATCCGAATTGTCAATTAAACTTCATTTGAAACACCCCATAGCCCCCTTATGTAAAGTTTGAACCTAAAAAAATCCCTATTTCTCTGTAAAAAATCCCTCGACATTTGCCGGGTACCGAAATCTTGTTTCAGCTTAAAAAAAACGATATATCAGAAGTTGCATGTATTAGCAAATTACGACTCCCTTGCACAGTTAGAAAGGGTGGCAGATCTTTGTTCCAGCCAAAGAATGAGTGAATTGAAGTCTTTCCAAATTTCTTTGTTATAAAATACTATTGTATCCTAAGTTTCATACTTGTTGGTTCAAATAATGAAAGATAAATGAAATCGATTTCCAGTGGTCAAAACGTTCAAAGTGTGGTCCAATATTCGAAATGTACGTGTCTGCAAGAGAAGAGGCTGATACCTTGCTTCTCGAAACCTCGGTAGAAGGTGGATTATGGGTTCTATGTATTCTATATGAAATAATAAGGGTATGATTCGCAGAAGGGCATGCAAGTTGCGTCTTTTAAATGACGAAAAATCGGTACAAATTCAACATTTAAACCTATAAACGGTAGTAGAGATAATGAGTAGAGTGGAAAGGGTATCGAGGTTTTCAAGGCCATCTTAGATTAATCATCATTGGCAGAACGAAACGGGTCCCTGAGAATTTAATTTTGTGGTACAGTGCTGACAAGTTAGTATTGATACATCTTGAATTTAGCTTTGATTATTTGGTTAGTGTGAAAAATTGTCAATTGTAACGTTTTTGCCTCAAAATTATGGCATCTTTCCAAATTTCAATATAGAGTGACATCCTCACGTGCACGTATTATTTGACATGTGACGTTTATAATTGTCATAGGGATGCAGTATGGCTGGATTATTTTACTGGTTTTGCCTAAGGTAGAATGCGATTTTGAAATGTGGGGTAAAACGTTTTACTGACGTTTCTAGTTAAACATTACAGATATTTGTTGGTCGCCATGTAGTTGTATCTGTTGATATTTTTGAAACCGCGTAATTTCAGCAATAACTGCATATATTATATATGAATGATGTTTGGGACCGTCTCTCACCTCTGAAATCTTGGAAACGGTAAGAGATAGGAAGCAGATATGAAGGCAGAGTTGCACCTTTAGGTTTCTAAGACAACAATTCCAAGTATTTCCGGAGATAGAGGTAAAAACGGAATTTGTTCATAATATTTTTGATATTTTTCCTGACTTTATTTGAGATGATATTTCAAAATAAAAAGTACCTCAACAATGCCTCTGTCGACATTTCGTCTCTTGTGCTCAATCAACTTTATTTTTTTTATATGCTCCATATTGGATTCCTGCACATGTGAATCGAGTTTTTAATGCTGATTTCAAAACGGTATACTGGCAATATGTCATAGATTGACTTTGTTAAACCTAAGTTATTTAAAAAAAAAATGTATTCTGATATTTGGCTTTGACCATCATTACACGTTTCCCTACTAAACAACCACTGCTTCAGAGTTTTAAAAGTGTGTGTTTAAAGAACATTGAGACAATTTACCGACTAATCCAGTATAACAAGCGTTATATTAGCATGATGGAGATGCTCTACATGACACCTTAGCCCTAGATTAATGGTAATTGAATGCAAGATGTGTGCATTTGTTTAAACGTGGCAGATATAAAATGTATTTAGGGAGTTGCTACATCGTCCAGGCTTTTATGTACTTCAAAATGTTCCGTCAGTGACATGTTGATGAGCTTTTATTTTGAAATTACACCTCAAGTCATGAGAAAAATAAAAACGATTTTGGGAAAATTACAAGGAAATGTCATCTTGCAGACTAGGTAGTTTTTAGTGTGTAAACAGTTCATGCCACGTTTGCTCGCTATGGTCGCTGTTCGCTGACGTTTAAGCAACATGTACAGCTGCAAAACGAGTTCACAACAAGTGTACACCAGCTTGTACTAAGTTAACTGCTTGTAGAAAAACCTACGTTATGTAACCCTAGGAAATGTCAAACAAAAAATCGATGAAAAGTCACTTTTCAGGATACGTAATACCCGTGCCGTTTCCGAGATCCCAATGGTAGGAGTCGACTTTGAAACAACCGGTATAGTCGTTTTTTGATCCCATGTTGTTATGGGGAGCCCTCGTTTGACTTGTCAGCGTCAGAATGACAGGAAAGATCTCGAGTATCAAAGTAGGCAGCCTTTTTTGTGATTACATCTGGTTATCAATTACTCATTTATGACCAGAAGTGGAATGTGATTCCTTATAGACATAAGGCAAAATGGGTAGAAACGAGCTCGCCTCCTTTATCAATGGCGTTTTAAACTCTTGTCACTCGCATGCGTCGACATTGTCAGGGTAAGGACACCCTCTCTCTGTGTGTGTGTGATAACATTTTATTCAATTCTTCAATACATTATCTCTTTATTGTAGGATCATTACTCAGGGATTTTATCTTTTGGATGATGTATAAATAAATAAAATGTTTGTGAATAACTTTGATATCTTTTACAATGATGGCAGTGGCGAAGCGTCCATGTAACCATTGTTACCATTGGTAACAGTTAAAAATCTTAAAAATACATATTTTGTGACTAAATACTGTGAAATAATTTCATTTATTTGTTTACCAACAGCGATATGTAATAGTAGTTCAGTAAATAGCAAATTAGCTCCACGAAAGTAATGCGCCCTAAAGTGTCTAGGTTTTGCGAACACGATGAAGCTGACTCGCCTCGACTTGGTTGTCTGTTGTTACCATTTTCATTTATGGATACACTTGGTAGTCTGTCGGGGACCGTCGGAACCGGCTCGTGCCTGATCGCGGTCGCCCGAGTGCGTGGGGCGCTGCGACTATTATGTGGGCTTGTTACCATTTTTTGATTTGGTTACTCACAATTTAAATAGTTTTAGGGCTCTAAAGAGGAGACATGCAATCTCTCCGTTACATGTGAGATGTGTAGCCTATTTAATTCAGTTTGGCAAAACAAGAATCAAAAGTTGTCTTAACCAAGCTTTTAGGTAGCACACTTCTAGATACCGTATGTTTTTTGGCAAAACAGGAATTACCGTTCATTTTGAAGGGGATGACTCTGATAATAGAGGAAATTACAGGGAATTGTTAACATTAATTGCCAAAAAAGATCAAAAACTTTCCGAACCTCTAGAAGCGTCGACTGTTTTTTCGGACGGCTTGGATTAGTCTAGCATAAGACATTGAGGTATATCAAATGCCCCAGACGCTCAGTCCAGGAATGATACCTTAATTTAAAAATAGTTTAAATAAAATACCTAAGATAAGCAAAAACTTATATTTGGGAGGTTCAAAATAAATTTTTCTAATAAGATTTTTCACATCTGGTTTTGGTAACAGTTTGAGAAAAGTCACGCATCGCCACTGAATGATGGATCTATACCTTATTCCCCAAGTATCCATTACGTTTTGATGTTCATTGGGGGTAAACAGCTGATCAGCAAGTGACATTTTTAGGTTAGTCTGCAACGTTGACAATAATGAATCGAGTGTACATCTAGTAAAAACGTGTTTGTAGCGTTTTGTTTTTGTGTGCAAATGGAGTTTTCTAAATAAAAGAGTTTTTAGCAAGTACAAAATGAATCTGTAGCGTACAAAAACCAAAATAAAATATGGTTCTGTCTACCAGGCATTGACGGATATTACTAGATAATCAGCTGTGATTTTACCGTAATAGATACTCGTGAAAAATACTCTAGCGATCTATTAAACACTAAAAGCTAATAAATAATTTCGCTAACAAGATGGATTTTTTTGAACAATATACGTACCATCCTATCAACCTGTGTATTCTGAAGAGGAGTAAGGGTAATATTATCTAAGATTCTCGTGATAAACAGACCACCCCCATTTAGACGTTGTCACTGTAAAATGCAATGCGTATTCGAACAAGGAATTGCAATCAAGTTCGATCGACAACCGAGGAAGTGCTTTCATACACAGCACAGATAACATGCTCTGTTGAATTCTTCGGATATTTAAATCATGACTAACCATGCACATACAAAAGAACCATTGTATATTTTTATTAATCGATCTAACCGAGCCTGGTTTTCTAAAAATCACTGGAATTAATAGAGGCAATAAATGGGTTGTAAATTGATAGGCTAATAGACTTGTATACAGCATACAAGATGAGTGTAACATCTGAAACTTATCCTGTGGCTTGAATGTCAATTGTACTTGTAGAAGGTCGCCGTTGGGACCGCAGCGTCGTACAATAAAGAGGAATTTATGTGATTTGATTTGGCCAGGGAAACATGGGGGATTAGTATAGTATTAGTATTTGTCGATATCTCATAATAGGCAACTAAGAAAAGCCTCTGCCTGTTTTTACTTCTCACGATCCCACGCCAACTGGCGAGGAAGTTTTGTAATCATGAAACATTTTAAAATGAGATATTACCTTTTCGGTTTGTCTGTTGGTCTGTCTGTCCGTTAATTATAGACCCTGCTATTACTTGGAAAGTATAGGTTTTTTATTTAATTTTTAGTGCACAGTCCATTCGATCGGAGCTTTTATCCAGGTTTCAGTTTGTTCAGTGAGTTTTTTGAGAAGTATTTATCCAAAAATAATTAACAAGCGAAGTTAGTTCACCGCAATCACGCCTTATATATTAAAATTGTGATTCTTCAAAATGCCACCAATTAGATGTACCAACCAAGGTTGCAGAACTCGCAATGCTGGCAGTCAAAGATATATACGAAGAAGTCAAACTGACGAGCAACTAGAAGCGAGAAAAGGGGTTTAACGGGATCGAAGGACTGAAATTCAACAATGTAGAAGTGTCGCATTTAATACCAATCGAGCTGCACTCAATTATGCCGTGGCAAATCGTTGCTATTGGAACAATGAAAGTTGTTCCACATTGCAAGGCTTTCAAGTTTAAAAATGAACTCCCGGATTATGTTGCGCCAGCGGAAAAGTCAAATTGACTCCATTGGAACCACCATCATAGCTAATACATTCATTGGTTTCTGGAAATGGGACAGATTCTATACATTTTTTGACTCATATCCAGCAATACAATAATTGCTTTCAACTGACGTCGTTTGGCGCAACAAAAGTCATTCGACATAATTTTATGCATACTTTCAAGGTAAGTTGATAGGAGAATGGCAGTGCTGTCAACGTATTTTGCTAGCCACATGGCGATACAAACACTTCGCTATACTCCATATATTTACCATTTCATTATTCGTTATTCATCCCAGTTCATAGCTAAAACAGGACAACGTCTGTCGGGCCAGCTAGTTTCAGATAATTAATATCATCTTGAACAAAGGAATCGGTATAACCTCGTGGTAATCCATCGAAGACAAGAAAATATACTAAAATTTATTGACACCATGATATCATTTTCCAACCTGCTGTCAGGACCTCGACAGGACGAAAAGGAATAGGGGAGAAGACGAAATTGGGTTTTTCTTACAAAACATCAAGGGGAGATTTTTTCACGTCTAATCCTCGAAAGCGATACCTGTGACATAAAAAATGGCCTTAGAGATAACAAAAAAATAACCTTTGTGTATAAAAGGGCCTATAGAACCATTGATTAACGTATTCTACCTGAAGATAGTCAATCATACACTGTATCCCGGCGCCGAAAAAGAGATCTGAAAGATCGTAGCGCCATCTATGAGACACACAAAAATGGATTTAAAAACCTACTTTGTAAAATGTTGATGTGTCTGGTTCTACAAAGTGTATGTATTAGAGATGGCGCTAGGGTCTCCAATCCCTTTTTACCGTCTCTCTTAAGTGTCTAAAGCCTATTTTATTTTTATTATTATCTATTATTCATTGTTTAACGTAACCCACCTGAAGTAAACGTTAGAGAGGCGCCAAAAAAGGATTGAAGATCCAAGCACCATCTATGATCTAGCTTTACAATCAAACTGATAGAGGGCGATAATGTTTTTCAGATCACTTTTTGGGCGCCGAAATACACTATGTGGTTTGTTATTTTTATGTGGAATACGTTAATTAATGGTTATATTTCGCGTTGGGTATTGTTGGAAGAAACCGTCTTGACCGGGGAGGGATCGTACTATCCGTAGTCTGTACATTGATGTAAATATATCAGTCACCAGCGAGGAATTTTTGTAGCAATTAAGGCAAAATGGCCAAACCAACTAACCAACAAACACATCATATTTATCTAGCTTGACTAAAACCAATTAAACATGTCTGTCTGCTTCAGCGACGACATTCCGAGCGTTTTTTCTTTCCCTACCGCACACACGCCGACGCAATGTCTGTTTTAATGCATTTTTAACAATTATTTTCACATGCTTTCATTGGTGGGAACAATTAGTTGATTAAAGTATTTATTTGCTCCCCCAGAGACATTGGAGAAAGCAGTACATGTGAACTATGACAAGAGTCCTATCGAAATGAACTGGTACAAAAAGCCATCTATTACCAGAATCGACCACTGCGAGAGTGTATAGCAGCTATCGGTGGAAACTGTAGAGATCTCATTACCCGTTTGCTAGCCCAGTCTTTAATGTGACCGCTAGAGGCTGACGATTCTAGTGGTATAGTAGATGTGGTCTACTCGACATTGAACAATCTAAACATTTTACTAGAGACGACAGCCTGTCAAAAATCAAGCTCTCTCAACGACAACTAGCGTTCGTTACGTCTGGTAGGATTTCTGTTGCTGCCAACTGTTACTGTGACATTTAGGGATATTCTATTTACTCACTTCTGCTGTTGTTGGTGGTTATATTCAGGTTAATATAAAAGGTTCTCCAAAAACTATCTTGCCTAAATTCATATGGAAAAATGATATATTTCATGATTATGTAGTTTGACGTACGGCATTCGTGACATCAAGACTCATGAAGCGTTAACACCCCTGGAAAAAAATTCGGAACACGCCAAACGATTCGGGGACACGAAGATCAAATGACCGACAGTAGCTGTCGCATCTGTATAATCTGTGATGCTGCTTTGGTCCGTCAAACCACAAACAGCCAACCATTGACATCTGTTTCGTGCTTTTTGGCAAAGAATCAGCATATTCTAGGCTTGGTCTATCTCAAAGTATGAGATCTATCGAAATAAGACTCAACCACTGCGAGAGTGTGTAGCAGCTGATTCGAACTGTAATGATCTCAGTTCTCATTTCATAGCCCAGTCAACTGCTATGTACTCTCGCAGTGGTCGATTCTGGTAATAGATGTCGCTTTGCGCTGTCTTATTTTGATAGACCGCATACCTCGGATATAGGATAGCTTCTATGATTTCGTTCATTGTCTCAGAGACCAAGCATATATCATGCTGATTAGTTGCCAAAAAGCACGCAATCGCTGTCCATGGTCGGACAGAGGAAAGCAGCATATTTAGTATGGCAAGAGTCATTATACGAGTAAGTCATGCTGTTTCACCCAATGGTTATTGGCGAGGGGCAACTACTTGGATCATATTACATTGATCAGATTGAACAATGCCTTCTCTTTCAGCTTGATAAAATTATATGCGCCGGCATACCTCTGTTACACAACTTGGTAGTTTATAGCAAGCTCGTCAACGACAATAGAACGGTTTGACATTTGAATCGAGACCTGGCACCGATCCCCGCAGATACTGTTACTACAAGACTAATAAAATCGTTGCAAGACTCATGTCGCTTTTATGCCGAGGAAGATTGCTGATAATTTATAGATCTGACTCACTATTTATAGCTAGCAATAATAACTCGGATGTAGCTCAAAAGGCTTGAATGGAGAAGTGATTAAAAAAGGCTATCATTGAAATTATCATCATTGGTTTTCTACACGAGCACTCAAAGTTAAGTTTTTACAAGCACCGGTCCCAAATAACAGGTTTTTGCTTTACTCTACATCGTCAAAGCCAAAACAGTAGTCATATCACGAGAAGACTGTAAAACAAGGCGAATAATATTAAAGATAGAGTGGCCAAATGAACAAAATGCTCACCTACATGAAGTTGCAAAACCCGAAAAGTGCAGGGAAATCTAGTGCGCCTTCCCTAAAGTACTCTAAAAACTCCCAATTGAGTAATAATCACTTTTGCATGAAAATGCTGATAATTCATCGATAAATAAGAAATCTATGATAATTAATGATTACCTAAGTCAGTATCGGACCTACCCCAAACGTGAAAAATGCCTTTTCGCATTTTTCTTGAACAAGTACATATGAACGTATGTCCTAAACGTGTTAACTTTTGAGAAACATATGGTAAAGTTTTCAAAAATAATCATTCATTGTTAATATCTGTAATGCATACCCCTTCAGAGATTTCAATGAAATTTGGCATAGATGTACTATCAAGAGGCATTTTTGATATACATTTTTTTAATTTCCACCTGTCGCGTACGTGCGGAATTTTACCTGCCTATTGGCATGCATTTATGGTACGCCTCTGATTTCTTCTACTGAAAGTTATTCTTGAAATTCCCAGTCATTTTTAAGTAAATTTGACAGCTTGATTTTTTCCAATCCGATGTAAGGTTTTCATTAAGAAAATAAAAACTGTTTCTCTTCATCATCATAACAATATGGTTAATATGACAATACGAGAGATGTATTTTAAGTTTTGCATATGGAAATAAAACAACACGGTAGGTAGTTTTAAATGACTTTATTGTTTTTCGAAGTATTCTCCACGAAGATTAATACACATCTGCATGCGCTCGAACCAAGTTTCGAAGCACTTATTCCACTCGTTTGCTGGCAGATCCAAAACGGCATTTTTGAATACGTCAACTGCTTCTTCTGGTGACTGGAACCTTTGACCACGCAGTCTGTTTTTAATTTTCGGGAAAGTAAAGAAATCGTTAGGACTTAGATCGGGACTATATGGAGGATGGTCCAATAATTCCGTTTTCTTCCGTTAAATACTGCCTTGTTTTTTGGGCTGTGTGCGAGCTTGCATTGTCTTGGTGGAGGATGATTCTTCTTTCGGGGTTGATTTTTCGAAGCTCGGTGATGACTTTTGGCAAACAAATGGTGGTATACCAATCCGCAGTAACAGTTCTTTGCTCATTAAGAGGAATTTTTGCAATATGACACGCTTTTGACACAAATGTCGCGACCATCTTTTTCGAAACACTTCGAGAACGGATGACTTTTGTTGGCTTTTCTTCACCTTGGAACACCCAAACAGCCGACTGTCGTTTATTTTCTGGTTCATAACAGTAAATCCACGATTCATCACCACTAACAATGCTGTACTCATTTTTTGAGTTTCCGGAATTGAAACGGTCAAGCGTTTTTTGACACCAATTAACCCTGGCTGCTTTCTGCTCTTCAGTCAACAGGTGGGGTATTCAACGAGAAACTAATTTTCTTACTCCTAATTCTTCATGTAAAAATTTTTTGAATTGAGGTCTTTGAGATCTTCAAGGACGCCGCAATTTCGCGATATGTCACATGTCTATCTTCAATGATAGTTTGCGCACAGCATCGACGTTTTCCTGGGTGACTGCCGTTTTTGGTGCACCCACCCTGGATCGTCGTTAAGACTCAGCCGTCCACGTTTGAATTGCAATTGAAATGTAAAACTTAAAAGACATCCCTCGTATCACTATGCAGAGAAATAGAAATTATTACCTAAGGTAAAAACCATGCGTCGGACTAAAAAAAGTCAAAAGTCCAAATCTGCTCATAAGTGAATCAGGATTTCAAAAATACACTTCGGTCCAACACATTGTGATGGGATCTAGTCATGTTGACTAGAGATGCACCGAGTACTAGGCCCATTTTACTGAGTGTCTCAATTAAAGGCACAAAATTTGCGTAAATCAATGAGCTGCAGATACGATGTGCTAAGTCTGAACTCAAATTATGCTTTTGCCCAACCTTGCTGATATGTTAAAAATTAAATCAACGCACATCAGAAAAAAATGGCGAAGGTTATGACATATTTTTGCCTGTATGAAATGCATGGTTTGGATGATTTTTTAGTAAAAGTCTACCGTCTTCTTGCGTAGCTCATTTTTTAAACCGAAACACCATTGCAGTATTTATTGTCTGCAATTTCTATTTGCTCTTGTATCTGTCATATGAACCCTCAAAAATAACAAAAAGTACGAAATAATATAGCAAAAGTTAAAAAGTAACGTAGAAAATATTCATTCATATGTGTCTATGAGGATACTTTAGATTTAGTGCTTGCCAAATCTGAACTGCTCCGGCCTCGTAACCGTTTAACAGAAGAAATTAGCAGACTTGTTTGCTACAATGCATCATTCATTTTTCTCACATACGCGTCTGTGTAGTAAATGGCATGGCAGTTAATAAAATTACACACTTTAACTGTAAAGCGTCGTTTTCAATTTTCACTCAAATGTAAGCACAAATTTTACTTGTGTAATTAAGGTACATACATTAGTGTTGAGCATCTGAAGGCATTGTTCAATGGCTAGAAGCAGTTTTCACGGTGCCTAGGCTATAACCAGCTCAAGAGGCGGTCAAAATGAAAGGGTTAGAATATTTAGATTGTCTTGATAGACTCTAGCAATCCATAAATCAAAGTCAAACTGAAAATCAAATACTCCTAGTTAATTATATGTGGCTGTATAGATACTATTCTCGTGTATTAAATCTAGTTCTTCTGTCATAAGTGATGAAAATCATTAATACTGGTCATATAGTACGCGTCGTCCATTC
This sequence comes from Acanthoscelides obtectus, assembly GCA_963669975.1. Taxonomy (NCBI): domain Eukaryota; kingdom Metazoa; phylum Arthropoda; class Insecta; order Coleoptera; family Chrysomelidae; genus Acanthoscelides; species Acanthoscelides obtectus. The sequence continues at coordinate 50,653,960 of CAVLJG010000001.1, read as the reverse complement.
TTTACTATGTACTACCTTTTTTTGCACCGCGGTTTTACTAATGCCCATAAAGATACAAAACGTGATCGGAAGATTATAACCTTACTTAAGCACAATATTTCATACTAGTAACAATTTCAAGCGAATTAGGTCGCGGGTTACAGGTAGTGCAAAATAAAACGTCTTTATCGCTTGAACGTCACAGCTTGAGCGGGGCGATGGCAGGACGCGCTGTTGCCGACTTGACGCTAATGGAGATTTAAGTACTTACCGCGGCAGTTATATTGTCACGATCAGTTCGTCTCCATAACCTTCCTTGGGTATCAATTAGTAAGTGTACAAATGTTTACGTCCCTCCCTATTGTGGGTGAAACTAGGTGCGGATAGGCTTGACAGGCAAGCTCCCCCGAAATTATTCCTAAGATGTCGTATCCTCAGAATTTCTTGACCATGGAAGATGAGATCCTACAACCAGCGGCAAGAGTCTAATAGGTGGCAACGCTGTCACCTAAAGCCGGTGGTCGACATAGCGTAAGTTGTTCGCGGCGTGGCATGGTACGTGTGCTTATTTTGTCCTCATCAGGTATGTGGTGACGGTTTCTGACTGTCGAACGCGGAGGTACCACCCGGCGAATCTCGTAGGCGGGGCCAGAATGTGCCTGCTGCATGCACACGTGTTCCCTCGCTAGAGTGGCGTCCCCCCGGTGGGTGTTTAGGCCGTAGACCTTCGTGGTAGTTTGAGCATAAAAAAATATATGTTTATATAACTTTGAAAGTACCGCTCGGATTTTGATGAAATTTTCGCTCAACCGACGTTTTTGGTATCTTATCTGCTTCTGATCATTTTCAAAAAAATATTTGTAGGTTGGGAATTTTAGGGGGTGGAGAAGGGTAGATCTTAATTTTAAGGCGTTAGTACACTACTCAAAAAATTAAGGGAGCAAGAAAAATATCCAAATTTTTCGGTGATTTTTAATCGGTCGTATTTCGGTGAAAAATGATCGTATCTAGACTCTAAATAAAGCATTATGGAAGTTCAATATTCCAGCAACTGCTCTCATGCTATCCTAACAGCGCAAGAAAAAATTTTTGCAAAACTTTTGCCCTCTTCTTTTTATTTTTGGTTGGAAAAAGTTGTTTTATTCATCGAATATTAAAAACATACTGACTAGGAGCGGATCTAGAACATATTTTTTTGCGAATTTAGGACTTTGTCGGTCCGGAGAAACAGTACAATGGGTCGATCTGCCATCGTGCAGGGTTATTAGTGGTAGACTGAGGTATAAAAAAGCCTAAACACAGGCTTCTCATTGAAAGTTCCTAAAATGTGGTCGATTTTCCAAAACAAGACAATAAGTGACTTTTTTGACATTTTGCAACAAATTTTTCTTGCGCTATCTGCTAGAATGGGGTATTTTCCAACTTGGTGATATTGTCCTATTGATGGCTGAAATCGATTGTTTACACCATTTATCAATTGGTATACACTTTGCACGCGCTTTTTTCACTCATTTGCTGAAAAAAATACATTTGAAATTCATACCACCAAAGTGGGTTCATTTAAACTTCATGTTTGTCCCTCCGAAAAAATCAGCCAATAGGAATCGATTTTTTTAAAGGTTCTCATTAGAATGTGACGATATTTTTATCAAGGATAAGCATCAGCGCTATTGCCATGCACTAGGGAATTTCATGAAGTTCACGACTTAGCAACGCTTCTTTATTCCGATCAACAGTGTTGACTCAATGGTGTACCTGTCTATATTATGTATGTATAGCTGTAGGTCGACATAACTTGGCAACATTGTGGTTCACAAGGGTCAAACCGTTGACTTTTGACAGTGACAGAGTTCCGTACCGTGTTTCGTACTGTTGATTTGTGTTATCCGTTTTGTAACCTTTATATATTGAATTCTTTTGAACATTACAATACAAAAGAATGTGTAAAAAAGTGTCTTATTGAGGTGTGTTCAAACACAAGTATCAATTTACCTGATAAAATATTCTTATCAGATCCGATAGACCTTGACACTAGGATTCTTTGGTACCAGGCTGCAAGTATTGAATTCCTACCACTATGTTATACTGTTGTGATGTAAGTTTATTAACAGAGCTAAAGTTTTTCAAATTATATTAAATCACGGTTTATTTTCAGTTGGCAAATGATGCAGAAAACTGGCAATATTACAAGACAATTGAGCAGAGGTTACGACTAAAACCCGGCGTGAAACCACACAGGAACCTGTCAGTCCAGAGTTTAGGTACGTCACAATTGAGTCCACCATGAAAAAAGAGGAAAGCTGAGATGTTAGAAATATTAGAAAAAAAAGCTTCACTGCAAGAGAAAACCAAGGGCAAAATTATTTGATGAATCGCAGCCAGGTACAAGCAGAGATCTGCATCATGATGAATCTTGCCAACAAAACTTGAGTATGCTACCCCTGAAGAAAGCAACCAAAGGAGTCCAAGTTATCGTTGATACTAGTCATCTCAAACTAAAACAATTATTGGTTGAAAAGTGCACAGGGATTTGTAGTGATAGCACTAATGGCTCAAGTGGTAGTTCCTTCCTGCAGCACTTCATCAGGAAGCAATGGAGCAAGACTGAAGACATCAAAAGAGGAACTAGAAATATCTAAATTAGAGAACAATAGTCGGTTTTTCTTAGGTTTGCCTGAACACTGTTTCTATATTGTAAATTTATTAGTTGAAGGTGGACTGGATTACATTGATGTCTTGATCACAAAAATTAGGACAAACGATCAGTTTTCAAGAATAGGAATTGATTTTGGTAAAAGCACAAGTGCAATTTCTAAAATTTTTAATATAACTGTTGTAGTAATGGCTCCTTTAATGATACAGTTGATTGTTTGGCCTCCCAGTTGGAAAATCAAAAAATTAGTACCAAATCAATTTAAAGCCTATTACAACAATGTACAATCAATTATTGATTGCTTTGAAGTTGAAATCGAAAAACCTTCAAATGCACTGCATCAGGCTAAAACATGGAGTGAATATAAAAAGTGTAATACTATAAAGTATCTTGTGAGTTGTACTCCTAATGGGCCGATAAACATTATTTCTAGTGGGTTTGGAGGATGTACAAATTGTTGAGAAATCAGACTTCATTAATGTGATTCCAGAAAACTGCATAATAATGGCAGATAGAGGTTTCAAACAATTATTTTGTAAAACACCAATTTTTCCTTTTGTAGGTTAAAATACTTGTATAGGACTTATTTGAGGCTGTTCTTTACATAATATAATTTTTTGGAGTATCTATAATTTTTTATTCCCCTTACGACACATTATGATTTAGCAACCTCAAAATAAATAAATTACTCGAATTTACCAACCCTCTATGACATAAAAATAACTAATTATTTAGTAAAGTGTATACCTTGTGTATTAAATTTTTGAAAAGCTTATTAGATCAATAATGTTATGGAATTCAGGATTATTTTAACTGGTCAGCTGGTGGTATATATGAATATTTTTGTTCATCTACAAATACATTAAAACATTTGCAGCTACCTACTAATGTAAATAGTTAAAAAAACATTTCATGAAGAAAATACTTTTTTAAAACATAAGTGCTTTATTCAATCAAATAAACATATAAAATAAATTGGACAAGAATATATGCATAATATAGACTAAATACATTTGCATAATGTATCACAGTTTGCAAATATTAATCATACATTTTCTGATGACACCTGAATAGAATAAACTAGCAGCTAAACCTGGTGTTGCCTGGGTCAAAATTCATTTTTCTATCTTATATATGTGCCCAAATCTCGGTACCATTAAGTGTATGTTGTAGTGTATACATTGTTAACTGATTCATTCAGTTACTAAATCAGTTTATTATAAATCAAATTTGAAGATAATAAAAATTTAAAAGTAGGTATTGAAAATATTAGTATAAAAAACTTTGATACATTTATATAAAATCTAATACATGAAAGTTTATACCACATATTATATTTCAATACACACATACAATTGAGTTGTCTTTTAGTCAAATCTATAGGTAAATTGTTGACATGACAAGTTGAGTACATTACAGTAGATCTATTGAATCAGTTTTGGGAAGTTAGCTTTTTCCCAAAACAAACTTGCTTTTTGCAGCAAATCCTTACAAAAAGAAATGTCAAGTTCAACTTCCACAATTGATACATCTTTATTCACTTCAAAATTTGGTGATGCAACACAAAATAATCCCTTCTTTCTGACCAACAATAGCATTTGCAGTTGAATTTGGGCAAACGGTTTTTTAACTATGACTCCATCATGTAAGTATTGCTTAAGTGTCGATTCTTTTGATGGGCACTTTATTTCAATACAAAACTCAACATTTACAGCATCAGGGTTAGCTCCAAATATAGGATATCTCTTATCTACAAATATTCCTACTTTTTCTACTTTTATTAGTTTCTTTCTTGCCAACCTTCAATACTTCATCCTCTAATGATAATCCCCTCTTCATAGCCTTTGTGGACTTGAATTTTGCAGCACCCAAAATAGACTCTAACTCTACTAAACATCCATCATATGTTGTACTCTGTGCTGCTTCATAAAACTTCGATGCAGTAATACCTGCATACCTTATCTCAAAGCATGTACCAGCATTGGATTGATCTTTCGTTTGATTTAAAATTTCTTTACAAGGCTGATCATTCATTTCTTGCTGACAATACTGAATAAAATTTTCAGCAGTGATGCTGCTACTGTTTCTTACAAATTTATTTATTAAATGATATAGGGATACTTTATATATACTCTTCAGTTTTGTAGTATTGAAATAAAATGCTGTTGCTCTTGTTTTCTAATCCTTTTTCTAGTAGTTTTTTTAAGAAAGAATTATTGTGTGATGCAACTGGGGGAATATTCTTAAATAGCTCGTTCAATTTTGTTGCTTTCAATGAAGAACCTACTTTTGCTAAAATCTGTTTTCGCCAGTAGCACTCAACACTTGTTACAGAAGGTTCTGTAGAACGCCGTAGTAGCCAAAATATCAGAGCTACACCATGCTTGCACCCTCCTAGAAATTAAAATATAGTATATTATAAAGTCACGAGGAATTATTAAACTCAATACCTTCACCAGCGGGGTAGCTATGACACACACTATGTGTAATCTTCTCTTCAGCCTCATTAATGCAAATTGTCACCTGATATCCTTTTTCGTGGATCTTGTATTCTGGAGTTACATGGCACTTTACAGTACATATTGATCCCTCTCGCATCAGCTGGACAAATCTGATAGCTTGATCACTATACGATTGCTTGCCACTTCTAAGAACAATATGGTTATTAAAATATGTTTCCTAACAATCGAAAAAGTACCCACCTTTGTGTTTTCACATTTCTCACATTTGTTTTGACAAAGTCTGCATTGTGTCGATAGTATTCATCGATCATCTCGTAAGCTACTTTCGGTAAATTCGAAGAATCTACTTTCACGAAGTTTTGTTCCATATTTTAATTGTGTATTTAAAAAGCTAAATTCCAAATCAGTCACTAGCACAAGATAAATCATAATAATAATACCAAATCGTCAATAACATAGCCAGAATGCATCATAACCTTTAAATTATCTGTCAAAAAAGTCTGTAGAACAAAATGGGAATATCTCCTGTCCTTGTCACACTGTAATCGCCGAACAAATGTAGAGTCACATTCTAAGAAGGGGGCGGAGAAAATATTACTACGTCACGCGAGATATTATTACGTCACACAGTTGGCGGCAAATTTTATTTTTAAACTTTGAACCCGAGTTTTTATTACTTCTTGTTCAAAGAAAAATGTAAAATTACTCAATATATAGTTTTTAGATGTAAAACAACAATTTGGAACCAAAAAATTTTTTTTGGAAAATACCCCATTGCTAGAGAAGCATTGCTCCTAAAAATTTTCGACAAAAAAACCTGAAAACTAGAATCTTAAAAAAGTCCAGATATGACCATTTGTCATGTGGCTTTTTTTCTTGCTCCCTTAATTGTTTTGAGTGGTGTATATTTATACGTTTCAAACCCCCGTAATTCTACAGAGCTATCAGACAATTTTCACACACAAACTTTCCCGTACATAATATGCGTCTAAGATTTACAAGTACAATGATAGAAATATTTCAGATGGCAGATATTTATACCAGTAAGGAGGTAGTCGGTGACGATGCGCTGGTGGTTTTAATCATCGCAAACGTTGCCCTTACTGGTACAGGTGATAGGTGGAGACTAAATCCGGTCAAAAAATGGCGTCAAGTATGTTGGCTTTGCACTGAATAATGCAAAGCATCATGTGAAAAGTATGATTAGACTAATGTTTCGGTATGGCTGCATCATAAGTATTCGTTGAGAAATTTCTATTTACATAGATCCGACTTGAGGAATCCCCCTGGAAAGGAGACATGTGCAATGTCTGGCAGCAGGTAAAAAATTCGATTATTGTATTTAACAAGGAATAATTCAAAAGGTAAAATATTACGTGGTCCAGCTGCTGTGTCAGTCCAGTTATTTTTTTAAATATAAACGTAATTTTATCCAGTGGCGGCGGAGCTATGGATAAAAAATGGACAAACTAAAAATCGTCCCATACTTGGACGTTTCAGAGACTCCCACTCATTTTTGGAGATTTTTTGAGGGGTATACAATCAGAGCGGCTAATTTATGCCGAACATACTACTTTATAAACTGATGACAGTATTGCGTGGTATGCAGTGTCAACCTACTTGACGCCATTTTTTATTCGAAAATTAAGCAATATTAAGTACTGTTCCAGATTTCAGATCTTCTGTTTAAGCAAATTTAAATATTACTTTTATTACCAACAGACAAAATATTTTTCTATCCTATATAATATCGTCCACATTATTTCGCTAGCATTCCATCGTGAGTTATACGAGTTATGACTAACCTTTTAAGTAGAGTAGAAGCCATAACGAGATCGTTAACAATGTAAACAAGAGTATTAAAAATTCATTTTACATCTGTTGGTCGTGTAAATGTTTATGGAAAGGGGCCCATTAGAAATCGCTTCAAAGAATGTTTGACGACCGTTCGGTGGTCTGTTAAAATTGGATTGAATTCGAACTTCACTTTGATATTGGTTCTTGATGGGAAATCGACGGGATATACGAGGTGTTGTAAAAATACGGTGAATAATTTTATTACGAACTAATTATTCAGCTTACATCTAGTAGTTCAAGTTCAAAGTACTCTCCTTGGATAGCGATGTACTTATCCCAAAGGTAATTCCATGAATGGAAGCATTTCTGGAAGGCGTCTTTTGGAAGCGTCTTCATGCTCTTTTGTAGCTCTTTCAATATCGGGTATGCGAATGGTGTCAAAACGCTGTCCTTTGAGCAGTGTTTTTATTTCTGGTAAGAACCAGAAATCACATGGTGCTGAATCCGAAGAATAAGGATGTGTACAGACAGTCGTAGTCATACACCCAGCTTTCATTTCCAGTTATAATTTGACCATGAAGTCCGGATCTGTATTACAAGCAAACTAGCTCATGATTTTCCTTGTCGTCACTTAAAACTCTAGGAGCAAATTTTACACTGATATGTCTTGTTTCCACATTATCAATTAAAACGCTTTGTACGGCGATCTCTCTAATCGTCAATTGCATGTTTGATGGAACCTTTAATGCCACTTTTTGCAGGTTTTCGTTGATTTTTGGTGGACATCCCGACCTTTCCTCGTCTGTAACCAACTCATTCCCGCTGTTGAAATGCTCACACCAATTATAAAGTCTTCAAAATAACTTGAGTGCGACAGTGGTAGTAGATGGCACTTTGTGCTGTCTTATTTCGATAGTCCTTACATACTGGATAGAAGACAGTTGCTCAGATTCCATTCGTTGTCTTACCTGAGACCAAACCTAGACCGTGCTGCAGAGTTGCCAAACAGCACGAGACAGGTGTCCGTTGTTAGCAGTTGTAGATCGGACAGATGAAAGCTATATTATTAGATATTACTAGTTGTTACTAGCTTATTTCATGAGATCCTTTGACACTTTTTCGCAACTTAAAACAAAATTTTATGCAGCAAATACAGCTTCACGTGTACTTGGATTCATTATTATAAATTGCAGATCTTTTACTAACACGGATTCATTAAAAGTACTGTATTTCACTTCAGTTAGAAGTTTACTTGAATATGGTTGTATCATCGGGTCTCCTTTATATGTGTGTTACATATAAATCTACAGTCGAGAATATCCAAACAAAAAAATATCTGTATTTAAAAATATATGGTGCATAAGTCCATTCAACTATCCAAATAAGGATTGTTTATATCACATTGGCATGAACAGTCTTGAACACCGAAGATTTTTGTTAAGCTGCCGCTTTGTGCACAAGTTGCTCAGCAATCAGATTGACTGTGGTGACATTTTGTCTAACCTAAACTTCACTGTCCCTAAGTTGAACAGTAGGAACTACACAATCAATGATTTATCTATCAAAAGCATTAACAAATATGCTAGCATCCCCTTCTTATAGAATATCGAAATGCTTTAACGAGGTTAGCTATCCTTTTCAAATTGATATGAGCGAACATATACACATATGTATATGTATATAAAAAAAGAATATTGTCATATTTAAAAACTGTTCAGTGGCTTTAGCTTTCCAGTACCTTTTAGTATGAACTTTTATGTATTTTAGGCGTAGAAATATATTAATTTGGTTGTTCTAGTACTGCACTGATGGGGCTACACACATAGGCTTTTTTTAGTATCACCAATATAATATGATACTACTCGTATTTTTTGTTTGTGTGACTATTTGTTTTTAATCACTTGTATAGTGTTTCTTTGTAATTGGATCTTGTATCTGTTGAGAAATATATTAATAAAATAGAAATGCGACCTCACTCTTGTTCAACTTATTCAAATTTACCACAAAGTATCTCATTGAAATATACTATGAAACGTGTTATTTTAAATAGATATAAAAATGCGTTCACCGTATTTCTTGATCACGCCTCGTATATACCCCAAGATATTTTTTGACGAAAAACACTGCAGATAGGCCTGATGTCCGTGGTCCGGAAATACGACCAAAGTGACGTGCTTGCCAGGATTGATCTCACATTCTCCTTACTACAATCTGCATTCTCGAGCAATTCCGTGTTTCCAAGATGTCTATTGTACGTGGTGTATGTCCTTTTACAGCAATGATATTTTACTTCTTGATGCAGTGGTATTTCAGATCAAATCTTTATCAACGCCCGATACAATAACGCGTCTATTCACCAGTTATCTCAGCTATTTATGAGTGTTGTTTACGTAAAAATCGCCAGTGTTTTGTCTTAGTAATGGATATATGCATAAACAGTCAGATTGTTTATTGGTGTACAGAAATAGGCATTTCTTATCTCTTTTGTGGCCGATGCATTTATTGTACTTTATCATCAATAAATGGCCTGCGGGAATAAACACTGGCAAGGCTTATCGCTACTAACGATGATATTGGTTTCTCTTTTGAGTCGATTGCTCAATAAATACAGCCAATTGGTTCAATCATTGATTAAGATATTTCACCAGAAGGTATTCTTTCAATTGAAAGACATGCCTGCACGAGTACAAGCTTATGTACAGCAACGCCACCAACTTATACTTACATCTATACCGGGTGTTTCAAATTCGATTCTCACGGAAACCGTAAGGGATACAAAATGGATTAAATAGGGGTAATGTTGCGCATTTGCGTAATTCCGATTATCTCCGGAGATGTAAAAAACCGAATTTTCCCAAATTCATTCATTAACTTAATTTTTTCTTATAGACGCCACACTGGAATTTTTACAGGTGAATAGAGATTTAATTCTGATTCTAATAATGTGTAATACGAGGGAGGGGGTACCCAAAAAGCGGAATTATTTTTTAAAAGCTATTTACTTTCAATTTTTGCACAAAGTAACCTTATCTCCTTCAAAATTCTGTCCACTACAACTGATACACTTGTCCCACCGGTGCTTCGATGGTTGAAACATTTTTTGAACTCTTGTGTATTATCGTGGTGGAAGAACCAGTCTCCTAACTGCCACAAATCGGATCTTTTTTGAAGAACACTGTTTCGCAATCGCATTAAAACCTCCAAATACCACAAGCTCTGGAACTTTTTCAACATTTTCGTCGATTCGGGCAGTTGATGGACGTCCACTCGTACACCTAAGTTTTTCCCATAGCATCATTTTTCTAAGCTATTTTCAACATTAAAACAGTTTCAGCAGCATTTTTACCAATTAGAAAGCAAAATTTCACAGCTGCACGTTGCTCACTGAAGCTTGCCATCGTAAAAAACGAAACAAGCACGAAGCAGCTCTACCAAAAATGACTACAGAGGAACGCAACAAGCCAGATCGACAACTCAGGTGGCACTGAACTGGTAATGAGTTGCGCTGTCTCTAGGGGCAGAAATGTGTACTACACAAGCTCCGCCCACTGCAATGCTATTCCGGCTATTTTTGGGTACCTCCTCGTATGTCATACAGCAACAGTATTTCCTAAGTAGGCGTGGGCCTTGAAATTGTCAGATAGTCATTTGTTTCATATCATCAATCAAGCATCCGTTCAGTTTTTATGAACTAGATATAGGTAGGTGAATAGTCAGTATTTCTGATTTAAATGATGTTATATCATGATGGATTAGTATTAAAAGAACCTCAAATCTTAAAAAAAGTAATCTTATACTTGATCATGACTCTTCGAATAAAGAACAAACTAATGCTAAAGCTTTTTCATATATTTATAAGGTCGTATTAAAAACATTGAAAAATAAAAATTAGTAAAAGTTTCGGTGTAACAGTTTTCTAAACATATTTTATATCTGCCATATCTAAACTGATGCATTCATTTTTTTTACATTTTTTATACTCCAACTACCACGAAGGCTTAACAGTTAGACACCGTCTACCACCTACGGACAATCACAACATCCATAGCTGAGGAAAATTTCTCTTGGGACGGGATTCGAACCCGCACAGCGCACCGACTAGTCTACTACTGCGGCCACCGCTGCTGTCTTGCTATTATTTTGCGGCTGAGGCGGCATGTTTAGCGCTTCCTTCCATCGTGCTAAAATAGCGATCGTGATAATCGATGAATGGGCAAATTATCTGTGTCCTCTAAAATATTCTTCTAAAAAACTGAAGCATTAGTGATTTAATAGGATAAACATGTGAAATTTTGTCATTTTCAAACCCAACTTTGAGAATATTAGTTTTTCTGAAATAAAAAATTAGGTCTGACGAAGTCAATATTTGACATTATACCTGTTTGAGGTCAGAATTAAAAACTCTATTTACCTGTGCAAAGATCCAATATGACGTCTATAAGAAAAAATAAAGTTGATGATTGAGCACAAGAAACGAAACGTCATATCGATATTCTAATCACGTCATCCTTTAGAAATAAACAGTGACAATGTTAAATTACTTATTATTTTGAAAGTCCATCTCAAATAGTCAGGAAAAAATAAAACCCACTTTGGAAAAATTCTCCGAATTACGAAACTTTGTCAGTTCCATTTTCTTTGTACAATTTTGCGCCCAATTAACCGACTTCGTATCTCTTACCGTTCAAGAGATGTGAATGGTGAAAGTCGAATTTGAAACACCCGGCAAACGTATCGATTATCATCTTTAGATGTCGGCGTTGCCACCACTCAGAATCCGACTTCCTTTGTCGTCAATGATAAATACTGTGAAATCGAAATCCTAAGATATAAAAAGCTAGACTATTTGTTTAAAGCTAAGAGGTACTTTTCTCCACATGACCTGCTTATTCTGTTCAACGCCCAGATCAAGTCCAGCCTTGAGTACTGCTCACTAGTGGCAAATATTTGATATGATATCAAAAAGTAACGATATCAAATATCTTAGATTTTCAAAAATAACGATATCGCCCATCTCTACTGTTCACATGCTTGGGATTCTGTCGGCCTGATTACATTCATGCTGTATACTGTTCAGAGGAGGGCTGTTTGACTCATCGATGATCAGTCTTCTACCGCTATGTCAATGGGCTTTGCTCATCAACGCCTTCCTCCATCCCGCCGAGCTGCGAGCCTAGCAGACACACCCGCCACTCTTCGGCTTCCCATTCTAATCGTGTCGTACTTCGTACATCCAGAACTGGCCAGTACTCCTTTGTTGGTAGGGCAGAGATTCTGCTACAGTTTGCCTGTATCCCAGTTCTACTGACCTTAGGCAGTACAAAAATCAGCTTTAAGTTCCTTATAGCTGTCGCGGTGCCCGGTTCCTGCCTACGCGACTGCTTCAGACTAAAAAAATTAGTCGTAATGAGAGCGAACTCTCTTCAATTACCCTACCCTTGTATACAGCGCATATGCCTAAGGCAACACTTAACAAGTAGGTGCAAAAATTGCAGTAATCAAGTGTTTTTTCGTGTGAATTAGCAGACTAACAAGGTGTCTTTCATCAGAGGATGCATACCTTAGGTCCTTAGGATGTAGTGCGTAGTGACCACTTTTTAGTGGATTTTGATTAAAATTATTTTCAAAATAATATACAGGGTGTCTGTGAAGGGTTGGAAACTGGAGATACTACAGACCAAAATATGTGAATTGACCTAAACATACCTTAGTCCAAAAGTTGATAGTTTGCGAGATACAGGGTGTCAAAGTTACAATTTTGTTTTCTATTTTTCCTTATTGCTTGAGAAGTATTTCAGATTTTGGCATAAAACTCGGTGCAGGGAGGTTTTCTATTATGAGAAACAAGAATCAGTTATTTTTTATGGCCAAACTTCTAGAGAACGCCACTTACAGCACTATTTCGGTAAATAACTTATCATAACTTTTTGGGCTACCCTGTATACAACTGACCGAAAAATGTTATTTTCTCGTATTTCCACAACAAAAAAGGTTTACTTGTTAGACGTGTCTAAAGCTAATAGTTTTCAAGATATTTGTTTTTAAAAGTTCCATTACATCTTGCCAATCCGTACATTAAATGCATATCAGAATATTCATCAAACGTATACTCCCAACTTATTGTCAACTTGAAATTATTCATGAAGTTTAAAGCAATATTATGACAAACATTAGAAACCATAGCAACGCTACTCAGATATTATCCAGAGCAACTTAAATATTATGTAATAAAAATGTTTTATCATCATGGTACAAATAATAATGCATTGGAACATTTAAAAACAAATATCTTGGAAACTATTAGCTTTAGACACTTCCAACAAGTAAACCTTTTTTTTGTGGAAATACGAGAAAACAAGACAGTTGTATACAGTGTAGCACAAAAAAGTTATGCTAATTTATTTACCGAAATAGTGCTGTAAGTGGCGCCTCCTAGAAGTTTGGCCATAAAAAATAACGGATTCTTGTTTCTCATACTAGAAGACCTCATATACCGAGTTTTATGCCAAAATATGAAATACTTCTCAAGCAATAAGGAAACATAGAAAAAAAATTATAACTTTGTATCTCGCAAACTGTCAACTTTTGGACCAAGGTATGCTTAGGTCAATTCACATATTTTGGTCTGTAGAATCTCCAGTTTAGAGATTTCCCAACCTTTCGCAGACTGTAGACTAGGCCGATTTTCATAACACTGAATTTTAATTTTTTAAAGCTTGCAGTTAGTAATTCGTTTTATTTTTTCAGGAAGTCAAGTTTTGTGGATAATTCTAATAAAATAGGTAAGTTAATGTTTTGAGGATTAATTGTCTTTTTTAATATTGCAAATATACGATTATTTGTGTTATAAGTAAATAGGTACGTTTATATTTTGTGATATTGTAAAAATGGAAAAACATCCACCCTGCCAGTGAAAGAGCGTCGACAGCTGTACCCACTAAAACCCCGTCAACCTTGGCCTTGAAACGTACTAACTGAAACATGTCTGCAGTTCTATTTAAATCACCATTGCACTTTAGCATATGTTAGCGCTGCTGGATAATATTGGTCCAGTCCTTTTAATCAAATTATGAAAAAATATCTGAAACCTATAAGCAAGATGCCTAAGCTAGAGGTTTTTCAGTTCAGTGAAACAGAATACCAGCCCGACCAAGTTCGCAAGCACAAAAGACCGCAGCTGCGAACAAAATCAATCCGTGCAACTTTAGGATCAACGTTTAAATTTTGATGCAACACCAACCCTCAAAATTAGTGCTTGCTATTAATTCAATATTGCCGAATCATAGTTAACAATGTCATGTTCCCTTCCAGCCATCATACTGTGTTCTCTTTACTCTCCATCTTTCTTACTTTCTTTTTCTCCCTGACTGTCTGATCTGGGCAGGGCAGACTCTTGGATCAAAAGTCGTTCAAAAAATTGTGTCAAGTGTGTTGATAAACTTCCCACGCAAGGCTGTCATCAGTCCAGTTCGGTATACGTTGGCTACTCCGAGGAAAAAGCTACGAACATCTATAACAAAAAATTTAATGGATCAAGTCAACCTGACCTACCGACGGTATCGATAACCTGGCTGCGCTGCTAAACCCCACCCGACATCCAGTGGTCAGATCCCCCGACACAGGTATTCTACGTTCAACACTAGTTGACAATATTTCTGCATTATTCTATTTTATGGGCAAGTGTGCGGGGAAATCTATGATGTGTAAAATATGTCTGGATAGGAAGCGTATAAATATACTAGCTCCACAAAATTGCGACTTACCCTCCCCCACCCCTTACAACACCCAGTCGCCGATTTTTAACCCATATAAAAAGCGTTCTGAAAATGATCAGAAGTTCCTGACAAATGAAATAGCTATATTTGAGCGGTTCTTTTTTTAACTTTTTTAGCCCTAGCTACGCCGCCGGTGGTCAAAAAATAAAAATGTTTACCGTCCTTGATGTAATAGTAACTTTGTGTCAAAATTTCATTAAAATTTCCAGTGGAAAAATACGTAACTGGTAAACAGTGCGGGGAATATAGTATGAACATCCTACACAGATCGAATTGGAAAAGCAAGATATCAAAGTGTCGCATTGAGGCTTGAACATACCCTAATTTGACTGGGCCATGCATATATGCATGCGTATTTCTGTGGAGGGGATAATAAAGATGCTCAAACGATCCCGAGTTTGTCCGGTTCATTAGAGTTCAAAACCCCCTAATAAAATTATACAAAGTCGGATGAGGATGAATTCTCGGGTACTTATTTTATTTTATGGTTATTTTAACTCACTTTTTAAACTAAATAGTTTGAATGCCAAATGCGTAATAAAAAGGATCTAGATGAATCCTTGACACATTTAAACAAAATAAAACGTGATTAGGAAATCGAGTTAGATAATTTCTCCCACGAATCCGAAGTTTTCTCCTTTTCTATATGGTAGAATAGAAATGCCCTCGACCTCACTGTGGTTCGAAAGATAAACGCCTGAAGGTATTTTGCTGAGTCTGTTTCTCAATTTTAACCGTCAGCCTAGCATGTAATTATAGCATTTTTGACCATCGCGTGTTAGTTGCCCTACATGTTTTTTGTGAGATGAATAAAGAAGAAAACGGAAGATAATCTTTTCGGTTCGTTATTCTACGTGTCAAGATGAAACAATCAGATAAAATAGAAATCAACGGTTCTTTCTGGTATTCATGAAATACATATAATATGAGGCCAATTCGTTTATTTTTGTTATCATGTAGCTGAAGGTATCCCAAAACTACGCAGCTAGAACTACCATAAGCTCAGCTGCAAAAAAGTTGTCCACAAAATATTACAGGCAAAAATTCACTACTCAAAAAAATTAAGGGAGCAAGAAAGAAATCCAAATTTTTCAGTGATCTTTTGTATTTTGGTGAAAAGTTTTATCTAAACTTTGAAAAAGCATTTTGAAGCTTTAAGATTCTAGATTTTATGTTTTTTGGGAGCAACGGTTCTTATGCAATTGTAATAGCACAAGGAACATTTTTTGAAAAAATGTTGCCTTCTTTTTAGTCCATGGGCTTGAACACATATTTTGCCGTTCGGCCATCATATGGATCAGATAGCCCCTTTAGCTTTAATATTGTTTTTAAAAGTTCGATACGATTATTTGGCGCGCAGACATCTGACTTAGAATGAAAGAATATCCGTTTGTCATCGACCTTTGATATCTCGGTAAGTGATCGCACAGTGAATGTAAGGCTATTTCCGAAAATTGGAATATATTTCCTATAAGATTTGATTGCAATCTTTGAGGTTTGTTTCCTTAGTACTGATTGTAAAAGAGTCAAAAAATGTTACTTTTTGGTTTGTTTTGGAAAGTTTTCGGAACTGCTAATGAGAAGGGTAATGTTTATAGGTTTTTTATACCTCAGTGTACCCCTAATGACCCTACACGTTGGCAAATCGATCCATAGTACGCTTTCTCCGGACCGATTGGTCAAAATTTGACAGAAATCAAAGGAATAAAATTTTTGTATTATATAACATTCTGTAATCTAGTTGGAAATGGAAAAAAGATTTTCCTTCTTTTGGTGTCACTATTAGATATCAGTGACTCCTTCAATTTTAAAAATTACAGTTGGAAAAATTTTATTCATGGAATATTCCAAAAAACAAAAATACTAACAGGGGCAGATCTAGAAAGTATTGTATTCCGTCCGACCGAAATGAGTAAGATGCGAATGATGAATTGCATCATTTTTACATTTTGACGAGAGAAACTGTACAACGGATAGATCTGACGTCGTGTAGGGTTATTAGAGGTACATTGAGGTATAAAAAACCCAAAACAAGGCAAAAAGCAACTTTTTTAACTTTTTAAAATCAGTACTACGGAAGCAAACAAATCCTCAAAGATCAAATCTTATAGGGAATTTATTTCAGTTTTCGTAAATACCCTTACATTCTCTGTGCAATCACTGGTTTTAAAGATATCAGTGGTCGAAAAATGGAAAAAACATTCCTTGCGCTACCTGTTATAATTGCATTTTCATCGAAATACAGCGTATCAAAAATCACTGAAAATTTAGATTTTTTCTTGCTCCGTTAAATTTTTTGAGTACTTTATTAGGATCTGCATGGACAGTAGATAAGCAATAATTTATTTCTCCATTTTATTGTGGCTTTATTAAAGAATCAAACTCAACCTATATACTAGCTGTTTTGAAAATGGCAGTTCACTCATTTAACTTTTTATTTGAACCTGTACCTTTGATACATCCAGTTTTGTCTAGCTAAGTATAAATATTTAAACTAGAATAACCATAGAAATAAACTATTAGCGAAAACTCTGCAAACGCCTGGATTTCAAAATGCCCTTCTTCCCACTCCTTGTTCTGTTTCTAACATTCGCCTTATTCCCTTTAGGCTTATTACTTATAGCCGCATCTTCATCAACATCTATCCATTGGCCATCTGAAGCCATACCTTCCGATTTTGGCATGTTTGCTTCACTACCGTCTCTATCAAACTGTCTGATCAAATCCATCATTATCGGGTCAATAACAGTCATCGATTGAGCCCTTTCAAAGACATCTGTCGACCTACTAGGGTTTGGAGCTGGACTCTTTTTCCTTTTTGGAGCACTCAACGTAGAAGATGACCTTGAAGATGGAGGTCGTACTTTTAGAGTGTAAGAAACATTCGTTGACTTGCCACTGTCTCTTGTCATTAAGGAGCTCTTAGAGGTGTTAGGTTTAGTTTCTTTGGATATCAGTGAGTAGACAGAGTAAGTCTCTGAAGTGCTGCCTTCAGAATTCCCTAGGTATTTCGAGGTCTTTATACTACCCTTGGAAGCCAGTTCTGATGCGTTGTCTTTAGATATCGACAGACCGACGCAAGAGTCCAAAGGGACATTGAGTGACGCTAGAACAACCAACTCATTCTCACCGTCCAGCTCGTTATGGTTGTAAATACCTGCCCCAGCTTGTACAGATTTGGAGATGCTTCGTTTCTTGATAGTCATCATATAGCTTTCGTATATTCCACCTCCTTGACGGAATTCTGATTCGCCGAAGACTCCGCTGCTTGTACTGTCTTGATCTTGCTCACCAGGACCTTAAACAGTTATTTTATTATTATTGACATGTTCAACAAGAAAGCTGCACAACCTTATGCTTATATTTGGGCGTTTACATACAATTTTCATCATCACAGCCATGTTGTTAAGTAGGATCTTTTTTTAACCCGAAGCAGCTGCGCAGGCAGAAGCCTAAATGCCAGGACACCGCGGTTGCTATGATCTCAGAGAAACTTTGTTAATCCAATGTTTGTACTGCCTAAGGTTGTAGAACTGGGAAAGGTCTCCTCTTGTAGATTTTTCCACAATCTCGACACCCTTGCGACAAAGGATCGCGGTCGTATCGGCCAGTTCTGGATGTACGAAGTTCGACACAGTTAGGATGGGAGGCCGAAGTTATTCAGGTCTGTCTGGCAGGCACATCGCGCGGCGGCATCATGTAGGAGAGCTCTGACGGTGAAGCAGTAGAAGAGAGCTAGATCACCGACGGCCTACCGGTGCAAAAGAAATTAGCATAAGAGGGCAGTTTGCCACAACTGATCGAACGCTTTCATGATCAAGAGCAACGACATGAGCCTCACCAGAAGAGTGGAGTTTACTCAATGGAGTTTACTCCACAATTGCATGCGGTAAGCGAGGTGATCCCCTGTGGATCGGTGGTGCCGGAAACCACATTGGTTGTCGCTAATCAATCCGTGAAGTTCGAGGTACTCGATTTATGCACCTCTCCATCAGCTTACATATAAAGGAAAGCAGAGCTATAGGCGTGTCGTGGTCAGGGTCGGTCTTAGATCCCTTTTTTGGGATGGCTTAGACATGAGCAAATTTCCAGTTTTCAGGTAAGGTAGGTGCAGGAGTCGCGAAAGAACTGAAGCAAGCTCCACTGCACACCTCTTGAATACAACGACAGGAATCAACTCCGGACCACAAGCTGCTTTGTGGATGTCATGTTATGTCTTACGGCCTTATGCGTGCCTTGATCTTCATGTTGACGTGCAGTGTAGCACGTTTTGTTGAACCAGCCGCTAGGCTCTGGTTTAGGCACTTTCACTGTATGAGAAATGTATGCACTAATACCTTCAGAAGTAAAACGAAATTTCCCAATGACGAAAAAGGAAATCCCATAACCAGTGGCAACAGACCGAAATGTGGCAACGCTGACACCTAAAGACTGTTGTAGACCGGTTGTCACAAGGCAAAAACGTCTGGCACACTTTCGAATTCGCATTCGTTCTTTTGGCTGGAATGGAGAGTAAAACGGGAACCAGCGAGCATCGTGGACTGTTTACACTGTCACGAACCATGAAGTTTAATTCCTACAATTTGGGCGCCAGTAATTTTTTTTGGTTGATTAGATCATATCATGCTTCTGATGGAAGCGAATAACTTGCATTTTCATGATGAAGGCTTCCTAAAATATTAGAATATATTAGTTTTTCCAATCCTTAGCGTCGTAGTGAAAAAGTTGATTCTCCCTAAAACGGTATTCTTGATCATAGATGGACTTATAGAGTTATTCTCGTGTGAAAACATGTATAGTGACACGTGGATAACGAACATAGAGTGCGGAGTATGCCGAATTTTTTTGAGCTTCGCTCCTTATACTTGAAGAACCATCAAGGTGCCGAAAAAATGTGAACGACCTTTTTTGTAGAAAATGTTATTCTCTACAAAAAGGATACTAGTCCTCATACGCTTAGGTTATTAGTTTAGCCATGATAAGCTAAAATATCATTACATGTATCTTACCCTTAAATTTCTCGTAACCTGTTAACTATTTGATAAATTTTCATAGAAGCAAAATGATCAAGAATTTATTTCCATACAAAATTGTTTCTAATACTTTTGAATGTAGGATGTGTGGTTTTCGAGATTTTCGAGCGAACGCGTTTTCCAAAATGGCGGGAAATACTCCAGCCCTATTATGACGCGATTATGAACTTATCATTAGGAAGCAATGATCTAACCATACCACGAAAATAATTACTAATTACCAAATTGTGGGGAAAATAGCTATATCCTGATTTAATATGACCTTGGCGTTTCCATGTAAAAATCAAACATATTTGATACGGAGCGTGAGCGATCGTAGACCAGCCTCTCTCCCGATGCCGGCAGAGGAAAACACCTCGTTCAGACGGAGGGAATTCCACGAATGCAAGAATCACGCTAGCGTGCCACGCTCCGTGAAAACATAGCTTTATAGTTGTAAGCATGCGACTAACCTGTATGCTGTAGAGATCCCTTATCCCAGTAAGGCAGAACACCTTGTAGTCGTCTTTGACCAAAAACTAACATGGAACTCGCATATCAACAGAATAGCTCATAGGACGGTATAGTTGTATGCGGGAGAAATGGGTGATTGAATTTAAAAAATCATCGTGTGGTTTTACACGAGGGTAGTGGGACCCATGATAACCCAGGGCTCAGTGATATGGTAGAATAAGGGTGGATTTCACAATTTAACAAACCATTATTCTGCACCAATAGGGTACGAGTACCAAACAGTCCGTTAAATATACACAATCAGCCTCAAGATCTCTCCGTCAAATTTTTGGCAGCAAATAGCATTAAAGTATTCAAAAAAAACACTGTAAAATATGAAGTGACAGCTTGCCATTGAAATCTTTTCAGTTTATTAAATATTATGAAATTATGTAAAACTGAGCCAAAATTTTTAAATGTCTGAGTAAAATCTATTTTTTCAGATTAGCTGAAGGTTTTTCCATGTTTAATGCAACTTTTGTAATCCATATGTGATTATATCACCTACTGTGTGCTTATAGTTTATCCTATATTTGCAAACTTGCACTTCCAAACCCTTACATGAAAAAGCCTTTTCACTCAAATTTTTGATAGGTGTTGCATTTCAACACATTTATACACTTCTTTCCAGTTCCTCAACGATATTTTAACCCCACTGGTCCGAAACTGTTCATCAGTTTCAACATTCATACATACAATTGAAGTTGCAGTTTTTTGTTTTAATTTCAGTGTATAATCAGTCGCACCATCGGTGATGGTACATTCAACATAACCACGTCTTTAGGGGTTCGTGCAGATTTAACGTCTACACGACAGTGTAATATGTATTTCTTCACAAAAAAATCTTGGAGGCAGCACTTTTATACGGAAATTTGTTGTTAAAAAAATCCATTTTTCACACACGACAAAACAAGTGATCACAAAACATAGAATACAGTGACGTTGGAGAAAGAGAATAGACCAAAGGAGATCGGAATTGATATTTGAAATTAGTGTCTCATAATGTTAGTGATGGGAGAATACATTTGCGATCAGTGGAATGTATTGGAACGGTTAAAAAATATGAATTGAATCGTTTTTACGTTATCTCGACTGAAAGACTGGAATATCTGCTCTGTTTCTGTATATATATTTTTTGTGGTATTGTTGCATAAAGTAGTTGGTTCACGAACTAGTTTCTAGAACTGAACGCCACTTAATGAAACGAACTGGAAAGCACATCACTTTTTCAAGTAATCCAAGAAGGAACAAATTGTCATTTCATCACACTAGTGATGGGAGAATCAAAAGTCTGAGATTCGCTTTGCTTCTGTGGCTCGGAGATATAGTGTTTTCTCCTGATAAAACTAGCGCAGTTTTTGTGTTTAAAATACTCTACCTTAGTTAATACCCTTGATCCTAAAGTTGTTCCCATAACAATATTAAACAACTCTCATGTCGTCTCGCGTATTTCGAAACGATGTCAAGGGCCGGCAGGGGAAAATCTTTCTCTGAGAACTGAAAATCATTAAACGCGCTGTTTTCAGTCTATTTTATTCTATCCCTTGGGGTCGTACAGAATGACGAAAAGACTACAGTGCTCAGTGGCCACTTAGTAGCTCAGTGCTCGTCTGTAATGATAATATTCAAATACTACTAAACACCTAAATAGCTGTCTGGCCTTTCAATTTCGAAGCTGCCAGTCCTCGCTTAGAGATGGTAGCACAGTTAAGGGTAGACTCGGGGTATACGGTTACGGATGTTTATGATTCCTCTCGATATCGATATATCGTCATGAAACCATCGATGCATAAAGATCGATGTTCTACGTCCGATGTATCGATGTTTTCGATACATCAATGTATCGTCTATCGTCGCCATCCCTATATTGTATCCCCACCAGTCACCAGTCAAAAACCTTAACCTCCAATATTTTATTACTATTTATAATTCTTTTTAGCTCTTATTTTTCAGTAATTACTAATAATTTTAGGTCTATGTCTACAGTAATTGCATTATGCACCTCGGAGATGTAGGGATTAACATGTTTTACACATATCGGTGTTTTAGGATGGGGACAACATACTGTTTTGATTGCTTTGAAGAAATTCATTAACCCATGAATTTATAACAAATGATTACTATTATGATGTAAAGAGAGATGAGGAATTGGTTGGAATACATTTTATATTCTATTTTCTTGCAAATCCGCAACAGGTATGTGTAGCTTTAATGATCACATATACACACAGTATATTGAACTTAACAAATTTAGAGATTGCCATGAATTAACAAACGACCAAACCTGCTGCCAAATTTAACAGCTAGAAAATCGACCTATTATTTCTCGCATTCCCATTCGCTGAGGGGATAACGGATGGTCAAATGTACACCTATAACATAAATCAAAATTCATGAAAGTTGTTCATCATGTTGGAATCAAAAAGTGGTTTTGTTTATAATACAGTCGAATTTTCACGATTTTATTCAACATTTTAATAGAAATCACTGATATTCTGAGACCTTTGACAGCTTCCGTCAAATTGCATTTCGATAAGGTATTTTCCTATTGGTCCATAATAATAATGTTGGTGAAATCGGCCCTAAGAGCGGTAAGGTTAAGTGGCCTTCAGAGGCTAGCTTGCTTGAGCGCCACGGGGGCTATGCACATCGCTCCCGCTGCATTGTTAGAGGTTCTTGTAGACCTACCACCATTACACATATTTATTGAGAGCAAAGCTCTTTCCATGGTTCACAGAATTAACTTAAGGCCAAGTCAGCAGCACTGAAAAGATCATCAGAAACTATACACGGAGTTCAAGGCATATACTGTATTGGTCCCAATCAGTGTTGCCAAACTAAAAAATATGACATCGGTAGATAGTGTCGTTGAAATTCAAGGACAAAATGGGTAGGATAAAACAATCAGGGCCGTCGCAAGATTTGCGGTAAATCAAGGGCATTTGCGCCACGTAGAGCAGTCTATGAAGAACGTATATTTTTGTATTCAGCGCGTACATCACATAACACAGTTTTTTTAAGGACATCTTTTCCTAAACGAATATTAACTTATTTATTACAACTAATACAATAAGCATACTGGTCGCTCTTCAAACACTTTTGCAAGCATCCTGGAAACTCCTTTCCAAATACTAATATTTTTCTGTTTTACTCTGAAGTTGAAGCGTCATCACTTGATGAATTCAATATCTGGTATCTAATTAAAAGCGGTCCACCTTTGGTTTCCCTATTGCTTATTCGGGGATGGCAATGGCAGCAATCTACCAGTCTGCACCTGTTGTAGGCGCAAAAACCAATACAGGGAAAGTGGACTGAGGTATGTGTGTACATGATTATGTATGCCTCTAATTAGAGGCAACCCAAGTCCACGTTCCTCGGGTGCCCGACTGCTTAAGTGTACGCATATGTATGATTGATGATATGGGAAATACAACTACATAGATTACATATAATTATTTTATTAGCTTCATTTTTGGTTCCAGCTCTACTTCGTTAGGAAATCTGAAAATATCTGAATTGCTCTAAAAGCTCGTGGAAAATGAGGATGTTTTCGGTATTTCTGTAAATACGGTCTCATTTCGGTAGAGATACCGAAAAATCGGTAGGTTCGGCAACACTGGTCTCATGGACAATTTCGATAAAAACTGCCAAACAACAGTAACAAAAAGGAAGGCGTGGGAGAAAGGATGACCTATACATGCCGAAAGCGGCTCGAAATCTGAAGACAAAAAATCGAGATATAGCAACAATATTTCAGGCTGAAGTAACGTCATGCAAGTCTGAGGAAAAGAGCTAATGACGAAGGTGTCAAGCATCCATTAAGGCATTAAGTTCGGCACAAATATCGTCCAAACTAGTATGGCATTGTGTAAACACTCAAACAGCGGGTCAATCGAAACAAGGTAACGTTGCTCTGGGTAGAAGGGCACGAAGTGCACAAAGGAAATGAGAAGGCGGATGAGCTAGTCCAGAAATTCACCTTATAGGTCCAGAGCCTTTCTTTGGCATGAGTAGAACACACATTAAACATTCCATGAAGATTTTGACGCAAAACCTCCCTAGTTATGGGGAACGGCCAGGGAGAATGGAAGCAAAATAATGAGTCTGCATTTACAGAGGATCTTCTAGGATTTAACAGTAAGGCCATAAAGGCCATACTGTGTCTCTTAACAGGTCACTGTCATCTAAATCGACAACGAGTATGAGGCCACATGCTGATTCTGCAGAGAGCATGTGAAAATCTCCGTGCATCTCCTGTGTTAGTGCGAAGGGCTGGCAAGTTGGCGGCGCCGTGGTTCGTATACCCATTATTGCGCAATTGAAGTGGGTATCAGTTAGTGGAATAGGTTGATTAATTTTAACGCCCTTACCTTGGAATGGAGCAAGCGGAAACTCTGGAAGATCATTCAGCAATCTGTTCATATCCCTTCTGGAAGTGACCCATCTGAAGACTAAGCAAATGAATAGAATGCTACACAAGCTGCACATTACGAATAATGTTAAAATAATGATAGATTTAGAAGGGTTGATGTTATCACAGTTCTGCTCATCCATGCCTGATGGACAATCCAAACTTCTGTCGCACACTTGGTCTTTGCTGATGCAGACATTATCGTTGGCACACATAATCCTGCCTAAAAAGTGTAAGAATTGTGCCAAGTTTACAGTATGCCAATGGAATTTCTTCCTCTGAGGACCCTTCTATAATTTTGCCACGTTATTAGCCGGTTATACGGACTCGTCAGTTTTCTGTTTCTCTGTTTGGCCGAGCTTAACACATCGGAAAATGCCCGATAAAACCGCTCCTCTATTCCTATTGGGAGGATGCAAAAATGTTATGAAAATATAAGAACGAATCGAAAAATGGCGTCTAATAGATTGACTCTGCACTTCTCACGCAACGCTATCAGTTCATATGTTGATAAAAGTTAGCTCCTCGAAATAAGACAACGCAAAGCGTCATCGACTACAAGAATCAACCACTGTAAGAGTGTATAGCAGCTCTCAGTCACCACTGTGACCGCTAAAGGCTGACCGTTCTGGCGGTATAATAGATATGGTTTTACTCTCCATTGAACATGATGCATCTGTCGATCCGTCCGAAGACCTAACCATGGACAGCTGAACTGAGATCTTTACAGTTCCAACCGATAGCTACTATACACTCTCGCAAAGGTCGATTCTGGTAATAGGTGCTGCTTTGCCCAGTCTTACTTCTATAGATCTCACGCCTTGGATAAAGGATAGTTGCTATGCTTTCGTTCGTTGTCCCCAGAGACCAAGTCTAGATCATTCTGATGAGTTGCCAAGAAGCACGAAACAACTGTCCATGGTTGGGAGGTTGAGACAAATACCTTTGGAATGAATTTTTAGCGCGACGCTACCCACCATGACGAAATGGTGTTGTGCGCTTTCGTGGTGAGATGCCTGGCAAACGACTGAGGAGTTTTAGTATGCCGTATCTTCTATTTTTTTGATTCTTAAGGGAAATCTATGTGTAAAACGTGCGTATAAAATGTATTAACGCTAAAAAACTGAGATATACCCTCCCCACTCTCTGCATTGGTGCACCCCCTCCAAAAATGAGTAGGCGTGTCTAAACCGTTTCCCCTTACGAAGCCATAAGACCGTCAAAAAACGAGGAGCGATTTTATTTTTTTAAACGGAAAATGTTGTCAGTGTTAATTGCTTCCAAGGGTTGAACATCCTCGTGGACACTATGTTAAAAAATACCATGGATAATATGGACCATTTATTCTACATTGCATCTTCCCCCTTTGAGAAAATTCGAAAACTGCCGAGATAAATCCTTGTCCTTACCTACGCACTTATCAGTACAATTCACTTCATCTTCCCCTTTCGGACAATGTACCATTCCATCACATCTTTGTGTGTCATCGAAGCAAACCCTATATGTAGTGTCGCACAAACTAGCGTTAAATTGACATGGCCCACACCCCAAATTATGCGAATAATCTTGACAGATAAAGCTATCCGTACACATAACACTTTCATTGTAACATTTGCTTTTATCGTTACATTGGTAGTCACTATAAGAACATTCCGAGCTGTTTCTGATCATGTAAGTGAGAATGAGCTCTAGATTATTGTGCTTAGCTTCAAGGACAACGTATATTGGGCTGTTGGTTTTGATTGATAAGGCTTTAGGCTTGTCTATTTTTTCGTTGCAAAGCCTCTTGATCATTCTTTTGCCATTTGAGATGAAAAGACAGCATTCGTTGTGTTTGTAACACCACGTGGTCTCGCTGTGGAGGATTTTTAGTGTAGTTATCGTTTCAGGACCTGCAAAAAGGAGCAATTTACAGCAGCATATCTTACAATTCCGAAATCTAGAAAGGAACATGTTTCGTGGATAAATCCGGTCGCAGTGCAGGATTTTGAAAGCAGTTTATTTGCTGAAATGCTAATTTTCCTACTCATACAATAGGGCTTCAGCGTCCCAAATTATCCTAGTGTACACAGTTTCCTTAGTGTAAATACGGCGGACGAAAATGAAAATCAAGCATGTGAAGCTTTTGAAGCTATAGAAAAGAATTTTCGATATTTCTTTCCGTTTCGGCAATGTCACCTATAATGTTTCTTCTGCAAATTTGATATGTAGACAGTGCCGCTAGATCCGATGTGTTTCAAATTCCGCCAGAAGGTAAAACAAGTCGGTATTAGTTAGTTTATAAGCTTAAATAGTTTATTTTTTATTAAAATTATATTTTTCGTTAGGCTTTGCTGCTTTAAGGATAGCCTTTTTTATTTAAAACGTAGTTTCAAAATTCGCTGCACCTCATACTAATTTTAATTTAAATTTCTGCTTTGACATGCTCAAGTGTCATGCTGTTTCGACTCTCAAGCCAAATCAAGCTGGTCTGGAAGATACCATTTCCGATGTAGCGTTTGATACTGGTATTGAAGCCATAAATAAAAATAACTTTTTAAGATTTGCTAATTTTTGGTTGTCTTTAAAAATTTTGTGCCACTTTTGTAGCGGCGTCAAGTCTTTGTTTTGCACTGCTGCCTTCACTGCTTTTTTGACTGCCTCTTTACTATTTATTGATTTATCGGGACATTTAGGCCCGTATCGTCAGTCGTCCCTACAATTGTAGGGCGCCTTTATGGCCTCCTTGATTGTCATAGTTTTCTACTTCTCCATGTCAGCGCTCTATTTTGAGGTTATGTCACAAACATCAATTTGCATCAAATTGTGCTTGCTTTTGAGTTATATCATGTTTTATCAGCCTGAAATTTCCTACAATTCAAAAAGAAAACATAACTTCACAATAGGAGATCGCTGACGCTGACAGGGAACAGGTACAATCTAGAAATTTTTGAAGGAGAGAAAAGATTATGATAATCAAGGAGGCCATAAAGGCGTAATACAATTGTAGGAACGACTGACGATACGGGCCTTAGTGTCCAACGCTATGTGAAGAACACAAATGAATCGGTCATTTCAGAAACGTCTTGACCGCGTTGACCGAAATATCACTAATTTAAGAATTTTCTTCTTTCTTATGTACCATAAAGATATTAAAACATGCAAAATTAAAACATGTCACATGTTAGTAAGTCACTATTTAAGTGTAATCTTCAATAATTAGTAATGAAAAAAAAAATATCATTAATAGGAACCTTTTGCATAAGTTATACTTATATCACTAACCCTATTTCATGCTATAACGACATGAGTCCACAACAGCTTTGTGAACTCTTTTCATTATTGTTATTATTGAACTGTCAAGGTTATTTTTCAGTTCAATCTTTTAAAATCCATTTACTATATTAGGCCCAAAATAGTTATTTAAAACGACTTTACTTATCAATGAATCTTTATTGCCTCGAAAAGTTCACATAGGCTGACTTAGATCTAATTTCATAGAGTATATAAGTATTTCTTACAGTACGTTGGGAAAACGAAATACATACATCGATTTCAATTTTTAAAAGCGCAAGATGGATATATAGGTCCAATTTAAAAAAGTATATTTTTCATTTTTAATATGAAACGGTGAAATTACTATCGACCATACAAATTGTAAACTAAAAAACGTTCGCATATTACTTGTGTATTAAGTTGTATTTAAATATTTATAAAAAAACTCCTAATCAACGTAATCAGTTATTTTATGGTTTTATTGTACAAACCATCATGGACACTGGATTGGTAAAAACAGAAAGCACAAATTTGCCGAAAATTCACGCATTGATGGTTTGTAATTTTTTCCGTTCAACCCAGATGTCTGCTGTATTGAGGTGAGGAACATCAACACTTGTATGAAAGTACAGTACATCTGATATAATGATAGACATAAAAAGAAAGAACAAGTAATACACTTACATAATCTTTCTTTTCAGAAGTCATTCAAAACTAAGCTGATGCTTCATAACCTCAATAATTTTATCTAATATTTTATTTCTTCTGACACTTGATGATGCCGAAGGCAATGCTCAACTCAAACGAGTCGATAAAATCTGCACAGTAAAATGTAAAGTATGTATATCCCGAACATAAGGTATGCTCCAAGCAATACGCAGTGTTGCGTATATTTATTTCCCTGGGCAGTCTAAACCTCAGCTTTCCTGGTATCTTTATCGATGTGTTTTTACATTCTTCGACGATACGATAACGATAATTACTATATTCTTCATGTAAACTAGTAGAAATCATGTTTAAAAGTTTAGGAGGTTATGCTGTTGTCAGCTGCCGTTTACAAATGGTATGACGTCAGAGCACATTAATATGAGCCAAACATGGCGGACAGCGCTTTCGCTTGTATATTTTTAAATTGATGGTTTATCGTCTTTTAGGTTTTAAAAATATAGTTTTAATTTCATGGTAAAATATAACTTGGCCCTTTTTGTAACTATCGCCGATTCAAATCTGATGCCAGTTTTTTGCTGAGATCGACAGAAGTCACCGAAAAGCCGATTTACTTAGCTTAGACCTTAGGTAAGATTTCGCGACCCTTCGCGATATTTCGACGACAATAGCAATTTGCAATAAGCATAACAGATTATTCGACGGAGGACAAAAATAGAAATTTTGCTTGAAGGTCAAAGGCATACTATTGAAAATGACCATGTACTGTTATTTCAAGATATTCAGAGTCAGATTTATAGACCTTACTTGAGGCCTTGCAAACCATGGAAATCAAATATCTCTTTGGAACCAGTGAAACAATGACGCTTCCTTGAGAAACGTTCAAGGGATGATTTAAATTGTTATTTCAGAGTAGGCTGTAACAGCTGTCATCAATTTCGGAAAGATTAGTCTTAGGAGAATTAGCTTTATTTGTGCTAAATACCAATAAACAATGCAAAGCGCTATCAGAGAGAAGTGAACAAACTGAATATAGGCACCGAACTGCTCTGCTGGTTACAGATTGTAGACTACGTTTGTCTGATTCAACTACTCCAGTATTTAAATAAACATACTTTATACTGAAATCATCTTATAATGTGTGACTATGAGAAAAATAGAAGTTTAGCGACGAGAAGATGGCTTTCATCGAGATACTAGACAAATTTAAAGGGATCATTGAAAATAAAAGCAGATGGCAGCAGCCGAGCAGTTCGGTGCAACTGGATGCCTAAATTCAATTTTTTACTTCTTTGTGATTGCGTTGTAATTCGAGGGAGCAAACACATTATCACATTGTGTATTGATATATTTAGCGCAAATAAAGCAAACCATCCCAATTTTATTATCAAAATCCTAAATAGATACGGCTACAAAAATCTGACATCAATGACAGCTTGTGATGATCACTGCTACAGCCTGCAGTGCAATAAAAATTTAAATCCTCCTTTCAAGGTTCCTCAATGAAGCGTCATTTTCACTATTTTCAAGGAGAGATCCATTGTTTCCAAGGAAGCATCAAGCCTTAAGGAATGTGTATGATATACATCTGACTTTTAATATAAGAGCAAACGTTCAAGATTTTGCTATTGAAAATATGTTTTCTGTATATTTTTTAATTTGTGAAATGTAAAAATTACCAGAATGGATGGTCCAGTTGCAATAAATAGAAGATACCGATGGATGGTACTCTATTTCCATGATGCCTCTTGCGTTGCGTAGGTCGACTTCTCCACAATAGCCCGTCCTGTTTGCAGGGCATAGTTGAATCAACAGGAAAACTACAAATATCACCTTTTCAATCATTTTTTGACATTGACAGTAGATGTTAATGTTAACCTAGGATTTTCGAGCTATCATCACGTTTTTTTACTGGGTGTTTTCGATCTTTGTTGTTTGTCCTACCCATTGGGATCTCAGATACGGTAAGAGATACGAAGACTATTTGAGATACGACATTGTCATGTTTCTCCTGTACAAGGTGGCATAATTGGAATTTTAATATAATGGTTCGTCTCTTGTCCTCAATCATCAGCTTTTTTTTCTTATTGACGCCATATTAGATTTTGGTACAGCAGAATGGAGTTTTTAATTCTGATTCTGAAAATGTATAATATACCATGCCTCCTTTAACCTTTTCATTCTTTGTCTGCAATCTTCCCTGATTTCTAGTTGACTAGAAGACGAAAAAACAAGCTGATCGACATATTTTAATACAAAGTCAAATCTTCGCTTTTCTGTCTTCTAAGGATAATTCGATATAATAAATTAATAAATTTAAGAAGTGGGAGAATATCTTTTGGCTTCACTCATCATTGTTACCGTTACGGCGTATAATGACAACGCTAGAAGACTAATCATCGTCCTGTCTTTTGTTATAAGTATAATAATGTGGGAAGATGAAGCGTATATGATTAATGTACTTCTACTGCAAATTACAGTTCCTTTGTTAGCCCTTTCAAAGATCTTATGACTGCATTCAGCGGCCATAAAATACATATAAAGGGTTTCACTATGATATATTGTTTACAAGTATTTATGAACTTCAGAGAAACAGAACTTTAGCAGGTGATTATTTGCGCGTTACAATAATAATTGTATTTATATCATCCCATTGTTTTGAATGTAATAAGTATAGAATTCTGATTCCGCAGAAGTGAGTAATTTTAGTGACTATGTCGATTGATTGACGTAGTCTAGCTGAAGATAGCCGATCATATACTGTATTCCGGCATTCAAAAAAGGGATCTGAAAGTTATAAGCGTCATCTATGAGACAGTAGCTGAGCACAAAAACGTATTCAGAAATCTACTCGGAAAGAGAGTGAACTAGTAATATAGCCGTCGTTCGTCCGACTACAAACGGTCAGCAATGGACAGCGGTGGCTCTCGACAATAGTAGAATCAATACTAACTCTTTACAAAGTAGATTTCTAAACTCAGTTTTGTGTTCTGCCACCGTCTCATAGATGCCGCCAGTATCTTTCAGACCCCTTTTTGGACGCCAGAATCCATCGTATAGTTGGATGTTTTCAAGTAGAGTACGTCAGTCAATGATAAGCCGTATTTGAGAAAAGTATCTTACTCTGGGTGAGAAAGATTGGCCGATATGTATCATATTCCTTGAAAAAGTATATTATAAATTTTTATAATAAAAATGATTCTATTCCATGTTAGTGTTAGAAATCAGTAACTATGTTAGATAGTGGCTACTGCATCACGATGCATCACTTCCTCCAGGAAAATGATAAGATAACGTAAGCTTCACTATGAAAGTGGGATAAAAATATTCTATTACAAAATATACAAGAATGAAATAATCACTTCAATATCTAAAATTATCCAGGATTACGTATTTTTTTTGATTTTCGCATTTTGTAAACAGTTATGATCTATCCAGCGAGAGCAAAGTGCGTAGTGGAGGTAACTAGAGCGATAGGTGTTGTCTATCTGATAGAATCGATGGCATGACCTGGCGAAGGTGCAAATATTCCGGTGTCATCATTTGTTAAATTGTCCCTGACGTCAAGTCGACTAAATGTCTGTTAATTTTATTAATATCAGAAAAACTCTTGTTGGCGCAATCATCGCGAATCCAACGAATACATAAATATACGAGGGACATTTTAATAAGTAAGAACCCTTTGCGCATCCTACCACGTGGCGTCCGCGAGAAGTACGCTGAGTAAATTCGGTTTATAAAGGCAAAAAGTTCGCCCTGTTATAAATGCTGACAAGCACATTATTGAAGCTTACGTAAGCGCGATATATTCAAAACTGCTCATTGTGCTTCACGGCAACGCTCACGTTGCCGCAAAAACACAGACGCGACAGAACAAGCTTCGTTGGGATGTACTGGATCATCCACCATACATCCATATTTTAGCACCATCAGTCTTTCGCTGGGAAAATAATGGCACATTGAAAGAAACAGTTACTTACTGGTTTAACACCAAGATGTCAGCGTTGTTTTGCTGGTGCCATGACGTGAAAAATGTTTAAATGTACATGTTGACTATATTGAAAAATGAAAAAAAAATCATATTTTAGTTAGTGGTACAACTAACGTTCATAAATAATTTTCTATGCCTCCATTACCATACGGTTCTTTTTTATAAAATGAGCCATTTCGTATCGTGGAGCTGCATTTCCGCATATGCATTCCCAAATAAAGGTTTTCGAAATCTATGCTACCCGTTAGTATTCGATACTGAGATGCGGTAAAATCGGGATCATGATCTAATATCTCCATGACCCTTACAATGCAACTATCTGCAATTCAAATCTGTAATATTAGATAAGATACGGCAATAAATTAATAATCCTGAGAAAGACAATTATCTGTAACAGTATTAACACGATATATTAACATATAAACACATTCTCGGTCCATGCTTCTAAGAACAGGGTACATGCATGCCATTATCTAGAGTAGGGTATTGTCAAGAGTATACAGACTAAGGAGTAATAAGGTCACTTCGCTGTTAGATCTGTTTCTACATGGGATATGAAGAACCGGTGGTATTTCGGACAATCGGAAAGGAGGTGGGCTGATAAGAGCCATTTTTCGCCTATGTGACATATATATTTATGAAGCGTATACTCCATAACAAAGAAGAAAACATATTTATTTCAAATGAAAACTGAAATTCGTGGTATACATAAATTAAATAATTATCTGGTTGTGATATACAGTGCTTTTCTTTAATGTCCCCCTCCCCTTTGATTTTTTGAACGGATCAATTTAAAAACTTGGGGTAATGAAATTGATGCGTGGATACCATATTTTAGAGTAAAACTGACAGATGAAAATGTCAAGATGGCCGCTGGAAAAAAAATTATATGAAAACGGGGGTCTTGTGGCACATCATTGTGAAGCTCCTGACGAGTACTTTATAACCCTAGAATATAAAGTCAATACCTTTACCTAATACAAAATGGTGGTACATTTAGTAATTACCTGAATACATTGACATTTAAGGACAAACCTCACATACATTCGCGACGGAGGAAGTAGACTGTTGGGGATTTACTATGATCTCACCAATTATTTGAACTTGCTTTTCTTCCGGGATGGTCGGATGACCTATGGGCTTTTTATTGTTTACACTACCAGTAGCTGTGAATTTAGATACTAGTTCCCTTAAATAATTTCTACAGATAAGATGATTCGGGAAACGATCATTACAAATCCTATCGGTCTCCTGAAAGTTACGCGTCGCACCATAAATAAAAATCGCTTCGATTTTTTCTTCCAATGGACGAGAATTGACCATTTTAAAAATAGTTCAAACGGTATCTAGCACTAAAACCGAAAACTAAATAAGAATATTTCAACTGTACAATGATGTTGGTTTTCGTACTGATATTCTTGTCACTGTCAACAAAAAATAACAAAACAAGTTTTTATCGCTGTTGCTGTGGATACGGTAGGAATTACAATTATTTGTAGAGATATGCATGTTAGTGGGTTTGTGTTCAAGTAATGATTAAATGCACCACCATTTTGTAGTAGGTAAAGGTATTGACTTTATAATCTAGGGTTATAAAGTACTCGTCAGGAGCTTCAAAATGATGTGCCCGTTTTCATATATTTTTTCCAAGATGGCGCCCAGCGGCAAACTTGACATTTTCATCTGTCAATTTTACTTTAAAATATGGTATCCACGCATCAATTTCATTACCTCAAGTTTTAATTTTTTGAATTGATCCGTTCACAAAATCAAAGGGGAGGGGACATTAAAGAAAAGCACTGTATGTTTATTAAACAATAATAATAAAAGATAATCAGTTTTCATACTCATATTTTTTTACTGATCTTCTTCCTTGTCTTCTTCATTCGAATCACTATCAGACCTACCTATACCTTTACTACGTAAATACTTTTCGATCAAAATCATGTCTGAACACTCTCGCAGCATATATTACTTATTTTTGGATTGATGCGCTCACTGAACCAAAACAAATAAATACTCATATACAAGCTTATAATAAGTAGATTCACTGAGCATTAAAGTTAATGTGGTTCATGGAACGCTTCGTAGGGAAAGCATGATTCAAATATCGAAAAACAACAAAAATGCACAAAAAGCGCTAAATACTCTACTTCTTGGCAATAATTTCTACATTATTTATACCGTAAATATCATATTATGAAAAAATACACGTCTTTTAGTTCACAAATAAACTCAATAGTCTGGAATCGAACTTTTCATTTTTGAGTGTGTTATGGGCGAAAAATGGCCCTTATCAACCCACCTCCTTTCGAGAGTAGGTCTCAAAGGAATCGGGATTTTAGATATTTTTGGAATTTTAAGGTCAAATTTAGTTTTAGCGTTAAGATCAAGTCAAAACAGACTGCTTTGAGGTTAATTCCAATTCCATTGTTTTTATAAGAAACAATATATTTCGCTATGAATCCGTCAGGAAGTTATTACCGCTTGAGGGCGCAACAATCCAAAACACATTACTGTGCCTTGGCTAACATGATGCGTCTTCGCGAAAAATTCGATTTCGGTGGATGGTGCAGTCCTGTCAAAGAACCATACATTTAAACTCGTCGGAGTTCAGATTAATGAGTACTTTTTTCCACATAATCTCCACACCTAGCCTCGAGTATTACCCACGTTTGAGGTGCTGCCGCCCCGATTACATTATCCATACTCGTTGCTGTTCAGAAGAGGGCTACTCGACAGATTGATGACACTTCTCTAACGGACAGTGTCGAGACCCTTTCGCACCGACGGGCGGTCAACGTTCTTGAATTTTCTACCACTGTACCAACGGGTTTTGCTGGCACGCGTTATGCCTAACATACCAACAATGTCGAACTTCATAAATCGAGAACTGGCCGGTGCGATCGCGCCTTCGTTTATAGGGTTTCAAAATTGAGACACAATCTACCTGAGGAGGTTTTTCCCAGTTTTGCAGACCTTAGCAGTTCAAAAATCGGATTAACAAGGCTTCTTTGAGCACCTAATAGTCTAGGTGCCCCGGTATTTAGGTTTCTATCTACGCAACTGCTGCAGTATTGAAAAAATGCTTCATCAAACTGGTAAGCAGTGACCCCCGCAATAGATAGAAGACCAACGAGAATTTGCGGAAATAGGCGAAAAAAATCTGACGATATCCACCTATCAATCGTTTGCCAAGTTGACCTTCATAATCATCGTTTACGATGGAAGACGATGGAAAACACCTTCGATACCGGCTCAAAACTGCTCGACGCTCTGCGCAATGCAGAGACTATGCCGTAGGCCGTACCGCCACAACGGTAGACTTGTCTAGCTGTCGGTAACGTAGGGGTGTTCCGTCATCTTGCATCGTACGGGATGATGATGGAGATCAACTTGCTAAGCTTTTCAAACGACCATATCCAGTTGTTTGCTTTTCGTTCATGCGTCTCCAGGACTACTAGACATATAACGCACTGATGTGCTACCAATTAGCTCGAAACAGTGATGTCTGTGGTTGGTCGCTTCAATTCATTGAAAATCCCTGTACTTTCGGGACTTGATTTTTTTGGGGCTATGCCCTAGGTTCTACGTGCATTCCCCCACCCAGTGAAATGGTGTCATAGGTAGACTATATTGGAATCTAGTATGTTGAAACCAGGAATTACAAGATGGGTAAGACCCAGGGCAGTAGAACTAGCGTGGATAGAAGCGTAAAACGACGTAAAGGTGAACCTACTATTCCTGGGTCTTTACACTTTGGTATTATGTTAATTCATTTTCTTTTTATTGTGTTTTTAATTGCAACTCAAGATCTCGCTAACAAAACGCTCCAAGCAATTATAACAATAAAAATAGAGTTAATTTTAAATGGAATATAAAGAAATGCAAACATTGTTGACATGCGAGAGTTGTTGAACGCTTGCAACGGTTTTTATGTGCCTTGTGTGTTGTAACTAGAGTAGGTTATTATTTAGTACTGGAGAAAGCGTAATCATACAATGTCACAAAACTTACGGCCTATTATTCCCCAGTGGGTTCTCAGCACTAGATCATTAACCAACCCCACGCCAGATTATTGACAAAGGTGGCGGTGTTACGATCCAGCGAAATTCTTCTTATACTGGCCACAGGTCAACGCTACTCCGGAAAAGGCAGTTGGACAATCTTAAGACAAGTGCTCAACTACGAAGTCATGCCATAAGTTCTGTCCCTCGTTTTCAAACAAGTGTAGACCTGTTAATACTTGTCCGATTGTTTACATTGTGGTGTCAGTTGATTAAGCGCTTTTCGGGTAATTACATATACCTCAGTTTGTATTGATCTCTCGAAGCATAACGATGGAGTGGGGCAAGGCAGAGAACCGTATTGCAGTGATAGCTTTACATAAGTGTAATCACAGTGCTAGTCAGATTTTTGAACTCTTACGCGGCCTTCAAATATCGCGTAAATTTGTGTCTAGGACCATTCAGCGGTACAATGAGACGTCCTCTGTTGATGACAGGCCAAGAAGCGGAAGACCTCGTCAAGTAAGGACTCCAGCAGCCATCAAAGCCGTAAAAGCCAGGATTCAAAGGAATCCACTCCGGAAGCAGAAGATCCTATCCAGGGAAATGAAGATTCCTGTCCGGACGATGTCGCGCATCATTAAACAAGACCTAGGGCTAGGGGCTTACCGGAGACGTACGGGCCAGCGACTTACGGCCACCTTGCGACACATCAGGGCGACAAGATCCAAGAAGCTCTTGGAGAGGTACGCAGCTGGGGGATTCCGAAAGATTTTGTTCACGGATGAGAAAATCTTCACCATAGAAGAAAAATTCAACCGACAAAATGACAAAGTGTATGCAAGGAGTTCACAGGAAGCTTCGGAGATCATTCCGAGAGTTGAGAGAGGCCACCACCCTGCGTCAGTCATGGTTTGGTGGGGGGTGTCCTACGAAGGGGTCACTCAGCTCCATTTCTGTAAACAGGGCGTGAAAACAAAAGCGGCAAACTATCAGAGCGACATACTGGATCCTATCGTCAAGCCTTTAAGTGGTACATTGTTTGCCAACCAACACTGGGTCTACCAGCAGGATTCCGCCCCCGCTCACAAGGCTAAGAGTACGCAGCGCTGGCTGGAAAGCAATGTGCCAGAGTTCATTGCTGCGGAAGATTGGCCCTCAGGGAGTCCGGACCTCAATCCTTTAGACTACAAGTTGTGGGACCTGCTAGAGCAGTTGGCCTGCTCCAAAGCCCACCGTAATATCGAGTCCCTGAAAGCGGATTTGATCCGATCAGCGGCAGCTATTCCTTTGGAAGCTGTGCGTGCAGTGATAGATGAGTGGCCCGCGAGATTGAAGCAGTGTGTGAAGGCCAAGGGGGGACATTTTGAATAAAACTGTTTGATTATGAATTCTAAAAATGTTGTCGAATAAATAATATCTTTCATATAAATATATCTTATCTTGTTTCATTTTTATCATGAGATTATCATGGGACAGAACTTATGGCACGACTACGTATATCACATTCCTAATCATGTTGTCTGGGCATAGACATGTAGCCATTTGATACCTCATCAGTAGAATAGCTGAGGGATTCTGTGGTGAATAAACATCCAGACATATCATGTTTTTAGACATTATGACAGTGTGAATAAGAAGTATCATGAAATTGTTTACTATACATATGTATATTATGTGGCAAGTAATCATCGAGATATAATCTCATGTTCGCTTTTGGCTCTAGGCGGCTGGACGTTCTTTTGGGAGTGGGAATGCCTACCAGAGGCAGTCCGGCGCTTTGATGTTTTTTCGCGGTGCCGTCTTAAAATTGCAATCACACTCTGTGTGAGAATGTGAAGAGAAAAAACAAACTATCTGTCACCCGGAAGACAGTTAAGCAAAATACATCATCAGAATTGTTCTTTGTACTTGAAAAAGTCCCCCGTGATGGCCGAAATATCATGTCAATAAACTGTAGTTCAAACATACCTAAGTGGTTACATTTAGCAGCTAGACAAACATGTGGATTACCAGCATGAAAATCACAGGATGAGTTTGTGATGTTTGTTGCATAATTGACATGGTTTTTCGTGATTTATTGATTTTTTTGCGATTACAACACTTCTTCGCCAATCGTCGTGGGAAATAAAATAGCTTATTATTATGTAGACAAAATGATGTTAGATGGAAGTTCAAAGCTTTCAAAGGCCTCGCCTACGATATAATAACAATTAAACTCAATAAAGAGGGTTGTTAAAAGTCGCCAGCTACTGGAGTATCTGCTGTCATGCACAATTTTGTACTTTTCTATTGTATGGAATATACTTCGCGTCTGAGTTCCTTGCGACGCGACGGTTAGACGTAGTAAACCTAGTACTGCAGTAAACTATAAATGGATATTTACAACCCTCGACTCGTTTATACCTGTTTGCCCAACCGAACCAACCCCGGTAGCCTGACGCATGTTGTAAGTATAAAACAGGAAAACGAGATCAACGTTCCAACACCTCGTTCCTAGGAATTTACGAACCTTTTTGGAAACCATAATGGCTTTCAATAATCTGGAATCGTAAATATTTAGGACTCCCGACATAGGAGCAGTGTTTGTTGTTGGTAATGTCTGTGGTGATATAGGATGGTCTGAAGAAGATAGTACGGGCAAACTGGATGTACCCTAAAGGACAAAAGAAGCCATGTATAACATCAGTTGGTATTGATATCTTGTATTGTTTTTTTTTTCTGCAAAATAATAAATTCAGAATGTAAGATACAGGGCGTTGCGTTTTGCATTCTAAAATGCAAGGAAAAGGAAGTGAAACAAAAATACGGCACTGGAATTTTGAGTTCCCAACCTTACTTCAATTTTAAGCATTATTTTGTAAAATGTTAATGAAACCTACTGGATAACCTTTGAAATTTTGAATTGTGTGTCACATAAAATATTTTAATAAAAAAATCTGTTAAGCTAAAAAACCAAGAGAGGCGCAATCAATCTACTTCGCTCATCAATCAGCACCATTCATTGGCTTTTTTGTACATAAAACATTGCAATATTCAACGTAAAAGGTGTTTTGATAAAAAATAGAAGCTGACAACATTGGGTCCGGTCCTGGTTTTTTTTAATTGTCGGACTAGCTTTATGTTAGTCCTAGGTAACATTGTTATCGTGCTGTCCAAGTGCCTGAGATATGTGACATGAAAGATTTGACGTGTTTAGATAAATCGTCCCCTGTATATCCGTAAATTTCGACCTTTCTCATTTTCAGATATGAAAAGCTCCCGGTCCATACTACCTATCATGTCACTATGTGCATTTGTTACCGACAATCTGTATAATCCGATATTCTATACAATACCTAGGTAATGTATAGAATACCCAACACAAGGTAATGTATGAAATATTATTTGTTTTATACTTTGCCTAGATATTCTAATTGTTGATTTCAATGAAGTTAATTTCAAATAATATAACTTCACTCATTTGCCCGTCATTTTATAGGTATGCCGGTTAACATTGATAAATTTAGACCAAGATCTATTTATCTTACACATGCCGGTGGAACAGCAGATACTCTATACAATCCCTAGGAATTGTATTCATTACCTAGGTAAAGTATGTAATGGGGGGCTACCCAGGTATTCTATACATTGCCTAGGTATTGTATAGAATACCTAAATTATACAGATTACCGGTAACATATTCAAGTATTGAACACCCTGTATATTTACGCGACACTTCAAGATTATTTCAAGGTCACATCCAAATTCAACGAGCAAATTAATTATGACAAGAATCGATATTCTTCATTTCATCTTTCACAGGGATAGAACGAAATGGGAACTTTTTAATGAATTTTTAAAATACTCATACTCATTCCGGATTAATTGATGCTACAGCTGAATTGTATCCACAGAATATATTCAGTCCTAATTTAACACTATTGATGTTTAGACAGGTAAGTTTTCAAGAGGTCCTAGATATTTCTATATCTATCAAATCGACTGCAATAGGCTGTGATGACATTGGTGTCGACGTGTTTGGTCTTTGTTTACCGGAAGTGCTTCAGTATCTAACTCATATTGTTAATGTATGTTTGGAAACTGGTAGTTTTCCTAATGTCTGGAAAGAAGCAATAATCCTTCATCTAGCCAAAATAAACCATCCTTTAACCCTTAATCATTTGCGACCCGTCAGCACACTATGTTTCTTTTCAAAGATATTGGAAAAGGTTGTTAATCTTCAACTAATTGAATATTTAGAAAATGAACAATTTACTTCGTGTCCACCTATCAGTCTGGATTTCGTGCTGGGCACAGTACAACGTCTACTCCATTTGACAGACAATATCTTAAATAATATAGATAAACATATTAATACAGTTTTAGTAATGATTGAATTCTCTAAGGCGTTCGACACAGTTAACCAAAAAATTTTGTTGTTGAGTAACTTTAAGTATATATATAGTTTTTTGAACTTTGCTTAACTTGCAAACTTACGCGGATGATACGCAACTGTCGTTCCATTTTGACTTGTCCCATCTGAAGTGTCATATAAAGTAAATTACGATCTTGCCAAACTAACTATTTTTTTAAAGAGATACATGTTTAAGATTAATCCTGAGATAACAGCATTTGCATGTTTTTTGTCCTAAGCAATTTATAATAGAGTAAGGTACAGGGTTGCATTGACCATCAAGAATGAGCCCATTCCTAATGCGGAACAAGTGAAAAATCTTGGTGTCATCTTCGACTCTAGTTTAAGATTTCATGAATATGTGTCATCGAAAAGTACCTACATCAAATTAAGACTACTATACGCTAATAGATTCATTTTGAATTTTAAAACGTGCAAAAAGCTAGTTGAAAGTTTGATGATGTCCGGCCTTAACTGTTATGCTTTAATTTTATCATCCTTGTGTTGAGTCGATGAATCGGTGTAGAATCCAAAGAATGCAAAACAACGGCTGTAGGTTTTGTGTACGGTCTTCGAAAAAGTAGTCATGTCTCCTCTAAGATCAAGAAGTTGGAATGGCTGAAAATGGTTCAACAATTTGAATGTAATCTTAAGGTATTTGTGCATAAGATAATGTGTACTTAAAAGTATATTTGTCCCCATAGTAAATTGATAACTCAAGGGCTCATAAATCTTAGATATCTGAGCCATAATTATAACCTTACAATGCTTTTGCACTATATCGCATTGTTTCAAAAATGGTATAGATTCAATGTAGTGAGGTTGTACAACTCAACCGACCCTGCATGGAGAAGCTAAAGTGTTGTAACATTCAGGAAGCTGGTTAAAAATCAGATGTTAGATTTGTTGTGATCTTTCTTTTTGTGTTTTTTTTTTTTGGTATTCTCATCCATTCATTATTAGTTCTTATCTGGTTTTTCATTAGTGCACTCAATTGAATATCAAATCGATGTATTCATTTTTAGGTTGGTATGTATTTTATTCTGCATTGTATGTACGTATTTCCTCACACAATATGGTTAGGTGAAAGAGTAGCTAACTGGCTAAACTTCGCTTTATATGTTTGTGATTCTAATAAAGTAATTTTATCATTATAGATGCTACATTTGTTCTAGTTACACTGCATAAATTGACTGAGCTATAGGATAGACTGCCATCTAGAACGAACTCCGACTGAGCTTCTTCTGATTACGTCTTATCAATATACAATGTGCACCTTATCTACAGATTACTAGTTTACTATTCAAACCCAGCAGGGGTTGTAGAGTAAATGGTTTTCCTTGTATTTTCTTTTAACCTTCAACTGACCGTACTTCCTACGTGGCGAGAGAAAACTAATCATATTTTAATGACCGGGTCTTTAACATTGCTTCGTTAAGATTATTCGTTTGCTTTCAGGCGTTTAATCCTATCATTAGTCTTAAAGTGCTTCCAGAATTGTTGTCGCTTGTTTTTATTTTGATCGTCTATTGATAGTAGGATTGATCTTCCAAAATATTGTAGCATCTCTAACCATTTTTGCTTACAACTATCGGGTACCAGTATGAATCTGAGAGCAAATATCAAAGCGTTGGCCTTCCCTGGATAATGTAAATAAGAAATCTGCTGAGTCGCATCATCATCTTCAATAAATTGAAGTGCCTGATGATCTGGCCTTGAAGAGGCTCAATGAGGTCTAAATCTTGATTTTGGCTGATAAGTATGATGTGATTATTGGAAGGTAATTTTCTATCGGTGATTTTCAGAAGTCTTTGGTAGCAGATCTGTACTAGAAAAATTCACCGTTATATACTCATAATCTCCAAGGATTTTGACTCTTTGTTATCTTTTTTTTCAATTCGGCTCTTTGATACGTGGTTAGACGAGAGGAACAGGTAAAAAACGTCCCATAGGGGTTTAAAATTCCATACGATTATTCTTTATGCTTCCCTATTTTGAATTACAAGGGTTTATACGATGGTGTGGTAATAGATTAACGCCCGACTATAAAATTGATGAAAGGATGTTGGGCTCGAAAATCATTTGAAAGTTAAATTTAGGGGAGACTTAACAGGTCGCCCTGTGAGGTTGTAATATGGATATGGTGAAGGTGTGAATGAAGAAGTAAAATTGAGTGGTTTCAGTGATAATAATTATTCAAGAGTTTTTTTTGGTAGTAACTAGAGACAGGATGAGTTTTCAGTGTTTTGGTCGGTGGCTCCGTTATTATACGAGTAGAACAAATGTAAAACAAAAAATATTAGCAATTATACGTTTCTTACATGAAAGTATCCCGCTACCTACATGTTGATTCATAACTACGTGGCAACACAAACATGCATTTTTCATGTATATCTTGTATAACTAAACACTTTTGCCTGCCGTCCACAGACAGCTGTTTTGTACTTTTTGGGAACTATCGAAATAAGACAGCACAGTTATGTGGCGAGTAGGTCTATTATACCGCCAGAATCGTCAGCATCTAGCGGTCACAATGGTGACTGGGCTATACGTGAACTGAAATCTTCACAGTTCCAACAGGTAGCTGCTATACACTCGCGCAGTGGCCGAATTTGGTGATAAATGGCGCATTGCGCTGTCTTTTTTTGATAGTGACTTTGCTTTGTTCGTTGTCCCAGGGACAAAGCTTCTGATGAGTTTCCCAAAAGCGCGAAACAGCTCTTCATGGTTGGCCGTCTGTGGTCGGACGGACGAAACCAAGAAATTAAGCTGTTCAATGACTTGGTCACAAATACTATACCGTCAGAATCGTCAGTCTCTACCGATCACAGTGGTGACTGGGTTATCAAACGTGAACTGAGATATTTATAATTCCAACCGATAGCTGATATACACTCTCGCAATGACCGATTCTTATAATAGATGGTGCTTTGTGCTGTTTTATTTCGATATTCTAGTATATTCAGAAGAGCTCCTTCAAAAGAAGAAGTTTGACTTAGCGTACTATAGAGTTTTTGTCGCTACGTCTGAAGCTTGTAAGAGTCACCTTTGCCGATAGAGTATAGAGTTTATAAACCCAAAATGACACTGTAGCTATTCACGGTTTTGGGTTATTCCTGTCATGAGCTTCATTTTATTTAATTGTTAGGGAGCTACAACATTTTTGAATTTGAAAAGGAAGGATTTTTACAGGATAGATACAAGACTTTTTTGAAATTACCTCTAATGTTCTTGGCTATGATACAAAAAATATCACACTGTAGGGGTTTTAAAAACTTTTAATTTATTCTTGCAACCCATCACTTGTGTGTTATTTGAATGAGCAGAATTTTTGTTTGTATAAATCATATGTGCAGTGTTCTTGCGCTAACAACCCCTAGTCTTATCTGACAAAAGCTTTGAAGATATAGTATAAGCGACC
Organism: Acanthoscelides obtectus; assembly: GCA_963669975.1. Classification (NCBI taxonomy): domain Eukaryota; kingdom Metazoa; phylum Arthropoda; class Insecta; order Coleoptera; family Chrysomelidae; genus Acanthoscelides; species Acanthoscelides obtectus. The sequence goes on along the minus strand of CAVLJG010000001.1, from coordinate 50,609,622 downwards.
AAACTTTCTAGGAATACAACGAATCTTTCCTCCACTTATATATATATATATATATATATATATATATATATATATCGGAAATGAAATACATGCCTTGTTTTTTTTTATATACCGAAGCAGCCGCGTGGGCAGAAGCCTAAATACCAGGGCACCGCGGCTGCTATGAGGAGATTAAAGAAATTTTGTTAATACGGTAGATGAACTGCCGGTATTGAGATGTATGCACGTCAGATCAAGTCCTCGTCGGTCTGGACTTCGAAGCCTTAATGAACGGCTCTTTGGTAGAGCTCGGCCAATCATCGAAACAGGATACGAGCTAGGGCGCTTCTTTTAAACTGCACCAGATTGTTGCGTAACCAAGAAGTAATAAGTTCCGTTGTGATGTAATTTGTGCTATGATCCATGACAAATTCTTATCTCCTCATGTACCAGTTGGCAAGTGGAACTGGATCTGTAGTACAATTGCTCCTGAACCTGGGTCAACGTCCCCGGGCAACTTGGCAGGGTGGTTGTGCGCATTGACCTGCGTGGGCGCATTTTCGGCCGGTCCTGTCCTGCCCTGCGCTCCCCTTGCTGCTAGATCGCGTCGGCGCTGAACGCGGCCCGACCCACGACTGTCATTTGTTCAAAAACCGCCGTTGGTCTCCGAGGATTCGATTGGCGCGGATCCAGTTGCAGTGGTGCACCGTGCTTCATTTGTTTCGTCGGCGTCGTTATTCGTTTGTTATATAGTGATTTTATACGCCGTTATTCTTTTATTTTGGTGCATCGCAAGTGCGTGTTGTTTTGTTGTTGACTTGTTGTTTGGTGCGATTCTTTTTTTGGATAACACCTGCATATAGTTTATTTAAGATATTTTATATAGATATTAGGTGAGTTCTTTGGTCATGTTACCGCATGTTTCAAATTTTGCGTCTACATTGTTGGATATATAAAGCTTTGCTTGCCTTTGTTCAACCTAATTTCGTCAATCATTATCTCTTAAACAATATGAGAACACAACAGTTTTAATTTTTTCTAGTTAAGCAGAGCTTTTAATATCCTGTGTAACCGATAAATCGTGATACATTCTTGCAAAGGGAAGCTTACTGGAGGTATTACACAAACAATTTTAAATGAGAAAGGGAATGAACAAGCTTCCAAAGATACTAATATATCCTATGGTGTGGTTACTACACGTACAAATCACCCCTATGAAAGATAGGGTGAAGAAACCTTTAAACTGGAGTCTCCAAGAATTGACATTTTTTGTAGTTGAGCTTTTATAAATCAATGTAACCAGTAAGCTTGATCAAATATCAGGTTCTTTGATAAATTCTGTCACGGGAAGCTTTCTGGAGCAGGAAGCGAGCAGGCCCGAAGAAATGCTAATAGATTTTTGGCTATTCTATAGCGTGGCTAGAATACAATAAAGCAATCTTATCATTGGATCAAGAAAAAGTCGCTAGAATTAACTGAGGCAGACAAAAGAAGGGAAGTATATTTTCACGCAAAACCTGCTTATTTTGAAGAGGAACACCACATGAATAAACACACACGAAACTTTGGCCGAGCAGTACAAGCTACGACCAGGTTCTCCTTAGGCCACAACAAAATCTTCATTGTACTTTTTACGTCATTTTTTAAGCCCTCCTGGCTAGACTGATGTTTCATATATTTGGGTCAGGAACTTGCAAGGTTATACACTGAAAACCAAATACCACTGACGTTAACATGTACGAGAGAGAAGCGCGGGAAGCATGCAATACATTGTGTTAGAAGGAGAGCCTAGCAACCCGAGTACGAAGTCATGTCGGCCATCGGCGCACTCTTTCTAACATACATATTGTACGCTTCTCTCACGTACACATTATTATTAAATTTGAACCATGAGTGAATATACGCTATTTGGTTTTTCAGTGCCAAAACGACTTATTCTTGATATTCATTATGGCACAGCTCACAGCACTTATGATACATATTTGACAGGGTCAAATAATATTTTAATTTTATGCCTTCAGCTTTTATGGGTACCAAGGGAAAAATGTGTGGCCATGGGGTGACATTTGAACTATCAATAAGATAATTTAATCGTGATATAAATACCACCAGCCAAATGAATTTAATAGTTCTTTGTTAAAAATTACAATTCTTCAGTTTCATCGGGTTCCATCGGTCTTGAAATAAAATAATCGTATAGATTGTGAGCTCACACTTCCTCAGGGCAACTTTTTTGTATGGAAGCTTTTTGATTTCCGGTCGCAGCCGTTGCTTTTTATAATATTTTTATTCTAAAGAAATGAAAAAAACAGTAGACGGTAGAACAAGAAGAGTAGAAAAAACAATTGGCATGAAAACTGCCAGAGAAGTGATGCCATGGTAGTAACAAAAACGTTCATAACCTCGAACAAAATTAGACACATTAACTATTACATTATGGTTATGTGATTCGTGAAGTTTGTATTTCATCGTCTTGAATGTAATTGCAATAGATAATGTAATGAAATTCGCAAATATATACTTATGAGGGTAAATGTTGGAACCACTGGCAAAAGGGTATCTGCCGGCATTCGTAAGTACGTGATGCGTTCCCGGTTTCAGTAGACAAAATCGCGGAGTTTCAATCATCTCTTGATTTGGTACACATTGATTAAGGTGACACAATTTTCAGGAATCACGAATAAAGCGTTTTTATGCGTTTATACAAATTTTTAGTGTCTATTTTTCATGAAAATGTATTATGTGTATTTGGTAGCATCTACAGAGATTTGTTGATATTTGTATTGGAATCCCAAATACCGAATATTCGCCCATATGTCAAGGCTCTGTAATCTGAGTTCGAAATCAAATTTGGATGCATTATAAATGAGGAGCTGTCACAGATCCTCGAATAGATACATAGCAGATCAAGGTACGAGCAGGTTCTGCAGAGACCACAAATGAATCTCAATGCACCTTTTGTGCTATTGTAGATTCGGGCAATGTTGGAGCTTCAGATATTTGTTATTAGGAATATGCAAGGTTTTGTAACAGTGTTGTAGAGGATGAGGTTCTATAATAGGTCCTCTTCAGCAGCTTTACGTATTTTATAATGGGACTGGCTCTTCGCTTGTTACTACGTTAGTGCGAGTGTTCCTCACCGTTCGCTTTGAGGTCCAGCATGTTTTGCTTGGTTAACATCTACGATCTAGTGATAATGAAATGTAAGAATTAGAATTTCTGAAAACTTCACCACCCTTTTCTTAGGACGTAAGAATACACTGTAATTTCTTTTAAGGGAAAAAAGACGTATCCAGCTTTTTAGATTATACAAAATCAAGCTGTAACCTAGCCTGGTATGAAATTCTGCTGATTCATCTGCTCTATTGTCTCTTCAGAGTGAGAAACAAAAATTAGGTCACATAAGGAAGATGGAGAACGGTGAAACAGTGTTATCTGACCTGTTTAGAGCCCATAAATCTAAACTTTCGTAAACAAGATTAACTAAACTCAGGAGTATCCTTTTTCGTTCTTTAGAAGCCATGGGAGGCCTCTATTGAAAAATTTAGTTTGAACGACTCGTCCCAACGAATAGTAAAATTAGCGTCTGCCCTTGAGAAATTAGAGCAAAATAAATGCATAACCATCTACTCTGGTATATAAGTAGCATGTCATTTGAATTGGTCAGTTAGAAGCAGTATTTTCTTCAATGTTTTGGTAGACTTCAGTGACATATTGTCCTTTCCCTTGTTGTTTATTCATCATACATCTTTGTAACCGTTGAACTTGAATCGGTATTGTGACAATTTCAGGAAATTCGAATTTCTTTTACGTATATCAGAATGCTGTGACACTGGCATTATAAACTGGGGCGGTAAGAGGTTGCAGGCGGTGGGGGAGGGTATATCGTCATTATTTAACCTTGGTATATTTAAACGGCAGTAATTCTACGTACATGTTAGGCATATTTCACTCATCATAGATGTTCTCGTATGCTTTATCTGAAGTCACTTGAAATAGCTTAAAAACCTTTGGTCGGCGCGTCCTTTGTAATTTCATGACGTATCATAGGCGTGCGGTCATTTATTTAGAACGATAATAATAATGTTTTTATATCACAATAAATGGATTTTACTATCTTCTTATTTTTTTGATTTGGGATAAAAAATACTTATATTGGGAGTTTAATTTATGTTGACTGAAAGTTAAGAAATGGAAAAATTACAGAATTCCAACGTTTGACATAGGCAAATATTTACATAGCAGGTAGGTATATAAAAAGGTATATAGAGACTTACATTATGGGTATTTATATATCATCCTCGCCTTCGGAGCTGTCGCTAGAGTCATCTTGTAGAGGAATTACAACGGGATTTACAGGAGGCAAAACACAATATTCATTTTCTTTTTCAATAATATGTCTAGAACACTGCTTCCATAGGTCTGTGGCAGCAATATGAGATACTGCATTTCTTATTGTGGCCAATAGCGATTCACTTAATTGAGGGGTCTGATTATGTTTTCTTACTTTTTTTTAAAGCAGCCCAGACCAACTCAATCGGGTTAAAAATGCAGTAATAGGGAGGTAGACGTAATACTTCATGGCCATTTTGCTGAGGCAGATTGTCAACAACATACTCTTTTTCAAATTTTTGTCTTTTAATAAGATCCAATAATATGGCTTTGGTTGATTTTTGTGGTGTTTCCATTCCCTTATCCTTCATAAAATCAATAATGTCTTGTTTTTTTGTGCCTGTATTCGGAATTTTGTTTTTCTGTCGGGAATGGTATGGCGCATAGTCCATAATAATCACTGAATTTGGGGAAATGTTTGGTATTAACTGCTGCTCTATCCACTTTTCAAATAAGTCCTCATGATAGTCGGCACATGATTCTTTGATATTTTTGGCAGATAACAGCAAGGCATTAGGTATAAATCCATTTTCACTGCCAGCATGGAGAATAATGATTCGTGTTTCATGGTTGCATGGTGCATTTAAAATGCACTTGTTGCTGTCGTCAACCCAGCCGTACTGCACAACATCATGGGTATCATACCATGTTTCATCCAGGTAAATCAGATTTCTTTTCTGCTCTCTATAGATTTTAACTTTGTGTAAAAATTCTTGGCGCAATTCAACGATTCGAGACGACTCCATAATCACCATTCTTTTATCTAATTTTTTGTATTGAAAACCACACAGTTTTACAATACAGTGCAGTGAGTCTGAGCATTTGTAATTATAAAAATCTTCAGGATAATCTTTTAATTTATCCCGTATCATTTCCAACGTGGGCACCAAATTTTCTTTATAAAATCCGTATATTATACGACGAATATCTTCCTGAAAACCCACGTCGATTCTTTTCAATTTTTGCCCTATGCGCTTTCTGTGGAAGGAATGGTTGACTACATCTCCCCTTTTTATAACCCGATAAATGGTAGACCGACTGATTTTTGTCAGGATACAAATTCTGTTTAAAATTTGATTTTGCGAGGAATCTGGATTTTAGTTTTTCAGACAATCATACATATTTAGGATTACTCTTTGGGTCTGTTCCTCTAAATCTTTATGAAAGAATTCTGCCTGCACAGGTTCATCAACAATCTCCTCGTGGCTTGGAGCATTTTCCCAAGGTCTCCAAAGAGCCGTATTTAGGACACACAAGAACAATCAACACAACAATTAAATCAACAAGTAAACTGAGTATTCAAAAGTCAAAAACACACAAACTAATAAAATCTATGAAAAAACACGGACAGACTAAAGAAAACACGTTTATTCACCGCTGCACGGCACTGGCTAAACTGTTTCAATTTTCAGTAGCCACCTGCACTTTTTCGGAGCTCTGAAATACACGCTTTCTCATTGGCTATGTCCACGCATAGGCATGCTTTACTCCACGTGGACCGGTGAAACTGCCTTTGATCTTATACGGGGGATATTTGCTGCGAAATTTGGCGATTTTTGCAGCAACAGAGCGTGTTAAGTATAGATATATAAAACGCACCCGGTATTTCACAGTGTTTCAAGTGACTTCAGATACACTATACATTTGCCATTAATACTTAGAAATATACTCGGTGACATTAGTTGTGTTACACCAAAAAAAAAAAATTTCTTCAATTTTTTTTTTGGCAATAAAGTCTTACATCAAGAATGAAACGATAACATTCTCACGAAATTTTTTTTTTGTCTGAAAGTTGCACCTTATTAAATATTTGTATGCGGCAACCAAAATAGCATTAGTTTTAATGGATCATTAATATTTACCAAGAAGACACTTTTTTATCTTTAAAAGTAGAATAGGCAGAAATTTTTTAGTACGGCTCTGGTACGACTAGAAAAAGGACCCGCCCAGAATTCGTGAGATTCCAGCTCGCAGCGCTTAAATTGCTACCAATTAGAGAAATATGAGGGTATCGATAATTCTTCTTAGTCCCTTATGTCCTGCAGAGCCCAGCATGAATTGATCCATTATGCAACAGTTTAACCTTTAACTGAGCCTAATTGATAAACAACACTCTACATAGAGGCGGTTGCTTTAGAGATCGTGTGCGTTGTGTCTTGACACTGTGCCGTCCTGTTATGCGTGAGAAAAGAATGGGGAAGATGATACCACAGTGGGAAACGGAACTTCTTCATTGCACTTGACCTTTATGTCCCCACATGCCGTAGAACATTACGGAAATCTAAATCGAACACAACAGAGTTGTCTCATGATAATAGGACTATTACGACTTTCGATCATACACAACACGCTTGACAGCAACTAAATCGGACTGTACAATGCTGTTAGTTGGCTGCACTGTAATCGCAAAAAAATCGAAAAAATACTTATTATGTTCTTTGGGTGTTATATGCCATGTATGTACCTGACGAAAAACCATGTCACTTATTTCCGTCAGCCTGTCTTGTCTGCCCGCTAATCCTTGACCGGTCAATAACTTAGGAGGTGCCGGTCAGATTTTGATGAAATTTTCACACAAAGTTACTACTATGCCATGGACGAAAAAGCTTTGTAGTTTTTGGAAATTGTCCCATTAGGCGTCTGAGAAAGAAGGCAAAAACGAAAAAGATAAAAATAGCTCAAATTTCGTTTTTTGACGTTTCGAAGGATCCTGATCGTCTTTGAAAATATTTTTATGAGCAAAATATTGTGGAGGGTTGTGGGGGGTGGGGAAAGTTATCTCAATTTTTTTTATGTTAGTATGTTTATACGCTCTCAATCTCGGTAGTTCTATGCACCTATTAAACATATTTCACACATCATAACGTACATATTTGCCACATGGTGTAGTCAGGCATCGGCGAGAGGCGACGTTAGCAGATGGACTACCGGTAGGGCAGGGAAATAATGCCTATGGACTAATTGTGTGGACCTGTTTGACTGACTTGATCCGTTAAATTTCTCTGTTATGCATGCTCGCAACTTTTTTCTCAGAGGGTTTAACTTGTGTTGAATACAATTTTTTATGAACTGATGACAGCGTTGCGTGGAAATTGCAGAGTCGACGTACGTGAAGTCAATTCATTGATCTTTTAGATTATGAAAAATTGATTCCATTTTTAGTTATTATGCTTCACATTTTATTGCCCAAGGAGGCCTTATTATTACATGCTACTTGAATAGTAAGAGTTTTAACATTTACATTGACTGAATATGCCTTCAAAACTATTAAATAACCATTATACCAAACATAATAGCTATTGAAATTACCATTATAATGTCTTAAATAATAATATCACCATCAACATTCCAAGTTTCAATCAGACCTACTGGCATTGATTAACGTACTCCACGTGAAGATAGAACCATATTATCCTGTATTTTGTATCCCAAGGAGATATTTCAAAGATCTTAGCGTCATCTTTGAGACGGTAGCAGACAACAAAATGCATTTAGAAATCAACTTTGAAAAGAACTAGGTTTGGCGCTGCTACTGCGTCATAGATGGCGTCACGATCTACCTCCTTTTTTGGCTTCTCCAATGCCAATTTTAATTGGGTATTATCAGATATTGATTAGCGTATTCCACCCAAAGCTGCGGAATTAAAACTAGAGATGCCAAAAAAGGATTGAAGATCTTAGCGCTACCTATGAATCAGCATTAGAAGCAGACCATTTCAGAGTAGGTTCTGCCGGTATCTCTTAGATGGCGCTAGTACCTTTAAGATCGCTTTTTGGATGCCTTAATACAAAATATTGTTGGATATATTTAGGTAGAATATGTTAGATTAATCAATGGTTATAGTACACGACTTCCAATGGGACTGACCTTCTGATGGACCATGTTGATCAATGGTCCAACTGTCTTTTGAAAGAAAGTTATCATTCTTCTTCACCGCCAATCATCTGAAAAAATCGGGGATTATTAGAGGAGAGAAAAACAAGCTTCAGTACCACCCGGTACTACGTTTTGATATTCAGTTTCAGCTGGCGGTCGTCCTTTGCAAAAACGCTGCTGCCAACTGGAAAGTCTGGTTGGTTCGGCGTAGCGGAGTAATTTTTATGGCTTGTTTTTTGTTGTTTTTAGTTAGCGCCCGTTGATGCTAAAACGACCGTGGTTGGTACGTACTTACGGATATTGCCGGTCGGCAAGGCAAGGTGAGCTTATCTCTTCGCATGCAGATGTAAAGATGTTAGTTCGAGAGCTAACGCATTTAACAAGGCAAAGATCAACACTATTTAGTTAGCCAAGCTGCATAATATGTTTCTATGCCAAACCATTCCCTCAATGAACTCGTACAGGACGATATTCTTTTTCCCCTTTCGGGGAACCGGAGTTAAGCCCTAGAGGCTGCAGTGCCATCGGGGACTTATTGTACCTTGCTCCTCGAGTTTACAGTACCCAATCCAGCAGTCTAGTGTTCTGAACGAGTTGCTTCAGTTTTCCTGCCGGTACTGTTCTAAACTACCTCGGTTCAAGTTCACTCACATAAAACATGTAGGGCTGATTCTGTTCCTTTTGCGCATTGTCTGCAGCTAAGGTCTCCGTCGTACATAACCCTGTTTTGCTCAGGTGTTCAGGAAAGTTTCCCGTTAGAAGCGCTGTAACTGCATGGAGAGACGTTCCGCAGTCTTGTTTGGGCTGTGCTTTTTGGCATCCCCAAGGCAGGGTCTGGACCTTGATAGGGTTTGGATAATCCTTCCATTAGAGCTCAGCCGCCTTTTCATTTCCCGCATTATCTGAATATCCTGGCTCCTACATCATAGTTACTCTATTGTGTGTTTTGGAAGAAGCCTGGCTCACTCACTGTAGATTGTACTTGTTCATCCAAACGTAGATGACTGGAGTAAATATTTTTGAGTGCTGCCCATGTTGCAAAATTCTACGGCGTGATGGAGTCTAATAGAAACTGGACGTTGCTATATTACCTTTCGAGAAACTGTGTCCTTTAACATCGACAGTTGCTCACCAATTCATTCTCCGTTGAAAAAGTCTTGCCATCGTCCATCAAGTTCATCTGATAGATAAAATCGAAGAACATATTATTTTGCTGAAAATTGATGCCTTCACAAACTTATTCGATAAACGTCAGACGTAAAAAAACTAGTAGGAACAACCCTTTCCGCTCGTTATTAAAAAATTGGGGTCCAGAAATGCTATCGGTTGAAAACTCAATTCTTCGCAGTCCCTTAGACTATTACATACTTAATAATCTTGTGTGCGGCCTAAGCCATGACTATGTACGCTCTCAAGTCTTATATAAATTCACTTTAGCTGACTGTTATCTTTCAGCTATTAGTGGCAATGGATATTTGAGGTTGCTTTACTCCGTTTCCCTTCCTACGCAATACCGAGGGTCATCGTGGATCGAGATACATTTGAATCTGAGATGATGATTCCACTTTCGCAGTGATCTGATCTGGTAATAGATGGCACTTGTCTTATTCAAAAGGACCCTTTTTAACGGATCTGCATGCTGCCAGTGCCAAAATTGTGTCAACTATTTTATTTAAACATGTATTTAAAAAAAAAAAAACGAAAATTGTCTTTCGCTCCGGGAAGCTTTTTAACGTTTATCGGATCATTCTAAACAAAAAAGTTTGTCATGACTTTCTTTAAGCTGATAGTTTTTCAAACTATAACGATTTAATATTGGAAAAAGTGATGCAAAATATACCTTCGCCAGTGGTGTAGTAAGTAAAAAACCGATTCAGAATATTTTTTCCCAGCGCATACGAAGATACTTCCTGGACTATCTCAAGCTTAACCGCAAAACATAACGTACCGTAGATGTCTCTGTGTTTTGTCATCGGTCTGTCACCAGTCTGTCACTATAACGTCATTCCCAGAAATTTACATCTTTCTACTACTTGTATATAATATCACGATTCTACCCCATTAACGGTAATCTTGAAATCAAAGAAGGAAAACACGGATAATTCTTATGCAAGCCTGTTAAATGCTCAACAATATCAAATGCTTTAAAGCTACACTTTAGATAGCACTCGGATTTTAATTTAGTTAAAGGTGAGCATTAGATGTAAGAAGTTACAGTCACGCAAGTGTTAAATCAGACATGAAACCAAATTAAATTCCCTATTTTTTTATCCTCGCGTACCACATTTTACGGCTGCTTTCGTTACGCTTCTTATCGATGAGTCATTTGTTATATTGATGAACTCTTCTAAGTAAAAATGTTACTCATTCTGCTCTAGTCATATTCCTGTTACTTGAACAGTATGTTTTTAATCTAGAATGGTTTAAAATTAGTCATTTACTTAAACTATTAGACCTTTTCTCTAACACCTGTGCATATTTGTGATACTCGTAACCGAGTAATACGGAATATGTACGAAGTTTCGCAAATAATAATTCTTACACGAGGTGGGTGGACTTCGACAGCCATGCTCCTTGTAAGGCCAATTATTAAACTGGCGGCGAGACGCTCGCGTCGCAATTTTTTCAATGTGGTGCTTTGTTGACGGTTTTCGACGTTAAAATTATAATTTTAGCTCACAGCAAAATGTAATTTTTCAAGTATGCAAACTATTACTTTCTTCAATTTTTTTAAATGTAGGTTCCTAACGCCATCTGAAAGATTGTTTTTTTAATACAAATTGTAAATTTAATGTTATTGGCAACTTATTCGGTATCCATACAAAATGCATTAAAGTATGTTGGAAATATTTCCACGTCATTCTTAGTTTTACGATAGCTCACAAGTAATGTTTATTGAGTTATTTTTCATAAGTATATTTTATTGTATTTAGTATTTCATTTTAATGAAGTTAATGTTAAACAGGTTAAACGTTAGTTTTGAATTAAATGACTGATCTATTATTTGGCCCTGTATGGAGCCTTGCTCCTTGCAAGACCGTTCGGAAGAGCTTAATAACACTTGAATGAAATAAATAATGATTATTTTGCAATAAAGGAAATATTTTCTATAGGTTACATAATAAAACAAAGTTTCATTTAATAATATAATGTGTTTCAATTATTTAGAAAAATAAAAGAATAACTGTTTATTTGTTGGCCTTCCATGGTTCGCCCATCTGATTTTACATTTTCCTTCCTCTAGTGCATGTATAGTTTACCGAATTGCACTCGTTAGCACGTGATGGACATTTCATACTACATGAGATCCAGGAATACCATTTTGGTTTATCCATTTCTTTACAGTCATTTTGTAATGATTCCAACCACTCTTGACTGATTATAATTTGGAATTCGCTTATCTTATGGTATTCCCATTTTACCAAGAATCATAAATAAGGCTTCTCACTTTTCAGTATTGCCAATATTTTAATTTTGTTATCACTGCACATGCTTGGAAAGTAATTATTGTACAGGCGTTATTAAAGACTTTTAAAATCGTTTTTAAAATGCATTTTGTGAGTTTGTAATACTGATGAAATGGAACGTAAATGTCGATTCGTATAAAAGAGGATTCTGGTTATAAAAGAGACATAAATTGGTGATGGTGCGGTAATATTTTTTTATGCTTCGTTTTTTATTTTGTAACGTAGAATTTTAATTTTTTTTGATCATAACATTATGAGTCGTTAAAAGGTTTGTTCCGTGCTTTCATAAATATTTGTCCAGATTCTTCAATATTGCTCTAGATTGTTTAATTTTTTTAGATAATCTGGAATCTCTAAAACCTCTAGATTTTCTGGATTTTTTAGATTCTGGATATTCGATGGATTTCGCTGTTCCTGTTGATTATCTGGACCTTCTAGATACTTCACGGCTTGTAGATTCTTTGAATTTTCTAAATACTATTGATTCTATAGACTGTCTAGAATTCTAGATATTCGAGAATTTTCACAGTCATCAAGGTTTCACGGAAACAGTTGCAGAAGCTCTCACAACTCCTAAGTGACTACAAAGAGGCGCCCTAGCGATCATCCAGTTTCAATGGTTGGTCGAGTTTTATCAAAAGGCCGTTCGTTTCGTCTGCCCGGAGTCCAGATCACCGAGGACTTGATCTGGCATAAACTCATCTCGTCAATCGCGGCAGCTGCCAGGGAAAAGCTATTCTTTGTTCGAGGCTAAGAAGTACTTTTCTCCACATAACCTCCTTACTTTGTACAAGTCCCAGATAAGACTTAGCCTCGAGTGCTGCTCCCATGTTTGGGGTGCTGCTAACTACATTATCCATAATAGATGCTGTTCAGAGTTCGTTGGCGTTTCTCTAACGGACAGTCTCGGGACCCTTTTGCATCGACGGCGACGGGCCATCGCTGATTGGCTCTCTTCTGCCGCTGTATTAACGGGCTTTGCTCCTCAGAACTGTCCTCCATGATGCCACCTCGTGATGAACCTGCCAGATGGACCCGCCAGGCTTCTGCATCCGATTTTAACATTGACGAACTCTGTACATCCAGAACTGGTCGGTACTACTGCCACAATCTGAATACGCGTCTGCTTCGATATTACAGAACTATTTTTTCTCCATATGCCTTCTCTGGCAACAATTAGGTAGTATTATCTAATAGTGTGTCAGTTAGTACCATCGTAAGTATTGTCAAATATTTGATGCTGTAGGACAAACCTACAATAACTTGAAAGCCAGTTTACTATGTGGTATTGATATCCTATTTCTTATTTCTGACATTTTATTATTGACAGTATTGATACCCATGTCACAGTTAGGTTTAAAACTGTATGCCTTTTACTTTGTTTTTTCAAAAATGCTAATAATCATGAGTTGAATTCGACTTTAATAATTCTGCAACTTGTTTCTCTGTTAAAAAAATAATGATACATAGTTTCTTTTGCCTTTTACTTTGATGTTTCACGCATCAGTTATTTTGCATGTTGAATTTGATAAAATTATACCAAAAATCAGGTTTTCAATGTAGCTCTGCGAATATGTAGCTGATTTTATGTTTTATTTCAATTATGTAAACAGTGCCAATGAAGATATCACTGATTTCATTACCAGAACGCTACGATTGTACCATTTCAGAAATTTCTGGTTTGTGAAAATAATCCGAATTTTAAAATTATCTGTGCCCTTTTCTGATATGGTTTAACTGATTTGGTATTTCTTACCATTACATTAATATATCAATTAATATAGTTTTATAATATTTTAATCTGAACTCAACATATCTTAATTAGATTTCAGTATTTATAGGTACTCATCAAATTATTTTCACGTTTTAACTAACTTCAACAAGTTTCGATTCAGTATCGCATATTAAAACAGTAATTTCTGCTAATAAGAAGTCGATCTGAAAGCACAAGCATTTAGTTGTTTATTAATCCAACCCTCAGCAGGATCTATATAAGTTCTGCTCACATGTTAGGAATGCTGCCACCCTTATTACATTATCCATGCTTGATGCTGTTCAGAGGAGGGTGACTGATTGGTGATTCTTCTCTAGCGGACAGTCTCGGGACCGCTCGCGACGCGCCTGTCAGGCAAACCGGCCTGACTACGTCCTCCCATTCTAACCGTATAAAACCTCGTGCATCCAGAAATGGCCGATACGACTGCTCCTTTATCTCTAGGGTTTCGAGATTGTAGAACAATCTGCCTGAGGAATCTTTTCTCAGTTCTGTTAACCTTAAGCAGCTCAAAAATGGAATTAACAAAGTGTTTTTTAGCTCCTTATAGCAACCGCGACTCTACGCGACTGCTTTGGTATAAAAAAGCAGCAGGCTGAGTTAAAAAACTGATCTTCGGTTGGTCCCTAATTTAGACCAAAAATATCAACATTCTGTAATGTTAAGATGGTGATGAATATGTTCTTTTTACTGTTTCAGTTAAGTAAATAAAGAAATGGGCGCTAGACAGTCGAAACGATCGGTGGATATAACGACCACGCCGAAAAAAGATGGCGAAGTCGCCGTCGCGGAGGGGGAGGGGAAGTTAGAAAAAATCGGAGATGCTGCCGACCTCAAAGCTGCTGCTGCCACCAATGGATCTCTACCACACACAGACACCGTTGAGGTGAGTCTTGTTTAAAACATACTATTGTACTTTTTGAAAAAAAAAGACTTTAATCAAGAGAGCACATGCAGGTTTAAAGAAAAAAGCTAGGGCCTAGAAGTTGAGTAAATGGGCTTGGCTCAAATATTGTAGCTTCCCGGAATTATGCGATTTAGTCCGACTAATTATATACAGGGTGTCCGCAAAGTTGGGGTTTTCCTTTACACGATGAGTAGATCTTGAGAAAATAAGCGGATTTTCTTAGTAGCATATGCACCAATGTCTTATGAGAACCGAGATATTGAGGTCCGCAAACTCAATCAAACCTGAACCAAACCGAAGCCGGTCCTGTCCTATTCCTCGATCACATCCATAGCGTCAACGTACAGTTATACGACGTACGACTAGAATGTAAGTACTGATTTTACGACAGAGCCGTACTTGGAAGTTCAATTCAACTGAACACTGAGTACGTTTTCATTTATTTGTTTTAATTGTTCGTTCACGTTTCACCACACATTAGCTTTGTTATATCAAGCGTTGTTGTGTCTGAATAGGATAACCCCAACTTTGCGGACACCCTGTATATAATAATTCTAGTCCCTACAATTTTGCTACGTTGTAAAGTGATCATAGACCTCCAAAATGTCGGCCACAAGTTCTACGCGTTTGTTCTAAACTGCCCTGTCTTACTGACAGTTAAACTCTTATTTCTGTCATTTCTGAAATGATTTGCAAAATTTTTGCGAACTTGCCAAACAACGATAACATGTGGTTATCTCATCGGTATTCGAAAGGCGGTTTTAAACCGTTGATACCAAAAGTAACTATACTGACATATAAATCCGAACACCCAGTTTAAATGGTTTTATTTTAATAAAAGTTGGTGAATGTATTTATCTTACTGTAAATAACAAGTGAAAAAATTTTCAGCCTTATCAGTTGGACATTCCGGTTTTTATACTGCTTTTTTTTTAATTCACTAACGCTCTAAAAATGAATATTTCAGCCGCAGTAAAGAATCAACGTTGGCGGATTTTGGTTCTTGACATCCTTTACGATCGGTTACGATGCCTAGAGTACGGAGACCTGTACGATTTCGTCAACTTAGTGAGTTTGATAGGGGCCGTATAGTGGGACTTTGGGAAGCTGGACTTTCTTTTCGGGCAATTGCAGTTAGAGTGCAAAGAAGTGTAGACACTGTGGTTAGGTGTTGTCAGGCATGGCTTCGAGAAGGCCGTACGCAAAGAGCAAGGGGCACTGGACGCCGCCGTAGAACAACAGACCGTGAAGATCGCCGCCTAAGATTATTGGCCTTAAAGGACCGTTTCTCCACTACCAGGTCCATTGCAAATGAATGGTTTGCAGAACACGGAAGACCTATTGGCATGCGAAGTGTTTACCGACGAATGAGAAGTTTTGGCTTGTTTTCATACCGGCCACACTGGGTCCTCCCTTTAACTCGAGAACACCGACGTAATCGCCTTGAGTGGTGCAGACAACGGTCACTCTGGGATCAGGAATGGAACAGTATTGTCTTTAGTGACGAGTCTCGATTTTGTTTAGGCATGCACGATGGTCGTGCCAGGGTTAGAAGGCGACGTGGTGAAAGGAGGAATCCACAGTTTTTTGTTGAAAGACATGTTCATCACACTGTTGGAGTTATGGTTTGGGGTGCTATAGCTTATGGTTCCAGGTCACCTTTAATCTTCATCAGAGGTAACATGAACGCGCAGCGTTATATCCCCGAAGTTCTAGAACCCCATCTTTTACCCTATCTTGACACCCTGGCAGATCCAACTTTCCAACAAGATAATGCCCGACCACATGTTGCAAGAGTCACAATAGACTTCTTTCAACATAATGATGTCACATTGTTACCATGGCCACCAAGATCTCCCGACTTATCCCCAATTGAGCACGTGTGGGATATGATGGGTAGGAGATTGCTCAATTTGCAACGTCCTCCTCAGGCTCTAGAAGCACTCGGAGAGGAGTTGGTGGTTGCCTGGAATGAGATACCACAGGAGGACATTGACTACCTAATCAGAAGCATGCCTAGGCGCGTTGGAGAATGCGTAGCACATCAGGGTGCAGCCACACATTATTAAAGGTCAAAGGGCTTTAACCCTTTCAAGCTTTGTGGTGTCACCATGAAACCACCTTTTTAATAATTTATCACGGCGCTGCGGAGTGGTTATCTGCCGATACCACCGTGTAAGAAGTAGCACTATATTGCCAACTAGTATGAAAAAAATTATTTACATAGGACGCCATTCCTAACAGCTTGTTATTTGACATTTATCGATTTGTTTTCGCAGTGTGCAGGTCAATGGCGTGCGTGGTCATAAATTGAGTGTTTATTTCAAAAAATAAGGACAGAATGACGGGTAAGTACTATATTTTATTGTATTAGGTATTGTTTTATGTTATTATCATAGGCACACGCGATTTTATATATTTTTATTGGTTGCTTTGAATAAAATTAAGGTGGTGTGTTTGTGTAATTAGTGGGTGTATTTTTCTGTTTTTGAGTAACTTGGTTGTTTTGCTGGGTTAGTTGATCTGCCGTCAGTTCGGTAATTGTGAAGTTTGCGGCGGGATGGAAAAACTATTTAGACTATTGGTTGGTGGGCTACTTGTATGTTGTTGGTATGTTTGTTTATTGGTGGGTGTACTTTTGTTTTTGATTCAATTATTTTACTAAGTTAGCTGCTTACGTGGACAGTGACTAATTGATTGGGGATTTTGTTTCAGGGAAAAAGTGGTCTTACAAAGATTTGGAAAATATGACCTATGAAGAGTACAGGAATATATTTTTTGAGGACATACCTTCAGGAAATGAATCGGAGGATGATCAAAATGGGTCAGATGAAGACTTGCATTTTGCAGCACAAAAGCGGAACAACACCGTACGCGATTGTCGTGCAGTCCTTGCAATGTCAGTTTATGTCTGACTGACCAAAAAAATTGCTTTGAAAAATATCATAGCAAATAAGTTGTATGTTTTTACTTCAAACTCCTTTTTATAACATTATCTTAATTAAATATATGTTTCAGTAATATCTGCATTGTATTATTTTAGTGCTTGGTGGTATCATGGTGATACCACCTACTAATTCCTTTTTCTCCAAATGGAAAAATTTTCTGGGCTATTTTTAATGCTTTTGAGATCTTATCACTTCATTTTTTTCAGCTATAAATGAAATAGCTTAAAAATTTAAAAATATGCCTTGAAAGGGTTAAAGCGGTGCAATCATTTTGAAATTTTTATCGTTTACTTATTATGCTTCATTAAGTACTTATACAAAATTTTATTTAAATAAAACCATTTAAACTGGGTGTTCGGATTTATATGTCACTTAGTATATATCAGTTAGCAGTGTTAGCACAGATATTCAAAGATGAAGATGATGAGTCATATCTAGCCAGGTTGTTCCGATGGATATGAAGCAAAAGTGCACGAATGTGCACATTTGATGCAAAATTGTCAAAATGCAAGTTTTGTGAATACTCATCAAACATGTTTTTTAAGTACGTGTTTGCTTTCCGTCTATGTAACTACGACCAACCGCAGACATTGCTGCTTCGTGTTAATTAGCGGCTACTGTAGTAGTCTTGAAGACAGATGAACGGAAAGCAAACAAGTAGATATGGTCGTTAAAAAAACTCAAAATGATTTGCGGAGGTAGGCAAAAATCAGACGATCTCCACCTGGTTTGCCAAGTTGATCTTCATCATCCCGTACGATGAAACATGACGGAAAACTCACCTTGCCGACTCATAACTGCTCAAACCGGTAGATCCATCTGGCACCCGGAATACCAAGTTTCCGCAAAGCATATCAACAATGACTTTCTATGCATGTAAGCATAAATATAAACACGATTGAATTGGACATGTCTGCTTTCTGTTTCTGCAAACACGTCCAACCGCAGACAGCGCTGTTTTGTGCTCATTAGCAGTGCGGTATAAATCTAGTAGTCCTGGAGACAGATGAACGGAGAGCAAACAAGTGGGTAAAACTCAAAATGCTGTGCGGAGGTAGGCGAAAAGTCTGAAAAACTCCACCTTTAAAAATTTTGTCCACGCTCTATTGTCTTGGCAATCTGTTCGATAGCATCCTTGTTGTCATTAATATAGTGCAAATATTTACATCGATTTATCTTTCATCGTCGACATGACACAAAAACCAACAATGCTGAAGAAAACAATTAGTGAACATGGATAAAGCGTGAATTTCTCGAAACTTGATACGACGCACAAATCGATAATGCACTCACTGATAGCAACGACGTGACATTCCTTTCTTTGGCATTCCAACATTTTGATAAAGATGTGCTTGCCCAGGGTATTTATATCTTACTTTCTACCCAGTTATTTGTTTGGGACAACCTTCTATGACGACCTTTTAGACTGTTTGATTAGGAAGTGGAAATGTACTTCTCGAAAGGGAGGACTTCGGCCCTTTGCTGAATAGTTGACAAAGTTCAGTGTTGTTATTGTCGTATTTTTACCGTATAACATTTCACTTACCAACCTATTTGAGAGTTTTTGACAAAAATATCGAATCGTTAAGTCTTCCGTTACGTTATTTTTGGCAGCGATAGTAAATACACTACTCAAAAAAATTAGAGGGGCAAGAAAAAAATCCATATTTTTCGGTGATTTTTGACAGGTTGTATTTCGATGAAAAATGGTCGTATCTAGACCCTGAAAAAGCATTTTGGAGCTTCAAGATTTTAGTTTTTTTACCGATAAATTTCAGGGGCAACTGTTCTCATGCAATTCTAACAGATGGCACAAGAAACAATTTTTGCAAACTTTTCCCTTCTTTCTTTTAGTCCACGGGCTTGAAATTTTTTTGTTAGGTCATCACATAGATCAGATAGCCCGTTTATTCATCTTCAATATCCTGTTTTTAAAATCTCGATACGATCATTTGACGTGGAGATACCTGACTTTGAATGAAAAAGGATCCTTTTGTCATCGACCACTGATATCTCTGTAATCAGTGATCGCACATAGAATGTAAGGGTATTTCCGAAAACAGGGTGTTAATAAAGTATGTAGACAAACTTTAACCATCGAATCCTTGGTCAATTTGAAGACGAAATTTCCATATGAACATGGGTCGGTAACGGCTTTGTTTTCAAGTTAGAGTCAATGTGTAATGGACTAGACACCTGTATTGAAGTCGAATGTGGCCACTTTGAACATTTATTGTAAAAAAAACATTTGATATCTTCTATTGTTGTCGTTCTATTCGAATATTACTGTTCAAAACTCTTGACCTAAATAATTTTTTTCCAAAAATACAGGATAATACTATTTTCATCCACGTTCATATTGAGCCTTAGCACCTTATAAAACATGCAAAATTTATCATAGGTTATACCAACTGTTCAATAAATACGTTTCATTGTTCATAGAAATATTTGGAGCATTACTCGTATTTATTTTTTCTAGCTCGAAAAGAAAGCCGTTACGGAGCCATGTTCTTATGAACATTTAGTCTTCAAATTGACCAAGGATTCGATGGTTAAAGTTTGTCTACATACTTTATTAACACCCTGTATATATAACAAAAATCAGGACAATTCTATTTATTTAGAAACTTACTATTTCTTGCATTTATTTTTATGTGATCCAAAACTCAAAATTGAATTATATTTTAACCAATATGCTTTTATAACCTGAAATTATTTTGACTAACCATCTCTAGCTTTATAAATTCCGCCAACAGCGTTGAATAAGGAAAAAATAACCTTACAAAATAAGCCCTACTCAATTCTCCGTAACTAACGTAGCTTTCTGATTTCGATAACGGATAACGCTACTGCGTAAAATTGAATTAAGGAAAACAACAACGAAAAAGCAAAACAAGAACACTAAAAACTCTATTGTCCACGTTGCAGAGCTTACATAAGGATTGTGCTTGAGGCAATAGATTAAGATGGTGCTCATTATAATGGAAATTTATATACTTAGTGACAAAGAAAATAGTATATCCAGTAAAAAAGATTTTAGTGGGGCATGAGCAATAGCGATTGAATTTTGAGGTGAAAACATTTACTGTATCGCTGGATTTCCCCAGTCATTTCGTGCCAAGCTACCTGTACTTGCTTCCGTAGGGCTGTAAGCTAAATAGCTCACCTTCTTATTATATGCCACATATTCATCGGGCGAAGGGCCTAGAGATCTAGAAGGCCAAGGACGGAGGCTGACTTGAGCGTTAATGAAGTCATCTATTGTAGCTCCAGCAATATGGGGATGGGTCTTGTTAGAAAATAGGGTTTTCAAGCGCTTGAAGCAATGGCACAAATGGAGTACCAGTATTTCATGGATGTAATGTTGCGTCGTAATAGACATTCGCTTAGCACCATATTTAGTGGCGCCCATTATCATCATCCCAATTTTCTTTGTCTCAGATTTAGGGGTGCATGATGGTCAGGGTGTTACTGACACGAGAGTCAGGAGCTGTCTTGGAGAAATACATGATGTGAAGCTTTCAGTTGACCGTCACCACCTCACTATAGGAGTTTGAAGTACCACTAAATAGAAGGCGTCCTAAAAGTTGTGACTTTTATTTTTATAACAAATACGCTTTAAATGTTGAAGTTAATTCGCGGTAAAACAGCACCAAAATGAAATTGATGAAAAATACTCGCTATTTATTAATATGGCATTTCTAGTACTCTCCTGTCACATTTTCTGTTAGTAATCGCTGCATAAAGTTGTCGCCAGTTGAATAAAAAACACGAGCCTACTTGCTTGTTCCTAAATTTGCAACATATGGGCTGTCTAGGTCTTCTACTGGGTCCACCCAGGTGGATTTTCTACGATATAAACAAATCTGCGCAGCTTTGATGAATACACTTGCTGAGTATCAATAAGATCTTGAAAACCCTGACAGTAAACTAACATCAAATCGATAACTACTTTGTTGCTGTCGAAATGTGCCAATTTCGGTTTTCAAATGCGGTTTGTCTATAAAATAAAAAAGTTACATCACATCAGAGCCAAACATTAACAGCTGAAGCATCATGATGTTCAGTCAACACGTACCTACAGCTACAGAGCAAGTGCACATCAAGTGAACAACGGTTAGTTCTGAGTTGAGATCTTGTAGAAAAACCGACGTAATGTCACAAAAAAAACCTTTATAAAGTAAAAAAACCGACATAATGTCACTTTTCAAGTTACGTTATACCCCTGCAGTATGGACACAAGTCGCAAACTGTCAGTTGACATTGCTTGGTATACATATGTTATCTTTCTGACTGCATTGTTGAACATTGTTAATTGACATTTTCTCGCGATAAAAATCGCTTCTCGCATCCTCAGTGTATATACAAAATTTCATCAAACGAAAATCATTTTTACTGGGTGTCCAATTTCTTTCTCACTGAGTATATTTATTGGAACAGTAAATTACAATACTAAAATATAGTCTATCCATTGATACGGTATCCACCTACTAAAAGAATTCCAAAACATATAATAAGCTTAATTCCATTATAATGCATCACAAATTTTCTATAACGAATATCTCCATTAATAATATGCTGATAAAGATTTACGACGTCAAACCTATTACAGCGTAGACAGGTTTATTTGACTGTATTTCAAACCGTCGAACCTCTTAATTTGTTATTCATTAGGTCTAGAGATTAGCTAAGAATACTGCTTTCGTCCATCCAACCAACAAAAATCTAATCGTTTACAGCTATTTCATGCTTTATTGGGAGTGATCAGCACAATCTAGGCTGGATCTCTGGCTAGGACAACGCGGGCGCGGTGGTGATTTCCCGTAATTCTCCTCAAAGTTTTTGAAAACACAAAAAACGTAAAAAATCTTAATTCATAACTTTGAACATAACCTGTCTTCAGAGAAGACAACATAATATAAATAACCTGTCGGGTACAGCTAATAGAAATCAGCAAATACCACTGATTTTATACACATGCAGACCAATACCCACAAACATCTAGATGTGATCTTGCTAATCAACCAACTTTCTTCTCAGAGATGAAAACTATAGACTACTCTACTCGGCTTCATAAAACATATGCAACCAACAATGCGTGTAGTTGAGCTATTCCTCTATAGATGGACGCTTACAACTAGTGAGCAAACTTGGAATGACTGCACTCTAAAAACTACCTTGTCTGCGAGATGACATTTTATAAATATTTTTTGACGAAAAAACAAAAAAACTATATATATATATATGTGTATATATATAGGTATATGTATATAGCACATTAAAGGTAATCAAACGGCAAGGTATGGATGCTTCATTTAGACTATAGAGTTTGTAGCTACTCGAAACACTATTGTGAATCCCCTTTTATATCAAATCCCTCGAACGAGCTTATGGGGTATGACACATCACCAAGGGAAGAAATGACCCTTGTTTACCCTATTATATACTCTCCGATTTCGAATTATCCAGTCTCGTTAGAACTTCGCATCGCAAAAATGAATGACACTCCCTCCTTTATTCATGTTTACATTTCGTTATCCTTAGGCTAGTTGAATTCAATAGTGATTTAATTCTGGTAAAATTGCTGACCAATCTGCAGTTATACAAGGTCTGTAAATTGAGTAATGAAACTGTTTTTTTTTTAATTTTTTTTATTCAAATATTATATTGTCACCCTCAAAATAACTTCCTTCTGAACCCATACAGCGCTTAAGACGGTTCTTCCATTCCTCACAGCCGTGAATGGAACTCCGATATTGGAATTGTCTTCAGCTGGTCGGTTACAGCCCTTTGAATGTTTTTGACTGTCCTGAAATAAGTTCCCTAGAGGCGATTTTTCAACTTCGGGATGAGGAAAAAGTCACAAGGACTCAATTCAGGCGAATAAGGAGGCTGAGGAGCCACAGGAATGTTTTTACTGGTCACAAACTAGTCTATTGACATTGCTGTGTGACAAGGAGAATTATAGTGATGCAACACCCAGTTGTTCTTGTCTCACACGAATGACCGTTTTTCGAAGTTTAAGAATATCCCGGTAAAAGTGTTGATTGGCCTTGAAGTAGAAACTCTTTGTACACGATTCCTTGGATATCGAAAAAACCACGCCCATGTGGAGTTATCACGTTGCTGGCTGGTCGGCAGGGTTATTACGTAAAAAACCTATACGTCAAAAAAATCGGTAAAATGTCAACTTGTGCACTAGGTAGCTGGTAGTGTGCCGCTAGTTCATTCCGCGTCTTCTACAAGTGAGCATGAAGTGAATGTCAGCTAGTTCAAAGGTGTCATTTTACACGAAAACCTACACAATCTTATAAAAAATCGATATATTGCCACTTTCGCTACGTAATGCGGGTACCATACTGCCGGTTTGGCGGTAAGTTATATCGCAATGTTGTCAAATCTGTGGGGACTATAGACTAATTGTATGAACATACATATACCTTTTTGAATTGATGGCATTGCTACGTAGGAAGTGCAGATACAGCCTACTTGACGCCATTTTTAACCTCTAAAGATTGTTTTATCCGTCACACTATTTTCATAACCTCAATGGATGTTCAAGTTGAATGCTTTATATCAACCACTTATACAGTTCAATGTCACTTTATACAAAGAAGAGACAACAATAGCATCAGTAGCTATACGTATACATCATACAGTATATCATTATTTTTTTTAACTTTCAAGTGTGTATCACAAATGTGGAGCCTGAGGAATGTTATACGGGCTTGTCAAGTCGCTCGCTTGCTGGGTTCAATGAGACGTCTAATCGACCATGTCGTGCTTTAATCTTTGGACTAACGTCTGATGTAGGTGATCTAGAAAATATGTGTAGACACACATAGCGAAACACGTGTTTTTGCCTCTCTGTAATCGGATGTATACATGGTGTTTCCTGATTGAATGTCGGTATTTAAGGGGATCATTTTTGGCTCATTTGTAAGAAAAAAACTTCATATGCACGTATGTCCTTATCGGCTTGACTTTTCTTAAAAGTAAAATATGTGTTTATGGTCGAATTTGATCCCATTGCCTCCAGTCATATTAACTGTTATGGTCATGCAGAGGTACAGTGTTTATTTTTTTAAGCGAAAACCGCACATCGGATTGAAATAAAAAACAGGAGATCATGGATTTCAGGATGCGTACCATCAATGTCTGTCAAAATAGGCAGTTGAAATTCCGTACGAACACCACTGGTGGAAATTAAGAAAAAGTAGTATATTAAAAATGCCTCTGTAAATATATGACAATTTCATCAAAATATCCAAAGTGATGTCACAGATCTTAATAATAAAGCGATTTATTTTTGAAAACCATCATGCATCTCAAAAGTTAAGACGTTTAGGACATGCACATAATTATGCTTTCTTCTTAAAACGGACTCAAAAATCGCCCCCTTGTCTTTCAGTTATGAAGGCTTTGAAAATGTCCAGTTTTTCAACTTCTTTGAATTAACGACGTTTTTTAATTCCTTTCTACTATTGAATGTTATGAACCACTTTCGGCTATTATTTTAGATTTTCCGGTAACAAAAAGTACAGAAATAATTCATTCAACTGTTTGGATATACGCGAAATAGCAAATTTTCAAACTTCGATTTTTCATAAAAAAGTTGGGAAAAACATTATTATACATTATGTTGAGGAAGAGAGATGGAAATATACAAAAGTATGTAGGTGCGTGAAAGACACTCGATTGTAGGATCCTATGTGGCAGCGTCGGAGTGTGACGGACAACGGGGTAAAGTAGAAGAGTGATAAAAGAGAGAGATGGCAGAACGGGCGCTGGCGCCTACCGCTTAGACGGATGCGCTCAACAAATGCGATTTGTTTCTCCCATTCGCAGAGTTGCCGATACCAATATGTCATATTTCTAAGAAATCTAAGTCTACCCAAATTTCGGGAAAAATAGCTGCGGATTCCACATAAGAGTATTCCAAAAATGAAAAAAGTTCAAACTATTAAAATTGTATTAATGTTTCATGGTTCAAATCATAATTTTCATGTTTGTATATTGTTGTATAAATGATTTTGTAATCCCTATTCTTGTTGCCAGTAGAGATACAACAGTATTGAGAGAAATCATGGACCGCTAGATAGAGCTACAACTACCATATGACTATAAAATAGTAGTGATAAACAGGGTTTGTTTATAGCACAGTTGCCTGGTGTGGCGAATTTGCGCCATAGGGGCGATTTGACAACTTTGAAGGACAACTATAACGGTTACTATGGTGCCCGGTATTCGGGAATCTGGCAATACCTGATGATTCCTAACGTTTATTACGCCAGATTGTTTGCTGACTTGCGCAGTACAACATGACAATCAACGTGACTGAGCACCTGGTAACCCTGGTTTAAGGTGTTATATTTAAAGAGCTTGGGGCAGTTAGGTATCTAGGTCACATTTTTTAATGTATTTCGAGAAATCCGTAATGTTGAGTAAATACTAGATCACGTTTCTTGCGTAGTTTGCTGAAAATTCTACAATAGACGTACATTTTGAGAAACAGAGATTTGGTGACGACAAAATCGTAAAAATATAACGCATTTTCGTAAAATAATTTCTTTGTTGAAAAGACTGTGGCTTGATGACCCATTGAACGAGTATAGTGTCCCGCTCCGCTTTAAATATTCGAAACACTATACTCCAGCAGCATTCAGCTTCAATGTTATCTTTATGAAGTTCTAACGTCTAGGCCATGCTGATTAAAAGCTTGAATGAATCAACACTTAACTCTAAATTCCCCACAATTCGGGAAGCTCTACTCAAATTGGCAACACAGCGTATCTGCCTATTATTCTCATTCGTGATACAGGTCTGCGGTTAACGGTAGGAAATATGTACGAATAGCGATGAAAGTAGACGAGCCGATGCGCTGTTGCCAAGAAATGATTTCCCATGTATAACAATGGTTTTTCCTAAGGTGTATACCTCTCAAAACAATACGTAAAACAGATTATTAATATTTTTTGCCAAATTCTATATATCCTGGTTTATATCTAGACAGCGCTTAGATTCAAGCTGTTGAGTGCTACTAAACGCAACTGTTGTTATTCTAACATTTGCAATATATATTTTATCATCGAATCTATCATTTTAAATACAATGAAACTATTTGAGTCATGATGATAATATGAAAGAGGAATGTACATGCGGTTCGTCATATTCAGTATAATTTTGCGTGAGTAACTTTTCATTAGTAATATTGTCGATAAAATGTTTTGCGTTATGCTGCTAATATGGATATGAATTTCCTGGCCTTCTCACTATTGATGCGATGTTTGTGAGAGAAATGAGATTTTAATTTACTGTATTGTTCCTGTTCCTGTTATAACATTTGAGAGTGGAGGTTGTAGGGGGTCGGGTGGGTATATCTCAATTGTTTGATGTTAGTGTATTTATACGCTCCAAACCTTATAGATTTTTCCCTTAGCCCTTACAACTTTTCAGCAGACGGACTGCGTACCTACCGGGCGCGTCTGCTTCTAGTCTCGTGGTGTCCCGCCGGCCTTGGAGAGTGCTCTGGTATTATTACACGTATTACTGCCGCGTCACAGGATAGTGTTTCTTATGCTGTGACCGCGCTGCCACGTCTGACCGGGGTTAGGTATAGTATCTGGGAGAGGCGAAGTTGCTAGATGATCTACCGTGGGGCAGGGAAAGAATGTCCATGGACTAATTGTATGATTTTGTTTGACTGACTTTCCTCAGATGGTCTAGTTTGTGCTGAACATAGTCCTTTGTGAAGTGATAACGGCGTTGCGTGGGAAGTGCAGAGTCAAACTACTTGACGTAATTTTTCCACTATAACTAGACTTCAGAATAAAATCGCGTTGGAAATTTCACCTACGAACTACAACTCGTTATTGTAAGAGGGTATTATAAAATTTGTATTCTCGTGCAGCTATAAACCGGCGAAGAAGCAAACATCCGAAAGCGGAATAGCATGCCGTCGGTACAATGGACAATATCTATGCAAATTGACTCGGGGCCGGGGCCGTCTGCTGAATACATTTTTGGCATCTCCTTTTGCTGCTCAAGGAGACTGCTGCCGTGGACTTATGGGTTACCGGGTTGCCGGTGGAATGTGAATAACGATCTTATACCATATTCATACTATACCATCTTTGCGCGTATCCATTTCGAACTCATGCTTTTCATACGCTAACGTTTATTTGCTGTTTTTTTTCACAATCTTTTAAATAATTTAAAAGTGCATTACTTGTTTGAAAAGATCACTCATGGTTTCAAATTTAAATATTAAAGGTAGCAGGCCTGTTCCCGTATTCTCATTTTGAATTCCGAAAATGCTCACTGATGTCGCAAATTATATAACCACCAATAAGGTGGTTTTATTCAACATTCAACGTGACAACTTTTTCGTTCCGCTGTAAACGCACTGCACCGAACGTCAGCTGGAATGTTGCTAATGCAAAAAATGATAGTTTTGTTTCGGGGTTGTCTGTTAATAAAGACAAAATCTACTATTCACAGTGAATATTGAGTCACATTTATTAATGAATATATGTATCATGGTGTATTTGATTTTTTTTTAAATCAAAGCAAATCTTTTTTAGAAACCAGAAAATCATGATTTTTATCCTCCTTGGATTAGATAGATACATAGTTATTTGTTTAGGGCCAAGAGATACGTTTCTCCGAAAAATCTCCTCACTTTTTTCAAGGTTCAGATAAGACTTAGTCTCGAGTACCGCTACGTCAACGGGCTTTGCTCGTCTCTTCAATGATACCGCCGCGAAATGAGCCTGCCAGACAGACCCGCCTGACTTCGGTCTCCCATCCGAAATGTGTAGAACTGTACAGCAAGTACTGGCCTGTACGACGCTCAATTGTTCCTTGTCTGTCGATTTTAAGGAACAATATTGCCTGAGGAGGCTTTTCTTAGTTTTACTAACCTTCAGGCAGTTCAAAGATCAGATCAACAAAGTGTCTTTAAGCTGCAGCTGCAGAGCCCCGGTATTTAGATTTCTATAGTTGTAGTCACCGTTCATCATCAACGCCATATGAAATACGTAAACAGATCGAGTCTCCCTACCATGAGCGGATCTTAATCTTCAGCGCATCTGCTACTCTCTCCAGTACGCATTAAGTAGGTAACAGGAGACCGTTATTTTCATTCTCTTCCTGGAAATACTCTAATAAATTTAGCAGGAGCTTTCGGCCTTAACCATTGTTCGTATTCCCGGGCATTGTACAATTTTATATTGAAGATAGTTTTACTAACCTTCAGGCAGTTCAAAGATCAGATCAACAAAGTGTCTTTAAGCTGCAGCTGCAGAGCCCCGGTATTTAGCTTTCTATAGTTGTAGTCACCGTTCATCATCAACGCCATATGAAATACGTAAACAGATCGAGTCTCCCTACCATGAGCGGATCTTAATCTTCAGCGCATCTGCTACTCTCTCCAGTACGCATTAAGTAGGTAACAGGAGACCGTTATTTTCATTCTCTTCCTGGAAATACTCTAATAAATTTAGCAGGAGCTTTCGGCCTTAACCATTGTTCGTATTCCCGGGCATTGTACAATTTTATATTGAAGATTGATAACAGGACAATTCAAATTGCACTCCGATGTCAAGTAAGTTGTTACTCTGACAAACATGATTGAAGGGCACTCATATGTAACGACAAAGTGTTCGAGATGGAGACACACAACTAATGTCTTTGAGCTTACCGAACAAACTTTCACACACAGGGGTAGAATGCGTGTGTGTATGTATGAGGGAGATGGAGATATACGAGGGATGTCTTTTAAGTTTTGCATATGGAAATAAAACAACACGGTAGGTAGTTTTAAATGACTTTATTGTTTTTCGAAGTATTCTCCACGAAGATTAATACACATCTGCATGCGCTCGAACCAATTTTCGAAGCACTTATTCCACTCCTTTGCTGGCCGATCCAAAACGGCATTTTTGAATGCGTCAACTACTTCTTCTGGTGACTGGAACCTTTGACCACGCAGTCTGTTTTTAATTTTCGGGAAAGTAAAGAAATCGTTAGGACTTAGATCGGGACTATATGGAGGATGGTCCAATAATTTCACGTTTTCTTCGGTTAAATACTGCCTTGTTTTTCGGGCTGTGTCCGAGCTTGCATTGTCTTGGTGGAGGATGATTCTTCTTTCGGGGTTGATTTTTCGAAGCTCGGTGATGACTTTTGGTAAACAAATGGTGGTATACCAATCTGCAGTAACAGTTCTTTGCTCATTAAGAGGAATTGTTGCAATATCAGCCGTTTTTGACACAAATGTCGCGACCATCTTTTTCGAAACACTTCGAGAACGGATGACTTTTGTTGGCTTTTCTTCACCTTGAACACCCAAACAGCCGACTGTGGTTTATTTTCTGGTTCATAACAGTAAATCCACGATGAATCACCACTAACAATGCTGTACACATTTTTTGAGTTTCCGGAATTGAAACGGTGAAGCGTTTTTTGACACCAATTAACCCTGGCTGCTTTCTGCTCTTCAGTCAACAGGTGGGGTATCCAACGAGAAACTAATTTTCTTACTCCTAATTCTTCATGTACAATTTTTTGAATTGAGGTCTTTGAGATCTTCAAGGACCCCTCAAACTCACGATATGTCACATGTCTATCTTCAATGATGAGCTTGCGCACAGCCTCGACGTTTTCCTGGGTGACTGCCGTTTTTGATGCACCCATCCAGGGATGGTCGCTAAGACTCGCCCGTCCACGTTTGAATTCTCCATACCAACGGGAAATTGTCGACTGATGTGGCGCTTCGTTGCTGAAAACAGACAGTAACTCATTCTTGTTGCGATAATTATCTCTGAAAGTTGTAATAAATTATGGCGCGAAAATGTTCCCGGTTGAGTTCCATTTTTCTAATGACTTGGTGACACTTAAAAATTCACTGTAGTGAGAACACTGCACGTTTTGTTGTGAAACTTTGAATTTAAGTTTACTAATGAGTGAGTTTAAGATTCAGTACTGACGTTCGATCGTATAAACTGGTAGGCTTACCCGCCAAGAACGGTGACTACAACTATACCAAAAAATCACTAATATATGCTGATGAACTGGTAACTGGGAGCTTCTGAAATCAACATTTTGTGGCGACATGATGCTATTATTTATCAATAATTGCGTCCATGTTACAATATTAGGGAACCATACTGCTAGTTTAACAAAAGTGCTGTGAGATGTTTACGTTCAGAGTCTATCTGCTTGATACAATTTTCCATTTCCAAAGCTACATCTGCAGTCACATAATCATTTAAAAGGCCTGTTTACGCTTGACTTCTTAAACAGGTCTAGATCTAATATAAATAATGATCTTACAACGACTTTCTTGACTTTAATTACAGTTGACCTTGGAAATTACCAATTATTAGGGTTCATTCACTAATCTTACAAGATACACATTGGTCGTAAAAACACAAATATTTTATGAAGATACGTTGTATAAATCTATATCAAATAAGCTTTTGACTTTATCTCGAGTGATAAATATAGAGCTTTTGATTTCGGTGGAAGCCACATCACTTTTATGGTGCTGTTTAGAGGAACCTGTAAAGATCAAAACGTTTTACGATTATACCATCAACTTCGTTGGTGGTTTATAGCTGTGCGTAAAATGTTAGCGAAGGTGTTTAGTGGAAACTTGGCTCGATGTTTCTTGCTAACTCAATGTTCTGCATAATCCCAAAGTTTGTTATCGATAGTAATTATAGTAAATATATATATATATACATATATATTCGTTTCATTTTAGGAAATCGTTGATACGTTTATTCATTTGTTTCTATCTTGTTCCAGGTGAGTTCTCTTTATCATAATTGAAACGTTGCTTGCAAAAGGGTAAGTTATTACTATGCCACTCTTTACGTTGGTGTCTCTTGAAAATTTTAAAACCACTTGTTTTGGTTGTAATTGTGGAAGACAAAACCATGATTTCAAATTCCGATTTTGCTACTAATCCATCCTCATTCTGGTATAAATCATAGGGCATTAAGAAATTTCAGTACTAGGAAGAAATGGCTAGACATAGGACAACAAGGGTAGACGATGAGAGTATTGGGTCTGGCCTCATTGTTCAACAGCCACGTAAGTAATAGCTTTGACGTCGCTATACAGACAATAAAAATTGAGCTCGAAATGGCCTTGAAGTGCATAGTTATGGTCAAGGTTCTCCTCTTTCCAATTCCGGTGGAAATAGAAGCAGATCCATTTGAAAATATCCGCTTGACCTTGAAGTTGTTGTGAAGGTCATATTCAAAGTCATCATTTGACGCCTTGAGAATACTACAACTTTTGTTTGAAACCTTTTTTTAGGATGAGTAGGTTTCCAAATATTTAGGTAGGGAGATTAGACTGGGACACCCTGTATAGGCGTGGGAGCACCTTATCAGTCGACACGTCCATTCGGCCAGTGTTAAATTCACCAAGTGGAAACGGGAAATTTCCGTAGGGCAACGCCCTTATAATAGCCACCTTCCGCTGGATAGGTGCGGGGTGACTAATGTCCAGTACGATATACCAAGAAACGGTTTATGGTCGACATTGCAGATCGCATTTTTTTAAAATCTGTTAATTAGTAGCCCTTTAAACTTCAAGGCCGATTTTACTATTGACCCGCGTATCAATTGATCCGCGAGCTAACTGATTCGCTAACCAAAATTAACAAATCAGAAGGCGTCTTTGATGTAATGCATCTTAGGTATATAGGTACAGTGCTTTTCAAAAAGTCTCCCCTACTTATTTTTTGAACCTCTTATGTTAGCGAGCTGAAATTCGGAATGATAAAATTGACAAGTACCAACGTAAAAACCACAGTTGAAAATTACAAGATGGCGGCTGGCTAAATGAAAGGTTTCACGTTATAGCTCATTTGGAAACCTTTATGTATATATATATATATAGTACTAGAAAATAAAATTACTACCTTTCAAAATAGCGAACTGGTAAGCAATCAAAGTTGGCGATTTTGTACACGGGATCGCTTATAACTCAACCACTAATCACCAAATCGTTATAGTGTGTTATATCAGTCTTCTTCCTTTCGAATAATTCAACCGAATGTACAATTACGAGGGTGGTCTCAGAAGTACCCAACCCAACGAAAAAAACACAAAAATTTTGTAAAAAAAATTATTTATTTTTCAACATAATCTCCTTTGAGCTCTATACACTTTTCCCAGCGATGTTCAATAAGTTCGATACCCTTTTTATAATAAGAACTGTCTTGCTCCTCAAAATAGCCATTAACTGCCGACTTCACTTCTTCATCGTTGGAAAATATTTGACCACTGAGCCATTTTTTCAAGTTTGGAAACAGAAAATAAGGGTGCTAAATCTGGTGAATAGGGTGCATGAGGTAGCAATTCAAACTTCGTTAATTTTGGCCATTGCAATAACGGATTTGTCAGCTAGTGCATTGTCTTGGTGAAATAACACTTTCTTCTTAATCAAATCCGGCGTTTTTGCTCGATTTCATTGCTCAAACGTTGCAATAAGTTCGCATAATACTCGCCGTTGATAGTTTTACCTTTTTCAAGATAGTCAATGAAAATTATCCCACGCGCATCCCAAAAAAATTGACGCCATAACCTTGCCTGCAGATGAAACGGTCTTCGCCTTCTTTGGAGCCGGTTGTCCCTTTTGAGACCATTGTTTTGATTGTTCTTTTGTCTCGGGTGTGAAGTGATGCACCCATGTTTCATCCATGGTTATGAAACGACGCAAAAATTCTGCTTTGTTGCTGTGAAACTTCGCTAAACACTCAATTGAAACATCTTCACACGACACTGTTTTTGCTCGATTGTGAGCAATCACGGCACCTATCTTGCACACAGCTTTCTCATATCCAAATTTTCAGATAATATGCGATGAACCGCACTTTTTGAAAGGCCTACTATGTCTGCTAGCTCAGTACCGCTTTGTGAATTTTCTTCACCGTTTCTGTAGTCGTCACCTCATTTAGTCGACCACTGCGATGCTCGTCTTGACAGCTTATACGGCCTCGTTCAAACTCTGCTACCCAATACTTTACTGTCGTAAACGAAGGAGCAGACTCACCCAGAGTAGAATCCAGTTCACCTTTGATATTGGTTGGACTGAGGCCTTTGAAATAAAAGTATTGTACCACATAACAATGACCAATTTTCTCCATTTTCACAAATTCACTGAAAACGTTCAGTATTCATGGCTGCCAAACAAATACTAAACAACGTGGCGTCTTCAAACTTGACACATTTGCTTTATAGGTTGCATACTTTCTAATACAATGCAACTATCGCCATCTCTAGGTCAGGCCGGGTACTTCTGAGACCACCCTCGTAAATGTGAGATTGTACGTTCCCTATTTTATTGAAAAACGCCGTTTTGAAACATTTATTTTATATTCTAGGATTATGAAGTACTTGTAAGGAGCTCCAAAATTAGGTATCAAACGATCCCTCGTAACATTTAAAAAAATGTTCCAGAATGATGCCCATTCCGCCATGATAGGATTTTCAACTGCCACTTTTACGCTAAAATATAATATTCACACATTAATTTCGTTACCCCGAATTCCAGCTTTTTAACTTGGCCCGTTCAAGAAATAAGGTGGAGAGACCTTTTTGATAAGCAGTATATGGTCGATTTCTTCTAAGATATCTTTCAACCTAGCGAAACATTGTGTAGAGGGACCTTTAATACCCATATTAAATCAAGAAATTCTCTATAAATCACCTGTTTTAGTTACAAAACCCTATATTTTCATTTGTTCCGCGTATCAAAATTTAATATCTATAGCCATATAAATCTGAGGTCGCAGCTTTGGTTGTCTCTTCGAATTCTACCATTCCTTTATCCATCCTGTGTCCAGTGAATCCTAAAGCTTTAAGCTTTGCCATTCGATTTACCTCCAATTGATCATTCCAGCTTTTCGCAAACGCATAGTGACATCGAGTTGGCTATGGGCTTGGGGCGGACATTCGCTGATTTGCTAATCGGAAAACAGGTGAACGACGTATCGCTTCATGTGGAAGACAAAGGATGTCCGGATATTAAACAGGCGGTCGGGATCGCGATAGCCATGATCGAACTCGAAAACGTAGCAGGCAGAACTTCCTACCTTTGTGATATGCGATAACGCATGACATAATAGACAATCCAGCTACTCAGTTCTCTCTCTCTTGACGTCTTCATTTTTTCCACGTCAATAAGCATGAAAGAAATATTTTAAGTGGCTTGAAAAGAGTATCATAACCAAAATCAAGATAAGCTCTTATCCAGGAAAGTGTAATAGCCCTCCAAAGTCCATATTTTTTTATACTGAAGCAACCGCATAACCAGAAGCCTAATTACCGGGGCACGGCAACTGCTATAAGGCAGTTAGAGACACCTTGTTACTCCGATTTTTGCTTAAGGTTAGTAGAACTGGGAAAGAAAAGAAGGATGTTGATATATACAACTATGAAATAGAAAAATTGTCGGAGCCAAGACAAATCCCTCTGGAACACCCGCGTTGACATTTTGGGATGATCTTTATCTTCATGTAGGTGAATGAATGGTTAAACAGAGACAAATATTATCTCTTATACTTTTTCACATGATACCAAATACCCCATAACGGAACAAAATAAATTATAAATGTTTTCCTCGTCATCAAACCAGAAGCCGATAAACTTTGTTCTTTTCAAACAATTACTAATTGACACGTTTATTAAAAGAGATGATAAATGTTCTAGAAAATGGGATGAAACAAGCTGTCAGAAAAAAAAACGAGAACGCATGGGATCCGTTTCTATGAATAAATTAATTTTAATATAAAATGCTCTCTACACGGTGTTTTAAATTCGACCCTCACCATTGGGGTCTCTGAAACCGTAGGAGTAACGAGGTCGCTTAAACGGGGGCAAAGTCGCGTAGTAATCAACAAAATGCCGCTTAGATAGTTTCGAAATTCAAAGTACTTCCGGAGAGAGACGGAAGAAAACGAATTTTCCCAAAATCGTTTTAATTTTTTCCTGACTTTATTTGTAGTGGGGTTTCAAAATAAATTGCACATAAACATTGCTCCTTTTTCTCCAATACAAAATGGTATGATTAGAATTTCAAAATAACATTTTGTCTCTTGACGCACAGATGAATATTATAATACGTCATAGATTGACATTGCCAAGCCTCAATTATTTAAAAAAAGGCAGAATTTCCTAGGTAGGCCTTAAAATTATCAGATCGTCATTTGTTCCGCATACCAGATTTATCCTAAAATCATTTTTATTTTTCTTGACTTTATTCGAGATGGGATTTCAAAATAAGAACATGTTGCCATTGTTACTTATTCTCCTCTAGAAGATGACGTAGTGAAATGTTCTATTCGACATTTCTTCTTTCGACTTTCATGACTAACTTGGTTTTTTCACATGGACGCTATATTGGAATTTTAAACATCTAGATTGAGTTTTCAGTTATAAATTCAGCGATGTATTTATTTCCTTAGTTGGCCATCAATTTTTTGTTGGATAAAAACTATACGAAAATAAAAATGTATGCTGAAACCTGAACCAATGAAAATGAAAATTTTATTGATGGTAACAATAATAATCATAAATAAGCAGAAGTAAATCATGGCAGATGTTCAAAATGCTGTCCGCTATTTTTTAGGCAAACCGACTCTTCTCTGTACATTATTTCACTGCTCGATTTATTTTTCTACTCAGTTTTCCAAACTCAGTTACTATAATCAATTTGAAGTCTGATCTGAAATACGAAACAAATGAAATCTGCTAATTTCAAGGCATACCTAGGAACTTCTGTTATTCTGAAATAACTAAGGTTTTTCAATGACATTGTATGGCGTATTATACATTCTAGGAATCAGAAAATATCAAGCTATAAAACCATTTGTGTCGTGTCTTTTAGAGTTATTTTCCTCAAAGAGTCAAACTTGGCATTATCTAATATAACTTGTAACTAATATGAGACAGTACTTGTTTTGTATTTTGTATTTGTGCGACATCACAAGGCAAGAAATATATTTCAAACGTCATTAACTGCTTATTTGGACTCAGGTACAAATATGAATCTGTTGGCTACATCTTTACAATATGTCAATCTCTCGTGTGCATAATATAACAAATAAAAATGCCGCAAGATCCTGCGAAAAATCTATGCAAGTATACAGGCTCCTAAACGACGCTACTGAAAATAAATTTTTCTCAAATTACTTTGTAATGTTACTATAGTTCAACGAAGTTTTGGGAGCCCTAGGGCTAAGTTCACATGCTCGTCTGCGTGACGCACGTTTGTTGCGTAGCTGTTCATTCAGATGGCACGCGTACAACTTCTTATATAGGGTGGAACTGAGTAATTATGAGTTTATTGTGCTTAAGCAACGAGAATATGGATGAAGCTATTTGTGCTTGTTTTTTTATACAGCAGCCTAAACACCAGGTTACCGCGGCTGCTATGTGCAGCTTGGAGATCCTTTGCGAATACGATTTTTGAATTGCTTAAGGTTAGTAGGTCAGCATATAAAACAATAAAACGACGTAGGAGGAAAAGGATATAATGGCATCACCCAATTTTAAGGAATATAGTTTCTACAAGTTTATACCTTATAGTAGGTATATCTCAGACTTATCAAACTCAAAACGCGCTTTTTTGCTGTTTGTTTAAATACAATTTGGAATGCATGTCCCAAATCATAGGCCCCTTTTCAATTTCATCAATAAAAAGATTTGTGTTAAATTCCTCGTTTTTTTTTTGTAGAAAAAAACACACAAGTACTATATGTCAACTAAACACAACGAAAGATCAACCCCAACTGAACCAGTGTTACCAACACTTGAGTTGCAAGAGTTTGTATTTTTCATGCACAAATGGCACATGAACTTTTCCCCAACCAGCCCAGGGTATCTTTACGGTATTATCGGTGTTTCTTTCAATAAATATTAGAAAATGTTCAAGTTTTTTAAGCATTATCAAAACAAACCCTAAGTTAAAAAAGTTAGATTCCGAAAAACTTCCGCAAATCGGTACTTATTCCGCCGACTGGCGACAATGAACTGAACAGGCGATGGGAACGTCGAGGATAGGTACTCGTCGACTGGTGTCTGACGCGCGCCTCCATGTGAACAGATAGTATTAAAGATTTTTTCGCGAGATCCCGTAGCGAATGGAACAGATGGAATTTCCCCCTCCTCTCGAAGTTTTGACAGTTCCAAGTTACAGCAGGAGTGGTTAGATGGCTCATGTTGAGCAAAATGTTTCCTTTAAGCTCCTTTATAAACTTAGCTGTCTTCTTCGAATCTAATGAAAAGACCGATCGTTTTTTGTGCAATATATATATATATATATATATATATATATATATGTCTGTTTATTAAATGATATTGACATAAGACCTGTCACCCGCTAGTACTTCACCGACCTTAGGCGGTTAACCGTACCACGTGATTTGTTGACATTTGGATGACGTCACATCCTTCTTCGCCTATTCCCGTTCTTCGCGAAAAAATCCTTATGATTCTGTGTATTTTCAAAGCGAGCATCAGGCGAACACGCGTGGTCTGAACTTAGCCTTAGTGACTACTTGGATCCTCAAGGGATGATGTCGATGGAGAGCAATTAACTACTGCGGTAATGAGAGACGGCTATAAAAGAGTAATTAGGTCAAATGGTTTCCATATGAAAGGACAATTGAAATATAATTTCTCACAGGAATAGCATGTCTCGCAACACATTACATAAATATCCCATATTCAAATAAGTATCGTGTCCAACTTGAAATAATCTACTTTATTCCTAATTAACAAAAATCTACAACTCGTCACATTCAAGCTTTTCATCCATTTTCGACGAAATGATACGTTCGTAGGGTCTTGAGGTCAAATGTTTCAGAACAAAGTTAACTTCCCCTCTAGATATTAGACCTGGGCCATGTAGATTCTTTTAGTGAACCGACTCCACGCTTAAGTCCAAATCTTTCGATTCCATCTAATTCCGATTACGGTTTCCGCAATTTCAAAACATACCATAAGTGGTAGGAAAAGGTTCAGCAATGTTTGGCTCTGATGTGTGTGTTGATGATAATTCCATTGGTTTCGTGTCTCAAATACACTTACTTGAGATGAATGAAATGCTAAAAATTAGTTGCGCATGGGCTTTTCCTTTTTCAACCTGGAAATTACTTATGCAAATTTGTTGAATTTCAAAAAAGAGGGTTAAGAAAAGAAAATGTGAGGCAGTGCGAAAATGTTTTGTGATCCGTGAGTCCGAATTTTTCTGTGATGTGGCTTAACCACACACAACGCGGGTGCAGTGCTGATTTCCCGTAATGCTGCTCCAAGTTTTTGATACAAAAAACGTAGAACAATGTAATGTATACTAAGTGACATATAAATCCGAACACCCAGTTTAAATGGTTTTATTTTAATAAAAGTTGGTGAATGTATTTATCTTACTGTAAATAACAAGTGAAATAATTTTCAGCCTTATCAGTTGGACATTCCGGTTTTTATACTGCTTTTTTTTAATTCACTAACGCTCTAAAAATGAATATTTCAGCCGCAGTAAAGAATCAACGTTGGCGGATTTTGGTTCTCGACATCCTTTACGATCGGTTACGATGCCTAGAGTACAGAGACCTGTACGATTTCGTCAACTTAGTGAGTTTGATAGGGGCCGTATAGTGGGACTTCGGGAAGCTGGACTTTCTTTTCGGGCAATTGCAGTTAGAGTGCAAAGAAGTGTAGACACTGTGGTTAGGTGTTGTCAGGCATGGCTTCGAGAAGACCGTACGCAAAGAGCAAGGGGCACTGGACGCCGCCGT
This sequence comes from Acanthoscelides obtectus, assembly GCA_963669975.1. NCBI lineage: Eukaryota > Metazoa > Arthropoda > Insecta > Coleoptera > Chrysomelidae > Acanthoscelides > Acanthoscelides obtectus. The sequence goes on along the minus strand of CAVLJG010000001.1, from coordinate 50,570,461 downwards.
AGAACAACAGACCGTGAAGATCGTCGCCTAAGATTATTGGCCTTAAGGGACCGTTTCTCCACTACCAGGTCCATTGCAAATGAATGGTTTGCAGAACACGGAAGACCTATTGGCATGCGAAGTGTTTACCGACGAATGAGAAGTTTTGGCTTGTTTTCATACCGGCCACACTGGGTCCTTCCTTTAACTCGAGAACACCGACGTAATCGCCTTGAGTGGTGCAGACAACGGTCACTGGGATCAGGAATGGAACAGTATTGTCTTTAGTGACGAGTCTCGATTTTGTTTAGGCATGCACGATGGTCGTGCCAAGGTTAGAAGGCGACGTGGTGAAAGGAGGAATCCACAGTTTTTTATTGAAAGACATGTTCATCACACTGTTGGAGTTATAGTTTGGGGTGCTATAGCTTATGGTTCCAGGTCACCTTTATTCTTCATCAGAGGTAACATGAACGCGCAGCGTTATATCTACGAAGTTCTAGAACCCCATCTTTTACCCTATCTTGACACCCTGGCAGATCCAACTTTCCAACAAGATAATCCCCGATCACATGTTGCAAGAGCCACAATAGACTTCTTTCAACATAATGATGTCACATTGTTACCGTGGCCACCAAGATCTCCCGACTTATCCCCAATTGAGCACGTGTGGGATATGATGGGTAGGAGATTGCTCAATTTGCAACGTCCTCCTCAGACTCTAGAAGCACTTCGAGAGGAGTTGGTGGTTGCCTGGAATGAGATACCACAGGAGGACATTGACCACCTGATCAGAAGCATGCCTAGGCGCGTTGGAGAATGCGTAGCACATCAGAGTGCATCCACACATTATTAAAGGTCAAAGGGCTTTAAATTTAAAGCAGTGCAATCATTTTGAAATTTTTATCATTTACTTATTATGCTTCATTAAGTACTTATACAAAATTTTATTAAAATTATACCATTTAAACTGGGTGTTCGGATTTATATGTCACTTAGTATATAACTTTGAACATAACCTGTCTTCAGAAAATATAATACATATAACCCGTCTGCCACAACTAATAGATATATTTCATGGGCGGCATATTCAGTAATAATTTTCCCAGATAGCTAATATCACTGGCTTTATACACAGGCAGAGCAATACACACAATCATCCAGATCCACGGATCTTCTCAAAGTATACTCTACAGATTATCTCGGCCTTCTGCAACCTACTTAATAACCCTGCCGGTGGTCCCGATTTTGGAAACCGAAATCGACGGTCTCGTTACCGGTACCTTCGAAAATCCACCAGGCTCATGTTCACTTGCCACGCCTACTGGCTGACATTTACCCTTAAAATTTAGAAATATCTCCTACAGTCGGATGACGATACGTACGACGTCGTCCCCCGATGGACAAGCCTCGACGTCGGTGGTGGTACGTCACAGTCGGCAATTGCTTCCGCATTGCTGTGGCCTGCGTGCACTGTACCTTCCTGTCAGGGGGAGGAGGAAAGTCATTTAATTTTTTGTTATACATGTTCGTAGCTAACTTTTTTCTTAAAAGGGCTAACTTGTGCCAAACATAATCTTTTAAGAACTGATGACAGCGTAGCTTGGGAAGTACAGAATCAACTTACTCGACGCCATTTTGAATTAATTGTTTGAAATACATACTTCTGTTAAGTTTCGGATGTTGCGTTTGTTGACCCCAAATGAAGAACAATCCACTATCTGTAGTGCTTGTGGACTGTTGGTACATTTTGGCTTTGCAGGGTCGAGGGGATTGTAGCCTGAAACAAGTTGGAACGTGTGTTGAGGGGTACCAAGCGATACCCCTCCGCAAGTGCTATGTCGATTGGGTCATTTTGACACTTTTATACACTTTCCGATATCTTATTGGATATTTTATAAAGGTTAGACTTGGAAGCTGGCATATTTTTGAAACAATCAGTGAACTTGATCAACTTGAAACATTTTGTGACTTGTAATTTGATTTGGGGTAACACTCAGTCTAATGGCGGAGAAATAATTTACAATTTCCCTTGTCACTGTTTGCGTTAGAGGCGGTTTTGCTGCCTGAAATGCTTTGTACTATAGTTTGCTTTCTTCTATATGACTAAACCTTTTTCTACATATGCTTCCAACTTTGTTTAATACTGTTTTATTTTTAATATTTCTATTGAACCGTTTTGAAGAATTGGTCCCCACATACTCGCTATATAAGCTTGGATAAGAACAACGAATTAACACATGGGGTCATTAACACTATTGCGAGACGCGTAAAATAAAGTATATTTTCCAATTTCACCCAATCTATGTTTTTCAATATCCAAATAGAATTAAATCATTTGTCGCTAGAAATTGTTGACCTTCACAACATAGAACATCTTTCCATTCACAGTTTACGACAGTAATAATTTATTTCTGTTGTATTCTTACGTTATCAGGCAATGAACTTGATCGTTTGTTTGATCTCTAAAATGTTTAGCATGTGATGACGCACATACACTGTGTCCGGATATTGTTCTAACAGTTTATCATCTAACAACTCCCCAAAATTTGATAAACATTTACGAAGCGGATATCTGTTGTGTCAACACAATCGATGTGTATAGTGTTTTAACATTAAATTTGTTTTATAGATCAAATTATTTTTATTTGTGCTTGAAAATTAATCGAATAGATACAGTAGACTCCTATCTATTATTATGTAAGTATGCATCCGTTTTCCTCCTAACTCATTTTTATTTTTTGATATAAAAACAAAACAATGCTAGTTGTTCAGCTTTCGTTCGTTGTAATAACCGAGACCAACCCTACACCATGGTGATGAGTTTCCAAAAAACACAAAACGACTGTCCATGGTTAGCTGTCTGTGGTCGGATGAACGAAAGCTGTATTACTAGTTTGTTCAATGCCGAGTAGATCGTATCCACTATACCACCAGAATCGGCGGCTTCTTGCGGTCATAGTGGTGACCTAGCTATCAAATGCGAACTGGGATGCAGTTTTCCGTTGTCACTCTTGCAGTGGTCGTTTCTGCTAATAGCAGCGATGCTGGCGACTCACGTTTTTCTATCCATCTCACTTTTACTCACATGCCATTGAAAACATTCACTTTTCTCACTATTTTCGCTCTCGCTGTACATATGTAGTTTATGAACGTTTTAAGGAGCTGAACTTCTTTTCTCAAGCCCCACGAAATTAATGAAGAGATTTTTCTTTATTAAAAACAATCATGACAAGTTTGTACACATTCTCCCCAAGCTGAGCCAATATGTATTATTTGAGAAATTACTGTGATTAGTTGAAATCTACTTTGAATAATAATTCAACTAACAGCACTCTATATACTCGTATATGCACTGGGGATTTTAAATTCGGAAACGGTAAGCAATACAAAGTCGTTTATAAAGGCAAAGTTGCTCATTTAGGTTACTAATAAAATGTTACTTAGAAAGCAATTCGGTGTTTGCTTCGTGTCGGTCCAACCGTCCTCAACATACGGAATTTTTTTAAATTATTTCAGGTGTTTAACTAGATTAATTCAAATAAAGATCATAGACGCGGGAAAAAAGAAGCCAAAAATCATAAAAAATAAAAACTTGCCCTTTGGAAATTTATGTTCAACAGACTAGTATAGTGCAGACGACATTCCTTTTTTGCGAAAAATACTTGCTTTTTTAACTTTTTATATTTGAGAGAGAATATAGCGCTTGAGGCTTCTTTTAATATTCTCGGAGTCTAGCGAGGAAAATCAACGTATCCTTCACTAGAACAGAATTATCACCATTATCTTGCATTTAAATCATAATAATAACAGCGATTGCAACACATTTGAATCCTTGCTTTGTTCTAAACAGTGATTAGTTCCACACAATTTCAGTCGAATAATAAAAACGCGGTAGCAGAAAGTTACTCAATTCTTGTAAGTTCATAAATGTGTATGTACATACGAAGATGAGTACAGAACTTGTTATAACATTATATGGAGTTACAAATGGACACGAGTTTCAACAAGACGGTGCTCCAGTAAACAGTGTCTGTTTTTGCTTACTATAGTGGGTTATTTTTGAGAGACAATTTTCAAATTTGAACCAGTGCTGCATCTACATGTGAGCAATTTTTATAAATTATACGCTGAAAAACTGCAACTCAGAAACACTGATTTTGAGGATTAATTACAAAACGCAAATAAGTACACAAAAAACAGCACGAGAAAAATCGACAAAAACGACCAGTGAGTATATTCCTAATCACCATATATTTACGAAAGACAAGATAACAAATAAGAAAACAAACAGGCCCGTATCCAGTTGAAAATGGTAGCTAGGTTCAAATGTTGCAAAACAAAAGAAGCTCTTTCTTATTTTTGCATATCATGCCATGCAATTTTTCACGCGAGCTGTGCAAATAGATTGAGTTCAATTGTAAAGCTCTCAAATAACAGAGTATATTGTTCTGCTGCCTGTGAATCGGAGGATAACGAGCATCGAAACTACGATTCTTACACTACAGAAATTAACTCATTAAAGCACGAGATACAAGATAAAGAGAAACATATAATTAGATTAACGAAGAAGGCCAAGGATTTTGAAGAAGATGTTTTTGAATCTGAACAAAGTTTCATAGAGGAGCAAAATTCTTTTAAAGACCAATTGAAAAACCAAAAAGAAAGAATGTGTACACTACAAAAAGAAATAGTCGACGCAGAAGAGAAGAACAAAAACCTTCAGAAACAGATGGACAGTTATGAACAAATGACAAAAGACATGCAAACAGAGATGACGAAGCTAAAAAATATTCATGCCGATATGCTGAAAACCATTAGTCTTTTGGAAGAAACAAACAATGCATACTCAAGGAAAATAGGCGAATTAGAAGAAAGAACAAAAGAAGACAGGTGTCGATTGTCGGAGAACACTGAAGGAAATGCCAACGATCAACAGAATATATTAGACGATAGGGATAAACAGCTGAGGACTGAGGAAAATGTATCTTTGTATGATGAACTTTTTAAACAATCCAGGAACAGTGCGAAGACTTCCAAGAAACTGCTCATTGTGGGCGATCAATTGGCCAGAAACTGCGCTAGAGTCTTACATAATTCAATGAAGAGCATAGGCTATATAGTTGAAGGAATTGTTAAGCCCAACACAGAGGCTGCAAATATCACAAGTAATATTTTCACTCAAACTATGGATCATGGACAAAGTGACTATGTAATTATTGTTTTCAGCACAAAAAACATAAGCAACCACAAAACATTGAACAGTTTTCTTAGAAATGTATTACCACTGGGTAAATTTACAAATCTAGTAATTCTTCTAAAGTCCGAGCCTGTAGATGAAGCCTTAGCAGTTCTATTGGAAAACAAAATAACTAGTTATATTAAAAATAACCCTAACTGTTCAGTGAAGTTATTAGTAGCAAAGAATGGTTTTCGCAAATCACTGGCAAACATCATAAGAAGTCATGTGCAGACGAGCTGCTCTACCCTCAAAAGAAACGTTTTGTTATCGCCTCCAATAATTCCAATTTATAAAATGGAACGTCGAGTGCATTGCAACAGTGAGAGTACTGGTGCTTTTTTACTGGCCAGTGGGAATCCGATACTAATCACCTAGTACGACATGATTCGGGTAAACAGAATGTATCGAAAAATTCCTTATCACACGCTCGCGTCTGTGAAGTGCGCACGAATGATTGTCGGTATAAACTTTTACATTTAAACGTACAGTGTTTGAGAAACAAGGTTGATGAACTTGAGTTGCTGGCAAAACAGCACAGTTATGACTTTCTTTGTTTGAATGAGCATTGGTTGACTTGCGATGAGATTAATACTCTGAATATTTGTGAATATATGAATGTGTCTAGTTTTTGCAGGTCAAGCAAAATCCACGGTGGTGTTTGTATTTATGTCAATAATAAGTTTAGTGCTAAGCCTTTGTGTGACAAAGTTTTAAACATTTCTGAGGAGTTACACTTTGAGGTTGCTGGTGTCACCTGTTTGGATGGCACACAAATTCTAACCATATATAGATCACCAAATGGAGACTTCAATATATTCTATAATAAGCTTCAAATACTACTTAGTACTTTAGACTATAAGCAAAATATAATCATATCTGGTGATTTTAATTTTAAATTTAACACTCACGACAAGCATGCCAATGTGATGTGTGATATTTGTGTTTCTTTTGGACTGTATCAGACTGTGAATGTGAATACTAGGCAGAATGCTTGTCTAGATAATATTTTCACCAATATAAACATGTCAAGCATAGTTGTAGAGGCCTTTGATACATGTTTTTCTGACCATTTAGGTATTGCATTTCATTTTAATTTGAAAACTCCAAAACCTGTTAGGAAGAGAATAAACTACAGGCCTGTCACTGATGAAGGTCTTTTCAAGTTATACAGTAAAATTGAAACAGTCGACTGGATCTTTTTGTCTGATATTAGTTTACCACTGACCACTAAACTCGAACGATTCATGAACATCTTAACAAATAATATCGCTGAGTGCTTACCAATCAAATCTAGGTTAGTATCAGAGGGTTGTCGCAACAAAATCAACTGGTTTGATCACGAATTGGCTCATATGAGAGAGACTTTGGAACTAATAACACAAATCAATAAAGATAATCCCCAAGTAGTATCAAAGAAGGAGATTAATGTCTTCAAATCAAAGTACCGATCAGAAATCAGAATTAGGAAAAAAAATGCTCATGATAAATATATACGTAGAGCGTCAGATAAACAAGCAGCTATGTGGAACGTGATTAAATCCAATGGTGTGCAATCATCAAAAGCACATTCGTCTACTCTCAGCGCGAATGATTTAAACTCTTTCTTCGTCAGCATTGCTGATACCATTATCGCTGAAATTCCAGCTACCCAGTCGAACTTCAAAGATTTTATACAGACTAGTGATACACTACATTTCAACTTTCGAACTGTTTCATTCAATGATGTTCGAGACGCAATCAAAAGCTTAAAGAATTCTAAAAGTAAAGATCCATATGACATCGATGTTAAAATTATGAAGACCTTAAATAACTTGTTAGTATATCCTATAACAAAATTGATAAACATGTGTATAGAAAATAATGTCTTTCCTGCTTTATTAAAACTTGCAAAGATTGTGCCACTCTTCAAGAAAGGCTGTGAGAATGATCCATGTAATTTCAGACCCATCTCTATAATACCAATTATAGCAAAAATTTTCGAAATTCTTCTGAAGAATCAGATATGTGAATACTTCGAAGGTAACAATTTATTCTGTAACAACCAGTTTGGATACCGTACCAACAGATCAACGAAAGCAGCAATAAACAATTTTATCAGTTTCATCAACAAATGTCTGGAAGATAACATGTTTGCCCTCGCTAACTTCTATGATCTTACAAAAGCATTTGATTGTGTCCAACATCACATTTTGATTCAAAAGTTGTCGCTGTATGGTTTTAGTAATAATAGCCTGTCCTTAATTGCGTCTTATTTATCAGATAGAAGACAGTATGTTAGTTTTCAAAATTGTTTATCCAACAATGTGCATATTAAGCACGGAGTTCCCCAAGGAAGTGTCTTGGGACCGATTCTTTTTTTGATCTACATCAATGATCTGCCAAACTGTAGCATCAATCAGTATATATTATTTGCGGATGACACGACATCAATATCCTCCAATAGTAACTTTGATCATGTATTGCTCGATTCTCAGCAGCATTTTGACAACATTCAAAACTGGTTTAATGCCAACAGTTTGTCAATCAACATAGCGAAAACTCAATCTCTTCTACTCAGTACTCGTCCACATAGAAGTGATTTAGTAGAGCCCGTGAAATTTCTTGGAGTGATTATTGATGCAAGCTTAACTTGGGAATCACACATCACTTCTTTATCAAAGAAGTTATCTAAAATAACATATATGATACGTAGTTTAAATACCTACGTAACAAAATCGACTTTAATGACAGCCTATTATGCTTACTTCCAATCTAACTTGCAATACTGCATACTGATTTGGGGACATTCATGTCATGTATCGAAGGTGTTTGCTGTTCAGAGACGATGCTTGAGAATAATAGCAAACTTATATTTCAGACAGTGTTGCAAGACGACATTTATCGACCTAAAAATTTTAACTGTGCCATGCATATATATACTGGAATGTCTGATCCACGTTAAAAATAATTACGATGATTACAGAACTCCGAAAGAGATTCACAAATATAACACAAGGTTCAACAATGAATTAATACCAGAGTACACAAGACTTTCAAAAACTAGACACGGAAGTAATTATTTCGGTGTGAAATTTTTTAATGCGCTGCCCAAGTTTTGTCAAACACTCAACTCAACCATTTTTAAAGCAACTGTGAAAAGATATCTAGTGACGAAAGCTTTTTACAGCATAGATGAGTTTTTAAATAATGATTTTACCGACTTTGTTCCATAATTGTTGACTATTTATTACTTTGTTTTCGTTTGTGTTTTTTTTAATGTGTTATTTTTGTATTATATTTTATCGTTCTCCAGACGTGTGTAAGGACTTTTGAGTACAAACATGAAAAAATGATTAGTATTTCATAATTTTTTAACCATCTTATTTTATTGTTCCTCTAAATTTTAAAATAGTTTTATCAAGTTTTTTTTACCTTTTATTGCCACTTTGTGTTATACGTTTGTCTTATTTTCGTATTGTTTGTTACTTTTACTTACTCTTTTATGTTCTACTTTAAATGACCTGTACAAACACATTTTTGTGTAATAGTACCAATAAATAATTATTATTATTATTATTATTATTATTATACGTAGTCTCAGATCTCATGCTATATTGGAGGTACTTTTTTCAAAAACACAAAAAATGGCATCAGTAGTTTGACTCTGCGCTTCCCACACAACGCTGTCGTAATTTACCACCTATGAAGAAGAGTTAGATTCGAACATGTGTAATGAAACAAATTTAATGGATCAAGTCAGCCAAACAGGCCTATACGATTAGTCCGTAGTCCCCAACAAGCTGCGACGTAGAAATTTCTTCATTGCCCTACCGAAAATATCGTCGATCTGGCAACTTCAGCCCAGCGGTGAGCAGTGAGGCAGCAGACGCAGACAGGATTTTGTGTGCACAGGTATGAGTTTGTAGCGTACACAAAGTGCAACCGATACGCGACACGTCGATTCTGTTTGTTAATACTTATATATCCTGCTTGCCAAAGTCGTTTCCCTTCTAGATTTCCATTTTTACTTCACTAGGTTGCCAGGCAACGTGGTGACGACGCTTATATGACGCTTTCTTTCTAACACGCTTCTCTCTGTCGTACACATAGGAATCTGAAAGGGAAGATGACTCCAGCCAGTACTGTAGTTTTAAGGGCGAATACACAGGGCCTTGTCGAAACTAAATGCTCTGAAGATCATGAATTTGAGTTTATGGCAGCAAATAGCGGAAGATCTTTTCTTGCATGATATAGCTGCCGTCCGACCCGGCTTTCAAATTCTTAATCACCGTTACCACCGCTCTCACCAACGCCTCTCCCCCCAAAATTTATATCTGGATCCGCCCCAATCGTAACCTCAAACCTGCCGTTGAGTATGTGACCTAGGCTATGAATATAAGTGTTTTATGGTAAGTTCGTGTGTGATGTTCTCACTAGATTATAGTTGGTCTTTCAGATCCCGCTACTTCTTGATCGGAAGTGCGTGCCTTGGAAAATATGTCATTTTGATTAGTTGGCTTGTTTCGGCGTTGTATAGGGACAACGATATTTTATGTTTATGGATTTACAGCGCAAAAGAATATGAAGATGTGAATATTGAATTAAAATAAAATAATTTTTTAAGCAAAACGCATTAATATTGTCGTTAATGCAGACATCCTCTGTTTTACACATTTTAATACATTAGTTGATTTTGTAAATTATCTCATGGTCTCTGGATGAAAAACAAGTGATTATTGCAGTGTTTATAGACTTACGAAAGGCATTTGATATGGTAGATATCAATATATTATTAAATAAGTTACAAAATATGGAATTTAGGGGGATACTATGTATCATTTGATTAAAACTTATTTATTTAACAGGAAACAATATGTGAAAATTGCTGTCCTCCAGCTGTCAGTTTTGGGGCCACTATTATACTCTATACATTATAAATCTAAACCATGCTAATCTTAATGCAAGGTGTTTTACTTTTGCTGACGCCACAGTTCTTCTCTATAAAGGAAAACATGAGCAGGTTCTGGGTGATAAACTTAACTTATATCTTGCCCTTTACTGTAAATCGCTATATTCGAATAAACTGAAGATCAACATTGATAAAAGCAAAATATCTAATTGTTAAACAGAAGAATAAAATAGTTGAAAACTTTTGTATAAGAATAAATAACGTCAAAGGAGAAAAGTTATCAAGCATCAAATACCTGGGATTGATTCTTGATGAGAATTTGAATAGGTCTAGTCACATTAATTTTTTTTTTTTTTGTAAAACAACGTCGATGAGCTGCTTTGCAGATACTATTTACTAACTACAAAAAGTAAAATAATGATTTATAAAGCATTTTTCTTGGCCCACTTTAGGAATATGTTGAGTATTTAGAGAATCTATGGTAAAACTGAATTTCATAAATCACAAGTCTCGCAACATGGGATATTAAGTATTTATTCTGCTCAACTATGACCGGCTTGTCAACACGGATAATATGTACACAGAATTGAATGTTAGTAAACTAGATAAGCTTTTAATTAGAACAATGTAAAATGATTTTCAAAATTTTAAATAACCAACGAAAATTAGATATATTATATATATATATATACTTTGAAGTTGAGTCATTAATTTTCAGATAATGATTGTAGAAGGAAGATAAACCAAAATATGTGTGTAAAAATAAAAAAAAATGTTACCTTGTTTTATAAAGTATCCTCCCGACAAGTATTTCAGAGCGGACCTGTATTTGATCGTGAGGTCTTGGAGCACCGGCATGCGCTCCCCTGTGAGGTCTTAAGTCACCTGATTCACGAGCCCGTTGTACTACATTAACAAAGGCACGAGGGGTTGGTTGCACTCGATTGGGAAACCGATCCGCCTAAATCCGTGATGCCGCGCAAATAAGAATCATGTCCACAAGTTCAGCATTTTCGTAAACATGTGCCATTTTTGATTTCGTTTGAGCCACGCAACAGACACCACTATTCACTCACGCGTTACCGACTGACACTGACTGTATACAACTGAATAAAATAATTGTAAAAACATCGTTCCAAATTCTTTCGCTTTTTTGTTTCCGATGCGATGAACCGATAAGGCGGATTATATCCGTTGTTGCCAAACACGAGCACATAATATTATTATTGAGACAGGGCGGTACTCAAACTTCCAAAGGGCTATAACTTTGTTACTTTAATTTTACCAGAAAAATGGTAAAGGAAAAAAACATTTATTTTGATCAGATCTACTCACTGTTAAAATAAATGACTCAACTTCGAAGTCACCCTGTATATATATATATAGGATTAAATAACCCTGTTACTGATGCAGCAAATAGTGTAAAGAATCTTTATTTATTCAGAAATTATGTAAAAACACTCAAAAGTCACTTGAATCGTTGAATTTATCGAAGTAAAAATTCGAACTTTATGTATTGTTGTTCTGAGGCCAGTGTCATAAACACAGATTAGAGAACTACAGTGGACAAAATTCGCAAGTCAAAAATGCAGCTGCTTCCACTGAACAAATTTAAATCGTGCAATTCTACGTCCAACTAAATTAGAATTTTTCAAAAATAACGTTTTGTATCAATTTGATTTTTATAACAACTTTTCTTTCTTCTCTTTTTTCTCCGTGACATTGTCGGGTATCAATGATAGACATGTCTATTTTTATTACTGAACTAGTAAGCAGATAATCTAAGTTAGCCGGATTTTTTGTATTATAATTATAAACTTTGATATATTCCAGAAGCGTACTCTTGTATACTCATCCTGTTCATCACACAATACAACATTATTCATTATATCTTAGCAGGCGTCTATTTTCCATAATGTATATTTAAACTAGTAGCGAGTTCTTTAAACCACCTTAAGCTGAATAATTAACTTATATTAGCAATATTTTATAGTACGGGTATCATGTAAAAAACCTATAAAACGTCAAAAAAAAAAAACCTATAAGATGTCAACTTGCAGACTAGGTAGTTTTTTAGGGCGCAAACAGTCATTCCACTTTTGCTCACTAGGATCGTTGTAAACGTCAGTCTATGGAGGAATCACTCAACTAAACTACGCATTATTGGTTGCATAGTTTTGTGAGGCTGAGTGTTCCGTGTCTGTAGCTTTTATCTCTGAGAAGAAAGTTGGTTGAATAGCAAGATCGCATGTGGATGATTATGTGTATTGATCTGCATAAATATGTATAAAATCAGTGATAATTGCTGTGTGAGAAAAAGTTATAAATTACGAAGAACTGATGAGAATTACGAGAAATTATCACCGCGCCCGTGTTGTGTGTAATTACTGTTAGCATGTATATGGCTTGTAATTCGACAGCGTACAGTGAATATAATTATTTCTTATCTCATTCATTTTTGAAATTCAGCAAATGTGTATATGTAATTTCCAGAATGGATAAGAAAAAGTGGATGATGCGCAACTAATTTCTAGCTTTGAATCTCAATTACGTGTATTTGAGACAAGAACCCAATGCAATTATCATCAACACATACAACTTACAGCTTAGACCTCCAGTAATGCCATCTCAGAAGCAGATTTTACATCACATCAGAGCCAAAGATTGATAACAAGCCTCATTACGTTTAGGCAGCATGTACAACTAAGTGCTAAGTTAACATCTTGTAGAATAACCTACATAATGTCAAAAAACCAGCATAATGTATGGTATTGATAAGATAGGTAGGTAGATACAGGGTGTATGACATTCAACGAAGCTGATTCAGTTGGGACTAAGCATTGTATTTTTTTGCCAACCACTTTGAAAGTTTCCACTATTCAAAAAAAGTATGCCTCGGGAAGAGCACGCCAAAGTATTTGTATTCTGTTTATTTTGGTCTAGTATACGCACCGTTATCTACCATAACCGGTCATTTGACGTGCTATAAATATGGTATATTATGATTCCGGTACTGTGAAACGTACACTAAAACAAGGATTCGGATTATTGCAATACTGGTTGCCTATAATCAGTCACCTTCGCTCTGTGGTCCCGCTGTTTGCTATGAAATCGAGAAGGTATACACGTTTCAACACTATTTTGGATTACGCATAAAAAGTAAACCGTCCAAAATGTATCATCAAAATGTTAGATAAAAAAAAAATGTGCTTGCTGAGCAGGGTGCTGGGGGTCCGACTATATTTTCCAATGTTTTCCGCTGATCACGAAAATCTGGTCGGAATTGTGGGTCGATATACAAATATGAGAGTAATTTCGGCTTCATTATGGATTTTAAAATTTTAGTTGGACAATGCACCTTCTGTTTTCAATAATTGCATTTTTTCTAAAATGACTGTACTAAGACCACAAAACGGAATCGTCATATCAACGCCTACCCACATGTGAGCACATTTGTGGGCTGAATACGACGAACTCCATATGGGACGATCTGGTACGGTTTCTAAACATACAATATCGTCCAAAATATTTGAACCAAGACAATATTCTCACATGCCATATACAAAAAGGTAACCTTCTCTCTGAAATAGTTTGTGCTAATTGAACTTCAGATATGATTTTTAACAAGTAGATATGCAAAATGATTTGAAGAGGTATATAAATGTATTTTATATGTGTAATCTATGATTGCGAAGGTTTGGCCGTTACTGTATATGTACACAGGTTTGTAACTATATTGTGGGGGAGAATAGTTTCTAACAACGGACGTTAACCTTTCGAGACATTTTACGCAAGACCCATTTTGAATAAACTCGTATCTGTATTTTCTAATCAAGATCTAACATAATAAAATAGATGTGAAATTCACTGTCCAGTTCTACATTTTTTATGCTGAAGGCCAACTCTAAATTCTGACTTTTATGAAAAAATAGCGTCGAGTAAGTTGATTCTACACTTCCCACGCATATATATATATATATATATATATATATATATATATTTTGAGACGTGGTCATTGTCGTCTAGACCAGTTAGGTGAAAAATTAAAGCTTCCGCCTTTTGTTGGGTACTTCGACAAAATTTAAGCAAAGAGGACTTTTTATACTTTTTTTATAATTCTCTCTAGCTTTCAATGGACTTTGCCATCATCATCAGGAGCTGCAATTACAATGATAACAGTAGCAACAAAGGTGTAAAATGAATTTAAATTGACTCAACTTACAGTAGTATGTGAGGATGTTGCTAATTGTTGTTTACGTATAGGATGAGGGAAACGTCCAGTAACATGGTGAGAGCTGGATAGATTGTACAGTAGTCAAACTTATATAAAATATGACAAGAACAAGTTAAAAACAGATTAAAAATTATTTAAAAAAAATTAAAGCATTACATCGTGAAGCCACTTGATGATTGCACAAATTAGTGGTCATGGAATGATGAGTGACATGAAACCCTTTGACAGAAGGCCGAAGGATGTCAATGTCAGTATTGAAAGATGGAACGAATTGTGGGCGTGTGCCAAAACGTTGCCAAATCACTTCAGATGATGAGATTTTCAGAATTTTATGTTAGAATTTGTTAAACCGACCAGAGGCAGTTGAATAAACTATATTATTATTAATGGGAATTTAAATTAACAATTATTAATAAATCGTGAGGAGAGAATTATTATATTTTGAGTGGAATGAAATTTACTGGTGGAATCGGCCAAAACACAGATTCTAATTATGGTTGTGAAGAGTTGAAATTTGGGGAGATATGTAAGTTCTCCAATTTTTCGCAGTTTAGCAAATATGAGTAAATGACACTCAGTTGTTTAACATCTGTCTTTTTGTTGATACAGTTGTTATTCATGAAAATGTGGGACATTTCCATTTCCACATTTTCATGAATAACAACTGTATCAACAAAAAGACAGATGTTAAACAACTGAGTGTCATTTACTCATATTTGCTAAACTGCGAAAAATTGGAGAACTTACATATCTCCCCAAATTTCAACTCTTCACAACCATAATTAGAATCTGTGTTTTGGCCGATTCCACCAGTAAATTTCATTCCACTCAAAATATAATAATTCTCTCCTCACGATTTATTAATAATTGTTAATTTAAATTCCCATTAATAATAATATAGTTTATTCAACTGCCTCTGGTCGGTTTAACAAATTCTAACATAAAATTCTGAAAATCTCATCATCTGAAGTGATTTGGCAACGTTTTGGCACACGCCCACAATTCGTTCCATCTTTCAATACTGACATTGACATCCTTCGGCCTTCTGTCAAAGGGTTTCATGTCACTCATCATTCCATGACCACTAATTTGTGCAATCATCAAGTGGCTTCACGATGTAATGCTTTAATTTTTTTTAAATAATTTTTAATCTGTTTTTAACTTGTTCTTGTCATATTTTATATAAGTTTGACTACTGTACAATCTATCCAGCTCTCACCATGTTACTGGACGTTTCCCTCATCCTATACGTAAACAACAATTAGCAACATCCTCACATACTACTGTAAGTTGAGTCAATTTAAATTCATTTTACACCTTTGTTGCTACTGTTATCATTGTAATTGCAGCTCCTGATGATGATGGCAAAGTCCATTGAAAGCTAGAGAGAATTATAAAAAAAGTATAAAGAGTCCTCTTTGCTTAAATTTTGTCGAAGTACCCAACAAAAGGCGGAAGCTTTAATTTTTCACCTATATATATATACAGGTTGACTTTGAAGTTGAGTCATTAATTTTCAGATAATGATTGTAGAAGGAAGATAAACCAAAATATGTGTGTAAAAATAAAAAAAAATTTTACCTTGTTTTATAAAGTATCCTCCCGACAAGTATTTCAGTGCGGACCTGTATTTGATCGTGAGGTCTTGGAGCACCGGCATGCCGTCCCCTGTGAGGTCTTAAGTCACTTGATTCACGAGTCCGTTGTACTACATTAACAAAGGCACGAGGGGTTGGTTGCACTCGATTGGGAAACCGATCCGATAAACATGTGCCATTTTTTATTTCGTTTGAGCCACGCAACAGACACCACTATTCACTCACGCGTTACCGACTGACACTGACTGTATACAACTGAATAAAATAATTGTAAAAACATCGTTCCAAATTCTTTCGCTTTTTTGTTTCCAATGCGATGAACCGATAAGGCGGATTATATCCGTTGTTGCCAAACACGAGCACATAATTTTATTATTGAGACAGGGCGGTACTCAAACTTCCAAAGGGCTATAACTTTGTTACTTTAATTTTACCAGAAAAATGGTAAAGGAAAAAAACATTTCTTTTGATCAGATCTACTCACTGTTAAAATAAATGACTCAACTTCGAAGTCACCCTGTATATAAAGTTCACATGAAACATGAACATGAGGGTTAAGTGACTAGTAGTTAAACTTCACATTAAAAGTCGTTTATTATTATAAAAAGTTTTCAAAAACTAAAGACAATTAAAATTCTAAAAGCCTTCTAAATTATAGCAAAACGCTTTAACATAGTTTTTTTAAACGCATTCCACTAATAATTTCAAAATTCAATTATCTTCCCTGGGTTCCGAGGTTTTCGTGTTTTTACCAACTGATCTCCATTACTGTTTCCCTAGCTATTTTATCAATATTGCGTGACAGATGGCAGATGATACTGTTTTGGCAGAAATCGAGCTCTATTATTTTACACTACCAATTGTACGTGTGTACGTATCGTATGTCAATTAATAGCGAACCGCTTCAGTACCGTGAGGAATTCTGAAATATCACACCGTGCACAAGTATCCAGTTTCAATTTCAGTTTCTGCAAAATACCGGTTCAAGAAATATGATAAATGTATTGGCGGTTAACTTTTTTTTAATCTTGTGATAGAGTCGGTTGTTTCACATCAAGGTTGTATCTTGAATGTTCATATCGTTGAAAGAAATTAAGCTGTTGTTTACTTCTATCCAGTAACAATTTTAGTCTATATCCGTATACTGACTTAGCATGACACAACGCAACACACCAGGCTACCCAGACCCAGCCCCCTTCGCGAAAAGTTTCTTTCAAAATCTTCTGCTACGTTCTCAGGGGACAAGAAGACGACAGCGTACCACACTTTCAATTTTGATCTCGTGACTCTTTGTTGGAGTGGGGAGTGAAACGTGAACCAGCCAAGGTCGTGGACTGTTCACACGGCCACGAGTCAGTTCATTACTTGAAGCCGACCAGCGTTATCCAAGAAGACTGGAAACAGGTGGTTAAATTGCCTAAACCAAGGCGCATATTTGTATGAAGCCAATACTGTTGGTAAGGAGGGCGTGGCTCTCGGAAAGTGCTTCTGGGCATGTACACACATACACGTGAAAAGTGTCAACATACACTGCCGTATGTTTTACTTTGATCTAATTACCTAATGGTTTTCACACGCCATGCCATGCTTTATTGGTTGATTAATATTCACCAAGATTTCTGCTTGCAACTCGTCTGTCAAGTCAAAATTGGAGTGTTTACGTTTTACGTTCATGGCGAAACCGACAGAGAGATGCATAGATGAGAGAGATACTACATGCGAAATAGCTGAAATGTATTTCTGACGCGATGGCTATAGTATCAGGTAACCAAATAAGTTCGTGCAGTTGCTGTATATCGCACATTGTCATAGATGTTGTTGATCGATAGCGATTGTTTGTTACCTGTTGTCACTTTAGTATGAATCCTTCTTTTCTCACTCATATAAAAAGTTGATGAAAATTGTTACATACCTAGTTTTAATAATTGAAAATGGCGACGAATAAAACAGGAATTCGAAGTTTACTGTATGAGTACAAAGTTGGTACAAAAGCTGCAGCGGCGGCTCGAAAAATATGTACCGCATTCGGAGATAATGCCGTTAGTGATCGAACAGCACAGAAGTGATTCAAAAAATTTTCTTCGGGAGATCTCAGTTTGAGCGATGAACCGCGCTCAGGGAGACCAAAAACCATGAACAACGAGGATCTTCGACAGGTTGTAGACGCAAATTCCAGGACAACGTGCCAAGAACTTGCAGAAGTGTTCAGATATTCGTTTGCATCTTCATCAGCTAGAAAAGACGTGGAAGTTAAACAAATGGGTCCCACATGAACTGCCAAATGATAACAAATTAAGTCGTCTTACCATTTGTTCAGCAAACATTTCACGCCACGCTAATGAACCATTTCTTAATCGGTTATCAATCTGCGACGAAAAATGGATCTTGTATTCGAATTCTAAGTGTTCGTATCATTGGTTGTCGCCTACTGATTCGGCACCACATACGCCCAAGGCTTCCTTGCACCCAAACAAGGTTTTGTTGTGTGTTTGGTGGACAACAACTGGAATTGTCCATTATGAGTTTTTTGAAAGGGGTCAAACCATCACTGCTAACTTGTATTCTGAGCAGCTTCAACGAGTACAAGCAGCAGTCATCCAGAAACAGCCTTCTTTGATCGATCGGAAGAAAGTGATATTCTTGCAGGATAACGCCAAGCCTCATTCCGCAAAAGTGACCCGAGAAAAAATTTGTGAGCTCGGCTGGGAAACGTTACCGCAACCGCCATATTCTCCCGACATTTCGCCCAGTGACTATAACCTCTTTTTGTCTCTTGACAACTGTATGAGGCACCGACAGTTCACAAACGTTTTTGATACCTGCATGATGTACAAGCCATCTAACAGCAAAAAACGTAATTTCATTTTAGAAATTTTATGCGATCACAATAGTTTCAAATTCAAATTATTTATTATCGTTTAGAGATTAGACATTATGTTATATATATATATAGGATTCTTCAACTTACATCTCTAACTATAAATAAAAATGTCCACAACAAACAGAATGACAAATATAAGCAAACAAATTCTGAGACGGCATAGTAACATTTACATACAAGGAATTCTTTTAACTTCGCTTTAAACTAATTGATTTTGGAGCATCCTTAAATACTCTTGGTTGTCTATTAAATACTTTAGATCCCAGTATTACGGGCAATTTCATACCAACATTGCATTTTGCAAAAGCTGGATTAAAATCATCAACATTATACAAAAAGAAATATATAAAATTTATTAATTAAAAACGTATCTTGTATTATTAAAAATATACACAATTAGACAGTTCTTATAGAAACAATGAGGGATGGGTTAAAATTTTAGGTCTTCTAAAAATATCTTTACAAGAATGTAAACTGTCAACTCCAAACATCTAATTGTTCATTTTTGACTCACAAATAGTTGTCAAACCCCAGAAACACATAGTGTATTTTAATCTTGACTCACTTTGAACATAGTAAACAGCAACCAACTGGCTCTCCGAAAAAACTGTTTTTAAATTTCGAATTGCATATGTTTGGGAGTGTAAATTTGAGACTAGACGCTCACAGTGGTCCTTAAAATTTGGGTTTAAATATAGGTCAAATTCCTATGCTGCAAGTAGAACACCATTAAAAACGATTCCGATGTAGTACAATGCACATTTCAAAACTAACGACACTTCATTACCAAGCAGTGCATAGTAACAAGTCAGAACAGAGGCTGCTGGGTTTTACAATTGCATATAGTCAAAAACGGAATAGCGACGACGTGTCAACTCTGCGGATGGTGTGTAGGTTTTAACGGTGTAACTGGAACAGCACTCTCGACACGACTAGAAAACATTACATTGTATGCGTATTGCTGTCGCGTTTTGACAAGGGTTTCTTTGAATCAACCCTGCGTTCCACTCATGAGGAGTTTTTGTTTAGACACAATTGTTTGTTCCATTCGTTTGGAGTGTTCGTTGACTCTGATTGATCTACGTTTTGAAAGTTGAAACATTTCTACACAAGGTACTTGTGATTTGTGATTGAGGTATATCGCTCAGTCTTAGCAAAATAAGAGAATACAGTGAAAAGTTCTTTCTGGAAAGCGCTCTGTGACGGATGAGAAGAAAGAGATTATTTAAGATTACTATTTTCATAGTCTCACAGACTTCCACTTTCTAACGTTTGAATTCATTATCTGGTCTTGAAGTTTTCAACCTACCTCGCACAGTTATTTATCGAAGAATATGAGATAAACGGAGCGGAACCCTAACCTTCTTGCAACCGAAAACAGTCTCTGCTTGTATTCGAATGAAAAAAATGGCATCAAGTAGGTGTATAACGTGTATAACAGAAATTAAACCGATCAAGTCAGTCAAATAGGTCCATACAATTAGTTCATAGAACGGTGGTAGCGTCCATCTAGCCACGTTTCCGTCCAATATAAAACAATTGAGGCACAAATCCCTCCCTCACCCCAGGGGGGTGAAGCGTCTTATGGGCGAACTGGCAACACCAAGGTCATCCTCTCTGTAATCCTCTCCAGGCAAAATCGAGGTAACTGTATTACCGGCATCTAGTAACGTGTGCTTGTAGGGTTTCAGGGTTGCCAGGCGTGCCGATTTTTCGCCAAACTGGTGATTTGACGGCTTCAAATGGATAGCTTGGCGATTGGCTACTTTAATGGCGCCCAGTATCCAGCAAACTGGCGATATCAGGCGATTTTTAACATTTCTGACGCCAATTAATTTGTAATCAATTTTTGTTGATATGTCTATACACGGAGAATCAAATTTCTCTGACGGCTTGAGTTCAATTTGTACGAGAGAGAAGTGTGTATCGACACGTTAGAAAGAGATAGAAGCCGGCTGAAGAGCGATGGCCTAGCAACGGCGACGCAGAAGCTCGTGCAAGCTTCCGCGTTACCAAAATGTTGAACCAGAAAATGTTCGCACAGGATTCTACAATAGGTTAGGTTACTGTCAATCCCAAGAAGGAAGGCTACTCGAAGCAGGGCGACACTCCTCAATGAGCGCTAGATGGGTACTAACCAAAATCGCTCCCTAAGATCATGGAGGTGGAAACCTTGCGTTGGAATGTACAAGATCCTCAGAGAGTAAACTAACGCATGTTGTCAACATGCACCTTAATTCAAGGAACTGGTGTAACATAATGGCAACGAGGCGCAAATTGCCGCGTCAGCGTTGATAGGCAATGCGGTGATGAGCTTCGCTATCCAGCCGGCTTCTATCTCTTTCTAACATATGTGTCTATAGACACTTCTCTAGAACACATGAACTCAAGCCATGAGACTAATTTGGTTTTCAGTAGAGATTAATGAAACATGAAACGAGGACCAGCGGCAGTTCTGTTCTGTAAGCACAACGACGCTTTTGCTCAAATGTCATGTCAAGGTGTCGTGTGATCCGAGCATATCAACGACATTCCGTCCTAACACTTTTGACACAGTGTTGCTTGAAGTAAGATTATTATACAATTTTTGTACCATAACCCGAAGAGACCCCCCCCCCCCCCCCCAAGGTTCACTGAGGTAGGTAAATACGCAGAAAATTACTGTCTCCCCGTTCTTCAATTTTCAATTATCTTCAACAGGCAGGCTACTTAGGCGCTGACGCCAGTCACTACTTCACCTCCCCGGGCGACAAATCCATTCCAATCTCTAACCTGGAGTTTATGGTTAGACTTCTGGTTAATTTGGATTGGCGATTTTCTCATCAAAACTTGACGACCAACTTGACTGAAAACCTGGCAACCCTGCCGGGATTCTCTAACTTGTAACTGAATTTCTGAATGTAAAAATATCAAATGTGGCGTTTGTTTTGGTTAATATCGAGATTATCAACGCTGATGCTTTTGGAGATATTTCGTAAAAAATGAGCATAAAATATAAAACAACACTATCAGTACCTGTAATGGTATACGTGGAATGTATTGTGACTATTGTGAGAGATGCAGAAGTGCAGGAGACTCTGTCATGTCATAAAGTGCTACAGGTAGGCAGTGAACTGACAAAACGTCAACGGTGTTGCCATTGTTTAACGTGCAGCTCCCACTTCTTCAGTCGTATGTGTTTTGTACCTCCAATACAACTCCCAATCTTTAACCCCTAAAAAATGTTCCTGGAAATTATCACGTTTCTCTGAAACATCAAAAAATTTGAACGCTTTCAATTTTTTCCCCTATGTGCGCTGCCATTGGACCGATTTTCAAAAGCTGCAAATCTTTTTCGTCCTCAGCATAGTAGTAACGTTTTATCCAAATACGAGCGGTACTTCCGAGACGGGCCAAGTATTAGCGTACAGACCGATCGATGAGTGGCGGGGTTTTTCGTGATGTATATGTTATACAGGGTGTAAACGTTATGCATTATTGAAATGGGTAATAAGGGGGGTCAAAACAAGTCAAAAAGTTCATATGACTCATGGTCCAAAAGTCAATAGATTTTTGTCTAAATGGCTTTATAGTTTATAACTTTTAAGTGTTTTATATCGACCAGAATCACCACAATCTTACTAATTTTTATAATCTTATCTAAAACGTTTTTAAATTGGGTAATTAACAAATAAATGGCATTAAGTTTTTTTAAGTTAAGCCAAAATTTGTAGTCAGTAAGAAAGTAAGTTTCATTAAATTGAATATTTAAAACACACTTAACAACAGCGCGTCGGTCATCATCACTCTTATTGAACCGGCAATCGATCGCAAACGGTAAAAGTGGTTCGTTATCCTTTTGCATAGTTTTGCGGCATTGTCAGATTTAGTTTACTTTAAAGTCGCTTTTCTCTAAAAAAATGCCGTTTTGACACCCATGTTATATGAAACTTTTTGCTTCTTTTAACCCCCTCAATCACCCATTTAAATAATGACTAACATAACGTTTACACCCTGTATAACATCCAAACAACATATCTCAGTCTCGAAATTTTTGGCGATTACAATACTTTCTCGCCAGTGGCGTCAGAAGTAAAAAAACGCATGATTGATCTATCTCGATCTCGTTTATAACGGCAGTCAGTAGTGCTTCCGTTAGAATTGTCTGGTTTATGTCTGCCAAGACGTGTAATTTCGCAAAGGTACACCTGGTTAGTTTAAACGTAAAATTGCAGCGATATGATTGTAACTTCAGGCGTGTACAGCAGTTTAAGAGGTCAGATGCACCAGTTTATGATTATTGCTCACGTTATGTCCATCTGTGCTTGCAGTTAGTTCTGTACGCAACTTTGATGTTATGCCTTATATCGTTTCAAGTGCCTGGGGTTATAATTGTTCTACATCCTTACAAGAAGTAAACTATTCGTCGCATTGCGTTACGCAGATCTTACTTTTGTTGAGGACCGTTTGACCAGTTCTTGTATGTCATCCTGAAGTGGAGTATCATTTATGTTATTTTCGGACAATATACTGCTTAAAAACGCGCCTAAATCATTCAACAAATTAACATCTGTATCATTCTGTAGTGAAGCAAGTACAATTGAACGGAACACAAATAATGATGAACACAAACCAACTAGACAGAGACATACATGCGACGAATTGACGAGCAAATTTTGTCTGACCAATGACCTCTAGTGTCATTATACTGCCGCGACCTTTTTGGAAGGTCTGCCATTAATAATTGCTGTATGTACGATACCGTTCAAAAGTTTGTACCGTGAATATTCGCCTCTTTTAAACATCTGTTGAGCTTGGCTTATGAAGCACCTTAAAACGCTCATGCCAAGAACTGTTAATGCACTTCTTCTGAACGAAACTCTTCTTTTGAGTTCCTTTTCACACAGATCACATAAGAAGTTTTCAAGTGTAACTATTATACTATTGTACTATGCTTTCAAGAAATATCCTTTATTCTTGCAATTAGTACCTTGATTTGCCTCACCAATGTTTCGGAAGAATAGCTGCCCCTTTGGATAGCTGATCATTAAAAACATCCTGTACAGTGTTGTATTAGATTTTCAAGTAGTACCTTGACCTTTTGCAAGTAGTTTTTCGATGGGCCTCATTACTATCGCTGAAGTCTGACTTTTCAAGTGGTACCCTGGTCTTTTGCAATCCGTATATCGACGGACCTCACAAATATCGCTGAAACCTGACTGCCCCTTCAGGCTGCTGACCACTAAAAACACCCTGTATAGTATTGGGCAAACTTTTCAAGAAGTACCCTGAGATTTTGCAAGTAGTACTACGATGTGCTTCGCCAATATCGATGATTCCTGACTACCCCTTTTGACTACTGACCACTGCAACACCATGTATAGTGTTATGACAGCTTTTCTCGTAGTACCCTGTTCTTTCGCAAGTACTACCTTCATGGGCCTCGCCAATATCGCTGAACCAGGACTGTCCCTTCCGGCTGCTGACAACTTTACCATGACGCATTCTATAGTACTGTACCTACTGTACGCCAGCTATAAACAATTTGCGAGTATTTCCGCAGGGCACATCCTGGATTATTACATTATATACATGCCAAATTGAACCGATTATTACGGTTTAACTGTCACGTGTTGATTTAAAATAGTGATAGCCTAAATAGACTGCGGTATACGAAAGGTCTTTGACTGTGGAAACATTGATAGTACAATGTATAGAGGTCTAGAAAAATGTGATACTCCATATACAGGTTATTTCATTACATAGTGTTTGTATGCATCTACTTTTATTTACATTTTAATTTGCATTGTGTATTTTATCCAATTGTTCCATGACTTTTAATGGTTTTATTGTCTTTATTTTGACTTGTGCTATATTTCTGTATTTATATTGTTTGTCTTATATTACAGAGAGTTAATGTTTTTTATTCCATCGTTTTTTAATAGTGCAAACATTTTTGTGTATTATTTAGCACCAATAAACTTTTGCCTTTCGATGATTTATGGATATCTCAATTTCTTTATAGACTCAGCACTTTTTAACCATTCTTTGTATTGTCTGAAACTTGTTGTGCGTATTCACCTTATATATCCAATCGATTACGATACGAACATGAAAGTAAATGCAGGACCGAACTAGATGACACTTGACAAAACTGTTTTACCCAAAAACAACACCCTGTATATTGGTATTTCTTTAATGTTAGTTTTAGAAGAAGGTCTAAATCGCCATTGGTTTAAACATTAATGACTTCTGCTGCCTCAGCTACAGCTTTAGTAGAGCTGCTGGATCCCCCTAAAAGAAGATATCTAAGTGTTCACAGTAAAAACATTTAAAACCGGTCATAAAGACATTTCCGCGAACTGCAGATGTGGAAGGCAGATAAACAGGCGTTTTGTTAAATTTAATTATTTTCAACGCCAACGGCTTTTCGCGGTTGTGATGGCCGCTTCATCATAGTTAGTAACGTGCATACCACGCCGCCGATTAATGGACTTTATTACGCTCAAGCTGTCACTTGTCATAATAAAAAGTCGCATCGCTCATTACTGGACAGGCATTTTCTTTAACCGACGCGTGATGGTTAAACGAGATAGCGACGAGTATGTATACAGATTCCATTTCTAATAATTGGATGTCTCTTAAAGCTTTGTTTTTTACCCTCATTTCAAAGATGTAATGACCGAAAGGAATTCAGGTTAACAGGGGCGGTCGTGCGCGTCATGTACGAGGTGTTCAGAAAAGTAATGCACTTATGTTTAACTCACCAAAGTTTTTCTAACATGCACATTATCCCATTCCACGTACGTGGGCAGCTACGCACCGATAAACACGTTGTTCCCAGTCTTATTAGCAACGCAGAGACTATAACCGGCTTGGTCTTCAGCAGATCCGCCACACGTCTTTGAACGTTTTCCTAAAGTCTCCAGATGACGTCCTTTCACATTTTTATTCAATTTTGGAAATGCCGTTTGACGTCAAAAATTCTGTGACGGAAATGGCTGTGAGAAGTGGGGCGTTGTCGTAATGGTGCATCCACACTTGTGTCAGTAGCCTACTGGCATATTGCAATCACGAAAACATGAGATATTGTTTTTCTACCAGCGTGCGGAAAGTAGTCACTTTCAAAACGCATCTGCTTGCTGAAAAGCATCACTTCCTGCACTTGTTAGGTAAAAACATTACAAATTTTTATACATCTCGAAAAATTATGGCACTCATTTCCGTCTATCTGTCTGCCAGTCTGTCCGCTAATCCTATAACTTGAGAAGTACCGCTTCGATTTTGATGAAATTTTCACACAATTTTCAGTGTCCAGTGGTGGCGGAGAAAAAGGTCAAAAACGAAAAAAAGTCGCTCAGACTTTCAGAGAATCCGGCTCATATTTAGAAAACATTTTTAGACGTAAAAAATTTGGAGCCACCTATTAGACATATTCCACACATCACAAATTTCTCCTTACTTTAGCCCTTAAAACATAAAAATGTCCTCAACAGACGGATCGGGTGTCTATGGAGTAATTGTACGGACCTGTTTGACTATTGAACGGACCTGTTTGACTGACTTTTTTCTCAGATGGTCTAGTTTGTGCTGAACATAATGCTTTACGAATCGATAACAGTATTGCGTGAGAAATGCAGTCAACCTATTTGATGCGATTTTTTACAGTTTAGTCTAATTTATGACTCTTATGCGGGCCATTCACTAGACGGACCTGAACTCGGACGGCAACCGGGACCCGACTGACGACTCATCCACGTTTGTCAATACATTAGACGGAAATTACACGAACCCTGCAAAAGAGCTCATTTGTACACTGAATGTGGCGAACCCAATAGCATTATGTCTCCGATATTATCAAAAAAGGCGAAAGTTGCTTTGGCTGTAGGTACAATCATATTATTAGAATCAGAAAAAGAGAAAAAACGTGTTTGGGTGAAAGAATGGCTGCAAAAGAGAGAACAATTTACTCATTTGCGATTATTGAAATGTATCCAATCATGTGAACCACTTGATGTTATAAATTACCTCAGAATGGACTATGACGCATTCCAAGAATTATTAATGCTAGTAAAACCTCTGATAAAAAAGAAGAACACTTTATTCAGAGAAGCAGTAAGCGTTGAAGAACGGCTGTTGGCCACCTTGAGGTTTCTGGCAACTGGAAGGAGTTATGAAGACTTAAAGTTTTCTTGTATAATTTCTCCTCAGTTACTTGGAAGAATAATTCCAGAAACGTGTCGTGCTATATACAACTGCCTCCGGAAGAAATACTTATGTGTAAGTACAATAATTATTTTTTTCATGTATTCTGATGCATATAAGAAACAGAGTGTTGAAAAAACTTTTATTATTTCAAATTATGTCTAACAATTAAAGATATGTGAATCAGTCTGTAATACTCGTAGTACCTTATCACTTCTTAATTATTTTGCCTGGGAAAAACTAAAAATTCTTCCATCACTTCCCTATTTGCAGACGCCTGATTTGGAGTTGTCAAAGTGGTAGAAGTTGGTACATCTGGTTGATGTGTATATGACGTGCTGGGTTCATTAAAGGTTGGGTTAATGGATGTTGTATACCTGGAGCATGAGTTTTGAAATATTTGTGCTTGCGGAACGCATGGGGCACTTTGATATGATGGTGGTTGGTAACCCAGGGAAATATGAGAAGAATGTGTGAGATTTCCCAATTTTGCATGGTATAGCACATTCTGTCCAACTGCAATATCCTGTAATTGTTGACCAGTATTTTTGCCAAATGTTATTTCTTGTGGTTCAAGAACATCCTGTTGCGGAGTTTCCAATACTTTTATGGAAGCATCCAAAAATGTATTTTTCTTCTGTGTCCAAGTTGTGCAGTTGAGAGTTCGCTTGTTACGGGAACTTGGTGTTGCACTTTGAGGAGCTTCAGGCGATAAAACTGATGATGAATCTAAATCTTGATCAGAATGTTGTGTGTATGCATCGGCTTCCTGCAATAAAATAGCTCACAGTTAACTTTGCCTCATATGATAGCTGTGTTATTTTTGGTTTCAGTTTCCATCAAAAGAAGAGGAATGGCTCAAAGTAGCAGAAGGATTTAACAATATGTGGCAATTTGAAAATTGCTTAGGAGCCGTAGACGGCAAACACATAGCTAGCAAACAGCCCCCAGGAAGTGGTTCATACTATTATAACTATAAAGGATTTTTCAGTGTTGTGTTGTTTGCTATCGTAAATGCTAATTATGAATTTACTTATGTAAGTTGTGGAACGAATGGAAGAATATCATTAAGAAAACAGATTTTTACAATTTACTGATAACAGATTCTTTAAAATTACCCCAACCAGTCAATATGCGAGGAATTCAAAATAAATGACCCTTTGTGTTTATTGGGGACGAAGCCTTTAGTCTAATGACAAATTTCATGACGCCATACAGACAAACCAACAGTATTGGTTATGAAGAAAAATGTTTCAACTATCGACTTTGCCGTGCCAGGCGCGTAGTAGAAAACGCATTCGGGATCATGGCAAATAGATTCAGGATTTTCCTAACGCCAATAGCTACTAAAGTGGATACAGTTGATGATATCGTTATGGCATGCTGTGTTTTACACAACTTTTTACGCCGCAAAAGCACTTCCTACATACAACCTAGTAACATCGATACTAAAGACATTATCTCAGGGACTGTATTGATAGGTGATATGCACATGAATGGAGAACTAAACTCTAGGCGCTGAAGAAAGAAACTAAACCCAAACAAATACACGCATATTGCTCGTGAGTGAGTGTTTAGGCGCAGGAGACATTACAGGACCGCATCAAGATATTATGGGTAGTCATCAAAAATTTCATACAAGATAATTATTATCTTTTACAGTAAATTTCAGTTAAAGATTCACAAATGAGTTAACTACACTTTTTAGTTATTAGTAAGTAAGCTGCGCGCACTCATTCAGAAGAGGAACTTGAATCTTCTGAATCGTTTAAATGAATTATTAGAGGTTCAATTTGGGTATCGATGACATAGTCCAAATCCCACATTTTGACCTCAACCTTCTCCCGAACGTGGCGGATACAGTTTTTCCATTCCTCTGCCGTAACTCTATTGACTGCGATGTGAAAGAGATTTTTAACATCAGAAAATTTATAAGCATTATTATTCGACGCCACGTATTGCTTTATGTTGGCCCAAATCAGCTCAATAGGGTTCAGCTCACAATGGTAGGGTGGCACTCTCAAGACAGTTTTATTTTGTTTTTTGGCCATTTCGTCGATCATTTTAAAATCGTATTTGTATTTATGTCTATTGACTATACTTATCAATTCACCCTTGACCATTGTTTCATCAAAATCGATCTGTTTTGAGGCCAGCCATTGTTGTATGTTTGCTTTTTTAGTTGCCATTGTAGGAATTTTTTCTATTTTTCTAGAATGGTACGGGGCATTATCCAGTACAATAACAGCGTTATTCTCCAGCTTTAGTAACATTTTGGAGAACCAATTTTCAAAGGAATTGCCGTCCATCTCCTCATGATAGTCCCCTGTCTTTTTTGATTCAAAGGCCCACAGTGCTTCGGGAACAAAGCCGTCTTCACTACCTACGTGACAAATGATCAGCCGTTTGCCTTTTCCTGGAAATAAATTATTCCTTACACTATGGATTGATTAAATTTGAAGGAATGAGGCAATTGAGTTCATTTAGCTGAATTTAAGAGTCACGGAATGCTGATCAAAAACTAAAAAACGTAGAAAATTGAAGTTTGCAACTTCTCAAAACCCATTCAAAGCAAATTGACTGCACCCAAAAATGATAATAAATTTCAAAATAACGCTTAAAAGAGGGTCGAAGTTTTTTCCTAATGACTACACTGCGAATGCACCATTTTTGGAGAATATCACACATTATCTGCTATCACAGCATATTATTTGCCCGAATTTATCAAAATTAAATTGCCGGATAGATGAAGGAGCTTACCTGCAGGATTTTTCAATCTAGCCGAAAGTCCGTCTAGAAAAGCCTGCCTTGATGATGTTACTGATTTGTCGACCCAAACTTTCGCTTGAGTATGTCCAGCATTCACCCACGTTTCGTCCAAATAGTAAATTTTTCTTTTTTCATCGCGAAACTTCCGAATCTTCCTAAGGTATTCCCTTCTCCACACAACAATTTCTTCTTTCTCTATTAACATACTGTTTCTTCCCCGTTTCAAGAATCGAAAATTAAGTTCCTTCAAAAGTTTTCGGAATGTGGTTCTTTTAAATGATGGAAGATCCTCATCAGCATTAACTAATCTTAATATCTTATCTATTGTAGGTATCTCATTTCGGAAGAAAAAATTATGCACTTTCCTCCTGATGGCAGTTCTGTCAAAGTCATCTACTCCGTCCGTTATCCTTTTTCTTGCAGGATACGGTTTTGGCTCAGAAAGTGAGTGAGTGCTCCTATATTCCTTAATGATCCTATAAACACTGGACCGACATACTCCAGAAATATGTGCTACCTTACATATAACTTCGTCCACGACCAAATCGGGTTTTTCTTGAATTTGGTTTTTGTATATATTTAATATTATTTGTTTTTCATTTGCATTTAAATGTAGCTTCTTAGCCCTTTTTTTGGGTGGGTTTGCGCTGATGTCAACCACTTCGTCGGCTGTATCTGTGTCAGACATCGTATCTTAGGCAATATATAAACAAAACGTTCCACTCGCGAAAAACGAGTATACGCTACTGAATGCGTAATCCGTATGCAATGCAATCCTGTGCGTGAATTAACTGTTAGATGCCTGTCGTGTCATCTACAATCACGTTTACAAGTCCAAACCTGTGCAGATTCGTAGAGCGCCGACGACTGCTAGTGACCTTGCATTTGTCTGTAGATCGATGTTACTCCAGTCAATTTAGGTTCAAAGTGGATGTTTTCTAAACCAATTTGTTGTTCCTACATCAAAAATATATCGATGATGTTTTGTACTGGGAGCTCATGAAAGATCAAGGTAACTTATTTTAACAGTCATCCTTTTTCTAGTCTCAAGATGACACGAAAAAGGGTCTGTGGATTCACTAGAAATACACTCCCGAGGATGTTTAGACCTAAAGTGACTGGAGTATATCCTTGGATGCTTTCGAGGATCTGTTCACGTGCTGATCACTGTTTACGTTTAATGTCTTTCTTCAGCGCCCAGAGTATAATATCATTAGATGTGTCCAGGCAAGGATCTCCGACTATTGACGCAAAGATGATACGAAAAGGATATAAAGAATATTATAATAATGCAGGTGAAGTTGACTTTCAACACAAATTTGTATATTAAGTTTAAGATGTATAGTATATGTGTTGAAATAAAATATCTGAATTATTATAAATATTGACTTTTTAGATTATTTGTTAGTTAAAATATCTACTTACTGAGGCCTGTGATTGGTCATCTAGGTTATTTCCTTCTATCGAAGAAACCGCTGCACGAGACTCTTCTTGATCCATCAGGAAAGTCAATAGATCAAAATACCACAATGTAGGTTCTGGTACATCTTCTGTTCCCACCCCACTTCTCTTTGAACTATTAATACGTCTTATCTGGCGTCGGAAAGATGACCGTAAGGACGATATTTTTTTGATAACAAATTTCTTGTTGGCATCTGGAAACATTTCTTTGCTTTTGTTAATTAAATTCTCATACGCAGCAGTTTTTTTCTGTTTGTTGCGGTAATCCTTACACTTGATGTCCCAAAGACAAGGATTTTCCTGGTAAAGTTGGATAAATTCCTCCCAAAAAGATTTATTATCTTCAAAAGACATTTTAATTTGAATTCCCTTCAAAAATGACTTGATACTTTCGTTGATCTCGGAAGAACTGTTTCGTCGCCGGACAAGTCTTGACAAGTTACACACACATTGTAAAAACAGCACGGATTGGTCGCGGTCGGGTCGTAGGTTCGGTATTCAAACAAGCGAACTCACAACCCGACCCGGACCGCTGTGCGACATGTCTTTCGATACCATATATTGGCGGATCGGTCGGCGGACAAGTCAGGACGAACCAATCCGTCACACCAATCCACTAATGAATGGGGGGCTTAACACTAATTTATCACAATACTCGTAACTAATTTATTACAAATTTATAAACATGTTGACTGGACGCTGTCCGTCGACTGTCGTCCTTCATCCATCTCTGCCTATATTTATTCCCCTATGAAAGAAGGCTTAATTTCATGTTATTCAAGGGCAACACGGCTGACTTATGACATTGTCACTGGCCATTTTTTGAAGTTGCACCATGATTACCAGATGGTGCATTCATGCCACGCAACGTTGCCAGCTCTACATATAAATATGAGATTACTATATTTTTATACAGGGTCCGTCAAAAAGAAGCATGTTTTTCGAATGGGTACTACGTCGAGTGGGCTGGTCGCGTGTCGGTGGGGAAGGGCGGGTTGAATAGTGAGAGAAGTGCCGTTTCAGTTGGCAAGATGGTTTGGAACGTTGAGGATCGTGTATTCACTGTACGTCGATACTTTCAAAATGGTGAGTCTATCGTTCGAACGCAACGTGAGTTTCGCGTTCACTTTCGTGTTCCACGTCGTGGGACAGTACCAGATCGTAACACCATTTTGAGATGGGTGGAAGCATTCAACATAACAGGTAATGTGATAAGAAAAAACCGCTAGGGCGAAACCGTACTGTTAGAACCCCCGAAAACGAAGACAGAGTAAGAGTTGACACGCTGCAAAGCCCGAATCGTTCAGTCCGTATGCGTGCCAGTTCACTAGGGATCCACCCGTCCTCTGTACGTCGCATCTTGAAGAAGGATTTAGTGTTCCATACTTACAAAATCCAAGTTTGTCAACAACTGTTGATTGTGCACGACGTGTTAATTTTGCACAGCTCATGATTGAATAGTTAGGACATGACGTTGTTTATGAGTGATGATGCACATTATCATTTACATGGATACGTCAATAAACAAAATTGTCGATATTGGTCTCCAGTGAACCCCCAACAGTTGCATGAGCACCTCCTGCATACCCCGAAAGTTACAGTTTGGTGTGCAGTAGGCCCAACGATGATTATTGGCACTTATTTTTTTGAGGATGACGGAGAAACAACTACTGTGAATTCAGAACGTTACATCCACATGCTGAACAACTTTTTTTTTCCGGAACTTCGACGTCGACGTGGCCGTCTCAGAACAGTGTGGTTCCAACAATACGGGCAACATCTCACACAGCTCGCACTTCGACGGAACTTCTTCGGCAAACATTCCCAGTACGTCTCATTTCACGTCTTGGCGATATTCCATGGCCTCCTCGCTCCCCGGCCCTGTCATAGTGTGATTTTTTTTATGGGGCTACCTGGAATCAAAAGTTTACCAAAGCAAGCCTCGGACCCTCTTCGATTTGAAGGAGGAAATAAGAAGAGAAGTAACCCAAATTCCTTCATGGATGCTGGCCGATGCAATGGGCTCATTTCGGAGAGGCTTGATTCCTGCATTTCGGCTCAAGGGCGCCATATAGCCGACATAGTTTTTAAAACGTAAATTTTGTTTTATTCAAAAAAATGCCATGTATTTCCGAGTATTTTAATATAATAAAATATTTTCCCATACTTATTTTGACTGTACTTCTCATCTAAAAAACATGCGTTCTTTCTGACTGACCTGTATATAGAGATATAACAGCATATGTCATTAACATTTTGCGCTATCTTGACGAATAAGGAGCTTTTTTGTATGTTAAAATAGCAATGTCAATAACACAAGATGTTATAAGATCACTCATATCTGCTTAATAGTCTGGAAAGGTTCAGCAGAAAAGCATGCAAATACCTAAATATGTATTTATTTTATAAATCTTATATATTTTTCTACAAACAAATCAGTATTAACATCATATGGTCCGGATGTTTTCATTCCACAGCCTTTGTTGGCACCTGCAAAAATAAAAAAATTGTGAAAAATTGAATTGTGTAGATATCTTACATTTCCCATATTTCTTTTTTATTAGAACAATAATATTATTGTTCATGTGTACCCACAAGTGTATTTCTCAGGGGTTATAAGCATCTTCAAGAGATAGCTTTTTGTGAAGTTGTACCTGCCCCCAAAACTTTTTAAAGAGCCGAGGTAGCAAATCTCTGGGGGGCAAATCCTAAGAATTCCCAAAAATTGTACACAAAATCACGCTAAATATCCAAATTTGAAGGTTCAATAGGATTCTTAGGTGAGGCGCCAGCACAGCTCCTCTGACACCTCCCTGAGGGTGCTCAGGTTATTGTCTAAAAGCAACAACATTTAGAGTCCAGAAGGTACCACACGCACAATTGGTACACATTTATTATTATTTTTTTATTTTCAAACATCTAATAATGTTTTCACAGTAACTTCATTCTCATCGGTATACATGCCTTACGCAAGATTCAAAATAGCCCAAGCATATTTTGTTAACGAAAATCTATATTTTATATTAAACAATCTAATTTTGATTCTAATCATCAATTTTTTTTACTGTTATCTCTATAAGTTATTAACCTGGACTAGCCTCCCTTATTACGAGTAAATAAATCCAAAATAAGTACCAAGAAATTGATGTGCATCTCAGCCGTTTTTGATCTTCAGCATTGTTTCGATTTAATTGCAATTAATTGTGGGCTCTGCATATAAACCCTGCTGCCCTGAGAATAGCTGGTCTAAAACCAAATATGGAATACCCAGAGAAAAGCAGTACAAATCATCATTGGTTATTAAATCATATAAAAACTTACTAATGTTATGATCTGCAAATATCATCCTTCAAAGCTGTGCCTTTTGGTTAGACCACGAGTAATCTCCGAACTTTTGATTATACTAAGGACCTCACGGGCTCAGGGGTTAACAGCGGAGGCTGTTGAACTTTTCGTAGAGCTCCACTGTTCAAAAAGTCATGTGGAGATCCCAATAGGTATGATCTTTCTCAGGATCTGCCAGAAGCCGGACTACTGCGTGGGATCACCTTACAGAAATAGTTATTATTAACAAATATATTAGTGTTGTGGACTTATATTTTTATACTTCACAACTCTGAACAAAAGGCATATGGTTCAAATAACATAATAGGTACTTATTATTATATTAAAATAAAATGCTATGAAAATGACATATTGAAAAAAGTAAGGTAAGGCAAAGCACCGAAAGAAATCTACCGGAAATTTAAATCTAGCCAATCAGACATTGTCAATTGTGAATAAGCTGCCATTTTTTGAGGGTGCGACATGGTTGTCATATTGTGCACCAGCAACACTGCTATGTTTTCCATTCTCCCATATGAGTTTCACCTCCCTGTGGACACCTGCCGAATTTTGTGGCCTGTACTAGTACAATATGTATAGTTACCAAGCGGAGTTGAAGCTCTCGCTGAGCGACAAGGGAGGAGCGAGGGCTGTCACACGTGTCATATGAAGGACAACAGCGTAGCGTTGCCAGATTGCTTACAGTGTTGCCAGTCTTATTACTTTCCTGACACACTTGAGAAATTGAGTAAAATTTTACGCTGATCTGTTGCAGAACACGTCTGTTTTTAACAGTTAAAAATACATTGAACTTTTTTCACCGATTCTTTCCTAGAAAAAGTCTGTCCTACATCACATTAGCAAAGTATGTCGCTGTGTTAATCAAGGAAAATGGAGCTTAAGTCGTAAATTATTTTCTTTGTTTTAGATCCCACTTTTGAATACATTTTTTTTTTGTTACAGGAAAAAGATGAAAACTCCAAAGACTCAACGGCGGAAAAAGACGCTGCACCAGCAGCGGCGGCGGCTGGCTCGCCAGTGGCGGCAGAAGCAGAAGTAAAAGAAAATGGGGTCGCGGAACCGGAAACGGCGACGGAAGAAGCCGCCGCCGGGGATCAGTTGAACGAATCAGCGCTGTCATCGGGCGAGAAGACGCCAGAAGGAGCCACCGACGGAAAGGTAAACGTCTGGACGGTTTTGACACTGCATAGACTTTTTTGATCTCCTTATTTTCAGAGTTTGCTTTCTGTAGGCATTTCATGATTCAGTATTCGCTTGATACACGAATTTTTACATCACTTAGTACCTTCTTGTTGAATATGCTAACTGTATGTGGTCTTTCGGACAGGCGACAAGACAAATTAATCCTAGGATTCTTACAAAACATACAAATTATCAAAACAATAAACAAACACACACACACACACTCTGCTTAAGTCGGCCAGATCAAATACAGCCAACCATGGATAGCTGTTTCGTGCTTTTTGGCTACTCCTCAGCATGGTCTAGGCTTGGATCTATCGAACGAAAGCATAGCAACTACACTATACAAAGCGTGTGATCCTTTTTCCGATATCATGCTTAGTTCTTTAACTATAGAAGTACGCGAGTGTACAATTTTGAATCGCAAAAATTTTTCACCAACACTTTTAACAAATCGAATCGTGACTCGCTTCATGAAGCACATCATTTGTGCAAATTTCTTGTCCATATCGAAAAACAAATTAGTTATACAAGCACTATGGAAGCATGATTTTCATGGGAATATACGAGGTCTGTAGATTAAGTGAAGATACTGAGTTTTTCAAAAAATTGTATTCAAATACAATTACAATTTTATAAATAATTTTCTTCTGAAGCCACAGCGCTGTAGACGGTTCTTCCACTCCTCATAGCAGTGCTGGAACTCCGATACTGCAATAGCCTTCAGCTGGTCGGTTACAGCCGTTTGAATGTTTTCGACTGTCCCAAAATGTGAGGTTATTTTTCAACTTCGGGAAGAGGAAAAAGTCACAAAGATTCAAGTCAGGCCAATAAGGAGACTGAGAAGCCACAAGAATCCCATTTATTGACATTTACAAGGAGCATTATCTTATCCCGGGCTTAGTCGATATTTTCATCGATTTTTTAATAAAAGGCGTTTCGCCCCGTGGATCATCTTCAATCGATTCTCTTCCTTCGGAAAATGTCTCAAACCATCGAAAATACCTGGGCTCTTGACAAAACAATATCTCACTATCTTCACCTTTGCTTGAAAGTTTTAGAACACAATAGAAAAAACTGTTTCAACAACCAAATGACTCGAGCGAGTTCAAACTTGTACTGAAGGCGGATCACATGTTTCCCAGTCTCCCCGCCCAGCCCGGCGCCTACAGTGTTGCCAGATTGAACGCTACGTTGTCAGTCTCATCACTTAATTTACAGACCTCGTATGGTGGTCCTAAGCACCCTTAACTGACCCGATGCTTGCATAACCTTTTCTCATAAAGTAGTCACTGGCGAATTGAAACCATGAATATTTTTTGTGAATATTAAACATTCACGTGCTGATTTATTTGGCTTTAGACCGAAGAAACGGAGGGCAAGAAGAAAGATAAGAAAAAGAAGAAATGGTCGTTCAGGAGCATATCATTTTCGAAGAAAGACAAATCGAAGCCAACGACTACGAACAAAGAGGGAGAGAAGAATGGTGACGTGAAAGAGGTCGCAGAAGAGGTGAGCCACTTATCAAAAAAGCTTATTTTTATTTCCTTCATCTCCAACAGTTAAGAGTTTCCTACTTTAATTTGCCTGATATCAGATTTTCGTGATTTACGCACTTGATTCACCAAATAAATGAGTCTCCATTTCATGACACCTTTAGATATTTTGTGAAATTAAAAATTATGGCGTCATCGATCGCTTGGTAATAGAGCTTCGAAAGTAAAACTAACCGACAAAAGTGAGGCAACCCTCTTACCCAGAAAGCAGAGTTTACTTTACCGAAGGGTTTTGATACATTGAATTCAAATCCGTGGTCCAAATCTCTCAAATGGCTGAGATATCCCCTTAAAAGTCAAAAATAGCTATTTTTGCTTATATTTGAAGTTATGTAGTATCGTTAATTATCTTCTTTAAAAAAAACCATAGACATAATATCAAAGTAAAAACCATTTGAAACGCCGTTGAGTTTGCTTAAATATATTTTTCTTTCGGCACTTTGAAATTTTATTTTTAGTGAATTTTACACGTTATGATTACTTGCATAAAAGTGTGATTTGGATCATAATACGCCAAAAATTTTATAACATGGAAATGTATTTTTAAGAAATAAGGCGTCAACTAAAAAAAACCCATAAATCCTTGAGACTAAATCCATAAAACGTCTAAAACTTGCCAAAACCTCTAGACCACAACCCACGCTTCCCTATCACGAGTTTATCGTTCTTGCTATCTGTATGTCTATTCAGATCAAAGTATGTTAACTGTCTAATCGTTTTTTAGTATTAAGAAAGTGTACAATTGAGTTAAAACGCTAATCTTGGTGAAGATGGGGAAGAGTGGATTGTTGAGGGCTTTTGTGTGGGTATTGAGAACCAAATTGATTCGGTTTGTATTAGAAGAAAGTAGTTTTTATTTAAAAAAAAATGCAACCGGAAGTGAGAACATCAAATTCTGTCTAGTTAGGGTCGAGTGGGTTGGATATTGTAAGCTATATCGGTCCCTTTTTACAGAAAAAAAGTAGTCTTTTATTGAAAAAGGTATGACATTCAAAGTTAGAACGTTCAATTCGATCTAGATAGAGTAGGGTGGGATGGAGGCTTGTGGTTTGGGTAAGTTTTAGATGTGTTATGGATTTAGTGTTAAAGATTTGAGTTGACAGGTCTTATTTCATAAAAATACATTAATCTGTTAATCAATTTTTGGTGTAATATGATTCAAAACACAACTTCAAATCAAATCTAGTGAAACTCAGAAAACTGAATATTTCAAATTGACATACCTCAGCGAATGTATGCCACGCCTTTTTTCACAAACAAGAGGAAACGGTGGTGTGGTTCCTCTTCCCTTTTTTTAATTAATGAATGAATTAATAAAACTTTATAAATGAAATCTAATGGCCAGTCAATGCAAAACAGCTGTCTAGTGGCGTGCAAATTTAGGCCCTAGATCAATGAAGGGGAGAAGGGGGGTTAATAGCGCCAGTGACGGATTAAGCCACAAATCCCCGAGATACTAGTCGGAACACACAAAAGAAAAGAATCTAACAGTAATGACGAAACCTAATTAATTGTACCCAGAGATCCAAATAAAACAAAACAAGCAGAACATATGCTCCACCACTGGAGTGCAAGTTAAAAGAAAGGGTGTTATTCAAAACTACCTGACAATAAAATTATTAGATTGATAATTAACCCTGCAAAACGTTTACCACATACGAAGGCTTTTCAAATATTTTAACGCCTAAACCTAAACTTATCTGGACAGTGGTCTTCATCCAGTGACGGCTCTAGGCGCAGCTGAGATGTCCTCAGCTCACAAACCCCGGTCAAAAACTAGTGGCCAATAGTGAGTAGTGACGTGAGGAATGTCACAAGGTAGGGGCTGCTTGCCTCGTTTCCATAATTTACTGTATAAAAACATCCTGTTTACATCAGGATTTTTTTGTCATGGGGAAGGGGTGGCTTCCAGCAAAATCGGATGCAATACATCTACAAAACAAAGCTGGAGAAGTGGGAATGGTACTTAATGTTACATAAAATGCTGTCCTTATGTTTCATTTTTGGTCAGCACTTGTGAATCACCCTGTATAGGTTAGTACGTTCAGAAATCACAGAGTGGCGGTGATTGCCAATGGTCGGACACAACTCTATGAGGGACCGACGATATTTTATGAGGAAATTTCTGAGATAGTCATTAACACTACAACATTAGTGTCCAAAAGATTTCATCATAGTACTGAGTCGCTGAGAAAGAAAGATATACGTGTGAAATTATACAATCAATAAACTATGAAATTTGACAAAAGAAAATCATTAAAAAGGGTTTGTTCCTAGGAAATGGCACTCTACCATTAATAAAGTGAAATTCAAATTACTGATAAGTAATCAACATAGTAAAAAAAAGGTTACGTGATTTTGTAGTAAACTTAACATCATTTGAAAGGACTTGTACTGTGAAATGATGTCTATGATATTTTGAATAAATTATTCGCAATGCCACAGAACCTCATATACAGGCAAACATCGCTATTTTTGCACCTTTAGTTAGGATATCTCGGAACCTACAGTGAAGTAGGAGATTCGGTTTCAGCGTGCCAAAAGCCTTCCGGAAAGTATACGTAGTATACTGGTTTCTAGGCCTGTGTAATTATCAAACAATCTTAAAGTCCTGAGGTCTACGTTAAAGTAAATGGACTCTCTCCTGTCCCATCATATTTTTTTTCCTCAAATCAAGATATGGCATCTTCTGTGAAATGAAAAATACCCAAGCTTGTAAGATGCATCATTTCTCCCAGTTGACCGATTGTCTTTGCTTATGGCTTCATCGATCGCGTTTGTTTTTCATGAGATAGGAAAATGAGCGCAGTTAATAACCAGGCGTGGACGATAACGGTTCAAGCTTGGCGTGTATCAACGATAGGACCAAGCGGTCGCAGGCCGTTGGCCGTGATGTGCATCAAGTTTATTTGTTTGATGTCTTGATGGATTGATGCGGCGAACGCGGACAAGCAACTGTGCCCTTTGTTTATCGTTATTAAATACTGGGTGTGGGTGCAATATTGGTTGAATCTATAAGACTTGGAACAATTTAAATAATACCTTTTTAATTCAAAATGCGATAAGTAATCCAATTAAGGAAGAATTCGCATCGATTTTTGTATTCTTCCTGTATTTTTTTTTGCGCGGCTCTGGCATATTAACTATATTAGGCAAGAATCACTGCGGAATTAGTTTGTGTTTCAAAGATGGAATACCTACCGCATGCTTGCCACTGTGAAGCAATGTTTTGTTTATTTTACTTCGCACGCCATTTAGCAAGGAAATATTGCAATAGCGAAAAAATTCGAGAATTATATGTTTCTTTGATGCTATATGATATAACCACCACGAAAAACCATATCACTCATTTTCGTCAGTCTGTCGGCTAATGCTTGACCTTGTAACCCGAAAATCACTGCTTGGATTTTGATGAAATTCTCACAAAAGGTATTACATGAGCCTATTAACTGACTTGATCCATTTAACACATATGTTATACATGTTCGTAAGGGGTGGTGACTTTCTAATATTTTCTGAGTTGCGTGGAAAGTCCCAGAGTCAACTTAACATACTTGACCCATCTTTTACTGAAGAGCTATTTACTGATTTATATAAGTTACATCTTAAAGAGGCGTTAGGACATTCAATACTTGTTTATCTGGCCGAATCAAACCACATTCACATTCATTTAACAACTTCCCACCACGGATTTATAGAAAACCACTGAGTGAAAGAAAAAACGCCGAGACACGTCAAAAGATTTGTCAAGGGGGACAACTTTTTAACCAAAAATTACTTCACCCCCTTTCACCCTCTGCCCCCCAGGGTCATCCCCTTAAAAATATCAATTGACAAGGGGCTATCGAATAATAGCTTGTTTGAAAGATCTCTCGAAGTCCTTTATTTTGACGTTTGATTTTTCAAAATCGGTCGATTCGTTTCCAAGAAAATTAGAAAAATCTTTATTCATCTTAATTTGTTCAGAGAGAAAGCAAAAACACGAAAATATCACTTTATTTTAAGTGTTCAAAATGTTGCCTGTTATTGGCCAAACGATGATATAGGCGATGTTTAAATTCTTGACGAACATTTTCAAAAACATGTGGGATATCATGGCAGCGTTCGTTGATGCGTTGACGAAATGCATCCAAACTTTCAGCATGACCCCATAGAAAAAGTCTAAGGGCGTCAAATCAGGAGATCTAGCAGGCCATTCTATAGGCCCTGTTCGCCCTATCCATTTATCTGGAAACTCGTCGTCTAGCCATTGCCGAACTGGAAGAACATAGTGAGGAGGAGCGCCGTCATACTGGAAATATATTCCAGCCTCATCAAGTATAATATACCTGCAGTTATACTTATTAACAAACCCATTTAGATAAAATGTGCATTCATCACTGAAGCAGATATTCTATACATGAATGATATTATCATTAATCGCTGCCGTCATTTGTTCACAACTCGCCTATCGAAATCATCTCGGGTTAACTCTTGCAATATTTTCATTTTCAATGCATGAAATTTATGTAATTTAGTAACTGTGTGTACAGAGCCTGATGAAATACCAGTCGCAGCAACAGTTTAGCGTAATGAAGTATTAGGATTTATTCCAAAATTACCGAAAACTTCAACATTGAATTTTCAGTAAATTTAGTAACAAGGTCCAAAACATACCTATGCGAAGTTATCTTCGCCGTATGTCTGACGTTAAACGTGACGGCAGTTTGCCGAGCACATTGATTTTGGGGACCATAAATTCATTTCCACTCTTTCGGCTAGTGTGTAAACCATTTTGGAAGTAAAATCTGAATCAATAAATTAATTTTCACTACCCCAAGATTGTTACAAACGTAGCTTACAGCAAATTAAATTCTTTCTTTCCCTTAGCAACAAATAACTAAACAGGTATAAGAATAAATACAGTTCGCCCAGGATGTCTGTGTTGATGAAAAGAATGCGGAAAAATTCGGGTTCTTATTTGGTTGTTGCCACATCTATTCTTCCGAATTTCTATTTATGTTGATAATTTCTGTTTTAAATTATAAACGAATTGTAGATTTGACAAACCCTAACCGGCAACATTTTGAACACTTATTGGAATAAGAAGTGATATTTTTGTGTGTTGTGGTTTTCTATTTGAACAAATTAAGATAAATAAAGATTTTTCTAATTTTCTCGAAAACGACTCGGCTGATTTTAAAAAATCAAACGTCAAAATAAAGGACTTCGAAAGACTTTTCAAACAAGTTATTACTCGATACCCCTTGTCTTTTATATTTTTTAAGGGAATGACCCTGGGGGGCCGAGTGTGAAAGGAGGTACTGGTTAAAAATTGTCTCCCCTGACAAATCTTTTGATGTGTCTCAGCCTTTTTTTTTTCAGTGAATGGTTTTTGATAAATCCGTGGTAGGAAGTTTTCAAATGAACCCATATATGTTTAAAATGCCTCTTCATGATACGACGTTTCAGTCACCTGGAAGACAGATAAA
Source organism: Acanthoscelides obtectus (assembly GCA_963669975.1). NCBI lineage: Eukaryota > Metazoa > Arthropoda > Insecta > Coleoptera > Chrysomelidae > Acanthoscelides > Acanthoscelides obtectus. Next base: position 50,527,671 of record CAVLJG010000001.1, on the reverse strand, counting down.
TAAAATAATATATTGTCAAAATAGTGTCAATTGTAATTGAAGAAGGTTTGGACCGAAACGTATTACGATAGAAAGGAATTTTAAATATAGGTGGTTTGATTAGGCCAGACAAACATGGGGATTATCAACATGAAAACTACAGGATAAGTTCCAAATATCACACTTGTAAAGGAGTCTAGACTTATACAGAACGGCATCAATTTCTAGCGACCGCCTTCAATTTGATTTCAACGCCGGTCATCGTAACGTACGTAATTTATATGAAAGCTTGCTCAATAAAGAACCGAAAGGTAAAAAAATGTTGGTGTAAGTTGTGGTTATGAATGAGAATTGCCTGATCGTACAGGAAGTCAATAACGCGTCACGTTTCTACCGGAAACGTAACCGTAAGAATACAATAATTAGAATCGGACCGTCATGTCAGCGCCTCATCGATATGGCAATCGATGTGCGAATTATTCGTCGGTTGGCCTCCCACAGAATCTTTGCAGATTGGTGGCTGACTTCTCTGGCCGCAAGATATCCGTCGTAATTGACGGGTTCTCGCTTGGCTCCGATATTGTTTTTAATACATATTAACGACCTCCTTTCCTGTACGATCAATCCAATGCACATCTTTGCTGATGACAGCACTCTACATGCAGAGTGCCAAGTAGATCTCTGCCTGTAAACTGGAGAAAAGACTAGCAGCAACTTCCTCCTTGACGAGAGACTGTTTGGGTCGCAACAATCTGGTACACTAATTTTTTGACTAACAAGAAGCGCCCTAGCGCTCATCAGTACGGGTATTAAGTATCTTGAAAAGTGCATTATTTCGATTTTTGTTTGACATTATATTGTTTTTTTGTGACATTATGTAGGTTTTTCTACAAGATGTTAACTTAGTACTAGCTGATGGACACGTTGTGAACTCGTTTTGTCATTGTACGTGTTGCCTAAACGTTATGAGGCTTCAGTTATCAATGTTTGGCTCTGATGTGATGTAAAATCTGCTTCAGAGATGGCATTACTGGAAGTAACGGCAATGCATAGGTGCATAGTGAGGATTCGTGGGCTATTAATATGTGTTGATGATAATTCCATTGGATTCTTGTCTCAAGTACACTTACTTGAGATGCAAAGCTAGAAATTAGTTGCGCGTCCACTTTTTCTTATCCATTCTGGAAATTACATATGCAAATTTGCTGGATTTCAAAATTGAGAGAGGTAAGAAATAATTATGTACACTGTCGAATTACACGTCATATATGTTACATGCTAACAGAAATTACACACAACGCGGGCGCGGTGATGATTTCCCGCAATTCTCCTTGAAAGTTTTTGAAAACACAAAAAAATGGAAAAAATCGTAATAGATAACTTCGAACATAACCTGTCTTCCGAAAGGACAACATATAAATAACCCGACGGGCGCAGCTAATAGATATCCTTCATTGGCAGCATATTCAGTAATGAGTTTCTCACACATCAAATAAAATATATCACTGATTTTATGCACATGCAGACCAATACACACAATCATCCAGATGCGTTCTTGCTAAGCAACCAACTCGCATTTGATGTACACCCTGGATCATGCTCTTTGATTGGCTGGTTTAAAAAGGTATCTTGAAGCTTTTGTTAGAACTTTTTTTTTCAAATGCGTGGTTGCCGATCAAATAGGGGTATTTGGATATTTTCGATATTAGGAGGCATAGGAATAGGCAGCCTTCTGGAATGTACCGGTGAATAAATTGATAAATGCCATGTTTGTTGAAAAGTAGTATACTGTAACAAATCCGTACGCAAAAACACGTCTAGCCGTGCAGGTAAAAAAGGTGAATGTCACAGCCAATGATGAACGTTCACTGATCGTCACCGAAACTAAGTAGCTACTACAACAATAAATTTACCGTACACCCTGCGACGAAAGAAATAAGCGTTAAGTAATCATTTTTAAGCAGTTACCATTAATTTTAAATAAAGCTTTTTTGGATCATTTTTTCCTGTCCCAATTAAAAAATAATTAAATAATTCTGTGTTTGAGCTATTGAAGTTATTAAATCCCCTTTTTCTCATGTTCTAGTCCCTGCGTATTAAATTTCCAGTTAAGGTAATTCTCATATTAGAACAGATCGTAAAACCTAAGAAAGGCATTTTGCTGGTTAATCAACCCTTAGATTTTACAGGGTGTCGATTATGACGAAAGGTTCATTTCTAACTTAAATATATCAAAAACAGTTGAATTCAAACATGGACGCTAACACAAAAAATGTTTAAAACCATAAGGAGAATACCAAAATAAAAAGGATTTCCATTAAAAAATGTTTGGTCTGCTTTTACTTTTGGGCAGCCATGAATTCAAAATATATATATACAGCCGTGGCCATATGTATTAGGCACTTAGGACCTCAACGAATAATTTGGAAAGTATGGAAGTTGGAGAAAAACTAATGTATATCAGTAATAGGAATCTCAATTTATTAGAAAATGCATACATTTTATTAATATTTTATGGAGCCCCCTCCAGCTTTTATTACTAATTTCACTCTTCGTGGCATACTAGACACTAATTTCAGACAGGTAGCTGCAGGAATTGCGTTCCATTCTTCAACAATTTTTTCTTTTAGCGCAGTTTTTGAAGCGCAGTGATGTTGTGCAATCTTACTCTTTACAATGTGCCATAAATTTTCAATTGGTGAGAGATCTGGGGACTGGGGCGGCCACGATAACAGGTTAACCCCATTCTCTTCAAACCAACGCATCGCTTCGCGGGATTTGTGGCAGGGGGCATTATCTTGTTGAAAAAAATAATTCCCTTGCTCGGTATCCACTAACTGTAAAATGGAAGGCTCCAAAACCTCCTCAAGCATGTCCAAATACCGCCTAGAGGTCATACGGCCCTCGCATAAAAAAACTTCGCCGACGCCACTGGCAGACATGCACCCCCAAATCATGATACTGCCTCCTCCAAATTTCACAGTAGGGATAAGACATTCTTCCCGATAAGCTTCCCCGGGTCTTCGTCGCACGTACCGAGTCCCAGGTTGACCAAATAACTGCGACAAAGAAAAGAAGCAAGTTAAAAACAATTTTTTCAGGTTGTTGCAGAGAGACACTAAATTTTTTATATGCAGTTGCCTTAAAAAGTTAGTGAAACATTAGTTTAACAATACCTCTACATTGGATTCATCCGTCCATATCACCTTAGCTCAGTCTTCTGCCGTCCAATCCTTGTATGTTTTTGCCCAAGAAAGACGCAATTGTTTCTGCCTCTCCGTCAGCAGTGGCATCCGCCGCGCCTTTCTTCCATGCAAATCCTTTTCCACGAGCCCTCGCCTAACACTCCTTGCTGACAACACAATCCCTTGCGCCTCGCGCAATTCGGCGGCGAGTGCTTTAGAGCTTTTTTTCCTATCTTGCAGTGCCATTCGCTGCAAAATTCGGTCCTGCCTCGCACTGGTTCTTGGTGATCGGCCGCTTTTTGCTCGATTCTCGTAAGCTTTGGTCTCATTATACCGTTTAAGTGTAGTTTGTACCGCACAACGCGAACATTTCATTCTTCTGGCAATCTCACACTGCGTGACACCTTGTGTCTGTAATAACACTATTTGGGCGCGCTCGCAAACTGTTAATTCTCTTTGCTTCGGCATCTGCACAATTCTACTAGCCTTATACGTCAAGATTATTTTTTTGCTGACAGTTGTTTACTCGCGCCGAGACGAAATAAAACTACCTGCTAATGACCGAATATTCCAACTTATAGATCGACCAGCCAAAGATTGCTAGGGACGAAAGGGGGAAATGCGATGAAAAAACCTTACCATTAGACGATTTTATATGGAGTCATAGGCGGAGATCGGAGAGACTTGAATTATTAATTGAATTTATATTTTATTACAACTGGTAGTATTAATATTTTTTTGCGATTCATAATGACGTGATACCAAACATACATTATAAGAAATAAATATACACAAACACTGAATATTGAGAACAAAATAAATATATTTTTTAGGCAACAAGTAATATTCCTATGTACGCATTATGATTGAACAGCAAAACAAATTATGCATTCTTCTAAAATAGAATACAACAAGTCAAAAATATCTGACTGAATAGAAAAATATAGGAAAACAAAAAGTAATTTCTTGATGAAATAACCCATAAACAACACATAGAATTAGACTTTCTACTGAGATACTAAAAGCCACAAACCAATAGTATAATAAATGAATATCTAAAAATTCTAAAAGGTAGCCAATCTAGTATAGTTTCAATCCTGATTAGAGTCATGATCACTGTCTGAGGAACTGTCATTGCTATCACTTTCACCTCCTATGTTGATTATTATTTCTTCCTGTATTTCTTGAATGAGACTGTCTTTTTCCCAATATTCATCTTCAATTTTTATAACATGTCCAATAACCTTTTGCCAGTCACTGGCACTTACTGAAGCGATGGCCTTATTAGAAATTTCATCTAGTTTTTTTATAGTAAATTCGCCGCTTGTATTATGGCTTCTAATGAAAAATTTTACTTGTGCCCAAATCATCTCTATGGGATTAAACTGACACATATAGGGTGGCGTTCGAAGTGGGGTGTGTCCGAAACTTCTTATTAAATTATCTATCTTATAATTTTTCTCATCAGATGGTGGCCTATGTAGACAAGCTATTTCATAAAGCTCCATTTTTTTAGCATTAGGATCATGCTCTATACCTTTTTTGCTCAACCACGTGATGATGTCTCTTTTTAGAGAAGATCTAGTTGGAGGCTTGTCTTCCAAAGCTGAATGGTAAGGTGCATTATCCATTATTATAATACTATTAGGAGGAATGTTAGGAAATAGTTTTTCAGTAAGCCACTTCGTGAAATTTTCTTGGTTCATTTGACCGTGATAATCACCAGTGGCACAGCCAGCCTTGAAAATGAGACAGGCTCCAGGAACAAAACCATCTTGCGAACCCGCATGAACAATTATAAGTCGTCCTGGAAATGAATAAATAGCCTCATTTTAGTGTTATTTTAAGTTTGCCAACACCTTTTTGAATCACTATGTATAAAAAACATATTTTTGAGAAAAAAATACTTGCAAGGGATTATGTATTCAATTAGACAAATTAAATGAGCACTTATTAAGAATATTCCAAAATTGAGAAAAATGTATAATAAGCAAAATCGAGGTGAAAGAAACTTTATTACCTGTAGAACTTATATTGCTCAGGACACCCATAATTTCTTCGCTTTGCCAGCATTTCTTGAAAGTGAGGTCATTATCAACCCAAGTTTCGTCCAAATAAATAATATGCCTTCCTTCTTCCCGGAACTTTTTAATAGACCTAAGATACTTGTATCGCCAATGTAAAATACTGGGTCTTTCCATTAGTAATTTCCTTTTGTTGTGGCATTTACGCCAGTAAAATCCTTTTGCTTTTAAAAGCAGCCTCAACGATTCTTTACCAAATGGAAATTCCATTTCTTCCTTCAGTTTGATTAGAAGTTTACTACAAGTAGGTACCACTTTAAAATCACAGTAAAATTTTTCTATCATTCTCCGAATAATGGAAAAATCGACTCCATCAATTTTTTGGATCACAGAAGGGCGTGATCTCTTTTTTCCGGGAGAAGCTAAAGGCTGTGTGGAGGTTGCATTTTGCCTGTCTTTATCTTCTTTTCTAATTTTACTTATAGTTCGTTCACTAACACCCGTATAATATGCCGCCCTTGCATTTCTAGCTACCAGTGGATAAACGAAAGTATTGTTAGCCGCTTCTGCATCGCAAGCACGTATCACGTTTGCTATTATTTCCCTTGCCTGGCTGTGAATAACTTTCCCATGCTTGAATTCCATTATCACCACTAAACAGTAAATTATATTTTCAAAGTATTTGCCAACTGCCTACGCCTATGGGAGTAGGTTTATAAATGACCGTGCCATCGGCACGTTATTCTAGTTTCAGATAAGATAAGAGTTTTGGACCAATCAGCGACCGGATGTTTACCTGCGGCCTGGGTTTTCCAGCTACATTGCCAAATTCAGCGGAACAATTCTATATCTTAAATATGTTAATATGTATGGACCGCATTTTATGTAGAACATCTGACAACTTCGCAATTTTTTGTCCGCATTCTTTCGGCTTGCAATCTTTCGCTGGTCCAACATTACATGAAGTCCGTCGCGCAGTCCCCACCCTAGCAATAAATCATATTCCTACCAGTAGGGCAGTCATGCGGGTGTCTTAAAAACCTTCCTATAAGTAGGCCTTTCCCGGAACTCTGTTAATATGCGCTACATCACAACACATCAACAAGTGCCTAATACATATGGCCACGGCTGTATATATATATACTTGTTTTTATTTCCTTATAATAAGGAATCTATGGTTACTCTGTCAAATCTTTGACCCATCCTGTACAACGAGTCTAGGAGTCTTCAAACATTTAAATTTACTTTTCTCGAAACTTCAAATTCCCAATGATAACTATGGTTTTCACGAATACTGTAAAACTAGCGACTGTCCATACACGATGAGCGATGCGGTGTTGCCAGATAGATAATCCTTTTTGGGTGAATTAATTGTTCATCACTCGTAGTGATAGCATTTTTTGTTCAGATTTACTTTTTTGACATTTATTCTTGATGTGGATATGTATAATCCATTTGCAGCCTATGAAATATATTTTTCATTCAATAGAGTTACTTTTTGCGAGTGCTTTCCGCGTCATGTAACAAAAGTTATTCTCAAAACCAGTACCTAAATGGTCACATAGTTATTTAATTTCCCTACGCGGAATATTGCACGATTTAGTTCGGTCACAAAAGAAAAATTTCAGTTTGAAATTCATATTTTTACTAACTTTAAACTTCTTATTTGACCAATCGTCGGTGCGTTTGGCATAGTTGCCAGTTATCTATACAGACTCGCCTTAAGGCGATATGTTTACTTATTACATATGACTTTTTAACGTAACCACCAAAAACCGTGAACTAAACGTTCTTTGCTAGTTTGGCAACACCACTTCGGTAAATGCTAAGCTACACAGGTATTATGTAAAAAACCTATAAGACGTCAAAAAAATCTATAAAATGTCATCTTGCAGACTAGGTAGTTTTTAGGGTGCAAACAGTCATTCCTCGTTTGCTCACTAGGATCGTTATGAGCATCCATCTATGGAGAAATGACTCAACTACACGTCCACACGCATTGTTGGTTGCATATGTTTTGTGAAGCCAAGTAGTCTATAGTTTTCATCTCTGAGAAGAAAGTTGGTTGAATAGCAAGATCGCATCTGGATGATTTTATGTATTGGTATGGCATGTGTATAATATCAGTGATATTTGCTGTGTGAGAAAATCATTACTGAATATACTGCCAATGAAGTATAGCTATTAGCTGCGCCCGACGGGTTGCGTTGTCCTTTCTGAAAGCAGGTTATGTTCAAAGTTAAAAATTACGATTTTTTACGTTTTTTTGTGTCTTCAAAAACTTTGAAGACAATCACGGGAAATCACCACCGATACCAAAGATATTTCTCGAAATGTCATCTTTTGACAGAACTAGTGTTTGGTAAATCAATGCCACATCATGGCAACGTGATTTCATATTGGATACTCAAGCTTACATTTCTGCGAAAAATGTCCTTTCATGTCTCATTCTCCTTCTATTCGCGGTGTCGTTTACAGTCCCTGTTGACGCCACATACGTCACGTCTCTAGCCACTCAAAAGCGCCAACAAGCTACTAAAAGGAAGAAAGAAACCGCAAAAAAGGGGAAAGGTGCAATTTGGGTCAATCCCCAAACAGGGCTAATCCAGGAGCCCGCCAAAGCTAAACACACTAGATTCAAGGCGACGTAAATGAAAACGCAAGGGTGGAAAATTAGAGGAATGGTGCACGGATCAGGTGCTGCGCGAAAGACTTTCACAGTAGGAGAGGTTTATTTGGATAGTGGTTTGAGTTCTGAGATATGGAGTAATTGCAAAACACAGATAGTCAAAGTGGCGCGAGAATGAAAGCAGCATCACTATCAAAGAAGAGTAGCTTCGATCCTTCGGCAATTTTGTCCAAGACCCCAGACGTAACTTATTTTCTAAAAGACAAAACTGGGGCATTTGGTAGCTTTTAGATACTTTGAAACGCCTGCGAAACTGCTAAGTTGAGTAGTCGGCCGATTTACAGGTATCAGGAAAGGAGGATAGCAAAAATAGGATTAACTTAAATTCTGATGGCTGATTTTTATATACCGGGTGTTTCAAAGTGGCGTATTTAAGTAATTAACAAAATTTCGCTTAGAAAGTTTTAAAATTCAAAGTACTTCCGGCGAGAGACGTAAAAAACGATTTTTTTTAGTTATTTATAAAAAAGCAGAATTAGTAGGTAGACCTTGAAATTATCAGATAGTCATTTGTTTCGCATACCAGATTTATCCTAAAATCATTTTTATTTTTGCTTGACTTTAAAGATGAGATTTCAAAATTTGCATCTTGTCATTTTTACTTAATCTTCTCCACAAGATGGTAGTCAAATTTTTATTTCCAGGTTTCTTTTTCTTTATTATTGGATAAACATTATAAAACAACACAACATGAAAATTTTATTGATGTTAATAACAATATCATAACAATCATAAATAAGCAGAAGTAAACCATATCAGATGTTCAAAATGTTGTCCGTTATTTTGTAGGCAAATCGACTCTGCGCATTGTTCACTGCTCGATTTATTTCCGTACTCAATCTCCCGAACTCTGTTACTATGTTCAATTTGAGTTATGGCCTTGTATACGAAACAAATGACTATCTAATCATTTCAAGACCTACCTGTCGTTCTGAAATAACTAAGGTTTGGCAATCTCAATGTATGACATATAACATTTGTGATATCAGAATTAAAAACACTATTCATCAAAAATCTAATATCGCGTCTATAAAAAAATTATAGGATAAATAGGAGAAGAAGTGGCTATGTTTTAAATTACAGATGAAGTCGGGAAAAAATTCTATTTTGGTAAATTCAGTTTTTCCTGTCTCTAAGTCCCATTTTGTTAGTTACCTAAACACGCAACTTTGCCCCCATTTAAGGGACTTCGTAATTCTTACAAGTTTTATAAAAAAAATGTACAGAGTCTAATATAAAGTGTTTCATGCAGTATCTTTGTGTATACGGAAGCAAGTGTATAGCTTTGAATCTAACAAAGGATTCGCCAAATTAAACTATTAACGCTAATGCATAAATAGTAACAACAACAATGTACCAGACAATTTGCTGAATTGTATAACGTTTTCCATTATGAATCGTGTTAGTCATAGAGCATCAATTGTTTAAATTCATTGTACAATTCCATTGTGCATATAGTGGACAGTGCCGACTACTGTTAGGCACATACGTATTATCTTATTGGGAATCGAATTATGCCTACTTGTTAGCATTTATATTTTAAGACGGTTTCCTAAAACGTAGCATCTGTTTTCCAACTTTCAAGCAGTAGGCCATTTTATTATAAATATTAGGTTTTTTCGATGTTTATAATATGTGCACCACGTCGGTCTGTCCGCTAATTTTACCCTCGATTACTTGAGAAGTGCCGCTCGGATTTCGATGAAATTTTTACACAGCATGACTACATGTCAAGGACGCAAAACCATTTTTTGAAATTCAGAGCTACGGGCAAAAAGACAAAAAAAATAAAAACCGCACAAACTTCGTTTTTTGATGTTTCCGAAACTCCTGATCATTTTAAGGAATGTTTCTGTGCGGGTTACAAATCTAGGGTTGTATCGAGTGGGGGGAGGTATTTATCATTTTTTGGCAGTAGTATACTTATACACTTCGAATCCCTTCTAATTTTACGCACCTATAAGTACATATTTCACACATTATAGATTTCCCCGTACATTTACCATTAAAACTTAATAGACGCGACACGCGGTTGTGGTTGGCCGCGACGCAACCTTCATACACCGAGCACTGTCTGCGTCTGATTGACTCTGACTGCATTGCCGGTATACTAGTGTGGCTAAGCACAGTTGCCAGATGGTCTATACTTAGAACAGGGAAGAAACTAGCGTAGGCATTATCAAATTGGTGGGAACTATGTAGTATGGACTAATTGCATGTGCCTGTTTTTCTGACTTAATCCATTTAATTTTTTTGTGATACAGGTTTGTAGCTAGTTCAGAGGGACTAACTTGTGCCGAATATGGTCGTTTATGAACTCATGACAATGTTGCGTGGGCAGTGCAGTCAGCCTACTCGACAAAAATTTTTTCTCATATGGTTAGGCTTTATTAATAATACTGCTTTCGTTCGTCCGACCAACAGAGGACCAACCATGTATGGCTGTTTCATGAGTATTGGCAATCGTCAGGCCAGTGTAGGCTTGGTCTGTAGGTAGGGCGACGAACGAAAATAGAACAGAGTCTGAGGTATAAGGTCTATTGAAATACGACAGCAATAGCGAATGTTTTGTTCTGCTTCCGTTCGTTGTCCTACCTAGAGACCAAGCCTAGATCGTCCTGATGATTGCCAATTAGCATTAAGCAGCTATATACGGTTGGTCCTCTATTTGTTTGATGGACGAAAGCAGTATTATTAGTGTGTTTCAATCGCGAGTAGATCATCATCTACTGCGGTCACAGTGGTGACTTGACCGTTGACGCGAATTGAGATACTTTATAGTTCCAATAGATAGCTGCTGTTTCATTCTCGCAGTGGTCGGTTCCGATAATAGATGGTATTATGTGTCGAATTTCGTTAGGATATAGTGTTCAGGCGGAAATACGTCATTGTCACCTCACGTATCAAAATGTAAGTGGATGAATTATTATCAAGAACCATGAGTATCTAAAGTTACAATGGTGCTTCTCTAAATGTACATCCACAAATTGTGAGTTTGCGTTACAGCCCGTGGATTGACGTGAGAGTTCGTGAGTTCACTTGATGTGACAATATTGTGTTGTCGCCTTTACTTGCTGCTATAATATACTAACATATATCAAATGGCAGTATGCTATTGAGTTTCCGTAAATTGTGTCAGTTACATTACCACACCTTCTCTATGAAAACGCCGCGCATACCGGTCATACAAAATTTTAATGGTAACGATTTCACCTTTATATAGCATAAAATATCTGAGGCAGAGCGTTATTTCCGTCCATCCATTTCCTATTTTAGCGGGGAAAACGGAACACCATATGCATATTCATGAGTTTTAATTCGCCACTCTGAAATTTTCCCCTCGGATCTGAGGTGTTGGGTTTGGCTGTTACTATTGTTTGGTGCTAAGCGCGGTTTGTCACGAACCACGAGGCTGGACCACAAGCTTTGTTCCCAACTTATTTCGTGTTTCGGGCCACTGAAACCGAGTCCTATGTCATTCTGAATGTGTCTGCTCCCGTCTATGATGAATATCGTACTATTTTTGAAATAAAAAATAGCGTCAAGTATGTTGAAGCTACGTTTTCCACGCAGTGTTGTTATTTCGGCCGGCCGGAGTCCATATAATCAATGGCTTGATCTGACACGAACACATCACGTCAATAACGGCAGTCTCTACTGAGCAGGGTCGTGGCAAATGCTTGTTCCGGAAGTTGTTGTATCCAGTATACAACTTCTTCCCGTACAAGTGATTGTACGTAGTCGTGCCATAAGTTCTGTCCCATGATAATCTCATGATAAAAATGAAACAAGATAAGATATATTTATATGAAAGATATTATTTATTCGACAACATTTTTAGAATTCATAATCAAACAGTTTTATTCAAAATGTCCCCCCTTGGCCTTCACACACTGCTTCAATCTCGCGGGCCACTCATCTATCACTGCACGCACAGCTTCCAAAGGAATAGCTGCCGCTGATCGGATCAAATCCGCTTTCAGGGACTCGATATTACGGTGGGCTTTGGAGCAGGCCAACTGCTCTAGCAGGTCCCACAACTTGTAGTCTAAAGGATTGAGGTCCGGACTCCCTGAGGCCCAATCTTCCGCAGCAATGAACTCTGGCACATTGCTTTCCAGCCAGCGCTGCGTACTCTTAGCCTTGTGAGCGGGGGCGGAATCCTGCTGGTAGACCCAGTGTTGGTTGGCAAACAATGTACCACTTAAAGGCTTGACGATAGGATCCAGTATGTCGCTCTGATAGTTTGCCGCTTTTGTTTTCACGCCCTGTTTACAGAAATGGAGCTGAGTGACCCCTTCGTAGGACACCCCCCACCAAACCATGACTGACGCAGGGTGGTGGCCTCTCTCAACTCTCGGAATGATCTCCGAAGCTTCCTGTGAACTCCTTGCATACACTTTGTCATTTTGTCGGTTGAATTTTTCTTCTATGGTGAAGATTTTCTCATCCGTGAACAAAATCTTTCGGAATCCCCCAGCTGCGTACCTCTCCAAGAGCTTCTTGGATCTTGTCGCCCTGATGTGTCGCAAGGTGGCCGTAAGTCGCTGGCCCGTACGTCTCCGGTAAGCCCCTAGCCCTAGGTCTTGTTTAATGATGCGCGACATCGTCCGGACAGGAATCTTCATTTCCCTGGATAGGATCTTCTGCTTCCGGAGTGGATTCCTTTGAATCCTGGCTTTTACGGCTTTGATGGCTGCTGGAGTCCTTACTTGACGAGGTCTTCCGCTTCTTGGCCTGTCATCAACAGAGGACGTCTCATTGTACCGCTGAATGGTCCTAGACACAAATTTACGCGATATTTGAAGGCCGCGTAAGAGTTCAAAAATCTGACTAGCACTGTGATTACACTTATGTAAAGCTATCACTGCAATACGGTTCTCTGCCTTGCCCCACTCCATCGTTATGCTTCGAGAGATCAATACAAACTGAGGTATATGTAATTACCCGAAAAGCGCTTAATCAACTGACACCACAATGTAAACAATCGGACAAGTATTAACAGGTCTACACTTGTTTGAAAACGAGGGACAGAACTTATGGCATGACTATGTATATGCGTTAAGGAATACCTCAGTACCGATTGCCGGGTGGCGGTCCAAGTCCGCCAACGGGCCACTTTAGGTCTATTTAATATCATTAACACGTAAAAAGTAGTTCGTAGACAAGGACCAGTCGACCGAAGCGGTACCATCCGCCAGCTTTTCTTATAAATGTTCCAAAACAAAGAAATTAATGATGATGGATCCCTGGAGCACTAAGAACTCCGGACGTAAACTCACTCCACTCTCGGAATGTCCGGGTGGAGGGTGGGCTCGAGCGAACAACATCGAAGATAAAATTTGTTTTTCGAACATCTGTGGGATTAACAGCAACATTTATGCTGTTCATCACTACCTGCAATCCAATCGTCCCGCCGTGCTTTTCTTGGCGGAGACAAAAATCTCAGAGTCTGCACCGATTAACCATCTTAACTTCCCAAACTACGAGGTGCACTCCAATCTGAGAAAGAACGGGGGAGTTGTGGCTTTTGCCCGCAGCAGTCTTTCCCGCTAAAAAGATGTTTCTTTGGAATCAGGCCGGAAGGACATTCTGTGGCTTCGCCTCATCTCCAAAACATCACCCAAATTTATCTGCTGCCTTTATCGCTCTCTCTCGGACCATAACTGGGATGACCTACTCAAATACCTCGCCGTCCAGATCGACTTCCTGAACATCAATCACCTCGTTTCAGAGGTAGTTCTTCTCGGTGATTTCAATGCCCATAATGAGCTTGGGCTCAAACAAGACCGATGCAGCAGGTCGTGCAGTCGAAGCGTTCGCTCTTACTCAAGGGCTGACCCAGCTGGTGACGAGTCCTACTTTTTTCCCCCGCGTCTCGTCACACGCCAGTAGCCTCTTCCTGACCACGCACCCTGTCCCTTACAACACTGCTGTCCTGTCCCCCCTGGGTAACTCAGACCACGGTGTTGTGGAGGTTAGGTTTCGGTCAGAACCCGCTGTGGCAGCAGAAACTCGTACAGGCCGCAAAACTTGGAATTACGGACATGCCGACTGGGAGGGGCTCAGAGACTTCTTCTCTAACTTTCCTTTGAGAGATGTCGTTTCACTGACGCGAATGCGTCGGCTGTCTGTTCTTCGATAACCGAAATTATCCACGTCGGAATGGAGGAATACATCCCTCACACAGTGAAAGTGTCTAAGCCAGGGTCCAACGGCTGGTTTAACAAATCGTGTTACACCGCTCGCCAGCAGAAGATCAAGGCACACAGAACCTTCTTACAAAACCCCACTTTTAGAGAATAGACAAGCCGACGTTGAGTCCAGAAACAAATATAACGAAGAGGTTCGCAATGCCAAAAACCAGCACGATATAAATGTTAGGCACAGGATAATGTCGCAGCGCAATGGCAATTGGACCCTGGCCAAGCAGATTGAAAAGAACTTCTCACACAGTAGCCTTCCACCACTTACCTGTCAGGATGGAACTATTGTATTCGACTCAAAGGCCAAGGCGGAAGTGCTAGCCAAGATCTTTGTTGCCAACTCCACCATCGACGTCCTTTCCAACGCCCAAGTGCCGTCAATTCAAAGGGTTCCCTACACTATGCGGGAGGTAACATTCAGGCATAAGACCGTAACGAGTGCTCTTGTCGCTCGACATCAACAAAGCTTCTGGTCCGGACTTGATTCCTGCCATTGTACTGAAGAGGTGTGCAGCGGAGCTTGCTCCAGTTGTTTCGCGTCTCTTCCAGATGTCTTATGAATCTGGCACCTTCCCAGAAAACTGGAAATTTGCTCATGTCCAACCCATCCCAAAAAAGGATCTAAGACCGACCCTTACAACTACAGGCCTATAGCTCTGCTTTCTGTTATAAGTAATAAGTATAAGTATAAATCGCGAGCTTCTGGACTATCTCGAAAGTCACAGCTTGATTAGCGACAGGCAGTATGGTTTCCGGCACCAACGATCCACAGGGGACCTCCTAGCCTACGTCACGTAATTGTGGAGTAAACTCATCCAGTCTTATGGAGTGAGGCTCATATCGTTGCTCTTGACATCACAAAGCGTTCGATCAGCTTTTCTCCGCATGACCTTCTCACTCTATACAAGGCCCAGATAAGGCCTAGCCTCGAGTATTGCTCACACGTTTGGGGTGCTGCCGCCCCGACTACATTGTCCATGCTCGATGCTGTCCAGAGGAGGGCGGGGTCCGCCTTATCGATGACTCTTATCTAACAGACAGTCTCGGGACCCTTTCGCACCGGCGGGCCGTCGGCGATCTAGCTCTTTTCTACCGCTACGGGCTTTGCTCCTCAGAGCTCTCTTCCATGATGCCGCCGCCGATGTGCCTGCCAGGCAGACCCGCCTGACTTTGGCGTTCCATCCTAACCGTGTCGAACTTCGTACATCCAGAACTGCCCGATACGACCGCTCCTTTGTCCCGAGGGTGTCGAGATTGTGGAACAATCTACAAGAGGAAGCTTTTCCCAGTTCTACTAACCTTATGCAGTTTAAACATCGTATTAACAAAATTTCGATATATAAAAAAAAACGCTAGGTTATTTGTTTCGCTCTAAGAAGTACTTTTCTCCACAAAACCTCCTCACTCTGTACAAGGCCTGTTAATTCCTAGCCTCGAGTACTGCTCACATGTTTGGGGTGCTGCCGTCCCGACTACATTATCCATGCTCGATGTTGTTCAGAGGAGGGCTATCCGACTGATCGATGACTATGAAAATTCCGTCTATAGAGGATTTATATTGTTAGCACCTCTGAGAAAAAAGCTGGCAACGAACATGCAGAAAAAAAATGGCGTCGAGCAGATTCACTATACACTTTCCACCTCTTCGAAGCAGCTTCCAGTATAATTTCATCTATATATAATGGCATCAAAATGCGTGGTTTTGTTATACGGTACTGGGCTTTTCATGGAAAAATGTACATGGTAGCCTTGTTCCTTTGGAGCTGGAGTGTAGAACTGTTTTTCATCAGTGTTTGATACTGATACTGACTGACTCTAATAGCACTTGAATCTTTAAAAAACCATTAACCCACTAGTTGAACTTTGAATAGAAAAAAGAAGTTGTTCCTCAGACTAGAGTGATGCCGCTGTATGTCGCTTCATCGCCTGCCTTTATAATTCACAAGCATGGAACACCGATACCGACTATCACACCGTGAAAGCCTAATATCCTTTTATTTATCCGTAATTTTGAAATCGGCCATAACACTCACGAAAAGTATACGAAAAGATAGCGAATGGCGATTATCACGAACACATTGTTACAGTGAGTTGAGATCTCGAAGACCCTTTAGGCATTTCGTATGTCGTATGTCTTTACTTGAATGATATATGCGGGGGGCTTCGATGGGTTCTGTAGAGGAATTTTATATCAGTACTTTTAATTAGTTTGAAATATGCGCGCCAAAAAAGACAATACTTTAAAAATATGCGAAGACGGATCTTGGATCTTTTTAAGGGCCTTCCATCTTTCATTCATTACCTAAGCGCAATAGGATCTTTCACGAACCGGAACGGGTTAATTTATTTTCAGAAAACCGTATATACATTCACGCAGACTTAATTTATAGTTCTTCTAAAACTTCCTCGTGTAACCTGATTTGGCCTTTAATAAATATGAATTAATATAGGCACTACAATCGCCCACCTCCAACTTTTTACTGCTAAAAAAATTTTGAAAAACGATCAGTACCCTGTGAAACGTCAAAAAACGAAGTTTGAGCGACTTTTCCCCATGTTTTTGGCATTTTTTCTCTGGCGCCACTGGACCGATTTCCAAAAACTACCCTGTCATAGCAGCAACGTGAAAATTTCATCCGAATCCGAGCAGTACTTTCCAAGTTATAGGCAACATGGTTTTTCGTGATTTACAGTAATGGACAAAAGTATATATAGGCAAATTAATATTGTGCTGTATTTCTTTTTTAACTTGTTTTATTAATATACCAACCTGCATACATAATTCGTTATAGCATAATACTCACTTATACATAAATAAATTCATTAGACTCCCTTCAATAAAAAATTAATTGAAAAAAACTGGAACTATGGACAAAAATATATAGACAAAGCAAAACAATTATAGAAAAAAGAAGCAAAGTTCATTGAATTATAGAAAACCAACCATATTTGTGTTAATATTTTGTAGCATAACCATTATTTTCAATCACCGCCTGGCATCGTCTCGGCATAGATTGTAGAAGTTTCTTGATATAAGATTTCATCAATCTGTCTCCACTTTCGCTCTAAAGCGGCAAAAAGGGCATTTTTGTTTCAATAATTTTTATCTCGTATTTGCTTATCTAAGTATTCGCATAGATTTTCAATGGGGTTTACATCAGGAGACTGTGAAGGCCATTTGAGAACTGGTATTTTTTCATCCAGAAAGAATTTCTTTGCGAGATTTGAAGTGTGCTTCGGGTCATTATCTTGCTGGAAGATTGATCTTAAGGGCATATTGTCTTCCATATAGGGTAACATGACATACTTTACTATGTCTGTGTATACAAACTTATCCATAATGCCATCTATTCTATGTAAAGGTCCCATCCCAAACCCCGAAAAGCACCCCCAAACCATAACAGACTCGCCTCCATGTTTGACAGTGGGCAAAGTGTACTGGGGGTTCAATCTTTGTCCACTAGGACGTCTAACGTAATGAACAACACCATCTGATCAAAACATATTGAACTTGGATTCGTCACTGAAACACACCCTCTTCCAGTCACAGATGCTCCAATCAAGATGCAACCGTGCAAATTGTAATCGGTCCTTACGGTTTTTCCTCGAGATTAGCGGCTTCTCACTCGGGCGACGTGCAAATAACTCCAAATCATTTAATCTTCTTCTTGGGGTTTTAAACGGATCTTTGGACGAAATTACTTACACGGTAATATAATACTCAAAAAACATTATAAGACGCTAAAAAATAGTTTTTTTTAGCGGTGGCTACAAATGAATGAAACTTGGTAGAACTAGGTAATTTGGGATGCTAAAATGTCGTTACATCCAATTTGGGGTAAAAAAATTAGCTGTCGGATGCCACCCTTTTAATGCCAGCCGGCTTTAATTGACATCAGATTCGGAATCTACGCACCCGATTTACCCAGGATAGGCTGTCGATTAAGCTTTTCTGATAGCCATTTCTTTTGTTCCAGGTGAGTGACTGTTCATACATTTCGTATTTCTATGGAAGGGTAAGTCATTTAACTATGAATATAGCTTGTGAATGACTAAATCAAGTCTATTTGTATATTATTAGGATCCAAAAAGTAAAATTGCTTACATGTTTCTCGACAAACAAGCGGACACAAATCTCTGTGCACATCGGATCATCCGATTACGGTTTTCCCGGTATATACGATACAGGATCAGGCGTGCGACATATGAAAAACCTCAATTTCCATTAGAGGATTTCCCGGTGACGCTAAGTGGTTGCACGGTGTTGCCACGTTCCGTAGATATGTTACCCGTCCATCTAAATGGATACATAAAACATCATTTGATACTTCGTTATATGGACGTCTCTTATGTTGAAACAAAATCATAACTGTATCTTATTCAGCAGTCCTACCAAGTGATTTGAAATGTTTCTGGATTTTCTTTTATATCGAAGCAGCCGCGTAGGCAGAAGCGGGGGACCTTGGCTTATGATATTTTGATAATCTGATTTTTGACCTGCCTAAACTTGATGGAACTGGGAAAAGCCTCCTTAGACAGATTGTTTCAAAATCTCGACACCCTAGTAACAAAGGAGCGGTTGTATGCGCCAGTTCTAAATGTACGAAGTTAGGTTGTACATGGTTAGGATTGGATGCCGTAGTCAGGCGGGTCTGTCTGACAGGCTCATCGCGCGGTGACATCATGCAGGAGAGCTCTGAATAACACAGCCCGTTGATATATCGGTAGACTGGAGCCAGATCGCCGGGCGCCTGACAGTCGGATAGCTCTTGTCTGAACAGCATCGAGCATGGATAAAGTAGTCGGGGCGGCAACACCCTAAACAAGTAGCAGTACTCGAGGCTAGGTCGTTTCTGGCCTTCCAAAGAGTGAGAAGGTTATGCGCATAAAAGTACTTCTATTCCCTAAACAAATAGCCTAGCTTTTTTCCAGCAGCTTCCGCGATTGACGAGATGTGTTCGTGCCAGATCAAGTCCTCGGTGATCTGGACTCCGACGAGCCGAAATGTGTTCATAGTTGTGCAGCAAAGTAAGCTTTTTTATAATACCAACACATTCTGTTGAAATCTACAACTTTTCGAATCACCCAGTATAAAATTGAATTATAAAGACAATTACAGCATTCGGGAAGTTCTTAAAGTAGCGTTAATGGAGATGTTTTGGTGGTATTAAAGCAGCATTGTCTGCCATAGAACATGAAAGGATCTCGTAGAAATGTCTCCCAAAATGGCTGAAGACAAGTGGCTGCTCTCTCTTTTGATGCTATCCCATTTAGGAACACGAAATTAGCATTTCTCAACAGCCAGCTCGGAGGCAACAGAACTTCCTCTCGTCAGCGTGAAGCACTCTTATTGCGGATAAACAATTTGACCGAAACTGGTGCCCCCTAAGATCGTTTAGGGCGCGTTTGCCGAGTAAGGGAGAGTGGGCGTCTTTATCTGCCAGTGGCAGCAGACTAGATGCTCGTCTTTGTATACAGGGTGTTTCCTAATTCATTGTTAAAGTTTTCAATAATACCTTGTATTTATGGCACGTCAGTGATTGTTTTAAAATGAAAAAATAAATCTGTATTCATTTATGAGCAGATTTGATCTCTTGAATGTTAGTTTTCACCTAAAAAATAAAATCTATTTCTCTGCATGCTGATATTGTCATGTTAACAGTAATATTAAAAGCGATCAAATTTGCTTAGAAATAATTGGGGATTAAAAGAATAATTTTTATTGTAGTCTGGTGTGTGGGCGCCCTATTTTTAATGGTGTCAATGGTGAATAAATCATGACCGCAACTTACTTCCATCTTGTTCTTACCTGTCGACTGTCAACGATCAAACGTCAGTGACCATGTCATCCGGCAAACATAAGCGCTCGAATTTCAAATTTGAAATTTTATTACTACATTATGTTGAGAGAAATCACTAGCGTACCATGAATGTCTGCCAAAAAGCGACTGGTCGAAATTAAAAAAGATGTAGTGCTTTAAAAATGTCTCTTGACACACAGTATTTATATGCAAAATTCCATTAAAATATCGAAAGTGGTATTACAGACATTGATAAAAAATGATTCATTTTCGAAAACTCTACAACCCTGTATCTCAAAAGTTATAACGTTTCGGACATACGTTCATATGAAGCTTATTTCTTCAAATGGGCCCAAAAATCGCCCCCTGATATATTGATTTTTTTGAGAGCTTGTATAACCTATTTTTTTCATTTCTCACAGTATGTTTGTAGCCTTAGATGCTATGAGTTTTGAGGTTATAACACTTGATATAGTTGGTAGTGAGAAAGAAGATTTTGAGTTCGAGTAGGCAAGTTTGACATAATGTAGCTTTTTTCACCGAATAATTTCAGTAACATCTGCTTCTTGTAAAATCTGGATGATAACACAAGCAGACTGCCTTGTACAATTTTAACAATTTATCCACTATTGTCGAAACAATAAATATTCATAAACCGGGGGTCGATTTAATCAAAATGGCAGGTGCGTAAATTTTGGCTGGATTCATTCGCATAAACAGAGCCGAGATAATTAAAAATAAATGAGTGCGTATTCACACCTGCTGGTTTAAATTAATGTTGCAACTTTATTGCGCCATTGGTTATACAATGCTTTTCGAAAAGGAACTCCCACCACTGCTTATTTTTTTGATGGGTCAGCCTAAAATTTGGGATAATGAAATTGATGCATTTTAGTTTGAAAGTGCCAGTTGAAAATTTCAAGATGGGGACTGGACGCCATTTTGGAACATTTTTTTAAAGGGATGGGTTCGCGTGATATCTCATTTTGAAACTTCTTATCACCCTAGAATATAAACACACCATCTTTTAAAGTGACGGACTGGCAGGCTATCAAAGCTGAGCGTTTCTGTACATTGAGTCGCTTATAACTCAATAAGTAATTCATAAAAACGCCAGAAGATGTTATATTAATCTTCTCTTGTGAATAATAAAATAAACATTCCAATTAAAAAAATTGTCAAAATTTTTTAAAATGTTTGTCTCATATTTTATTGCTCATTCAGATAGACCCTTCTAAAAGAAAAAAATTACCATAACATACTGTAACCTTTCAATAATTAGTTGTTAATAAGCGGTTCAATATACAAAAACGCTGAACTTCAACAGCCTGCCAGTTCGCCACTTTCAAAGACTGTGTTTTTATATCCTAGAGTCATAAAGAAGCTTCAAAATGAGGTATCACACGATTGATTCCCCATTACATTTAAGAAATAGTTCTAAAATAGCGCCCAACCGCCATCTTGAAATTTTCAATCACTTCTTGTACGCTAAAGTATAGTAGTATTCATGCATCAATTTCATTCCCCCGAATTTTCGTTTGCTAACTTGACTCGTTCAAAGTGGTCTGTTGGCGCATTTCTAATGCTTATTGTAATTGGCCATCTTCATAAGAAATACCTTAACCGGTACCTGAAGACAATCAATTAACATAGGCCTTAGAAAGGCGCTAAAAGGGATTGAAGACCCTAAACTCATCTTTAAGACAGTAGCTGACCCAAACTCAATCTTAACTCTTTTCATGGTAGATTTCTAAATTCATTTTTGAGTTCGGCTGCTCTCTCACAGATGGCGGCAGTATGTTTCATGTCTTTTATGGACGCCAGAATACAATATATGGTTGGCTGTCTTCAGGTAGAATACCTAATAGTCAATTGAACAATTTTAGTACGTAATTACGATTCATGTGTGCAGAGCAGTCAAGCCATAGTTTTTCCAAGAGTGTGAAGATTGCTATTTCGATTGCTACTCAGTTTATCCGAACGTGGTAAAATATAAAAAGGTCAACAGAACGTTCCTTCTAGCTTCTTGTTCTCAGCAATTCAGTCGTCCTTGCAACATTTATAGCTTAGAATTTGTCGGTCTGATGTGGCAGAGAATTTCGATTTAGCGGCAAGTACCGGATTGCGGCTTATAAAATAAACCAGTGGCACGTTCGCCACGAAGTAGAGTCGTTCGTGACGATTGGATTTCAATTCTATTGGTATTTGTATTACTGTGAGGAAATTTATATTGATTACATTGTAAATGCTACGAATATAACCTTGCAAAAATCGCTGCATGCGACTTCAAGGAAACTAGTTAGATACTTTCAAAAAA
This sequence comes from Acanthoscelides obtectus, assembly GCA_963669975.1. Taxonomy (NCBI): domain Eukaryota; kingdom Metazoa; phylum Arthropoda; class Insecta; order Coleoptera; family Chrysomelidae; genus Acanthoscelides; species Acanthoscelides obtectus. Next base: position 50,505,470 of record CAVLJG010000001.1, on the reverse strand, counting down.
TATTACACATACCACTGCTGATCGATTAGCAAAAGGGCTGTTTAAACAAAAATATTGGGTTTTGTGAATTTGCTATTCTCTATGCTAAAAACATGACATCAAGTAGTTTGACTCTGCACTTCCTACGCAACGCTGTCATCAGGTCATAATGGGTGTTCTCCCCTCTGAGAAAAGTTAACAACGAAAAAATTAAATGGATCAAGTCCCCCTTGTTCCTAGGAACAATCTACCCAGACCTACTAACCTTAGACAGTTCAAAAATCGGATTAATAGCTTCTAATAGCAACTGCGGTGACCTGGTTTTTAGGTATATGCCTACGCGGCTGCTTTGGTATAAAGAATACAGTAAGTCCATAATTCCCACCCATTTGACAACGTCGCGATCTATAAATGTTTACCATGCCTTACCTATCCACCCTTCAGTCAGATCCCAACGCAGGTATATATAGTTTAATCATATTATCAAATTTCCCCGATATAATTGTAAACTCTGGTTTTATTGGTGCAAGTTGTTCAAGGGGGTATTTGAAACTTGGACGCATAAAACGGGTACACCAATTTCTGTGGGAAAACGTTATTTCACAACAAAGAATGAGAAAACGTGTTATTGGGATTCAATCGAAAGTGTTGACAGGAACGAAAAAACTTTTCATATAAGATTTTTAGGTATTTATGCGACATACAAAATGAGACCAAATGTAAAAAGATCCGACTAATAGCAAAAATGTTAATGCAGGTTTTGACACTTGTTGGTAATGTAGTCCGTAGGATTCATACTTCTAAATAACATCAACAAAATTGGAGTATATTGGCCATAGTAGTTTTTTGAGAATTTTTAATTGTTTATTCTAAAACACCTGTTTTGCGGCCATCACTACTAGTTTATTGAGCATTATACAGAGTTCGTTCAAAGAGCATTTAATAGCAAAATACACGTGTTTACCTTGCCGATATGAATTACAAACTATTCCGAAAGATAAATATTATTTTTATGCGAAAAACAAAGGTTACTTTTTTTCTTTTAAACAAACTCAAACATTTCGTATTTGTGGGTAATTGAACAAATGCGCTACGATATTTTGAAACAAAGCGGATGTGTCTATCATCTTTTGCTGCGAATTACTCACAAATACATGTTTCAATTTATTTAGAATAAAAAACGTAAACCATCCTTTTTTGCATAAAAATAACATTTATCTTCCGGAATGGTTTGCAATTCATATCGGCAAGGTAAACTAGTGTATTTAGCTACAAAGTGACCTTTGACTTAACCCTATACATTGCTCAATAAGCTAGTAGTGACGACCGGAAAACAGGTGTTTTAGGATAAACAATTAGAAATTCTTAAAAACTACTCGACTAATCTACTCCAATTATGTACGAATCCTACGAATTTGAAGAATTTCAAGTATCTGGGAAAAACCATCGTTGCATTACCAAGTGCCAAAACCTGCAGTTTGGTTCGGTTTTAGGCCATAATTTTTTTGCTATTAGTCATTATCTTTTTACGTGTGGTCTCATAAATATCTAAAAATGTTATATGAAGAGTTTTTCCGTACCTACCAACACTTCGATTGAATCCCAAAAAAACACGTCATTCTTTGTTGTTGAATAAAAAGTTTTCCCACAAAAATCGGTGTACCCATTTTACGCGTCCATATTTTAGTCGCAAATACCCCCTTGAACAACTTGCAGCAATAAAACCAGACTTTACAGTTACTTCGCAAACCAGGGGTATTTTCGTCTAATATGATAGACTAATACAGAAACACACTATCAAAGATATATTTGTTTTTCTAAGGTTTAAAAGCAAATGTACAAGGAAATCTATGTTGTGTGAAATATGAAACATAACTAGCAGTAAAAGTGTAAAATAACGTCTAATCAAAGTTCCAGCTTGGAACTATATCCACATAACTCTGATAGCATTAATCAAGTGTATTCTATCTTGTCTGGTTCTGACACAACCTATTATCTGATTCACAAGCCGATCAGACATTAGACAAGTGCTTTGTTGTGTGGACCCTATGAATATTATATGAATTTTTTTTGTAGGTTGACCTTCAACGAAAGCGGGTTTAACCTATGTATATATATATAATAATAGTCAAATCAGCGGCCATGGTATAACAAAGGAAATAATCAGTTAGGTTCTTTAACCTTTCCCTCTTTTAATGTGTACTGTGTTGTTGCGACACATGATGCAAGAACTCTAGTGTTGAATAGCAATTTCATAGGTTGTTTGATTTCACTTTCGTGGATATTTCGAAAAACGTAACCACATATAAATGGTTACGTTTTTTTTTTTTTTTGAGGTATCAAAAGTAACTTGTCCTTATTCAATTCACCTCATTTTTTGGTTATCAAAACAGGGAAATCCAATTTATAGATTTTGTTCAATTCTTAAGGTTCCCAGAACCCCTCCTATATAAGACATGTATTTTTAGTTCTCGCTTAAGTTGTTTCTTTTTCGAGATAAATACAAGAAATTTGAAAGTAAAGTGCTTAACGAAAAGAATCGCGGTTCGGTTTTTTCAAATATGTTGATTTGTACAATCTTGTTATGGTTAAGAAACCAAACATGATATCGGATAAAGGAAAAAAGATTCTGTAGAACATACATTTCTCTAGTAACAATGCTTAACGATTACTGTCTGTTTAGTTCATGATTCTAATTGGTTCATGTAATATCTGTTTCACAACCTAATTTTGGAAGTATGGCATTCTGCGTTTAAAATTGAAATTGAATTACACCCAACCAATTGAAAGTAATGGCATTTCCACCGATAACAGTAACTACCTGGATACTTCGTAACATAAAATTGCTGTGTCACTCCACTCCAATATTACATTTGCCCTTCTCGCAGAAGCGGAAAAACCGTTTTCTATATGGAAGGCTCAGTGGCGTAGTGTACAATTTTTCCTGTATTCCACGTATTCTCCAAAAGAAGGCCGTCCGATCACAGTCAACCGTGCACAGCTCTTTCATGCTTATTGGCAATCATCAGCGTGGTCTATTCTTGGTATTAGGTAGTACAACGATCCAAATCATAACAATTAGAAGAAGTAGTAGTAGTGATGGTGAGAAGAAGCCTGGCAACTAGGTCACCTTTGTTTCTTTTTGCCGACCATTTTTTATTTTTATTTATTGGCATTAGGACATAGGAGTCGCCAGTCTCATTATTAATAATCATAACAAAGAATAATAATAAAGAATCAGACATATACAATTATAGGTTATAATCATTTTTACCTAATTTACCTATGACTAACGAATTGGAGAATACTAGACGAGGAGACTAAAGGAAAAGACTCTTTTTGCCAAGTGGCCGACCTCGTAGTACCAGCCACTATACTACTACAAGCCATCTACTGACAACTGATTATTGAATAAACCAGCTCCAGCGATGCGATATACATTGATCTTGCACGGATCTGTTGCGTGTTGTAGACAACACATACAACACAACATCTATGGTTTGGAATTAACTTCCTAGGCGGAGATTCGAACCCGCGAGCCTCGGGTCGGCCGATTGCTAGCTCGATGCACTTACCACTCGGCTACCGAGCAAAGTAACCTCTATCGGAGGTATAAGGTATTTCCAAATACGATCGGACAAGTGCCATCTATTACCAGAATATTTAGCATTATTCTACTAAACTCCATTCGAGCTGCGAAATCCTGTGGACGAAGGCCTTGATGCAAGCATAGGTGATACGGGGATTTTCCTGCAACTTTAATTGAACCTCCAGATGATTCGCTTCATTGGCGACACTTGGATTATATATACATTTTTTACTATATTCCACTGCTCCACTTGATTCAAAACGTTCTCGTAGTGCGGAAAATGTTCCCGGCCTTGGATGTCGCATATTAGGTACCGTTGCTTATAAATGCGAGCTGCTAGGAAACTATTTCTTTGGGCTTCGCCCAAAACGAACACCATATTCACCATTTCTTCTTTAGAAAAATCCATTTTCAATTACGTTTTTATTATAATGCTCACAAAGCTAATTTTGACAGTTTGTAACCAATCAACAATTCATTTGTTTCCAAGTATGCTGCGATATTTTAGGGAATTAAGCCTTTCCATAAAGGACGTGCTAATAACCGAAAAAATAGCCGTAAAAACCCTTATGTGTCCAGTATCAAAGAAAATCTTATGAAAAATCGAATCCAAACTTGCACAGATATACAGGGTGATGCATTTAAAATTTTTGAGAAAAACTACAATTTGCGTTTTTGACAATCCTGTATGAGCAAAAATGAATATTCGAAAAAGTAACAAATAAGATAAAAGCTGAGGTGTGTAAGTTTTTTTTATACAAAATTCAGCACTTCAAATTTCAAAATGGCGGACTAAGGTGCTGCCGAAGTGGGTTTTTTTCTAGACAAAACACCTTATTATATCTGAGTAGCTAATAACCAAAACCCATAGTATGTTGTATCAATTTTCTGGTGTTTGTGGTTTATCCAAATATGCAATAAAATTTGACGCATTCTATTTAAAAAATCACAACTTTGATATGTAGGTCAAAATTGGGACACCTTGTATACTTCCCGGTATTTCAGAAATGTGCCCTCAACCTAATGGATAACATACCATTAATAAATTTTCGTAAATTGTATTTGTTTATGAGTAATATTCCGTCCACACATGGATGGGCGACCCTGTATATATATATATTTAGATTTCTGTTAATTGTACGAAGTTTCAACCACCGCTGTAAGTCTTTCTCAATTGACAAATCTTTCACAACATATTTTGTATTTTTTTCTATCTTCCAGATGTCATTTTTTCCATTTTTCACAATCCTAAACTGTGTTACTGCAATAGTCTGGACTGTCCTGCAACATGCTGAGATTGTGCAAAGCCATCATTGCTATTTTAAGATGATTCCGCACAAAACCAGCAAATCCCAGGACCACTACTATTTCCTAACAAGACAATCATCGTGGTTCCCTTTAGATGTCGAAGTACTATTTCTCGCATTTCAGACCCATAAACAATGCACATGCAGCATTTGTAACCGCGAAAATTTAGGGAACAGGAATGCCTTTCCCAGGTGGTTTGATTCGGTCAATCAATGGAGCCGTATAAGCATTATGATTAATTACAATATGAAAATACAAAATTCAAATCAACTCCTTTCTGTCCGCCATATTTTATTTAAGCAGCTCCAACAGTACTTTAGCCGTTTACAGACACGGCTTTAGATTGAATTATTCAGCTACTGGTAGAATCAGGCTGAACTGAATAAGTTTGCTTTCAGTCTCTAGAATTCATCCTTACGGTATAGGTGTAGTCTTGGAAACACATAAACGGAAAGCAAACGAGTGAGTGTAATAGCCTTTTGAAAAACGATCGAACGTTACGAACCAATTTGTATCTAAACTCTTTCGTAATGCCAAAATCTGCCCGTTAAAAAATCAAATTACAATCTTTCATCTTTAATACCAAATTTAAAAAGTCTCTTCAGTAAAATCCTGAAAGGAAAAAGTTGGAAGTTAATAACTTTGCGAAATTTTGTAAAGAATGTTTACAGCAATTTACGGATATCGCAAGTCCAGCTTTTTCTGGATGGCTTTCACCGTTCTTGAAATGGCCGAACGAATATGATATGAAACAAGCGGCAGTGTATTAAAACGGCAGCTGATGAATAAGCATCCAACAAACGGTTTAATTGCGATGAGTTGTTATTAAAACAAATAAATATCTAGAAGACAGCTGTGAAAATATTCAGTTCAGTTAAACAGTGCCGTAGACATAAGTCTTTGTTTTCCAGGAGTTCACTGTTGGCTTCAACATTGTTTCTATTACATATCATGGACTTCCTATGTTATACGATCTATTCCGAAGCTAGGCTGCTTGTTTATGGCCAAGCATAATCCTCTCACTCTGTACGAGGCCTAGATAGTACCTAGCCTCGAGTACTGCTCACGTTTGGGGTGCTGCTGCCCCGGCTACATTATCCATGCTGGATGCTGTTCGGTGACACTTCTCTTGGGACTTCGACACCGACGCGGCGGACGGTTGACGATCTGGCTCTCTTCTACCGCTATGTCAACGAGCGTTGCTTCCCAGAACTCACTTCCTTGATACAGCCGCGCGATGAGCCTACCAGACACACCCGCCAGACTTCCCATCCTAACTGTGTCGAAGCTCGTACATCCATCCTTTATCCCTAGGAAGTTCTACCCAATTCTACTAACCTTAGGCAATTCAAAAATTAAATTATCAAGGTGTTTCTGGCCTCTGGCCTCCTTATGGCAGTCGCGGTACCCCGGTAAGAAATAACCAAACCACAATATAATCTTTTCGGCACCATCAATGACTTTAAAACATATTCGTCGCAGGCATTAAAGATAATCCGAAAGAAACTTGCCAACACTGTTTTCACCGTTGGGAAAGGTGTTTGAATAGAATGATGTAAAGATTGAAAAATAAACATTTAAAAACGTAAAATCGTGGAGCTCTTTTCACTCGCATTCAAAGCAAATGTCGATAAAACCAAACGAGAAAGACATTTATGTACCCCAAAAACGTTTATCTTTCGGTTCCCATATCTTCACCGTTTCGCATGTTGATCGTGGTAGGCATCGAAACAAAACCACAGCTTTCGAAATGAGACAGCACAAAGTACCATCTATTACCAGAATCGACTATTGCGAGAGTGTATAGCACGTATCGGTTGGAACTGTAAAGATATCTCGTTTGACAGGCCAGTCACTCCTGTGACCGCCAGATGCTGACTATTCTGGTCGTATAGGAAATACGGTACTCGTCATTGAACAAAGGAGTAATATAGCTTTCTCCTGTCTGACCACAAACGGCTAATCATGACAGGCGTTTCGTGCTTTTTTACAACTGATCAGCATGATCTAGGCTTGATCTCAGGTAGGACAACGAACGAAAGCTGAGCAACTATCCTCTCATCATAACAAGGAGGTCGTATCTATTCTGGTAATAGATTGCATTTTGTGCAGACTTTATATCATGTATAGAGGATAGTTGCTCAGCTGTCGATCGTTGCCCTACCTAAGAGCAAGACCATGTTGATGAATTCCCAAAAAGCACGAAAAAGCTGTCTATGGTTGACCATCTGTGGTTGAATGAACGAAAACTATATTATGAGTTTAAAAGAACAGATGTTTCGCGACATTTGCCTTTTTCAAACAGTTGAAGCATCGAACCCGCATCGTGATGATTGAACGTGATGTCATTACATAGCCATAAGCTCGCCAAATGCAAGGAATTCCGTCGGGTGGCTCACGGGGGATGAAGCGATAAAAACATTCCACAGCCAACATTATGGCACCCCGCTGGGGTAAGGAGTGGTGACCTGGAAAAACGGCACAGTCACATTTTAGTATGTTCGGGCGGCCAAGGAAATATCGCGCGGTTAGGATAGAAATATACGAAATTAAAAATAATACGGAAATGGAAAAGCAAAAGCTTATGATGAAATCGTATAACAATGAGGGCGATTTTAGTTCAAGAAAATGGCTACGCCTTAGCATGAAGATGCATTCGAGACACGTAAGCAGTGCTGTGAGAAGGTTTAAAATCGAAAAAAAAGATGTCTCATCTTCTTCCCAAGAGCTATTCCGATAACGGACGTTACATATTATCATAGCTATATGTATTTATTTTAGGCAGTCGTAGCTTACGCTACACTTTCCTCTTTTTTGTCCCACAGTATCGACGCGGGTGTTTCCCACGGCTCGATCTTGGCCCCAACATTGTTTCTATTCGTCATTAGCAACAGAAACTGAGAAAAAGTTAGGTTATTTGTTTAAGGCTAAAAAGTACTTTTCCCGCATGATCTCCTAACTCTGCGAGGCCTAGCCTTGACTAGTGCTCACATGTTTGGGGTGCTGCCGCCCCGACTACATTTTCCATACTCGGTGCTGTTCGCTGTTCAGAGGAAGGCTGTTCAATTGATCGCTGACACTTCTCTAACGCATAGTCTCATGAGCCTATCACCCCTACGGCGATGTTATTCTCATCTATCGCCAAGTCAACGGGTTTCGCTCGTAAGAGCTCTTCTCTATGATGCCGCCGTGCGTTGAGCCTGCCAGAGGGATCCGCCATGCTCTGCCTCCCATCCCAACTCTATTAATTTTCGTGCATCGAGAACTGACCGGTACGACCGCTCCTTTGTAACTACGGTGTCGAGATTGTGAAACATTCTGCCTGAGAAGGTTTTTTCCAGTTCTGCTAACCTTAGGAAGTCGAAAATCGGATTAACAAAGTTCCTTTAGGATCCTCATAGCAACCGCGGTGTTCTGGCATTTAGGCTTCTGCCTGCGCTGCTGCTTCGGTGTAAAATAACCACCTTCTATTTATTCCCCCGGTGTACATCATCTATATTACACCGATAAACTAAAAACAAGCGACTGACATACCCATGCATCTAAGTTGGCTGGTCTCTAGCTTCACCTTTACAGCTAACCCTTCATAAATATGTTATATGATCAGCATCATCCTAGTAATTCAGCCTGGTATACTCGAGCCCTAGAGGGCCTTACGGGTGCTCGGTCGCTGCCTCGTACTAAAATAACATATATGTCGTAATGAAAAATCCTGCAGGACGCAGGACGGAAAGAAAGGTCGAGCCATGGGTCATCTCTGTTAGATAACTTATAGGCTGGGAAAATTAAACAAAGCAGAAAATTAAATGTTTTATTGTCAACGCCGCGCATTTGGCGTCCATATAACACCTAAAACAGGTTCTGCTCTCCGTGCGTCCATATAACTCGTAAAACAGGTTCTGCTCCCCGTGCTCCTATACTGAGTGTGTCCCCCTCCTTCATGATTGTCCGTCTTCGAACTTCTTCCGCCTGATCTTTCTTGTACGGATAGTTACGTTTAGCTCTCCTTCAACACAGGGAGTTCAGGGGGTTAATTCTCGAAATGAGAGAGTAGAATAACTGAGAAAGTGGACTTGGACTTCTTATTCTTTTGAAATAGTATTCCTAAACACTGATTAAAGAGTCGCTTCATGCGACATTGTCAGGAGGAAAGTTCGGGAATCACAAGCGGTGTTGAACCCTTGAAAACCAACCTCCATATTTTTCATAACTCCAGTTCAGGCATCTTGTTCCACATACGATCTTAAGCATTGCCAGTTTCTGGTGCCCCAGTTACGATGTTCCACATCACAACTATTCGTCAGTTATCATTTCCAGGCTTTTCATTTTCCAATGTATCCCTCCTACAGAGTGTGTAGAAACGTACTTTTCAAATCGCAAGTATTTGCCCTCTCTGAATACTTCAATCTATCCTTTGCTCTGAACCTGTAGGCACCTATATACCCTTCAAGTGAAAGTCTTTTAAAATTAACGACCCTTAGTTTCACTCGAAAAACCTTGGTGACGCGGTAGGTAATGACGTTGATTCTCTTTACAGTGGAGAATTCCTCCTAGGCACTCTGTTATAGTTGTAGAAAGTGTTTCAGGAACTGTGATTTAGTTAAATGATATTTCTATATCACGAATCACGTCTGTTGCCCAACACTAATGTTTCAATGTGCGTGGGTTGCGCATGCGCGCTAGCCGCTTAAGTCGAAGATCGTATTCCACCGTTGGATTACCACATGGCCTACAAGCGATATCGTGCTTTAGGTATTGGTAGTTTGCGCCATGTGATTTTATAGCGGTAGTTTGCATAGGGTATCGGAAAATCATTCTACTCATAACCTCTTATGCTTATTGATTACCATTAGCCCGAGACAATTCAGTCAGCTGTCCAAATTACAAATCACTCTCAATGAGAACGTGTAAGGTAAGTTATGTATTTTGGTCCCACCAAAAATATCAGTTTATGAACCTCACTACACACAATACAATGATATAACCCACTCAAGACTTCATATTATATAGACTAGCATACCGAACGATGTTAGACATAATTTCAATCAAATCGTACAAATCACTGGTATCAAAATAGTAACGGTATCGGATATCACAATTATTCAAAAATAACGATATCGGCCGTCTCAAATCAGTTGCTCTAGTCATGGACCTTTCTTTCGCTGTGGGTTATGAAACCACGCAACATCGGCATCTTGGTATCCATCATCTTCTTGTCTTATGGCAAGAACGAGTTGGTGATGTAATCTTCTCCCGCATCGTTATACATGATTAACATCGTATTGTAGAAAATATTCGTTAAGTTTCCTGAACTATTTTTTGAATAAACTTGCATCTATTCTTGGTCCGTGTAAAAGGCGCCTCTCGGTTCAAGTGAACGCATTCCGGGTCACCGAGGGGTGCCTCAGGGACTTAAATTAATGAGCAATTTACCGTGGAATGGACCTATTAGTCGTAGAAAATGCACCTATAGTGTCTCGTGTTTCGTGCTCCTTCGTTAGCATCCATCTCATCCTGCCTCGTGTTTTTGTGACTGCTCTTTTTAAGCTGTGCATTTTTGCGGTTGAGTTACGGAAGCTGGGAGTTAGTGGTGGTAAGGAGAAATGTTTGTTGTATTAGGCAAATCAATTTGGATTTATTTTTGCTGGTTTTATTTTAATTGCACTTGGCGCTTCTAGAAAGGAAAATCGAGTGAGTATAGCAACTGTCTCTAAGGCGGAAGTGCTAGGCAAGGGTTCCCTAAACGATGCGGGAAGTAACCTCCACGCATACGACCGTAAGACAGGTCCTCCTATCGCTACACATAAAAATAGCTTTTGCTCCTGACCTGATTTCTGCTATTGTGCTCAAGAGATGTGTAGCAGAGCTAGGCTCCAGTTCTTCCACGTCTCTTCCAGATTTCTTACTAATCTGGTCGTCAAGGTGATGGAAAAGTGCATAAATCGAGAGCTTCTAGAGTATTTCAAAGATCACACTTAGATTAGCCACAGGCACACAACTGTGGAGTACTCAGTCTCAAGATGAGGTTCTTGACATCATGAAATCTGTAGATCAGCTATGACATGCTATGACCTCTCACGCAAGACTCCATCCTATGGCCTCCCAATTGACGCCTTCTCCTTTTCGTCCCAGAATGTCAACGCTGGTGTTTTCCAGGAATCGTTCTTGGCCCCATCATTGTTTCTATGTAATAGACCTTCTCTTATGTACGATCAATCCCATCCACAGCATTGCCGATGAAAAAACTCTACACGCAGGCACTCAGTGTGACAAGCAATTCTCTGCTGCTGCGCTGGAGAAAAGTCTAGCAGCGACTTCTCTGACGAGAGTCCTGCAAGAATCACCGCTTGGCAATGCAACAGTCTGGTACAGTTTAATGCTTCCATAACACAGCACTGTCCCTTGAATATCAAGAAGCGCGCTGGCTCTCATCCGGTTTTGATGGATGGTTTTAGAGTTTATTTGTTTAGATCTAAGAAGTACTTTTGTCCGCACAACCTTCTCACTCTATACAAGGCGTAGATAAGATCTAGCTGTACTGGTCACAGGTTTGAAGTTCTGTCACCACGTCTACATGGTCTATACTCGATGGTGTTCAGAGGAGGACTCTTCAACTGATCAATGACATTTCTCTAACGGGCAGTTTCTAGACCCTTTTGCACCGACGGGCAATATGCGATGTTACTCTCTTGTACCGGTATGTGAACAGGCTTTACTTCTCAGAGCTCTCCTCCATGATGCTGCCGCGTGTTGAGTCTGCTAGATCCACCCGCCAGACTTCTGCTTCTCATCCCAACTCTCTCGATCGAGAACTGGCCGGTACGAGCGCTACTTCGTTCCTAGGATAGAATCTGGTTAACAAGGCGCCTTTCAAGTATGTTATCTGTCTGTCATGTCATTTCATAGAAATTCATGCTCTTAAACCATGAGCACCTTTTTGTATGTACGTTACCGTTTTATCAAATCTGCCGTTTTACTATCATATTTCTATTAAATCTGTCTTCTTCCCATCTACGTTTGACTAAGGGCCCTATCGTCAGTCGTTCCTACAATTGTAGGACGTCTTTATGACCTCCTTGATTTTCATAGTCTTTTCTATCCTTCAGAAAGGCTGGGGTATTTCTAGATTTCTACTGTTCGCTTTCAGATTGTGAGGTTAAGAAATTTCAAGCTGAAAAAGAGAACAAAAATCAGCCTGAAATATCTTGGAATTGAAAAAGAAAGTATAATCTCAAAATACACGAAATAATGAAGGGCAGGGAAACCTATGAAAATCATGGAAGCCATAAAGGCGTCCTACAATTTATTGTACGGCCCTAACCAGACTAGCGCTCGTAGCAGAAGCAAAATCGGACATCACAGCCATCGAAAAATGCCTTTAATGTATTTAGCAACGTCGTGCACAGCGGATATTATCCTACCTACTTCCGTTTGCAGACTTTGCAACAATGTTGCATGTTGCGCAGGATAACCGGAAGTAGTGCCCTTCCAGACTGAGTTTGGATCTGGATAGTCGGGATCGGGATGCGGTTGCCATGGAAACAGACGGTGCGCGTCCTTATCGATCGATGAAGCGGCTTTGCTTACCGGCCGTAGAACATTCCACCCTGTTGCCAGATCGCACTAGAATGCCGAAGATCTGGGAATATTGTGGAATTTACATAATTATCTGTTATAGTTGATACCGTTCTGTGTTTGTTAAGGCTCGTCAGTATGACGTATACCATTTTTCATTTATTCATGTTTCCAAAATAAATATACATCGATTGGGTTTTGGTAAGGACATCTGGATTATTATTGAAAGGATTGTATCACTTGAGATGATATTCCTTATTACTTTCCAACACAAAGGTAGCTGCTGAGACCCCAAATTAACTTAATTACTTCGGATGCTTCTTTCCTTTTTGATGATGAATCATAAGTAACGAATAGGTGTTAATAATTTTCTATGAAAATTGACAACTCTGTTATTTAAACTTCAAAGACGTCTGAATGAATTATAATAAGGGTGGTAGACAGACAGAAATTAGGAAACATTCATCCATTCATACTGTAAGAAAAGTTTGGGGAATCGAAGGACTGTAAACTTCTCGAGACGGGTGGAAAATTAATTTCGTGGAAATATTTCGCTTGAGGTAGGTACTTAGGAAGTTTACTGTTCGAAAATTCTATTAGATTTAGCTGCATATCATAGAATAAAGTCCTAAAACATGACCAAAACTAGAAATCTAAATTTCACCAAAAACTTATTTACATGTTTTCGTGGTCGCTGATAACGCATATGATATCCATGTATCAAATGGCGGTTCCAATATAGCGGACATTTTTGCAAAAGAATGTTTTGATTGCTCTCGAGTTTGAGCTTTGTATGGTTAAGGGTCGCTGATAACGAATTTAGTGTCGATTCTCCAAAAATCAAAATTGCGGATCCAACATAGAACATTTTTGTAAAAAATATTTGAATTATGTGCTCAATTCGAGTTTTGTATATTTTTGAGGTCGCTGAGAATGAATAAGATATTGATTTTGCCAAAATCAATATGGTGGATCCCATATGGCGGAGGTGTTTGCAGAAATTATTGCTCTTTTGTTTTTGAGGCCGCTGATAACGAATTTAGTACCGATTCTACAAAAATCAAAATGGATTCAATATGGCGGACGTATATTCAAAAAATGTTTTTTTGCGCTCATTGTTGTTGAGTTTTATACGATTTCAAGGTGTTTTACCAATTATATTGTATCATGCCACATAATTGTCAAAGCAGTAGACAGCTGCAGCCAACATGTGTGTCGGATAAGCCCGCTAATAGTTGGAATAGAGCGAAATTTAATGTAGTACGTTTTTTCGAAACCTTTTTTGAATTCGTTAATCCGCTATGAAGTACATAAAAATTATGATAATGATATCTCATTTTAAAAATTTGTCCCAACTATAGTACTTTCTCGCCAATGGCGTAGGAAGTAAAATAATTGATAACAATGCAGCAGTTATATTTAATGCCGCACAAGTTCAGATAGTAACATAACAAAAATACTTAACTTTTGCATGATATAATATGTCAAAGCTGATGATATGATGAGCACTTGTACTCAGTTAAAAACCTTTTGATTCATGTTAAGGAGCATCTAATGAAAAATTAGAATCAACTTTGTTAATTTGGATCACGTTTTGGTCACGTTACGTTATAACCTTCCGCCATACATAATCCAGACCATATTACCAACATTCAAATCAGAGCTTCTCCGCATACCTTACAAGTCCCTTTTGATAAATGTTGAGCCGTCAGAGAGAAATTGTCAGGATCCATCATGTAAACGAATGCACACGCATACCTTTTTCTTTGAAATAGAAGGAGAAGCTTTGCTAGCAAAGGCAATTTACCACCAACGAATTACGTCAAGGCATGTTGAACACGCAATATGTCATACATGACTCCCGTGAGGAGATTCGTGGATGCTACTGCCCGAAATGTGTTTACTTGGCTTGGCTTAGAAATACGAGGGACGGATGGAGTCTATGTAAAGGAAGCATTGAAATCGCGAAAGAGTTCTCAAATTAGTTATTTTGTTTTTTGGACATTGTATGACATTTATTTATATCACAAAAACCGTGTCACTCATTTCAGTTGGTCTGTTGTCGGCATGTCTGCTAATCGCCAGCCTGTCTATTACATTAAAAGTATCGCTCGGATTTTGATGAATTTTTCACCAAACGTGCCAAGGACAAAAAAGCTTTATAATTTTTGACAATCGGTCTGGTGGTAGCCACGGCGTACTACGTTTTTCCTTATATAATACAGTATGCTATACATTTTTTGAAACGTAACCACCCCTACCCTTCAATTATCACAAGGCCATTCGCTCTCGGAAGCACTGATGCAGCAGATGTCGACCACCCGCTCTTCAATCTTCGATCCCCGATACAAAGGTTGGATTCGCCCCTAAGCCCCCAGAACTTTTTTCTGGATACGTCAGTGATAGCACTCGCCTCCACTCAAGGTATGGGATCTATCAAAATACGACAACGCAAACCGTCATCTGTTCGAGAATCGACCACTGCAAGAGTGTATCGGTTGGAACTGTAAAAATCTCAGTTCGCAATTGACAATCCAGTTACCACTGTGACCGCTGAGGGCTGACGATTCTGGTGGTATAGGAGATGTGGCTTACACGCTGCTTTCATCCATCCGACCTCGGATAAAGGATAGTTGTTATGCTTTTCGTTTGTTGTCCCAAAGACCAGCCTAGACCATGCTAATGAGTTGCCAAAAAGGACGAAACAGCTGTCCATGGTTAGCTGCCTGTAGTCTGATGGACGATAACAGTATGTTTAGTCATTCTTAAAACTTAAAACAATCGATTGCCATCCACCGCACGCACAGCGATGGGGCTGATCATAACCTGTCACCCACGAAATATGTAACGACCAATGAAAGTCGCAGGCTGAGCATTAGGCGGTTCGGCCTAGACCATAGCCGGATTTCGGTATTCGACAAAATTCCTATTCGTGGCAACTCTAGTCTAGAGACAGTGGTAAGATGACATCTATTATCTGAAATGCATTTTCTGTATTGCAGATTGTACGGTTTTATTTTTACGGAAATCTAAATGTTATTAAGTTGCTATGTTGTCAATCATATTAGTCAAGCCAGTATGTGTCAACTCGTTGAATGCAATCCGTTAACGATATTTTAGAAAGCATTGAAAAAGATCTGAAACCTTGAATGCAGCGTTATAACGGACTGTGATGCGGGATTTTGCATATAGTCCGGTGAAATTGCTAAATAAATGGCATGCAAAAAATGTAACACGTTAAAAAATAAATTCTTTTGTATCAATCAAAAGCCAAGGGAAAGAAGACAGCAGTAATTTCACTATCTAAAAAACGTTAACACAAAAGTGCTGTTTAGGAGTAGTCTAATTTAGTCGACAGGTGATGTACCAAAATAAATAGGAGAAATATTTCCAAGGGGCAATGACGTCAATTTTATTATATCGAAAATATTCAAGAACCTATAATTGCTTCATAAGGTTTTGTTCTTGTTTTTTTTTTGTGGTTTGAACTGATGAATTTATAAGATGCGGTATACTTCTGGAATGTCGAATGGACCAATTGGTACTTAAAATTTGCACGTAGCGATTATTGTCATTTATTGCAACTTCAATTAGAAGTCTTCTTTGATTAATCTAAATTCACTGGATCAACAAAAGCAGGTATAAATATCCGTAAGGAGGCCATTTTTTGCGGTCTGTCAGCAACAATACGAACTGATTATTGATTGCAGCCCAGATTCTTGTAGCAATGTTTTAAAAATGCAGGCCATGACTGACGTGTCACAACTTATTTGATGCCGAACTTTGATATGAACATTGTGAAAAAATTTGATCGTATAATAATCGAACTTTCAACTTGAATTATCACTTTGTATAAATTTTTATAAAAATGTTCAATCAACATAACTGTCAACACATGAATATATATAATTATTTATGTGTTACGAGTAGGGAGTTGCTCAATTTTCAGTTGCGTTGCTTTTTTGTTCTCTAATACCAACTGCTAAGCAGCTAGCAACCTCGTTTCGAGGTTATTGAGAAAGTCATACTTAGTAATGGCATTAGTAACGTATTGAACAAATAAAATCTAGTCAGATCAGTCAGTCAGTCACATAATAAGTTATTTTTTATTTACCAAGAACTCAAAAACCAGTATCATTGATTATGAAGATTGTCAACACTGCTGCTCCAACTCAACGACCATAAAAATGCGATGTAAATGTATTTTTATTGGAGTATGAATGATTTTTTGGGGATACATGACATCTTTCATCAACTCCAAACCGCGGTAGTGCCAATAGGAAAACTTTTCGTCAGTCGCGGCAGCTGTTGGGAAAAGTTCGGTTATTTGTTTAGGGCTAAGAAATACTTTTCTCCACGTAACCTCCTTACTCTGTACAAGGCCCATATAAGATCTAGCCGCGAGTACTGCCCACATGTTTGCGATGCTGCCGCTCCGACTACATCGTCAACGCTCGAAAGGACAGTCTCGGGACCTTTCGCATCGTCACCGCTCAGGCTCTCTTCCAGCGCTATGTAAACGAGCTTTGCTCAACCGAGCTCTCCTCTATGATGCCGCCGCGCGATGAGCCTGCTAGACAGACCCGCTTGACTCCGGCCTCCCATCCAAACCTTGTCGAACTTGGTACATCCAGAACTAGCCGGTACGACCGCTTCTTTCTCCATGGGAAGTCGAGATTGTGGAAGAATTTTCCCGAGAAAGCATTACCCAGTTTTACTAACCTTAGGCGGCATTTAAAATTCTGCCACGCGGCTTCTTCGGTATAAAAAACCAACGGAGCAATTGGTCGGGTCGCCGTTGCTTTAGTGTGAACGCTTGTACTTGAGTCCGTGCTCAGAAGGATTGCCGTCGGGTTATGACAGCCAGTTGTTTTCGGTGGGAACGGTCTCTTGAAGCTGAGATATTTGGCTTGACAGATTTAGAAAGAAAAAAGACTTATAGATCAGGCTAGTAGGATACTGACTACTGATACCTATCATTGTTGGTAGGTCTGCCAGGTTCGACATCAAGATTTAATGTTGGTTATTTTATTTGTTATAATGTTGGACTCCGCTTCTATATGTGGAGTTCAACAAAATTAAAATGTATACCTTATATAAGTATTTTTCATTCGTTATTATGCGTTTTATACGCTCAGTGAGGCCTTGTGAAGATGAATAATGTAAAATCTAATTTTCTTCGCTTTGATATGCCTACGTATTTCTCATCTTTGGATTTTGTTACGCATCATTTTTTATTCACAGTTTAATTATTCAAAAAATACCAAGCTTAGCGTCGGGTGTAACCTAGGCATAGACATAGAAAATAATCTGTTACATTTTTCTGAGCATGTAAAAGCAGAAATACTTTGTCTTTGCACATTTCATATCTCATATTGGGCAAACGAAGATCCAAAATCCTAATAAACTATCTTGGATTGGTTGTCACTGTACTTCTGAATTTAAATCTTGCTTTGAATGGTGTCTGATTGTGCGTATTGAAAAATATTTGGATAGATTGTAGCTAAACTTCGCCTGAAATAAAAGTCGTTTATTATTATTAGATATCATCCAGCACTCAAAATTCCATGGAAAACTTGAAAAAGTTGAGACTGTTTTGAACGAAAATATTTTCTGTTTGCCTGCATTGTATTCGAATGGCGCGGTGGACTCTTGAATGCGAAGTCGGCAGGCAATTTGAAATTACACTTGCTAATCCTTTTTTAAACCCTCGCCCGCCACGCCACGTCTACGATGTACGAATAGGGAACACAATGGAGAGCGAAATGTATATTTCTGGATTAGTGCATTGTTTTGCAAACGCCAAGGCCTTTAACGTCTGAAAGCACGCGTCACAGCACTGGATCGGCCAAATTTCAGAGAGCAAGAGAGCAATGGAGAATTAAACGACTTGAAATTACGCTGTTTTATTGGAATGGCTAGAACAATATTGATGCATTGCATCCGATTAGATGGAACACACATATATAGGGTGAAACAACCCTGATGAATTGCTGGTAGCTTTATTATATATATATATATATATAATATAAACTTATGTTCATTAAGAATAGACAGGGCGTTCCACTTTAAAAATATTCAATAGCACTTTTCGCTGGTTACTGATATATCAACTCATCGCCAGAAACTTTGGTATCCTCGGAAGTGCCCCAAGGAACAGTGCTCAGACCACTCCTTTTTATTATTCACATAGGTGATCTAGCCAAAGTGGTAAAATATTGCAATATATAATTCTTTGCTGACGATTCTCAATTGTACAACGATTTCAATAACGAAAAAATGATAGTTGCATGGTCTTGAATAAAAAAACTTAAAAGACTATTTATAATTACGCAAAAAGTCGTAACCTCCGCTCAAATCCTACAAAAGCAAATATTATATTTTCCCACAAAAAATTAAGGAAATGCATTACAAGGAAAACAAGCATATCTCTGGATAGTGAAATTATTAGTACGAGTATATAAATCAAGTAAAAACTTATGTATTTTTCTTGATCATTGCCTAAATTTCATTTCACATAATCATATAACTGAGACTTGTTTTTCAGTACTTCATCAAGTATATCTTAATAAACAAATTTTAAACCACGAAATTGCTAAAATTCTACGCTAATCATTGATCGTTTGAAGGATCACATTCTGTAATATTAACATAAATTTTTAGATTCGGTGTCTATAAAACTCTTACAATAAATTCTAAATCGTTGCTTTAATTTTAATTCGATTTATCTACATAAATCATTACCACCTGAAATTAGATCTTCAGCATTTGACATCTTTAAAAACATAAAAAATCTGCCTTGACACATTAGAAATGCTTATCTTTCACTTTTGCAAATAAAACAGTATTTACATTCACCGATCACAGTATTTATATTAAAAATGGATAATCCTTTTTTTATATTATACAGGGTGACTTTGAAGTTGAGTCATTAATTTTCAGATAATGATTGTAGAAGGAAGATAAACCAAAATATGTGTGTAAAAATAAAAAAAAATTTACCGTGTTTTATAAAGTATCCTCCCGACAAGTATTTCAGTGCGGACCTGTATTTGATCGTGAGTTCTTGGAGCACCGGCATGCCGTCCATATGTGAGGTCTTAAGTCAAATGATTCACGAACCCATTGTACTACATTAACAAAGGCACAAGGGGTTGGTTGCACTCGATTGGGAAACCGATCCGCATAAACATGTGCCATTTTTTATTTCGTTTGAGCCACGCAACAGACACCTCTATCCACTACCGACTGACACTGACTGTATACAACTGAATGAAATAATTTTAAAAACATCGTTCCAAATTCTTTCGCTTTTTTTTCCGATGCGATGAACCGATAAGGCGAATTATATCCGTTGTCGCCAAACACGAGCACATAATATTATTATTGAGACAGGGCGGTACTCAAACTTCCAAAGGGCTATAACTTTGTTACTTTAATTTTACCAGAAAAATGGTAAAGGAAAAAAACATTTCTTTTGATCAGATCTACTCACTGTTAAAATAAATGACTCAACTTCGAAGTCTATAAGTCTTATTGTCATTTATCTATTTTATTCATGTTTGTATTTATTTTTGTATGGGTTAAGTGAAGGAATGGCTTATTATTATTATAATGCATCGAAAGCTTTGTAATAAACCGTACAGAGGAGTTCAACCTATAGTGAGACGTAGATAAACAAGGCAAAGCGGTTGCTTTAGAAGTGAAAATTCTCTACGTTATCTGTTTTTGACGCAAAAGGTATTGAGGTACTCGTTCCAATTGTTGAGATATGCTTAAACCAAGATACACAGTGCAAGAAGCTTGTAGCCCTACGTTAAAAAGACTGGATTTTCATGAATTCAGGGAGCAGCTAAGCGGGAAGACTGCAAACTTTTGAAACTTCCACCAAAAACGTAAAAATGTCTAATTGGTTGTAAGTCGGGCGCTGGGACATGCAGAGTTATAATTAATCCACATTCGTAGGATACGAATTACCAGTGACATCCATTATTAAGGTAGGAATGGCGAACTAATATTAAAATTTAACTGGCATTTACAGGTTGAAATTACGTATGTTCAAAAGCTAAACTGTCTCTAGGCATTCACTACTTGACTTGATTTTCAAGCTACTTGACTGTTTTCAACTCAAGCCAAGCGAAAGTCAAGTATAAGATATTAGATTAGCAGTATAAATCAATTAGTTTTTACGACAAGTACTTGAAAATTCAAGTAGTCTTGATACTATTTGATAATTTTTCTAATATACATAGATACGAATATGTTATAAATACACAACGGAAAAACTTTGTGACACGTTACAGAGAAAACAAATCGAACAAATTATTTTATTCATCGTAAAAAAGGATAAACGATAAAGCTGTAAATTCAAATAGAAAAAAAACGTTTATCAGCTGATACAAAAAAAAATCTGAATTCGTTCCATTCGCTAACCACGAGTTAAGACACATGAGGGTCCTAACGGATTTATCGCTTAATGTGTTGTTCCGTAATGCTTTGTTCAGCACTAGAAAATTCCCTTACTACATTACATGCCTTTTTCACCACTCGTGATTATTTGCATAAAAATACAAAATACGGTTAATCGGTTGAACAAATAAATATCTCTGGAAGCATTTAGTAGAACCAAAATATAATATTATATCAAGTAGCTTGAAAATTCTTGATCTCAAGT
The DNA here is from genome assembly GCA_963669975.1 of Acanthoscelides obtectus. Taxonomy (NCBI): domain Eukaryota; kingdom Metazoa; phylum Arthropoda; class Insecta; order Coleoptera; family Chrysomelidae; genus Acanthoscelides; species Acanthoscelides obtectus. The sequence goes on along the minus strand of CAVLJG010000001.1, from coordinate 50,484,345 downwards.
CAAGTTGAACAATAAAAAAGTCAAGTCAAGCATTAACGTGTCAAGTAATTTTATTTTCTAGAAGTCAATTAGATTATAACAATATCAAGCTACTTGACTTGGTGAATCCCTGAATGCGCTAATTTCCAAAAATATTACGATATTTTATGATTTCACGTTAGATCTCGTGCGAATTTTACGGTTCATGCTTTGACTAACATTGAGGATCACAAGTTTAATTATATCAACAGTTGACAGCTGACATTCGTTACTCGTGCTTTGGAAGCTGTAAAACACGTGAAACTTTGCTTTTTGTTAATTTAAGCTGTTCCGTATCTCAGATTCGATTTTTAAAAACTCCATTTAATAAACGTTGAATCTAACTTTTGAGCCGGATTCCCCATTCTCGTTTTTTATATTTTTGCTTCCCCAGCCGGACGCCACTGTTTAATTCCTTTTCTTTTTGTTTCCGTGTGCGTTCGTGTGCCTCACAACTTCCTTTAGGTATACGTCAATTGGATGGGTGAGTCATACTATACGATACACATACATATGCATGTTACACATTCGGTTGTATCTAAGGGGACACTCCCACTTATACTCATGTTGGCTTTTCAGACCCTGTGCGTCAGACGGTGACTGCCGAATTTTCTGTTTGCTCCACTAGATTGAGTAGGGGTTATTGATTTTTCCATTTACTTCCCACTCTTAATGGCGAGGGAAGTATTGTAATCGCGAAAAAAAATCGAAAACGAGAAATTGTTTTTTAGATGTTGTATATACATTAGGGTGGAGCGAAAAATTTGTTTTCGTTATATGGCAATCTAATAGCAAAAATATGGTGCGTTTTAGGATCAAATTGAACCATATAAAATATTTTTTGATTTCGTTTACGGTAACTGCCTCCGCAATGTCATTGAAATTCAATTCAAGTCGAAGGAGAATCAGAGATTTGGCAATACTGTGCCATGACCTCAGTGCGCCTGCGCTTTTGTTTTCGCTCGCAACGATCACGTGCCGGCCATATTTAATTATTGTTATTCTTTTAAAACATGCCGAGAACTCGGAGTGTGTTTAAATGTCCTGTTTTGGGTGTTATTTGTGAGTTAAAATACAATGTTCTACCTACTTACGACGATGTTATCAAGTTATATGAATGGACAAGACATCAACGAAAATTGAGGTTAGAAACTGCCAAAGAGCCAGTTTTTGCGGAAATAGCAGATATAGTGACATCCACGATTGAAAATATATGGCAAACTGCATCTATTCCTACAGTAACACGAACAAGAATCATACAAATGTTGAAAGCCTATCATTTAAAATACAAAAATCTACTTAAATCTGTGCAAAGAGTATCTGAAGATAAATTAGAGAGATTTCGGCATAGTGGTAGGTTACTTTTTGATATTTCGGCATGCAAATGCAAAGAATTTATTAAGTGCACCTGCCCAAAGGATAAAAAGGTTCCTAAACAAGAACAAGCCTTCCTAATTGATCAAAGAACCTGTCGACATATGATAATCGGTGGAATCGATCCAATCATCACTAAGAAGTTGCAAAGCACTTTAAAACGGAAACATGAACGAGAGAACCGCCAAAATGTATCTTCGAATACGAGTACATCATCGTTGGCTGTTTTAAATGTTAGTACTTCTTCGGAAACGTCATCAATGTCAGATAGAAGCGAATTCGAAGAAGTTACTCAAAAGAAAAGGAAAAAATCCTCACGCATCGATTTTCCGACGCTCTCGAAGACATGTGACAGGTACGGAGTGTCAGATAGGGCTGCAGCCGCGATTGCATCATCTGTCTTGTTCGACATTGATTCTGATATTGGCGTCATTGACAGACATAAATTACGTAGACAGAGAACCAAAACAAGAAATAAGTTATTGAATGAGGTGAAAATTTCGGAACTTAATGCTTTATACTTTGACGGGAGGAAAGACAAAACGTTAAAGATCGTTAAAAAGAATGGCAAATGCTACAGGACTTTGACTGTCGAGGAACATATCTCACTAATTCAAGAGCCTGGATCAATTTATCTTGGATACGTGGTGCCTAATGTTGGGACAGCAAAAGGAATAGAAATCTCCATAGCAGAGTTTCTAACACGTGAACAAATACTTCTTCATGAACTTATTGCAATCGGTTGCGATGGCACAAATGTTAATACTGGAAAGAATGGAGGTATAATAAGACTATTCGAGAGAAAACTACAAAAACCACTCCAGTGGATAGTGTGTTTGCTGCACATGAATGAACTGCCTTTGAGACACTTGTTTCTTCATCTTGATGGGTGTACTTCGGGACCTAAGTCTTTCTCTGGACCTTTAGGAAAAGCACTAGAGACCTGTGAACAACTACCTATTAGAAAATTTCAACCTATTGAAGGAGAAATGCTTCCAGAAATGGCCAAAGATTTGAGTACAGATCAACAGTTCTTACATAATATTGTCACAGCGGTTCTTACAGGTATTTTTCCAGAGGATCTGTCAAATAAATCTCCCGGCAAACTTTCACATGCCCGTTGGCTCACACGTGCCAATAGAATATTGCGTTTGTATGTAGCAACCGAAACACCATCAGAGAAACTGCTAACTCTGGCAAAATTTGTTGTTAAAGTTTACGCACCATCTTGGTTCCTTATTAAAAACAAACCCTTCTGCAAGGATGGAACGCGACATCTTTTCTTTATAATTTCTGCCTCCAGATACCTGTCAGAAGATCTTAAAAAGATAATCGATCCTGTCATTCAACGGAATAGCTACTTTGCACATCCGGAGAACACGCTTCTTGCAATGTTAACTGATGCCAAGAAACATATTCGAGAACTGGCAGCCAGGCGTGTATTGAAAGCACGTAGCACGCAGCAAACATCAACAATTAGATTATTTGAGTTGCCTTGCATTAATTTTAATGCTTCTACATACGTTGATTTAATAAATTGGCAGGAAAAAATAACGGAACCCCCTATTTTAAAAATCTTTTCTGACCAAGAAATTTGGCGCGTCGTCGAAACTGGGGATGAGAATCAATTGACCTTTTTGAAGCTTCCGTGTCACACACAAGCTGTAGAACGAGCTGTAAAAGTGACGACAGAGGCAGCCACGTCCCAATGTACGGAAAAGGCACGATTGGGTGCAATAAAAGCCAAACTGGAATCTCGGAATATAATGCCTAAATTTGAGACAAAAAGAAATTTTAAAGGAAAGTAATATATAAATATGTATATATTTTCTTACTATTGTTCTTAAAATGTTACCGTATTTTTAATTGTAGTTCTTCAATAAATATCTTAGATTAATTTTGCAAGTGATTCATCACCCATATATCATTAAACTAAGCTCAATAGTTGGTAAAATGTGTACTAATATTTTTTAGTTAAAATTTAGATTTTGTGGGGTCAGTGCGGAGGCAGAAGATGTTGGAAAAATTAATTGAGAAATTACATATATTTTTACTATAATATACTGCACCAATTGCTCCCTATTACAATTCAATATTTGGAAAAAAAAATTAATCCATACATAAACGCTCCACCCTAATATACATATACATCATGATCCATGAAAAAACATTTCACTCTTTTCCGTCGGTCTGTCTGTCCGTCCACATATCCTTGGCCCATCTATAACTTGGAAAATATAATTTTCACTACTATACCAAGGACGAAAATCTCTTGAAAATCGGTCCAGAGGTGGCGGCATAAAGGGCAAAAAACGAATAAAATAAAAATCGCTCAAACATCGTTTTTTGATGTTTCAAAGACTCGCAATTTTTTGATGTTACTCTTCCTACCCCGGTAATCGTTCACACCTATTAGACATATTTCACATACCGTACATTTGCCCTTAAAACTTCAAATTTTTTTTAGCAGGTGGGTCACATACACCTATCGATCGCGCTTGCCGTGAGACACGGGGTTGTAAATGTTTCTTTGGTAGTCGAGCCTAGTTACTTATAAAAGCAGTTAGCAGACGGCGCGGCGACGCGATTTGCACATGCAAGGTGGACAAGATATTATACGAGCATTGTGCTTGGAGTATAAATGAGGTTACTGATTGATTTTGTGAGATAATATTATATAGTATATATATAGGTGTTGTAACGTTGTTGACAAATAGTTTTACACCAGAGCTCCAAAGAACTAAGGCTACCGTGTAAATTACGGCACTGCTATGATGATGATCTAATATGTAGAGTTGCTTAGGTTTGCACTTTTCAATTCCTTTGTTCTAGCGTAGGTTATAAGTAAGAGATGCATGTAAACCAAGGTGACCAGTACTCATTCGTCTTCTGTTGAATAAAGTCGCTTTTTTAAAAAGTCGTTCGTTGTTTGCACATTCTTAATTGGCGCTGCGAACAGGATATCGGCGTACCGAATCGATAATCGGCGGTATTGATTCACGAGTATCGCTCAATCGAGACCGAAAAAGTGCAAAAAATCGTCCGGTGTGTTCGGGTACGATTTCAATCGTTTTGACGTCGATCACAAAGAACTTCGAAGGCTACACCGAGCAGGCACATCACCATCGAAGTACCAGGCCGAAATACTTGCTAAGTATTTTGGGAGCAGGCAACGACACTTGAGAAAACGACAGGAACTGACAGGAGCGAGGTGCTGGATCCACGGCAGGCAAGCTGTCAACCAGGAGGAGCTGTATTGGCCCAAGGAGGTATCTCAGATCTCTCCAAATGAAGCTGCTAGTGCCCAGTGTAGCGTAAGAAACAACATTTACAATTTTTGCTGTACTCAGTGATATTTCCATTTATTTCTCGAAACTTTTTCGCCCTCTATTGCTTTACATTTATATATATTCGTAAAAGTTATCTATAAGTAAACTTATTTAGTGACTTTAATTGCATATATTTAATGTCCGATTCTGAATTTGAATCTGTAGTCGAAAATACACCTGTTAGACAAGTTATTTTGACACCCTCACGTCTTAATTTTAATCAGTTAACCATGTCTCTTCAAGATTTACAAATTAAATTCAATGTAGCTAAATATATGGTACCAGAATATCATGGAGGTCACAGAGATCTAATTTATTTTTTGGATAATTCAGAAAAGTTTATTGCAGAATTTGTTAATACACCTTTTGTTTCGTATGCTTTCCAATACGTTATTTCTCAGCTGAAAAGCGAAGTAAGAGATTTAGTGCATCTAACTAGTCCGAGAACCTGGCCAGATTTAAAATCATTATTATTATCCAAATATAAAGATCCTAGAAATGAAGAAACTCTTCTCACCGCCTTATATACGTCAGTTCAGAAACCTAACCAAAAATATGAAGACTTTTATCAAGAAATTAAATTTAAGGTACAGAGCCTGAAAGAATTTGCAAATTTAGAATACCATGATAATCCCGATCATATCGCTTTTAAATTGAGAGACTATGATAGACAGTCTTTGAGCTCCTTTATCTCTGGTTTGAATGAACCATATAGGTCTTATGTAAGACAGCAAAATCCTACTACAATTGATTCTTGTGTTCAATATTGTCGTGATTATGATAATTTGCAAATGCAAGTTGATTATAAAAATTTCTTAAGAACGAGCCTATATAAACGACAACAGCCTCAGTCTCAGAATAAAGTACAAGCTTCAAATCAAAATTTCCAAAGGTCTAATTTTAATTTTTCTCAAAAGCCCAATCAGTTTAGAGCCCAAAATAGTCAAACTTGGCTAGAGCCACAACAAACCTTCCCTACAGGTCCCACGCAACTACCACCACCTAAACAAAATTTTAAACCTCATTACCCTACAAACATTCAAGCTTTCAGACCACCACAGAATGTTTTTTCCAAAAAACCCATTCCAGGTCAACAAAAAAGTAATCCTATACCTATGTCTGTATCTACAGCACGCACACCGAAACCCCAGCAAAACCCATATCGTCAACAAATGCCCACTAGAGTTAATGCCTTTCAAGTAGGTCCCAAACCAAACCATTATTATGTCGAAGAAATTACTCATCTTGAAAATGAGGAAGAACAAACTTTTGCAGGAACGCCACAATATGAATCTGAGGAATATACCCAAGATTTCGATTCAGACTATATCCCCGATGAATCTTATTTTGAAAACAATGACGAAGAAAATTTTCCTTCGACGAGCCAGTCTCAAAATTTGACTTAGATATAAATAATTATCAAAAAACCCACCTTCCGTATATTTTTTGTTCTCAGTTTAATCTTATCATCTTAATCGATACTGGTGCATCATCCTCCCTGATCAATCCAGAAATTGCTTTTAAATATTTTCCAGATCGTATTTATGATCATCCTTTTGAAATTAATTCATGTACGTCCAATTTTAGAGGTCAATATGCCTGTAAAATTCCCATATTTTCTGAATGGAAGAATAAAACTGAAATTGAATTTTTAATTCTTCCTTGGCATTCACGTTATGACTGCTTATTAGGATTCTATGATTTACAAAAGCTTAATTGCTCTATTGATTTGACTAAACATCAGATTATTACTGATAAATGTAAAATTACTTATAACACTTCCTTTAAGCCAATTCGAGAAAACAATCCAGTTCAGTATAGTTACCCGAAAAAATCATTAATTATCCGAAATTTGGATAATGGTTCTGTTGTTATTCCACCTTTGAAATTCAAAAATTCTGACGAATATTTTCCTGAATGTATTTGTAACGTAGAAAATAATGCTATTCAATATCCAATTGACATAAATCTTCTTGATGTTTCCAACCCATTTTTATCTGAACCTCTTGATGATTTTCTAATTGAAAAAGAATCTCCATTTTCTACTGAAAAATCCAATATACGTGTTGAAAATTTAATTCGTACGTCTCATATGAATATTGAAGAAAAAGGAAAGATTATTAAGCTCTGCAAGCAATTCAAACAGGTATTTTTCAAGCCTAACGAACCATTAACTCTCTGTAATGCCACTGCACACAAAATTAGGTTAAAAAATGAAGACCCAATTTATGTAAAAAATTATCGATATCCTTATCATCTCAAAAAGGAAATCCAAAATCAAGTTTCCAAGTTATTGAATGATGGAATCATTCGACAAAGCAATTCACCCTATCAATCACCCTGCTGGATAGTTCCTAAGAAAATGGATGCATCCGGTGTTAAAAAATATAGGATGGTTATTGATTTCAGAAAACTGAATGAAATAACAATTGAAGATAAATTTCCACTCCCACTAATTGAAGAAATTTTGGAAAATTTAGGCAAAAGCATGTATTTTTCTACTATTGATTTGGCACAAGGGTTCCACCAGATCCCTATGGATCCTGAGTCTATAGAAAAAACGGCTTTTACTGTTGAAAATGGCCACTATGAATATGTCCGTATGCCATTTGGGTTAAAAAATGCCCCTGCTACCTTTCAACGTATGATGAATACTGTATTGTTAGAATATATCAACGTTTTTTGTTTTGTCTATATGGATGATATCATTGTTTTTTCAAAATCCCTAGACGAACACATTTTGCATCTTCGAAAAATATTCCAAAAACTGAATCAGTTTAATTTAAAAATCCAACTGGACAAATCTGAGTTCCTGAGAAAAGATGTTCCATTCTTAGGTCATGTCATCACGCCACAAGGCATACTTCCAAACCCAGATAAAATCAAAGTAATTCAAGAATATCCTCTCCCGACTACGATTAAAGAAATCCAGTCATTCTTAGGCCTTATGAACTATTATCGTAAATTTATTAAAGGATTTGCACAATTGACTAAGCCATTCACAAAATGTTTACGTAAAGATGAAAAAATCAATATCAATAATCCAGATTATATCAATGCATTTAAACTTTGTAAAGAAGCTCTTTGTAACCCACCTATTCTGGCTTATCCTGATTTTTCCAAAAAATTTACATTGACAACTGATTGTAGCAATATAGCCCTATCAGGAGTTCTTAGTCAAAATGATAAGCCTATTGCTTTCCACTCTCGAACATTAAATTCTGCTGAACGCAATTACAGCGTTATTGAAAAAGAACTATTGGCAATAGTTGATTCTTGTAAAAAATTCCGTCCTTATTTATTTGGTCAAAATTTTCTAATCGAATGTGATCACAAGCCCCTAGTTTGGTTGAGTTCTTTATCAGTGCCCAATCAGCGATTGATTAGATGGAAGCTTCAGTTAGAAGAATATAATTTTTCAATTAAATATAAAAAAGGCAAAGACAATGTTGTAGCCGATGCGCTCAGTAGAATTGAAATTAACGCTTTAGAGGATGACGATCTTTTATCCATTTTACCACAAGTAGATTCTGTAGAAGAGTTAACAACCCAAGAACTTGATGAAATCTTGAATGAAGATAATTTACCTTTAATTGATTTATTAGATGAAATGCCGTTAGATGAACGACTCAAAATTGTTGAGCAATCTGATGTTACTCGACATTCATCTGCACAAAATCCTATCAATCATATATTGTATCAAGAAAAGAATTTTTATTTTTTCAAAAATCGAATACATTTTCAGTTAAAAAATCAGTACAAAATAACAAAGTCTTGCAATGGAACTTTAATGGTAACAGTCCGAAGTGGATCTGAAACAGAGCAACTTTTGAAATTCATGAAGGAATATCTTCAGCCCGATCATACTTATGGTATTTGGTATGAAAATCAACTTTTAGAATTTAAACTTAACGAACTTTTAGAACAGTATTTTTCGAACAGCGGTATAAGATTTGTTAAAGCTTCTTATAAGCCTATATACCTACTAAAAGACTCATTTACAGAACAATTGTCTTTCTATCATAGCCAAACGCATAATGGTATCAATGAAACTTACAGCCATTTCAAGAAAAAAGCATTCACCCCAAATATGAAAAAAATAATATCAAATTACATTAATCAGTGCAATACTTGTTTGACATCAAAATACGAAAGACGACCAATCGAACTCCCTATGGAAGGACCTCTAATAGCCAAAAGACCATTTGAACATATATTTCTAGATATTTTTCAAGTCGAACAACAAATATTTTTAACATTTGTTGATTTATTTAGTAAATATGCCCAGGCCTACAATTTAAAATCAAAATTATCTAACGAGATATTAAACAAAATCAGACACTTCTTTTCCCATCACAATTATCCTGACAAAATAACTTTTGATCCTGGTGAACTTAACACAAAAGTTATAAAAGAATTCTGTAATATGCACAAAATTGAATGTCATGTTACTAGTGTAGGTAACCCCTCATCATTATCACCTCTTGAAAGATTTCATAGTACCTTGAAAGAAAAACTCAAAATTTTACGTCAGCAAAATAAAATCGATTCGATTATTGATCTAATGACGACAGCTATCTTAATTTATAACCAAAGTGTCCATTCTACGACCACATATACCCCATTTTCATTATTATACGGTCCTTACGACGATTTGAATAAGCATTTGATCGATACCCCCACAAAATTATATGATGAATATAACGAGAAACGGTACAGAGAATTACTACCTTTTTATGAAGAACTATCGAACCGTGTACTAGATAAGGCAACGGAAAGACTAGAAAAAATTAATCAAAATCGAAATAAGGAAATTCCAACCTTAGAAGGTCCAGTATATCTTAAATCTGCATTAGATCGTTCACATAAAACAAAACCCCTGTATTCTAAAGAGACCTCTTACGAACAAGAAAATGTCCATATTAATTTGCGCACTAAAGGAAAAAAGCATAGACTGAATAGAGTGAAACCGCAACGCAAAATTTCTAACTTTCAGGATCCTAATCCAGGCCCTTCAACTAGCCGGTCTAGAGATCCAGCTGATCGAGAATAAAGCACCATATTTTAAGCAAGAGCTAGGTAACGCCTATCTACTAAAAGCGTACCATAAGACATTTTTTCATATAAATCTCACTCTCATTAATGAAAATATCAAGCAAATAACGTCAAATGTCTATTTTGCAAAGCAAAGAATAGATGATACGTTGATAACACAACTTGAACATGAATACAATTTGCTTTTAGACAAATATGAAATGTTAAAATTTAAACGAGTTAAGCGTGGATTATTTAATGGTCTTGGTTCCGTCATAAAATATATTTCAGGCAATTTAGATCAATCTGATCTAGACGAAATAATGGAAAATATGAAAATTCTGAAGGAAAATCAAGATAATTTATCATTACAAAATTCCCGAACCGTCTCTGTAGCAAAACAATTACAAGACAGGTTTGAAAATAACACTTTAATTATAAAGAAAAATTTGAGAGATAATTTGGATAACCTCAACAAATTGCATAGCGAATACGCTAATTCTCAGTATGTCTTGAATGAGATAATAATTATTCAAAGATTTTCTAATTATTTATCACACTTACTGTTAACCATTAACCTGAGCACAAATCAGGGCATAAATCTCTTACAGCTGAGTAAGACTGAAATTAATTATATCCATTCGTTATTAAGTGATCTATTTGACAAAAATGAACTTCTCCCACTTGATAAACTGCACAATTTTGAATTTTTCGAATTATGTGAATTAAGTATTATAGTCCTCGAAGAAGAAATCATATTTGTTCTTCACATACCAACAGTTACTGGTAACTTTATATATTCCAATATATACCCCATTATACACCAAAATAATATTCTGGTATTGAAACATAAAAATATTATCGAAAATGAAACTATACATTTTTGTGATGAATGCAAATTATTGAGTAATAAATATTTTTACTGTACTATACTAATCCATTCCAGTTGTAACTTACTTAAAGTTGAAAATTGTACGTTCTTGGCAAAAGGTTCATTTTCAGAAGTAATTCAATTAAAACATGATAACTATTTAGTGAATACTAACAAGAATATTCCAGTATATGAAGATTGTACCAAAGAAAGAAAAGAAATTGATTCCTCTTTTATTATCAGCTTAAACTGTAAAACATTTATTGATCATACTGAGTATTTGAAGATTTCTGATATTTCGAAACCTTTATACATACCTAACATTATGGTGAACTATGATAAGAATATGTTATTTGAAAATACTGATGTAAAGGGTTATTCGGATATACAATTGAATAATGTTTTATTACACGATAAATTAAAAAATTTAGATTTTTCACACAAAACGTCCACGTTTAGCATTGTAACTATTTTATGTATTTTAACATTTGTTGTAATTATACTTTGTTTAAAAAAACAATTGCTCTCTCTTTTGAAGCAAAAAGAACCAAAAAATCAATCAGTCAAAAATGACATTGAACTTAACCAGATTTTTCCTTTGAACCAGGAGGTTCAATCTTCTTGAAGAGGGAGGAATTACGGCACTGCTATGATGATGATCTAATATGTAGAGTTGCTTAGGTTTGCACTTTTCAATTCCTTTGTTCTAGCGTAGGTTATAAGTAAGAGATGCATGTAAACCAAGGTGACCAGTACTCATTCGTCTTCTGTTGAATAAAGTCGCTTTTTTAAAAAGTCGTTCGTTGTTTGCACATTCTTAATTTGTACGGGCACGCTCATTACTGCAATGTGAGAATTTTTTATGAAAAGCACACTAATGCTTCAGGCAAAACGTACGTCTTTTTGATGATATTGCACTACGTGCAAAATTGTTTTAGAAGACTTGGGAAGTATAGAGTTAATCTACTTGACGCCATTTTATTAGGATATTTTGTTGTTATGGTGCAACTTTGGTATTTATTAGCACCTTTTAGAGAACTTCTTTCCATTGTTTGACATGAAACTGTTTTCATTAGGAAATACTTCAAAGTAGAGCTTTTATTTGTTTAGATTTACCATTTTTTTTCACTTTCATGTTCATAACGTATACCTGAAGCACTTTCATCATTTTTCAAATTAGCTTTACTCATGAGATTCGAACAAATCTTTACAAAAGTACTGTCGCTTATGAATGAGAAGTAGAAGGAAATATTGCCACAATTGAAGCAATGGCCTCATGGTCTCACTGAATTTCCATAACCACAAAAAGATAACGACTGGTGTCTATTCCAGACTGTGAAAACTTGGGGTAGAACGAATAACTTATAAACCTCTTATCTTTATGTTGGCCCTCGTAATTTAGTCGCCTGTGTATCCACCTAAATTACTACGGAAATCTGGACCCTCGCCTGGACTGAATAATTTATCATTCGTGAATAAAAAATGTCCGCTCCTTAGAAAATACATTTTTGTTCCATAAAAATGCCACAAGGAAAATTACGCAGGCCCACAAATTTTATAAAGTGGTGTATGCGTTTGGTTTGGCTATTTTCCTATGTATTTTTTCACGCTAAACACGAATCTGAAGTCAAAATTGGGGTGGATGAACAAATTTTAGAGAAAACCAATAAATAAATATATGCTGAGGGTGCCACTATATTTTATCCTTCTGAACACGAATCTGAAGTCAAAATTGGGGGAAGATGTACAAGTATGAATTAATTTAGACATCAGAATTAAAATAAATGGTATTTTTGGTAGATGTGCATCTCTAAGAGATCTCTGAAGACACCCTCCATAAAAAATGCTTAAATATGTGATCTTAATGTCCGAATTACTTTCTTATATGTCCACCAACTTCGACTTGAGATTCATGTTCAGCGTGAAAAAGTACATGGGAAAAACATGGTGGGCTGTGTATCTAAGTTAGTTGAATAAATAAATGCCCAAACGAAAAGTTATTTCAACATTAATTTCAAAACCTAGTTTAATTGCAACTCCAAGTTTATAATGGTTCTTCTAAACGAGCAATATTTTTCTAGCCCGGTCTTTTCATACCTATTTTCATGTAGTGCTGTCAGATTTTCAAATTATTTTGTCTAGACGGTGACTACGTCACCAATATTTATTTTTTACTTTTTCGGATTTTCTACAAAATTTAGTCGATTTTTTTTTTATATTCCAACTACCACGATGGCCTAAGGCCTAAGCACCCATTGGGGCTATAGGGGGATACATGGGAAAAGGGGGGGGCGCCACACGGACTCTGGCGAGGGAACACGTGTGCATGCAACATGCACACATTCTGGCTCCGCCTACGAGAACCGCCGGGTGGTACCTCCGCGTTCGACAGTCAGAGACCATCTACCACCTACGAACAATCACAACATCCATAGCCAAGAGAAAAATTTCTCCTGGGACGGGACTCGAACGCGCACAGCGCACGGCGACTGATCAGGAGACCGAAGAGTCTACTACTGCGGCCACCGCTGCTGCCTAAAACAAACACACAACATCCATGGCGAAGGCGACATTCGAACTCGCGGCCCGGCCGGCCGGCTGATCAGTAGCACGACACTCTGACCCACGCGGCCAACCGAGATCCCGTAATTTGAACATATATGGAAATATGCTCGAAAACGCATCTTCAGGGATTCCCCAAATATGGATATGCAGGATATGCTTACTCGCTTAGAACCTTAGCTATAAATACTCCTGGTAGAACCGCGTATAACCTAATAGAGCACGGAATGGCTACTCTCAGTTGGGAACTGGCTGGTTTCATTCTGCCTCGAGACCATATTGCGTCTCATTTGGATGAACGTGGCGTTACAATTGAACATTTGGAAAGATTCAATTTCGAGTTTGCGGGAAATGTATTAGCATGTATGGAGTTCAATGGAAATTTATGATTTTCATGTTACTGACAAGTATGTTGTGTCGGGCAAGCCAGACCTGTTTGTTTTCAGACAATAAATGGTATTCAGTAAAATGTACCTAAATGTTTACGTAATCATAGGAGGGGGTGGGAGGTAGGTTAAGAGATTTGTTTACTTTTGCTGCCAAGCAGGAAGTAGGGGGTTTAATAATTGAGAAAAATCTGCTTACGTAATACTTGAACGGCCCCTAATGAAATGTAAGCGTGATGTGTACAATTTCGTCAGTCATTCTTCCTTGATTTTTTTAGTCCTTTTGATGAGAAATTCTGACCAGGTATGTGTCTGCATATTACAAACAGTATTGACAAGATATAGTCGAGACAGCTGATATATCCGAGATATATGGCAGCGCCACAAATATTTCCGGTTTCGATGCTCCATTAAAATCTTTGTTTTCGACGTTTTTGGTCACTATGAGGTGTAGTGAAAAAATAATTGCAGGAGATTCGAGAAATCAGTCATTTTTCATATTTCGTCTATCAATGTTGCTTCTGAGATGAATGCCACGATCAGTGTTATTTACTATGGTGCGTAACATAGTATTTACTGATCATACCGTCAGTGTCACCATTGATTAGTATATTTCCAATGAGTGCGGTTAGGAGAAACATAGCTCTGACAAATTCTGTTAGATAACGCTACCGTTCAACAGGGATAATTTTTTGGACGCTCGAATATACTATTATGTTGGCTATCTTTAGGTCGAATACGTTCATTAATAATGTCAGGAAATTTCTACATAACGTCAATTCATTATTACTTACATTCGTCTTAGAATTATCGTGTACCTAGTTTTTTTATTTATTTATCTGATTACGTGGAAAGTACTACGACATTCTAATCGACTGCACTGTTTATTCATAAAATATTTATATATTTTCGGATATCTGGCTAAAATAATCTGGAAGACAGCCCCAGAGGGTGCTTGCCCAACCCTGTGTTTACCCAGTTCAAACATTTGTCAGTCTATTTTATCTGTGTGATAAACGGACATAATTACAGTCTAGCCGTGCTGCTGTTTCCTTTCAACGAAGCTCAAATTAGATTATAGTGATTAAAATGAGCCCTTGAATTCTCATTTATATAGCAAGAGAGAAAATGTTGTCCCAAAATCAGTAAAGCAAAGCAGCCATTCTGTGTAGATTCCATCATCATGGATTAACGCGCCCAAAATTAACCCAGTGTGAATTTTCCAAATTGCATGAGTAAAAAAATTGAATGTGATGTCAGTTTTTCTCTTAGATTAACAGTAGACCACAAAAGATTCTTTTTCCAACTGGACGCTTTAGAGTTATCTGATGGCCATATTCCAAAACAGTCAGCGCCAAAATTACCCTAATGTACCATCTTTCTAGACAAAACTAAGATCACTTTGCCACATTGCAATTCGCTAATACTCCATGCATCTAAAACTTGTCAATGCTACCATTCATTCATTCCTAGACTATCTTAAATTTGGAACGCCTACCACAGGAAGGCTATTTAGATTTCGCCCTCAGCGACTCCGTGGACATAGAAAAACATTGACTGAGTTAAGGGAGCCAGTTAAACTATATTCCCATGTGTTGTACTAAGTATTTCCCATAACTACCCATAAATACCCCTGCTTTGCGAAATAATTGTAAAGTCTGGTTTTATTGCTGCAAGTTGTTCATGGACGTATAAAATGGGTACGAGGGATGTCGTTTAAGTTTTGCATATGGAAATAAAACAACACGGTAGGTAGTTTTAAATGACTTTATTGTTTTCCGAAGTATTCTCCACGAAGATTAATACACATCTGCATACGCTAGAACCAATTTTCGAAGCACTTATTTCACTCGTTTGCTGGCAGTTCCAAAACGGCATTTTTGAATGCGTCAACTGCTTCTTTTGGTGACTGGAACCTTTGACCACGCAGACTCATTGTAATTTTCTGAAAAGTAAAGAAATCGTTAGGACTTAGATCGGGACTATATGGAGGATGGTCTAATAATTCCACGATTTCTTCCGTTAAATACTGCCTTGTTTTTTGGGCTTTGTGCGAGCTTGCATTGTCTTGGTGGAGGATGATTCTTCTTTCGGGGTTGATTTTTCGAAGCTCGGTGATGACTTTTGGCAAACAAATGGTGGTATACCAATCCGCAGTAACAGTTCTTTGCTCATTAAGAGGAATTGTTGCAATATGACCCGCTTTTGTCACAAATATCGCGACCGTATTTTTCGAAACACTTCGAGAACGGATGACTTTTGTTGGCTTTTCTTCACCTTGGAACACCCAAACAGCCGCCTGTCGTTTATTTTCTGGTTCATAATAGTAAATCCACGATTCATTACCACTAACAATGCTGTACACATTTTTTGAGTTTCCGGAATTGAAACGGTCAAGCGTTTTTTGACACCAATTAACACTGGCTGCTTTCTGCTCTTCAGTCAACAGGTATCCAACGAGAAACTAATTTTCTTACTCCTAATTCTTCATGTAAAATTTTTTGAATTGAGGTCTTTGAGATCTTCAAGGACGCCTCAATCTCGCGATAAGTCACATGTCTATCTTCAATGATGAGTTTGCGCACAGCATCGACGTTTTCCTGGGTGACTGCCGTTTTTGGTGCACCCACCCTGGGATCGTCGCTAAGACTCACCCGCCCACGTTTGAATTCTCCATACCAACGGGAAATTATCGACTGATGTGGCGCTTCGTTGCCGGAGACAGACAGTAACTCAGCAAGGCATTCATGTTGCGATAATTGTCTCTGAAAGTTGTAATAAATTATGGCGCGAAAATGTTCCCGGTTGAGTTCCATTTTTCTAATGACACTGTAGTGAGAACACTGCACGTATTGTTGTGAAACTTTGAATTTAAGTTTACTAAAGAGTGAGGTTAAGATTCAGTACTGACGTTCGAACCGCGCGGCCTACTATGTTTCTATATGCAAAACTTAAAAGACATCCCTCGTACACCAATGTTTGTGGAAAAACTTCATTCGAGAGCAAATAATGAGAAAACGTGTTTTTTGGGATTCAATCGAAAGTGTTGACAGAAACGAAAAAACTCACACACACGTATGAAGGTCCGACTAATAGCAAAAAAGTTATGGCCGAAAACCGAGGCAAACTGCAGTTTTTGGCACTTATTGGTACTGCGACGATGGTTTATCGCAGATATTTTGAATTCTTCGTAGGATCCGTACTTATAAATAACCACAACAAAATTGGAGTAGATTGGTCAAGTAGTTTTTGATAATTTCTAATTGTTTATCCCAAAACACCTGTTTCCGGCCATCTCTACTAGTTTATTGAGCAATTATACATGGTTAGTTCAAAGGGCATTTGATAGGTAAATACACCAGTTACGTTTTTTCTTCTTAACAAATTCAAACATTTTGTATTTGTGAGTAATTCGCAACAAAAGATGATAGACACATCCGCTTTGTGTATAGTAACGTAGCTTTTTCGAATATCGTAGCGCATTAATTTGTTCAATTACTCACAAGTGCGAAATGTTTGAATTTGTTTAGAAGAAAAAAAACGTAACCTGTTTTTCGCTCAAAAATAACATTTATCTTTCGGAATGGTTTGTGATTCATATCGGCAAGGTAAACATGTGTATTTTGCTATTAAATGCTCTTTGAACGAACCCTACATATATTGCTGAATAAACTAGTAGTGATGGCCGGAAAACAGGTGTTTTGGGATAAGCAATTAGAAATTCTTAAAAAACTACTTGACCAATATACTCCAATTTTGTGTTTGTTATTTAGAAGTACGAATCCTACGGAATTGAAGAATTCCAAGTGAAATTATCGTCGCATTACTATCAAGTGCCAAAACCTGCATTTTGCCTCGGCCATAACATTTTTGCTATTAGTCGGATCTTTTAACGTGTGATCTCATATTGTAGCTCTCATAAATACCTAAAACTCTTATGTGAAAAGTTTTTCGTTCCTGTCAACACTTTTGATTGAATCCCAAAAAACACGTTTTCTCATTGTTTGTTATCAAATAAAAAGTTTTCCCACAAAAATTGGTATACACGTTTTATGCGTCCATGTTTTAAATACGCGCTTGTACAACTTGCACCAATAAAACCAGACTTACAATTCTTTTAGGGAAATTTGCTAATATGATTAGACTAACAATGAAAAATGAGTCATGAATTTGCCTGAAGTCAATCCCAACAGATACACGCGAAAAATGTTGTACATCGGACATTGAACTGTATCTAATCGTTTATCTGGAACTAGATCTCCTACTCACTTTACTAGCGCGGCATGTACACAATTTTTAAACGTACCGAACTCGATCCATGTGGTTTCTGGTTCTGGTTTGCTTCAACGATGTTTAGAATTTTACACACCGAGACGAGGTTACACAAGCAAGAGTCAGATATGATTCAACACTAAACTTGCCGCAAAATTGTTCTTATAAATGTGTCAGTCAGTGTTACCAGGTCAAAAAAATTAAATTTACCAGAACTTGGAAAAAAATATCACCAGATTTAAACAAAATTACCAGGATTTTTAAAAGTTAAATTTTTAAGCTGTATTACTAGTGAAGGATTTTTTTTTATGTTAGTATACAAATAATTAAATTGTTCAATAAAACTTCACTATAAATTTCCTGCTACGGTTTCGAAGGCAGCAAAATATTATTTTAGTAACACCTACCAAAGATACAATTTGAATACATTTTTCCTGTTGTTTTTGTATGATTTTGAATTACGAGTACTTACCCTTCAGAATTATTATAAAAAAACCTATATTTTTTACCAAAACAAATTTTTATTTTCCAATGTGATGATTATAATACATAATGCTTCTGTAAAGTAGTGTAAGTAAATTAATGAGCATGTTTGTTTCATGTTTTTCTTTTTGACGCATTGTGTTTTTTTACTGCCACAATGCCGCTAATAAATCTTTATTGCAAACTTTACATTTAAAATAAATTCTTAATATGTTGTTCTCAAGATGAATTACATTTGTGAGCATAGCATTTTTTTCTGCGAGAGCTCTTCTGAATCATTGTCTGGTGAATCAAAATCAAATGTATAAAAAGTGGATGGAAGCGGCGACGAACATATAGTATAATGATGAACTAGCGCCAGGGTGTTCCGTGTTTAAATCTATTTGCTTTTCGACAGGTTTCAAAAACAGTTTCATGATAATTACTAATCTAAAATTAAAAAAAAATAAATAAAAAGGCATTGATAAATCTGTTATCTACCATATTAATTACTTACCTTTTTTCTTTCAAATTTTAAAATGCGTAAACGAACTGTATCAGTTTTATTGGTTTAAAAAATGATGAACACTATATACTTTGAAAATATGTTATAAAAAAGCGCTGAAGTAATGATATATTATTATCGGACAATGGATAACGTATTTACGACGAAACGAAATGACGAAAACCAAAACAAGAGCCAGGAAAATACTGTGGTAAATTCGACAACAGCTTAGGGGAATCACCGGAAAGATATCGCAGACCGTAGTTATGGTCAGACTAGATAAATACGTAATTATACAGTACACAGTACGCGAAGTCGCGAAACTCGGTGCCGGTTCGGAAATTTAGTAATTGTTGGTGTTTAAGGTAGCTGAAACATTGTTAAACGTAACGAAGAGTCTACTACTGCGGCCACCGCTGCTGCCTAACGTCGTGCTTTGCAGAACCTGCAGATTTCGCATGTGTGTTTTAGCAATAAAACACCAAACCGCACATGCGTAAGTCATTGCTGGTCTTATGACCACCTTATAGAGTCGAATCTTGTTAATCTAACTTAATTTTGAACGTTTACATAGTAATGGGTAAAGCTGTCGAAACGTAATTTGGAATTTAGTTTTTGGCGCTTCTATATGGTTCCGCCAAGTCATCCCTTTGTCCAGAATGATACCGGAAGTATTACAGTAGTTTTAGAAGCCAAAAAGGGAAGCCCTTTTGGATTAGTTTATACAGGAGGCCGGCGTGCCACACCTTGTCAAATGCTTATGAGACATCCAAAAGCAAGATTCCAGTACTTTCGTTAAGGGTGAATCCTCTGGTTACTCGTTCCACCAGCCTAACCGCCTGTAGCTCCGTACTATGTTCAGACCGAAAACCGAATTGCTCGTCAGGAATCTGACCCATGTTGCGCGACATCCGCCCGGCAGATGTGCTTATGCTTGCACCTTTCACTTACGCCTACTGACGTGGAAGTATTGTAACCGCGAAAAAAATGTTATACTCCCGATTCCTGAAACCGGGATCGAGTGTTAGCGATACCAGCGCTCATAACCGGATAGCATTTGAACGAACTGTTTGAAAGGAACGATACCGCTCGTATTCGAAACGTGATCCTTGCATCAAGAAAACATTTGCAGATGATCATTCCTTGAAATACATAACGAAATATGATCCGAAGCTAAGTCTACTCATTCTTGTAAACAATTTAATTTCTGATTTAGAAACGCATAGTTAATTACAGTTGATTGCATTCTACTTGAAACAAAGATATTCATGCTGCCCGATCCGGCAACTCCGCATTACTCACGGTCGCCGCGCAACGCTGGTTGCCTACACACGACGATTGTATCTTGATCGCGTACAAAGAGAGGCCAAACTGATTTTATTTATAGGGGAGCGGTTTTAGCGTCAAGGCGAAGGCGCGTGCCGAGAATAGCACTTTGGAGACGTCCGCGACCTGCCACAACGCGATTTGTTGAAAGGCGACGACGTCCGCGAAAATATTTTATTATCGATTGGGCTCGGATCGGGTGGATGAGGTGGATGGATGTTTTCAAGTTGTACATTTTGGGGCAATCTTGTTGACTCGCAGCATGCCCTTCGAGTGATGGTTAGTGACAAATTTGCTGTCATATTTACTTTCAAGATCTGCGAGATTACAGAATACATTGATGCCAGAATATAATAATTTCTTGATGCAATTCTTGTGTTTCAAATTTGACCGTCACTGAATCTGTTCCGACCGAGATTGTTAAAATGCGTATATATACTATTATCGATTAGACTTGGATCTGGAGGATGAGATGGATCGTTACCACAGAAGGGAGTTAACAACTATTCAAGACAATTAGGAGGCCTCAAATTGAACAAAGCCGGCTCCTTTCTTGAGAAATTCATGTGACATTCCTCTTGTTACTCACGTGTATCAAGACTAGCCATAAGTAGGCCATAACTAAATCAACGACGATGCATCCATGTGCGTTTTAAATAAAAAAATCACTGAATTAACCCATTGCTGCCATGTCTCCACCAAACTCCCCTAAAATTCAACGTCAACCTTCGTGTGCTCGTATAGTTGACCGAACAATAATTTATCGATCGATTTCCGTTCATTGGTGAGTAATATGGGCGCTGCACCGCATGGTTACCGACTCTGCCATGGTTTCGAATTAATGAAAACTATCGGGCGGACTAACGAGATGTGGTTCAACAGTGTTACATTGGCGGAGGTAGAACATGTTGCCACCCATGAAGACTTCTGTAAAATCAGTCGCTCGTATTCCTATAACCCTACCGGTAGAAGCTCGGAGCCTGCGGCTAAAGGGGACATTTTGATTTTTGATCATCTCTCTTTGACGCGGGAAAGTGTGAGATCCTCCAAAATACGGCACTCGCTAAAACTCCTCAGTTGTTAGTCATGCAGCCCACCACGGAAATACATTCCAGCATCTGATTGTGGTGGGTAGCGCTGCGCTATCAAAGGGCATGTAAGGGCATACCTACCATTAAGCCTGGACCTTAGGCCCGGGCCTCGTGTACACATGGAGATCAAGTCAGTCAAAAAGGCCCACACAATTAGTCTGTAGGCATCTTTTCCCTGCCCTACCTTTAATACCGTCCATCTGACAACGCCTCCCCTTCCTTTATTCCCCACCGCTCGATAAATACACTTGTCAGTCTCGGCGGTGAGGCACGAAACTCATGGGGGAGACTGTGACGCGTGAACCCAGAGAGAGACGTGTGTCGAACATATTTCTCCATCATTTTTAATGGCAGATATACGAGGAAATCTGTAACGTATGAAATACACCTAGTAGCTGTGAAGCATATAAATATACTACAGCCAAAAAATTGACCCCTAATTTTCTGAAAATGCCTCTGAATCGGCCAAAAAATACAAACCTTTTCTGTCCTTGGCAACGTGAAAAAGTTATCAAAATACGAGCGGTACTTTCCAAGTTGGACACACCGACAGACAGAACGACGCAAATGGTCATCCAAAAAACATCTCTCGTTTTCGAACTTTTTCCCGATTACAATACTTCATCTCCAGTGGTGTGGGGAGTGAAAAGAGGCTCCCATTTTCTTTTTAATTTGTTTTTTTTTTTTCAAATATGACATCAAGTTTCCCCTCAACCTCCCGCGTAATTGTTCCTAAAATTTTGTATTCTCGAGGAGGGAAAAGGAAATCCTATAACCTGTGGCAATGGTCAAAGAGGTGGCAACGTCGGCGTCTAAGACGATAGTCGACACCGACACTTTGCGAAAAATACAGGTGTCTCTGCATCGAATGAGTAGATCTGCTATCGCGGTACTACTGCCCCCCCCCCCCCCCCCCTAAAAGTTGTATGAACTAAATACTGCCTGAATAGGATGTTTGCTTTCCATCTCTGCGTCCATAACTAAACGTGTACATTGTTTCATGCTTATTAGCGATTATCAGTATGGTATAGGTCTAGTCTAACGACTAGAGATGGACAGCAGAACTTTGTTTGTTTTTCGTCTCCGTGACACTAACCAACAGTGTATCAAGTTCTTTCATGCTTTTTAGCAATCATCAGTACGGTATAGGCCTAGTAATTTGGAGGCAGACAATGAAAACTAAACAAGCGAATATGAGTACTGAAATGCTCAGTACTGTAGTGTGTCCTTAGATCAACATTTATATATAAGCCCTCCGATGAATCTGCGGCACTGATGCCAGCTCATAGCACGTTAAACATTGATTGACACGCCATGAGAATTTTGATTATCGTATACAAGTCGAATTGATTGAATGATTGAATCAGTCGCTTATTGTTTTTTGTTTTTGTGCAACTGTACGCGTGTGGTCCATGTGAAAATACATAGATATATTTTGCCTTATATCCATCAGGGATGCTTTTATTATTCAATTTGTGGTTCAAAATTGTGAACTGTTTTTGACTGAATGCTTTGCATGTTCGAAAAAGCATTACATGTACTACGTTGTGTTACTTGCGTTCAGTCACAATTCATATAAATGTGTGTAATGTTTATATGTTCAAGGTATTGTGTTTCCTGTATTACTCCAATTTTCTGCATAAACAAGTCTGTAGAACCAGTTTAAATAACTTATGGAGCATTAATTCGTAAAGTCTAAATTTGAATTAGATCCACCGTCCCTTTTTTGAGATACATATGTGCTTCAATAGTGGACAAAACCATAGTTCATGCGAGTTATGTTATTTTACTTTGTGAAGGAAAATAATTTTAGAAATATTGAACAATGAATACGGATGTAAAAGTATACTAACCTGATGCTAGCATTCAGCGCACGTTTACCTATTCATCATAAATAATAATAAACATTAATTCAAACGGAAAATGAACGGCTACTATTTTTAATATATTAATATGCCCATGCAAAGCTTTAGAACGCCACAAATAGACTTGATTATAAATATAGAAAAACAGGTTGATCTTCTCGGGTAGAAAACATCGCGGCATGTTCGACAGAGAACGCGGCGTATAGAATGCAGCTAGCAGATTTGCATCTTTACAAGGAAAAACTTGACCGCCACGCGGTGCAAAATACGATATCTCATTACCATTCTAATATCTCGAGGTGGTAACAAAAAACCTATCAGACTGCCGCAGAAACATAAGGCATTGATGTCTAGTTGAAGATAGATAGTTATTTATTTCATCCGTTCATGTACAAAGTATGTAAACGATCACAGAAAAACATAGTATCTACCATTTGAACAAAGGTAGCCCGCCCAACAAATATTATCATTTAAAGACAAACTATTTGAGAAGACATACGCCCCATCCTAGCTATGCGTTAAATGGTATCTATTGTACTTTTTCGCCCTCCAAAAACGTATGAGAATTCAATGTCACCTCTTGAGGCACTTATGAGACAAACCAAATAATTCCATAGATGTGGAGACTCGGGTCCCTGAGGGCGCATCGAATCCAAACCCAGTCGACCCTGTTACCGTCTTTCATACGTGTCAACCGCAACTAAATCTCTCCATTCGCCTTCCGAGTTTCGTCGAGTGTGGCACAAAAACGATAGATACGGCACCACGCCGTATATCAGATCAGAAACGCCAACTACCAAGCGAGATTATATGTATAGAGTGTCAGAAGTGAAGTCACTCGCGTTACTACAATTTTTTATTTTTTTTTTTTATTTTATTAATTCGTGAATGTATTTCTTAAATTCACGATAAATGTTGAAACGTCCTTTCTTCATCACCAATCCAAACTTGACATGTTCTTAAAAATGGTCGGGTTATCAGGCGGGCGAATTTCCCGTTATTAGCAAGTTCAGCTGCTTCCCTTATTCTATCCCGTAGCTCAGCTAAATTTTCGATTGGCTTTGGGTAATCTTTTTCTTTCACCTCTCTCCAGTAAAAAAATCGAGTGTATCTAAGTCAAAAGTACAACACACAAGTACAAAATTGTACCAGACCGCCCTATTCATAAGTTTGAGTATTCCGCATCAAAATATCCTCTAACTGAACGGGCAGCAGTCTTGCTGGTACCACATGTCTTTGTAAATAGTTGGCACGTCTTCCAATAAATTTAGTAAATGATTTTGTAAAAAATCTAAATAAATTTCGCCAATCAAGATCTCCGACAGCTCAAAGGGTACAACGATTCTCCCACTTGGAATCCCGGTCCACATGTTTATTTCCAAACGATACTGTGATCTATCTTGTCTCATCAAATGTTGATTTTCTACATTCCTCTCGTGTAAGTTCTGTAGAGATGGTGCTTGCTGTACGTGGTACGGGTGGAACTAGTTGTTTCCCAAGATTCGGTGGGCTGTACTTTTGGGCACTCCCTTGCCAGCTTCTATTTGACTTACTGGAGTACTCGGGTCTTCTTGGATTGCTTGTAGTACGCCGTCCTCGTAAGGCAGTTAAATTCTTCCTTCACCATGTGCTTGATTTGGGAATCGTCCATCTAAGAGTAAACGGTGCATATGCACAAAAACTCGGGGGTCGGGATGACAAGCCGCATTTGGAAACCTCTCACTATAAAGCCTAGCTGCAGCACTAGCATTGCATACGTTCCCCATAAATGCGATGTCATAAATAAATAATTAATAAAGGTGGCGTTGCTATCTGTCACGACGATCAGGCACACGACTTGGATATTCTTTTTTACATTTTTCTGGTAACTAGTATGACTTGGTCTAACCTCGACTCCGGCTTGACGTCGACTTCTGGACGCCCTGTATATTTCCGTATCTTGGTGTACAAATCTCTTTGCTAGACATGAATCGTGACATGTGCCACCCTAGACGAATCCCACCCCAGGCTCTTTAATTGTCACGAGAGCATTTGCTCTCAGAAGAGCCCCCGCCCCCCTCCTAAATTCGAGTTTGTCTGTTTCTATATTTAAAATAATTAAAAGCGTTTGGTTCTGCTACTCTATCATAGATGACGTTAGGATATGATCCCTTTTTGACGCCTTTCTAAATCCTATTTTAATTGGGTATCTTCTGGCATTAATTGACGTATTATAACTTGAAGATACTAACTGCATCTATGAGACGGTAGCGGAACCACACGCATTTGAATCTTTTCAAAGTAGATTTCTAAATTCATTTTTGTATTATGTTACTTTCTCATGGCTCGAGTATCTTTCAGATCCCCTTTACGGGCTCCGGGATACAGGTAGAATACGTTAATGTCATGTCAATCAAATCAAAATTGTTTGTATTGTAGTACTCTGTTATTGTAATAACGTAACGACCATGTTTCCCGAGATAATCAAAAATGTGTACTTACGGAAACTGGCTTTACATCGAAGTGAACCTACTAACATTAGTGTGTATAATTTAGCAACACGAACTACCAGCTAGCAAAGCGACTTACACACCTTGTCACTTCCCTTCTCCTACGAAGCTGGAGGGAAATCCGTTTATGTGCATGAATGTGAAGGGTTTTCGACGGGAAATCGTATTTTCCGAGAGATTTTCGCTTTATAAACGGATTTTTGGGATGAGGAGATGTAAAGTTGATGCTGCCGTTTCTAAATATTCAGATGATGCGCCATATTTTTTTGTTTATCCTAATAATATTTCTTTGACTTTTTTCCTTTGTAAGATTTGAGTTCAGATCCCTATCAGGCTATCATGGAGAGAAGGGGAAGCTACAATGGCACTCAACAATTTTTGACATACGGCTGTCGCTCTGTGACTTTATTGTCGAACATTATTGATAACTATTTTCGCGCGTGACAAATCGTCCCCCTTCCCCTCCAAGAGCATGCACCTTTAAGTAGAGTCCTTCTCCAATTGTTTTCATGTCATTGAGAAACTAAAGTAAAACTATATTTGAAAATCCATAACATCTCCAAAGAAATATAAGAAAAGTCTACTCAAATATTCACTAGTTTTATCAAAGAGGAGTTATACCAAGAAAGAGAGACAAGGGGCATAAATTAGAGAGAGAAAAGAGATGTAACCAAAAACATGGAGTTTACAAAACAGCTGATGGCGACAATGCATGTGCTGTTCGTATTTGGTCAGAAATAAATGCGATGTTGCGAGATAGATAATTCTTTTTGGAATTCATTGTGAATCACGCGTAGCGAAAGCACTTTTTGTTCAAATTTAATTTTGTGTTGGATATGACGGCGATGTTTGCATCCTAGGAAATATATTTTTCATTCAATAAAGTTATCAATCACAGTTTTCTAGCCATCCATGGCCGAATCCCCAAACCAAGGACCGTAAAAACCATTAAAATCTTACGCGTAGCCGAGTTTGATGTTTACCATCAAAATGTTTTACAAGGACATTTAGATAATTTGCCCTTTAATCGTATACTTACATGTCTCCTCAGTCGTAAGTTAAAGATTTAACTAGTTTTCATCATTTATAGTTCATGGGTTCATGTAGAGACCTCATTACAAACAAGTTGTTGCATTTACGAAACATAAAGATTCAAAGCGAAGTGTATTGCCACGATAAAACCATAATAAACTCTATATCACTTCATTATCCATTGATTATGTGCCGAGCAAAATCGCAATAATATAAAGCCATATAGCACGCGAAACTGTGAAAACGGTATTATAAGAACAGTTTTCGATAAAATCGTGCAGAAAGGCCTGGATATTCTTCATGAAGGGTCATGGTTCACTCGGATATTATTGTCTTTACCCTCAAGTAATGTGAGAAGAATGAGGGCTAAAGCCATTTTAAAAAAACTTATAAATTATAAAAATGTTGTAGCTAATTGATCTTTTTCTTTTTCAGGTAAGTTTTTCATCTTAAGGAGAATACAATGAGGCATCGGTGAGCAAAATATAGCCACTAAGAATATCTAAAGGAAGAAAAGATACCCAACGTTTTCTGAACCTTGACTGTTTTTCTGTCCGCTAATAGGGCACGTAATTCATACCACAATACGTAACGCAATTTTTCTATGCGTAGTCTAACATAGTTCTTAAAATGGAAATTCCTTCGATTAATACGTCCACCATGTAAATGAGTGGGGGTACTGGAATGTAAGTGCGAGGAGGATTTTTCGTCCTTTGATTTTCTCCTCGGTCATGCCATATAAGAGATTAGCTAGAGGAAATCAAGTGTAGGATTTGGTCGAGCAGACACGCGGGTTTAAGACAGAAAAAATACGTATGGCGCTTTGGCTACACGACTTGTGTAAATATATGTACTCTGACTAAAGAAACATGCACTATGTAAACTGTGAGATGTAGGTGGTAGAAACTGTTGTAAACGATTATATCTAGAATTGGAGATTTAGTGGAAGGAATGGTAAAAAACTGATGTAGCTTTATTATGTATTTTCTTAGATCTGAAGTATGCGATGGAAATTATTGACATTTTTTATAAACCACACAATAAATCCGGAAAAAAAAGTTGGACTTTTCTAACATCCTAAACCGAAAGTTTCGTTAATAATCGAAAACTCAGAAGGTAACAGCGTAAATGAAAGTAAAGTATTAAAATATAATACACACACTAAAATCGTTGAATAACGTTTGGATGTCCAGAAAAGGTTATGCCAAATCCACAAAATTAATATACTCAGGTATAAATATTCTTATCTTGCTTTATACAGGGTGAGTTCGAAGTTGAGTCATTTATTTTAACAGTGAGTAGATCTGATCAAAAGGAATGTTTTTTCCTTTAACATTTTTCTGGTAAAATTAAAGTAACAAAGTTATAGCCCTTTACAAGTTTGAGTACCGCCCTGTCTCAATAATAATATTATGGGCTCGTGTTTGACAACAACGGATATAATCCGCCTTATCGGTTCATCGCATCGGAAACAAAAAAGCGAAAGAATTTGAAACGCTTATCACGATGTTTTTACTACAATTTTATTCAGTTGTATTCAGTCAATGTGTCAGTCGGTATCGCATGAGTGAATAGTGGTGTTTGTTGCGTGGCTCAAACGAAATAAAAAATGGCACATGTTTACAAAAATGCTGAACTTGTGGACATGATTCTTATTTACGGGGGGGGGGAGTCTTTACAAAATGCTGCCGCGGCATCACGAATGTATGCGAATCGGTTTCCCAATCGAGTGCAACCAACCCCTCGTGCCTTTGTTAATGTAGTACAAAGGGCTCGTGAATCAGGTGACTTAGACCTCGCAGGGGACGGCATGCCGCCGGTGCTCCAAGACCGCACGATCAAATACAGGTCCGCACTGAAATACTTGTCGGGAGGATACTTTATAAAACAAGGTAACATTTTTGTTTTAATTTTTTTTTATTTTTACACACATATTTTGGTTTTATCTTCCTTCTACAATCATTATCTGAAAATTAATGACAACTTCAAAGTCACCCTGTATAAATAAGTACAATTATTTGTACAAGCCCTTTAGCGATTAGTCAAGCTTCAATAGTAGTGAGAAGATACAATCGAAACAAAAAACTTTCTAAAATCAGTATACGAGTGTTACAAGATAAAATATTTAGTCATAGTCAAAAGAGAGTATGCACACTAAAGTGAAAGAATGATGGGTTACAATTTATATTGAAATATAATGAATCAAAAAAATTCAGTGTTTAAAGGTGGGTACTGACCGACGCTACGAGGTGTAATGTAACATTTGCACCGAATATGTTCGCATCGCGTATGTACGCATTGTGTTCGAAATCGGTGTAACATGCTCGTTTGAAATATGTGCTCCATATTCGCAGAGTGTCAGCCCAGATGTCTGACGAGGAGGTTGTGTTGGGATCTTTGATACTGCTAAATTAATAACTCGTGAATTTAATTGGACCAAAAGTACATAAAAAGGACACAAATTATAGAAAAGCAATCAGTGTCTCGAAAAGATTGGCACTAACACTACGTTTTTATGCTACAGGAGATTCCTATATAATATGCAATATCTTTTCAAGATTTAAAAGCAACGGATAGAATTTATAGTGAAAGAGGTCAGCGAAGCTTTGATTGGAGTATTAAAAGATTACGTACTGTTTTAATTAATCCAGAAAAAGTATTCATTACATATCAAATTAAATCAGCAAATTCTGATAGAAATTGTTCACTCGAAGCTGGAGACCCACAGTCAGTTTGATCAGGCGTATGTGAAGCAGGTGCTTTAGGGCTTTGCTGTGGCATCGATGGAGCTCTTGAAGTTGTTGGTCGTGTAGAGTAATCCTTGTGAAGAATTATAGTTATAATCGCCAACATACTCATACTCTCCGCGATCAGCACTAAACAATATATTTGATATGTAATGCTGAACATATGTTCTTATTGTCTTTGAATAAGATCTTAATTTATTTGCCAAAAAAATACCGTAGGGTTCACATTCGTCAAGTTTTTGTGAAGTTGACTGCGTTTGCTCGGTTCTCTTTTTTAAAATATTTAAAGTAGATGCCATTATCTCTACCGGGTTGGGGGCTACTGCTTTCTTCCATTTTACTTTGTTGGAGATGAAGCTTTTGCTCTATCCGAAAATATGATGAAAGTATATTCAGGATATCATGAACGTGGTTCTAAAAAAAGAATATACAACTACCGACTTTGCAGAGCTCGTAGAGTGGTGGAAAATGCATTCGGCTTATTATCTGCAGTTTTTAGAGTTTTGCGGAAACCAATGCTGTTAGAACCAAAAACCGCGACATCTGTTGTAACAGCAATAACACTACTTCACAATTTTTTAAGAAAAGGTAATAACGCTCATGTATATACCCCTGCGGGTAGCTTGGACGAAGAAGCAAATGGGATAGTCAGATTAGGAAACTGGAGAGAAAGTAACAATGATATGGCGAGTATGTTACTCTTGGAAATAAGACCGCGAAGGGCTTCAAGAACTGCTCATAATATTCGTAATGAAGTTGCTGAATATTGCATCCAAGAAGGTCTGTCAGCTGGCAAGAAAATGATGCTTAAAATAAAACTTACCGTATCTGTTGTGGCAACAGGTGTATTTCTATCCAGTAGAAACATCATAGTTTTGTATGCAAACCAAGTACTATGGTATACTTCTTCAGCACCTGAAAATAAAGCATTTTTGGAATACAAAACATACCTATATTTATTTTATTTATGTTGTTCTTAAACTAATGCTGGCCCTCATTTTGTCTTCGAATCTGACACGTGGCAGCATAATTTGACATTCAACTTAACTTTAAAATGTGGTTGAGTATTTGGGGGCTAATCGTGCTGTATTATAAAATATAAAAATAATTACCTACCCTTTCCTGTATCACTTGATCTTTTTATTTTCCCTTTTTCCCTCCTCAATGACGCCAGTAAGCTTGTCATTTTCGTTTTACATGTATTTCTTTCGCCCTCCATTAACAAAGCATATCTATCCCAGGCGTCTTCTTTTTTAATTTGTTGTAGTGCTCTGGATGAGCTGGATTCCACAATACCGATTCTTCTCTATATTTTTCGATGAAATGCAGAGTTTTTTCTTTGTTTCAGTCCATATTCCTAATAATAAACGAACAAATAAACGAAATGAACAACCTGTGCGCGTGCGCTCCTCTGGTGCACTCGTCACGACTTGTTGCAGCGAACTGACCGAACCGCGTAACACTTAAAGGATTCGCCGAAAAACCGACAGCCGGGTGGAGCACTCAAAGCGAGCAACGAGCGGCTCGTTGCTCGCTGGTTTTCCCGTAACACTACGTACTGACTGCATGAATGCTCGCTGTATAACATGTTACATTACGCCTCTTATCGTTGGTCAGTACCGACCTTAATGCTAAAAAGGCAAATGAGGAACTCGAGTGGTCAAAAGAGAAATTTAGAAATAATCAAGGCAAAAAAAAAATTAAGTAGAGGTGAGTATAACCTCAGACAGTATATGGCATTAAATGCAAGCAATCGACCGATTCAATACAAAAAAAGTTCATAGCAAGTTGAAATGCATAAGGTTAGCTACCCCTAGGCATGCTCATATCTCTCAGAGTTAATATCAATGCTACATTTAACGCGACAAAAGTATAAGTATGTATGTATTGTATTCCTTACACTTACAGCAATATTTAGTTTTATTAATCAGTACCAAAATAAATAACTGCGTGACTACAATCGTCCAAATTTTGAAGATCCAAAGCAGTGGAAAATAGAACATACAGGTTGTGTATTCAATGATTACTTAGTGCAAAGTCTAAAAAGCGAGAAAAGCGGCAACGCGCGATATCGAGCACGCTGCTCGGTGGGCGCTTCACATGAGAAGGAGACAGCGTTGCCGTTCTTTAGCCTAATGCGTAGTCTTCCGTAACACAACCTGTATGTGGATATGTAATCAATAAATATGTTTATTAAAATGAACATCTTTACATGTCATACACAAATTTAATAAAACTTTGCGATTTATGCCGAACGTGAAATGTGAAAACCAAAAGAATGTACAGGGAACAAATGTGAGTGAGACTCATAAAAAACCAAAGGAAGAAAAATACCACAAATTTCCTCCCAGAATATGCACCACCTACTGAGCACATGGATTCTCATCATCAAGGATATCAATTAAAAAAAACGTAGGAAGTAAAATTACTCCGTTCTAAAAATATCGGAAACACGAGAATGAAAGAGAGGACCTGGAAGCCCCAGCAAAATAAATCGAGGGTAGTTTTAATATCATATGGAAATTGCAAGAGTCTACTCCTAATCCGCGCTTCTTGAGATTCGCTAAAATTGAAACGGAAATACTTCGATCTTATAAGTAGCTATTATTCATTTATCTCCTTTCGCGTTTTATCATGAGCGCATTTTCTCAGTGAGTCTTTCTCAAAAAAAGGTCATCTGATGGGTTGTGGTGCCAGCCAATGATCCGGTCAGTTTCCACTCAACAAAATTGTGCAGAGATAGGAATGTGACTTAGGTGGGAGGGACTGGTCTTAGTCATGATTTTTTTGTTATCGCGTCATTGCCCGTGGTACAGGGCGCCATATGTGCGGATATACAGGGTGACTGTTTTGATGAATGTGGTTAGGATCGTTATTAGATCAAGCTTATTAGCCAAAAATCGACCCTGTTATAAAAACATTGTAACAATCACAACGGAATTATACTCCTGAGTGTTAAGGAAAAGTTCCCTCATCGAGAGAAATATAAAATTTTGGTGGATTATTTTGTTATTGAATATCTCAGAAAAAAATCACTTTTTTGCGGTATATTCAAATAACTGCGAATTAATTGTGTAAGTGGTCCAAAAAAAGTTGTGGAGATGAAAATATTTTCAGAATGCTAATTTGCTATAACGGTTTATTTGTTATCACAAGAAACGTCAAAAATAGTTGATTTCTACATTTATTTTTTGTAGGAAAATGCTTAACGATAAATCTCAAATACTAGTAAAATTTTAAGCCTTCGTGGTGCTTAATATCCAAAAGGAGCTTCTTGCTAAAATGTACAACAATTTTTGTAAATTCCTAATTATCACCTTGTTTGTTTGGAAAATTCGCTTTCATTGACCAGCGGTCGAGCGACTTTGGATCATTCAAATATGGTCTCACATTGGGCTCACTTTTTGCTAGAGGTGTAGCTTAACATCGTATAAAAAGAAATACCAGATTTTCTCAAGCTATGTAAAAAAGCGTCGTCAACGGTGTATCCATGTTTGCCTTTTATTAAGTCCATTGTTTTTTTTTATTGTGATAATTAGGATACTCATTACTAAGAAGCTGATGAAAAACGCACGTCTTGACTTTTTTGGACTTTTGAGGGCCGAAAGAACAATAAAATGAAGTAATACCATTGATTAACCTATTCTACCTGAAAATAGCCAACCTAATCTGGTATTCCCGCGTCCAAAACATTATCCAAGATAAAATGAGATACCTTAGCGTCACCTATTAGAATTTGACACTCCCCATTTACTATATATACTTTGGAAAGGTAGTGCATCATAGGTTGTACTGTAGGCATCTAGAAGCTCTTATAGACATGGTAATCTGTGAGAGACTCACCTTTTCAAAGTTTTGTATACCGAATAGAGAAACAGCTGTTTTCATAGATGACGGTATCTCATTTTATCTCGGATAATTTTTCGGACGCTGGAATATAACATTAGGTTGTCTATCTTCTGATGGAATCTAACAATGGTTCGCTCCTGTCCATTTTTGAATAAGAAAATGGAATTTCGCGTCTGACGTCAACTCAATTATGTCAACGCCACGTATTCATCAACCTCTTTAAGGTTTGAAAATAATGATATCAATAGTGTTACCCAGTTGACAGTTTTTACACATATCTATTTATTTACAAAGTATTTTTATGGGAAACATCAAATTCAAATGATTCCTGTACCTCTAACATCTTTCGGTGGAATGCCAGTTTACCACCAATTTCCATTCGAGGAGTTCCCGACGTCTCGACAAATTGGTGAACTTTAAAGGCTAACGGAGGCAACTCTGCCTCAATTGATTTACCATTGTTCCCGCGTAATTAGCGAGATGATATCATCTCGTCTCGAAATTAATCGAATTTGCCCGCGAGATATTAGAATGATACGGAGATTGATACCACGACTGGTGAAGAAGTTAAGGTGTTTTTCGGTCATTCTTACTTCCAGCAACAGAAATAAATGAGGTGAACAGTTATGATTTCTGCTTGAATACGCGCTCTAAACTACTGTAAAAGTAGAATAGTCTCAAACAATTTATGAGACGTGCTATTATTTATTTTGACAAAAAAATGGCATTTATATACCACCAAGTAGGTGTACTCTACAGTTCTCACGCAGCGCCGTTATCAGTTCATAAAGGAATGTTCAGCTGAAACTGGACCCTGAGATATCTACAAAAGGACTAACCTAAACTCAAGTAGATGTAATACACTGAAAGATTTTGAAATGAAAGATCTTAAATAGACAAATGAAATAAACAAACTTAAGTTTTTATGCTATAAACTTACTTATCCTACTTGTTAGCCTGTTATGATACGCTAATGATTCACATCTGGTAACGTTGCCTCTCCCCGATTCTTAACCTTGTCAAACGTGGCAAGCGCGGTCCGAGCACAGGAAATAATATGCTTTGGCGCTGCAGAAATACGTGTAACACTCACCAATGCTGGTGGCAGGCCGGCGGGAGCAGCAGCTGCAGCCGGTAGGTACACGATGCGTCTGCTGAAAATATTGAGAAGTTTTAAGGACTGATGTTCGAAAAAGTCATGTGAGAAATATTTCTAATAGGCTCGTAAAAATAACCAAGGTTAATAACCAAAATTGAGATAAACCCTTCCCACCCCCGTTTTTTCTAAAATGATCAGTATCCTCTGAAATTTTAATTCTTTTGCGTTTTTGGCCTTTTCCTCTGCCACCACTGGACCGATTTTCAAAAACTATAAAGCTTTTGCGTCTTTGGCATAGAAGTAACATTGTGTAAAATAGTGCATGTAAATCCAAGCGGTACTTCTCAAGTTATAGGTGGTAATAAGATAGAAGACAAACAGACCGACGGAATGGAATGAGTAACTTGGTTTTTCATGTACATACCTTATAGCATCCATAAAACATACTATCTTTTCGCGATTACAATACTTCCGGCCAGTAGGTGCGGGAAGTAAAAACGTGAAATGGTACCTATAAATCAGAATACAACTATTGCACATCTAGAACTGGACATAAAAGGCAAATTCACCGATATACTGAATGATGCATACTCTCATTACATAAGTGGTAACTATCGAATTGATATATTCATGACCATTTCGAGTAACACGTCAAATCTAGTGCAGATACACACCTAAACCGATAAATTCCCGTATGCGGAACAAACCTGGATTAAAATATTCTAGCATCAGCGTGATTTGACAAGCTGCGAAGCTATTAATTAGCACCTAGCGGCTGATTAAGCATGCATCTTTGACCCGGCAGGGGGGATTGATTCACGGTGGCTAGGATTTCAGATCAAAGAGGCCTAATTAAAGTAGATCGAGTACTGAACCCGAGACTAATGAAGCAAACTGTTTGATTTTTGAGATTCTTGGTGAAATTCGTTTAAAATACAGTATGTTAAAAAGTTTACCTTGCGCTTTTCATTTTAATTTTCTTTAAATTTTTTATGTATTCGATTATGTAGTTCTATAACATATCGGATGATAGATCTCATTGAGCTGAACACAAAAGTCCATGTAAACGTATGTATTTTTCGGTTGATTTTTATACCTACAGACTCCGACATTGCTTATCATGTGGCACGCGAAAATGTTTGTTTATCTTAAAGTCGCTTGATCATACCAACAAAGAAACTAGTGGCGCGCTCAGTTAAAATTCAAATACCCCGCTAGTAACAGATCTGCTAGCTGGTATAAAATAAAGGAAAATAACCATATATGTAGGTATGTGCATAAGAAATGGAATTGAAAAAAAAAGTAAAAAATAATTGATTACCAAAAAGGGCACAAAATAAATAGGCAAACGTTTCAATATACAGTGTTTTAAACACAATTCTGGTCACCGAGGTCTCTTCTTCTTTTTACGTCCAACGACGCTCTACCTTTGGGTTTTCATCGCATTCAAATTTTTTTTATGCAGGACATAGCTGCGATGCTGCCATATTGTGTTTTAAAAGCAACTTGGTAGAGAGAAGACATTCCAAATCTAATTTCGTCTTCAAAAATATGTGGCATTTCCGAAGTAGTCACTAAGCACTAAGGACTTCGAACTCGAGCTATTTCGGACGTTTGTCCGTTGTGGAAGTTACATGTGTTCACCTGTTTTCTTCTTAATTTTCTGTGATCGTAATTATAGCCAAGTTCACTGCCAAGGTGACTTTACAAATTTATAGTTTTATATCCACGAAAATACTGGCGCCGTATAGTAGTTGTAGCCTCGACCTAGTGCGAGCAGACCTATAAATTTAACATTTGAAAATTTGTTTCCGTTTGATGCATTTGACGCATCATTGTTGTGGATGATACTAAATGTTAAAAAAGGAGTTCATAGTATTGAAATTCACATATATGCTTTCCGTCTCTTTAACTACGACCAACGGCAGGCAGCGCCGTTTCGTGCTCATTAGCAACCGATCAGTGCGGTATAGGTCTAGTGGTCGACGAGTGAACGGAAAGCTAACAAGAGGGTTTAGTCGTTTAAAAAACTCAAAATACTGTAAGGAGGTAGGCGAAAAATCTGACGATCTCCACCTTCCAGTGGTTTGCTAGCGCTGTCTGCGGATAGTCGTTGTTTCAAGACAGAAAACAAACATGTCTATTTAATTTGTGTCTATTTATGCATACATGTATACAAAGCCATTGTTGGCCAGCTCTGAGAATACTTGCGACATCTGTGCATTGCGCAGAACGTCGAGCAATCATGAGCCGGTAGCGTCAGCTTGCATCACATGGAATGAGGATGAAGATCAACGTGCAAACCATTGGTAGGTGGAGATCGTCAGGTGTTTCGCCTACCTGTAGTCCATAGTATACAAAAGTGCAATGCTACTGTGGCCGTTTGACCAAAATATTTATCTACTTATATTCATACTTCAAACAGATCAAAGGGTCATACTTTGAACATATATTTGATCTTTTTGACAGTTTCTATCTTTCGGTGTCTTTTTGATAAATGTTTGCTTTCAGCAGTTTATTATAATAGTATGCTTTTCAATAATTATTTCCCTTTGTAGTAACCTTCTCGTTCACTTATCCTTGTAATAAATCTTGCAAAATTAACACATCTATCATTCATCAGTAATACAAATATATCGTCGGTGAGTGAATTTTTGTTTACAAAAATGTGCTATTGTAATTTTTACCGTTAGAGATGAATGAAATAGACGACTTTAAAAGTTGTCAACATTCAAGATTGAATTCGCGTGTGTCTTCAAGGAATTTATCAAGAATTTTTTACTGCACTGATCCAAACCTATAAAAATAAAAATAGATTTTTTATAACAAATCTCAATGGATCTGATGGTGGATTGTTAAAAATATACCCTTTTTTCAAAATTATCTTTCAGATAAGTAGTGAGACTCATTTTCGATAAAATGCTCAATAATTGCTGACTTATCAATCTAGATATTGTATCAGCTTTGAACCATGTTTCAAGCAGGTCACAAATTCTTCTTTTGGATTGATTGAATTTGCGTCTAGGTCGCCAATCCTTTTTGATTGATGTCAAATTAAATATTAAGTTTTTTAGACAGCAGCGGTGGCCGCAGTAGTAGACTCTTCGGTCTCCTCATCAGTCGCCGTGCGCTGTGCGGGTTCGAGTCCCGTCCCAGGAGAAATTTTTCTCTTGGCTATGGATGTTGTGATTGTCCGTAGGTGGTAGATGGTCTCTGACTATCGAACGCGGAGATACCACCCGGCGGTTCTCGTAGGCGGAGCCAGAATGTGTGCATGTTGCATGCACACGTGTTCCCTCGCCAGAGTCCGTGTGGCCTCCCCCCCCCTTCCCCATATATCCCCCTATAACCCCACGGTACCCAATGGGTGCTTAGGCCTTAGGCCTTCGTGGTAGTCGGAGTATAAAAAAAAAAGCTAGACCAGGTGTATGAAGTATTTATTGATTTAATATTATAATTAGGGGTCCATCTTACACAAATCGTATAATTTCTTTCTGGTTTGAGATATACTTTACAAGAACTCGACCACATTCATTAGATCCATTACTTCGAAAATTACTGCTTCGTCAAGCTTGTGCCCCGGATTAATAAATTGGGTCCAAATAATACTTTGAACTAAAGCGAAGAACTTGAAAATCGTACACAAATGCCAATTTTGAAAAGCATATGAACAAAATTTCTGTTATGTCGTATCATTGTAGAAGTTTAGATCTTTCTCTCAATATTTAAACTGAAAAGCTGTAGGTCATCGTTGTTAATTTGACTAGTGTTCTGGATTATTAATAAAAAAATCAACTATTTTACAAGTATCCTTCGTGTTTGTCTAAAGTTGTTGCATCATATTTTAAAAATATTTAATAAATTGCGTGTTTAGCTAAATGTTGATAGATTAGTAACACAATTTTGTCGGCGTGTGTCACAGTGTAAACGGTAAAGAGGCGTGCTGAATTGCAGTAGTTTGGCTTGAGATCAACAAATTTTTGCGTATCAAAAATAAACCTGTTTTGGAAATGGATGGTTATAATGTATGTTATCTACTTGGTACTGGGAGATTTCGAATTTACAAAAACGCAAAAAATGATCCGAATTTTTTTTCATACGTTACTGTTTTTTAAACAAGTCGAAGCCTGATGGTCAAATACCCTGCATTTTGAAAAATGGCTGTTTAGGGTGTATGAACTTACTGTTATTTTTGGGTGTAGTTTATGCCCTATAAATATTGCACTGTTTTTGAAAGACCTTGTACGAAGATGGTTCATCGAAAGCGCGTGAGACAGCAATTCAGCATTGTGACATTGCATGGACCGCATAAAATAGTTTCGATTTTACATCCCATGTCACTGGAGAGGAAGTATTGTGTCTGTCTGACTATCCTCTAATATTTGGCCCATCTATACCTTTAATGGCTGGCTTAGACTTGCACAAACACACATCATTTTTGAGAAAACCATGGACCAGGCGAGTTGTGTTGCGACGTTGGCATCCATTGATGACGCTTTGACGATAGTTGGCTTGTTATCTGCTACAAAATAACTGAAAAGTTCTACAAGGCACCGAAGTATATGGTGTAAACACTGGTTAATGAAAAGAGAACATTATTCACGCATCAATTTATTGAATGAATTGAAATTTGCAACAAAAGACTGGCATAACTACCTGCTTATGAACGAAGAAACTTACTTGAAGCTTCTATCGACGGTTATGCCATTCATTAAAAAACAAGATATTGTAATGCGAGTAGCCATATCGCCAGACGAAAGATTGAAGGCAACTCTTGAGGTTTCTCGCAACTGGGAGGAGTTACGAAGACCTGAAGTTTACAACAATAATAGCACCTCAGGCGTTGGGTGTTATTATTCCAGAAACATGTAAAGCGATATATAAAGTACTGCGTCGAGGTGAGTAAAAAGGTTTTAATTTTTAAACGTTTTTTTTTTCAATCATTAAAGCTAGATATAAATTCTCCGGCTGATTGTTCTGGAGTAGATAATTGCAGTAGTTTATGTTCAGTCGAATGCTGTGAATCTAAATTGTACTGCACAGAAGACGTGAAAGAATAATCACTACATTCTTGCTCGGTATCTGGCACTAAAGTGGAAGGAGATAATAGAGTTGATCCTAACTGCATACACTGCTGTGAGTATTGTGTTGGAGGACTTAGAATTGGAGTTGCATGGCTAAACGTTATGAGTGGTGTATTCTATGAGTAGGAGTTGCACAAAATGCACTAATGGCCGGTGTGTTGGATGACTAGGAGTTGGAGTTGCACGAATGAACTGTTGTGCGTTGAACTCTATATGTGGCAGTCTTAAGTTGCCATTTCCGCTTGAAATAAAGAGTCGTTTAAAATTTTTTCTCAATTAGCCTTTGCTGAATCGGTAGATCGCGAAGTTTCAGTACGACATTTTTTCCAAAAATGTCAAATCATGTCAAAGAACGTTTGAAATGCTCCTATACGACTTGCAATACGTCGCTAGATAAATCTGGCGAATCTGATGAATAAGTATTACTATTACTTTTTGTATTGGGTGGTCCAGGATGACTTGATTTCTTTGTCGAGGGAGAAGCTATTTCCGAAGAATTATCATCTCTATCTTGTGATGTCAAATCATCGCTAGTCATTGAATCCTGTATCTTTTATACATAATAATAATAATAATTTACTCTCTTTGCTTTCAATTTCCACAAACAGAAGACGAATGGAAAAATATAGCAAAACATTTTGAAAATAGATGAAATTTTCCACATTGCCTTGGCGCCATAGACGGGAAACGCGTAGACATTATTCCTAAAAGTGGAAGTGGCTCCTATTTTTACAATTATAAAGGTCGACATAGTACTTCTTGCAATAGTGGATGCTAGGTACCAACTTATGATAAGGTGTGCTTTAGACTACATTTGATGAAAAGCTTCAGAAACACCAATTAAGAATCCCGTCAGATGAACCTATAAAACGGAGTTCTAATATACTTCCTTATGTATTTGTAGTCGATGATGCTTTTTCTTTGAGAACGGATATGATAAAACCATACCGACAGGCCGATTTAAATTCTCACGAAAGAGAGATATACAACTACCAAGTATACTAGCTAGACGCATTGTCGAGGATGCATTTGGGATTTTGGCTTCTAGATTTCGAATATATAAAACTCAAATTAATATAGAAATAAAAAACATTGATAGGGTGGTAATGGTATTTTGCATAACTTTTTCAAAACAGTACGTAACGAGGGAAGTGTACCTTGGCAAGATAACTCTATCCATTAAGTAATACGCATCCACAGACAAATGTTACCTTTCAAGTTACAACAAACAAAATAATAATATTTAATTTCGTGTACTTGAGAACTATCATCTTCGTCGATTGCGGAACGAGATCTTGGCGTTCCTTGGTCGCCATCGAGAAATTTCAGAAAATCATAATACCATAATGTAGGCACATAAACATCATTCGTGCCTGCTTCAGATCGTGTAGACTCTTCTATATTCTTCTTTTCTCGGTTGACATTTGGTTCTATTTTTTGTACGATTAATTTCTTATAAGCGTCGATTTTAAATTGTGGTAGTGTTTGCTCTTTATTTGAAAGAGGCATGGTTCATTCCTGTGCACATTTATAATTTCTTCCAAATTTTCTCGAACTCCACGCATCTCACTCATTTTGGCGCTGAAAACGCAAGACGTGTGTACAAGCAGGCGACAGGACACCGATAACTAACTTCAAACACGCCGAACGCCCCATGCCACTCACGTTCAAGTAAACTTGCGCAAACGTAAACATGCACAAGTCTCGGAATCGGAAATTCAAACTTTCTTAAGACTTGTTCAAGTCTAGACACTTGCACAAAAATCTTCCAATACACGTTACTGATTTTGTTGAGATTTTCACACAAGACGCACACACTGATTCAAGGATGAAAAAGCATTGAAGGTTTTGAAAATCGACCCAGTGACAGCGGAGCTATGGAGAAAAAAAGAGTGAATTAAAAAACACTCTCAACTTCGTTTTTCGACGTTTCAAAGGTACATGATTATTTTTAGAAACATTTTTGAATGAAAAATTGGGGGTTCGGAATTGTAAGGGGAAGTGGTTGTAAATGTTGCAGTTTTGATATCAGTGAAACACGTTTTATTATTCTGACATTTGTGAACCCGGTATACCTGTTAGACATAACATCACACATATTTCACAAGATACTTACGTCTCTGAGGTTGTAGGAAGGCTATCCAGATTGTTATGCACCATGCCGGGCCAGGGCCGATTATTTAAAAAAAAAATAACAATTCAATTCTATTCATTCTATAACATCATCGACTGTAAGGGTCGAAAGTTAACTCAGATTATATATATATATAACAACAAGTAGGAAAATAAAGTGCAAAATCCGCAAAAAGGAGGAAAGTGGATTCGAGCAGAAAATAGGATAGGTAACCCGAGCGATACGTATTTCTGCTGGTTGGCTTCATCAGGCCCGAAATGAATGCACATATGAAACTAGAAAAGTAGATACACATGCCCACACATCCGGATACGGGTGTAACCTGAGGAAACGAAGTTGGTGGAGGGGGAAAAAAGACACACGAAGTCCACAACAAGAGCAGAAATACGTATCGCTCGGGTTACCTATCCTATTTTCTGCTCGAATCCACTTTCCTCCTTTTTGCGGATTTTGCCCATTATTTTCCTACTTGTTGTTATATACCTTTCTCCGCATGATGATTATATATATATATATATATATATATATATATATATAATTATGGACTTTCAATATGTAATATATATATATATATATATTACATATTCAAAGTCCATAATTTCAATAAATCAACGATACTGTTTGTGACTGATACCCATTCAACTCCATGGTCTCATGTCAAGGTACAAGGATTTTCATAACCGTCGAACCCTAAATATACCAGAACGAGCAAAAGTTCACTTGGAATTGCGTCGGCAGCAGTGGCGGATTTAGGATCTTTGGAGCCCGATGCGCAAGCGTTGTACGGGGTCCCCGCTGGTGATAGAATCAGAATCAGTCTACTTGACGCCATTTTTTAGAAGTCTGGGCAACTCATTGGTTAGCGCGTTGAGCTACTAACCGGTTGACCCGAGGCTCACAGGTTCGATTCTCTACCTCGGAAGTTAATTTCGAGCTATGGATGTTGTGTTGTGCATTGTCTATATTAGGCACCAGATCGATGCAATATCCACATAGGTGCATCGCCTTGCTGGAACTGGCTTATTCGTTAATCATCTACCAGTAGATGGCTTGTGGGGTAATACAGCATTGGTACTACGGGGTCAGCAAAAAGGGTCAAAGGTGGCCTAGTTGCCCCGCTTCGTCGCCCTACAACTACTTTTACACTGATGTCATTTTTATATGTTTACACATTTTTGAATACCCTGTATAACAGTTAGTCTGTCTGTCTGTTGCACGACCTATCCAACATTGAACAGTCGGCCTACAATCGACAGGTTTCAATGAATTGCCTCAGAGAATTTACCGACCGTTTCACGCTGAAGGCACGTGCTATATTACAGCAATCGTATTCTAACACAGACGGCAAGCTGCAATTTGCTGTTTCTGACAAGGCGACACATTTTTTCAACGTCATACGTCGAACGACCGTCGCACCACGGCCATTGGTTAGTGGTTGAATTGCGTTCATGAAGAGGCGGTTAGTTGACTGATCTATGATGGGCGTTTATACACTGTTCAGTCGTTTATCAATTGTTATAGGTGTGAGCGTATTTTCTTTCTTTTAATTACTAGGAAATTGTCGATTTGAATGGGCGGATATTCCAATAACCAATACATTGAAAATTGCTTGGTAGTTCATAATTACACTAATATTGGAGAAAAGGCTATAGGGAATTAATTGTGGATGTTTTTTGTCAAAACGATGCCGACTGATCAAACAGCTTCGAAAGATCTTATTTCTCACCTTATTCCAATTGGACAAATGGTTAATTTTATAAAGGGCTATTGTCATAGTGTGTTACAAGATGCTCTCATTTTGAAATCTTATCAAATATTGTTCTATTGAAAGTTTCTCAAGATCATGAATATCATATAACAGCTTAGCATACGCCTTCTCAGAAGTAAAAATTTGTCCCTCATCACCGTCCATTCATAAAAATTCTTCAAAAACTGTAGAATTTATTCTAGGCCAGCCAGGAAGCGAGCGAGTCTCATATCCGAATAAAAATCCATCTCATACCCACCTATGCACATCGAGACATCTGAGTCCGAGTTGCAGATATTTTTTTGTCGGCCCACTGCATTGTTTCTAAGCCGACTGTGACTGTGGAGGTTTGCCGTCATGTAGGCTGGATATGTATATTCTAGGCCGCGGATTTTCATTTTGTTTCACCTATATATAGGGTGATACATCTCATATTGATACAATTTTCTAGTTTTTTTTATAAATAAAAACCTATGACTTTATGAACATCTATGCCAAATAAAATCACTGATCTAGAATTGAAGATTTACCAATGTTTTGGCCTTTTTAAGTGTCACATTTGGCTTTGCTTCGAAATAAAGGGTGGGCCATCCGTTGGTTTATTTTTCAAGTTGGTATTAAAACTACATTCTTCAATAATATGTAACACTCGATACTTTATTCAAATGAATACACCTTCCGATTATTAAAAAAACAGTTTCAGTTAAATGGCTGCCGCGGCTGGCCTGGCTCCATCCTCTTAACCCAATTTTGAAGCACATTTTCGATAGTTTGTGGGTCTATTTCATTTATAGCTCTACGGATATTTTCCTTAAGAACATCAATTGTTTGAGGATAGTTAATGTAACAGCGGTCCTTAACAGTCCCCCATAGGAAGTAATCCATGGGCGTCAAATCACAGCTGCGGGCTGGCCAATGAACGTCTCCAAAACGGCAGATA
Organism: Acanthoscelides obtectus; assembly: GCA_963669975.1. NCBI lineage: Eukaryota > Metazoa > Arthropoda > Insecta > Coleoptera > Chrysomelidae > Acanthoscelides > Acanthoscelides obtectus. The sequence continues at coordinate 50,440,129 of CAVLJG010000001.1, read as the reverse complement.
ACGCGATGACCGAACTTAGTGTGTAAAAGATCGATTGTTTCACGGCTGGTGTGGCATGTTGCATCATCCTGCTGGAACCAGAGATTGTGCAAGTGATTCAATGTGTTTCCTAATAAATTGCGTAGCTTCTAGTCTATATTGGATTTTTCTATTGTTTTATATCTTCCTGCCTTTTCTAGTTGTCAATTGAAACATTGTATAAATTGGGACTGCTTCCCTGAAGTAAAACTAAATTCTTTCCGCATTTTCAATACATAAAAATTAGAAGACAGCACTATACGGGACACCTTCAGTAGCAATAAAGTGTAAAAGTATTCTTCTCCGGCTTTGTTATTTGCACATAAAAGTGCAATGTCTCGTGACTATTGCCTTGACGTTCTTTCGCTGTAAAATTGAACGGTAATGCTCCGTTATTACACCCAAGCGGCATTCTGTCAATAAGTACGATATTTGCTGGTTGCGCCTGTGATGCAATTTCTACTATAGGCGCCACTATATTAACTCTTTGTGGCTATCGGTCGGTCGGTCTGACGGTATGTCTGCCGCTCTCTGTCGCGTGGTCCGTCTGTCTGTCGGTCGGTCTGCCCGCTAATCCTTGGCCTGTCTGAAAAGTACCGATGGGTTTATGATGAAATTCTAATAAAAGTTACTACTATGCCGAGCACGAAAAAGCTTGATGCAGTAGATTCCCGATTACCCGAATCACGATTATCAGAAATCCGCTTTATACGAAACAGTTCGCATACAATAATTTCTCCGTTTTAACCGACGTTGTTCGAGAAATCGGCGCATGATCCGAAATAGCCGCCGGTAGTTCCCCTTTCGGCGTTTGCGTCATTAGATTCGCTGCCGGTGATTCCCCAAGCGCGTGTGCGGAATTCACTGGTATGTGTGCGTGTATGTTTGTTTCAGTCAGGATCATAATCGCTAAGATGGAGCAGCATAGAAATAAACGTAAACGCGTTGTTATTACCATAAAACAGAAACTTGGGGCAATCAGACGTTTAGATTGAGATGGTTTGCTTAAAAACGTGGCAAGCGATTTGGGTGTGGGCGTGAATACAATTTCAGAATGGAAAAACAACGCGAGGAAATTGAAAAGTGGTCTAGTGTTCTGACATCGCAGCCGCCACGGAAAAATACGAAAAAGGGGGAATATCAAAAAGTGGATGATGGTTTATATCTGTGGTTTACACAGAATCGAGAACGTGGAATACCAATTTCCGGATCAATTCTAAAGCAAAAGGCAGTCAACTTAAGTGAAGAATTGCCAGTTATTGAGGCGCCTGATAACTTTACAGCCAGTGTGCCAGGTATGGTTGTCTGCGTAGATCGAAAAAACGACACGGTATACGAAAATTAAAAGTTTGCGGAGAAAAGTTATCTGCCGATAAGTCCTCTGCATTAAAATGGAAGAACATTTTAAAGAATTAATGAAGCAGTATGGTTAAAATCCAGAACAAATTTGCAACTGCGACGAAACGGGCCTAAACTATAAAATTTTGCAAACTTCCTTTGGTGTTAATCGCAAAATCAGCTAAACCAAGGGCACTTAAACAGGTCCGTCTCAACGCTCTTCCAGTGTTGTATAAAAAAAATGCCTGGATGAATGCCGCTCTATTTGGGGACTGGTTTTACAATCATTTTCTTCCCAAGTCGCAGATATCCGAGAAAATGTATTTTGCTATTAGACAATGATCCGAACCACCCAAGTGAGGAGCAACTTAAAAGTAGAGAAATACGAGTGATGTTTTTGCCTCCTAATGTAACGTCACTGATTCAGCCAATGGATCAAGGAGTTTTAGAAAATTTAAAACGCAATTACGTTTGTTATTAGAGCAATTTTAGATCAAGTTGATAATGGTTTGGTCGACAATAATTATGCAAGAAATGGAACCTTGCGCATATTATGAGAATAACAACGAAAGCTTACATGAGCTCGTCGTAAAAATAGCAGGGTGTGAAAATCTGACTCAAGCAGATGTTGGTGAGTGGAATTGGTGGAAGAATTAACTGATACAGAACTAATAAAAACTGAAACAATACCGAAGAGGCAGTTTTACGTGATGCTAGTGACAATGAGACAAAAATATCTGCCAAAATATCACATTCTGAGGGATTAGAAGCTCTACCTACATCGAACAACAAGAAAATGCGACAGCAGCTGATGTGCTACTTATCAAACGTTGGAGGGATATTGCTGCCAAAAATAGGAACAATGCAAAACGTGTACAGTTAAAAATTACTTCCTTTGTTACTAAATAGTCGTAAATATCTATGTTTGTATCCACATGTTCATATTTTACGTAACTTTATGTAGGTATATACTCACTTAATACACGCATTTACTTTTTTCAATAAAAGCATTATGAGTCTAAATATTTATTTCCGTGTATCCGAAATTTCGATTTTCTGAAAGTACTTGGGTAAACATTATTTCGGATAATCGGGGTTCTACTGTACTCACTTGAAACACGATTTTTTTTTCAATAAAATCATTATAAGTCTAAATATTTATTTCCGTTTTATCCGAAAGCACTTGGGCCAACATTATTTCGGATAATCGGGGTTCTACTGTAGTTTTAAAAAACCTGTCCAATGACGGCGGAGTTAGGGGCTAGTGGTAATACTACTGTTGAGTACCGTCAGATTCCGTACTATCGAAAGCTGTGTGCATCTACGTCTATGTCTGCAGATCAATAGTTGTAGAGTTTGTCGTGTTGGCAGACAATTTGGTCGTGTTGTATTCACTCTGTTCCGTTCCAGACATTGAGACAGTTCTCCGTTACACCTGAACCGTGCTCATCACCATAATCTTGTTTTATCGGGTGTTTGATCAAAATTTAATGAGCTTTGTGCCATTCTAATCCAAAGCTGCTGCGGCTGATGCTCTAATAGAAATTTAGTCGGGCTACTACAACTATTATTGTCTACCATCGAAATACGATTTTGCAAGGATAGAACTTGAAGGTAGACTATTGGCCGATTTAGATGGGAGGGCGAGTGTAAAATCTCCCTCGAATGCAAATTATTCGCCCAGTCAAATATTCCATTTTAGGTTTTCTAAGAATTATTTTCCTATTATCACTGTTTGGGACGCAACAATCTGATTCAGTATAATGCTTCCAGAACACAGTACTGTACCTTGACTAACGAGTTCTACCCAAGAGTCGTCCATTTCAGCTGGTCGGAGTCCAGATCACCGAGGACTTTATTTGGCACAAACACATCTTGTCTGCAGCTCCTAGAAAAACGTTGTTTAGAGCTAAGAAGTACTTTTCTCCACCCATCCTCGAGTACTGCTCACATGTTTGGGGTGCTGCCAACCCAAGCGTGTCGAACTTGATGCATCCAAAAATGGCCGGTACGACTGCTCTTGTGTTCCCAGGGTGTCGAGATTGTGGAGCAATCTGCCTGATGAGGCTTCTCCCAGTTCTAATAACCTTAGGCAGTCCAGAAATGGATTAACAAGCTGACTGTTCCATAGAAACAAATCCCTGATTGAACCTTATGTTGTTTCCGCTATCCAAATGTTGAGATTCAAATTTGTATTTACAACACCTGGTAAACAGAAACTGCGTTCGATTTCTTGAGACAGCATTTGGCAGGGACTCACCATTGCGCATCAACCATGTTACTATGCCACCATGCATATCTGTTAAACACGCTTGATCGCTCCCTCTCCCATACAACCTCTATAAATACTGCACATATCCGCGCAGTGCGGCCATTTCACGCACCCGATCTGACTCCCATCGAACTCCTAAGAAATCTTTGCGTTCGGTGTGTGGCGCGCGTGCTTAACTTTGTCTAAGTGCTGCGCCTAAAATAAACTTCGAAGGAGAAGGAAAGAAAGAAGAGGTTGCTAGGCAGTCAGTCAGTCTTGTGGTAGCAAAGAAGAACTATGGAGGCCCCCAAGGTAACGCTCGGTAGTGGTTCGACGGAACTTTCGGTGCTTTATTACGGTTTCGTATCATTAGTGATCGCGCTTTTAGTTAAAGTTGTCGTGAACAAGTTGGGACGATCCGATGATGGGGATGACAGGGTACAGTTTTTTTCATCATTTTTTTATGTATGTTTAGGGCATGACATATATTAACGGAATGTATGTCATTAACATTTGAATATTTGGTGTATCGGAAAATTTAGCGGTACATAGAGACTATTTTTCGATCAAAAAACAAGTTCAATGTTACCAAGTTTTGATTTGTGCATTTTTGTAGAATACCATAATCTCCATATTCCACTAGAGTTTCGTTCGACCATCAATAGAATTTTGAAATATTCCTTGAAAAATAATTCTTTTATCACTCATTTAGACATTCAATACTTTCAAAACCTCTTAATTGATTCTAGTAACGAGTATTTATATTCTTTGGCAATGTGTCGTATTAATATAAAATAGAACTGTACTTTTTCCATACAGTTCTGAAAAATTTGTATATGGGCATGATATTTTAACAGAATGTCAGTTGATAACCCGAGAATATTGGTGAATGCTATTTGTTAACATACAGTATTATATTTGCGTTTTTTCCAGAAATCGTTAACTGACATTTTTAATTTATTTTAATTTTTTGTAAATGCAAATAAGTCCCTATTACTATATTTCTCCATTAAAATTTTCTCGTATAACAAAAAAATTCCATATTTAAAGGCGCCTTTATAAAAGTATTCGAGGAATAATATCCTGGAATCTTAGCATGCTGAATATTAATGAGAAACGGTTTTTCCTCGAACGCTTATATTTCGATAACAAAATGTGCTGTTTTACTTCCTACGCCACTAGGCGAGGATGTATTGTAATCGCGAAATTTTCAGTAGAGATATGGTTTTTGGATGTTATGCACATCACGAAAAACCGTGTCAACTCTTTTCAGTCGGACCGCCCATAACTTGGGAAGTATCTCTCGGATTTGTATGAAATTTTTTACACAAGGTCACTATCATGTCCAGGACGAAAAAGCTTTGTAGTTTGTGAAAATCGGACTAGTGGCGACGGAGCTAGGGTAAAATCATGGATAAAATAAAAATCGCTCAAAGTTCTTTTTGTGCCGTTTCAGGGGCTTCTGATCATTTTCATAAAATTTTTGTAGGGGTTCAAATTCTGGGGTTTTAGGGGGCTGGGGAGGGTATATGAAAAATGTTTTCTGAACTGCAGCGCACAAAACTTATACACGGAATGAACTATAACTCGCTGCAGCGGTGCCGCGGTGGGCGCTACCGCGCAAATGTGCGAAGGGACAACGTTGCCAATAACTACCGGCAAGGCAGGGAAATAATGGCTGTGGACTAATTTCAATTTCATTTTTGGCTGAATTGATTCCGAAAGCATTTAAATTGCGCTGAGCTTAATTTAATCCATTATGAACTGATGACGGGGTTGTGTAGGAAATGCAGAGTCAACTTACTTGACTTGACTCTTATTTTATCCTTCTGGAAATACAAACACATATTTCATCTCAAAATATTCGCATTATTGTGAAGTTGTCAGACACAATTATGTTGCTGGATCAAAGGAGTAAACTGTAAACATTGGCACGCTTTGCTATTGAGACAACGAAATATTTGTCTGGCAAGCAGCATTGTCCTTTTGAACTTTATATTGTTGTTTTTGATAAATTTTGTGCGTTTTTGGCAAACATATTCAGTAATTAACGTATTTTCGGACCTATTTTAGCCATTAAATAATATTTGTTCGCACGGCAAACAGAAAACTTATTCTTTCATGTAACCTTTGTACACCAAAATGGAATTTCGTTCAAACAAAAAAAATAATTTTAGTCATTTATATTCCGATTATTTTCTGTAAAAAAATAGTTGATTGGATATAGCTCATTTTATGCGTCGCAAAATAACTCGACAATTCAATTAAAATTGATCCGGCGGTATAGTATGTCAAACAAATAATGATATTTTTGCATTTGTTATTTGATTACTAATGTTACAAATGGATCATGTCACTTTTTTATTATGCATTGCAAATCTGAATATTGTTTGTAAACAAACATCTTGGACGTATACAGTATGTTTCTGCTAACCTGAAAAAAGTCAATTTTTTATTGGCTTATAAAATGTCTTTGTTATACTAATCATTTGCTTTACAAATTCATAAATTGTGTGATCGTTGAATATTAATACTAAAAAAGTAATCTCCAAAAACCCCTGATTCGAAAAATATGTGCCAAATTCCGATCCCTAATAAATATTAACAGTCTTTAATTAAGATTTTATATTTATTCAAATATACAGGATATATTTAAACCATATATGTACATCGTTTTTTTTTTATTTCTTAGCGAAAAAATCGCAGCCGCCTATTTCAGCTGATCGTTTCCAGATCACTGAGGACTTGTTCTAGCATGAACACATCTGGTCTATCGTGAGAGCTGCTGCAAACAAGCTAGGATATTTTTTTAAGGCTTAAAGGTACTTTTCATCACATAACGTTCTTACTGTGTACAAGACACAACCGCCCCAACTACATAATCCGTGCTCGATGCTGTTCAGAGGAGGGTTGTCCGACTGATCGATGGCTCTTCTCCAACGGACAGTCTCGGTACCATTTCGCACTCACGTCCGTCGGCAGACCGGCCCGACTCCCATCCTGACCGTGTGGAACCTGTACAACCGCTCCTTTGTCTCTAGAGTTTCGAGATTGAGGAACAGTCTGCCTGAGGAAAACTCGGATTAATATAGTGTATTTAAGTTCCTTACAGCATTTAGGCTTTTGCCTATGCTGCTGCTTCGGTACGTCTACTTGATTTTATGCTTCCCGCTTTTTTCCATTCTATCAACACCATGTCCTTTTAATAGTTTCTCCAATTATTCAATGAAATTTCAAAATAAACAACGATTCCAAGATGAATTTAGAATATTGTCATTTGAGAAAGTATACTGGCATAAAGGCTTACTTTCAAAGATAGTATAAGAATAATAATGAAAATTCAGTACTGCACAAAAACTATTTCTATTATTAAACCATAATCATGGATAAACAATTTACATGGTGGCGCGAACTGCGCATATGCTCCACATCGGCGTAGTAGATATCTAAGCTACTATTTACATTTGGCAGCTACAGAGAATGCAGATCCAATGATACCAGAAGTCCTCTTTAGGAGAGTTGTCCGGTTTACGAATAATGGGTCACGAATGGTCATTTTAGCATCTAGCGTACCTACAAAAGCTGGCGAATGTTATTGTCTTCAGCTGAGTCAATAAGTCATCAAATTGTACATAGTAAATTTTAAATAGGTATAAACACATGGGACCTAACTATTTTTTACATTTTCTTCGTTATTTTTAATGAGCTTTGTAGAGAAGAAATGCAAATAAGAAAGTTTATGATGACGGTACTAGAATTTATGTTTAACACAAATTAGTATGACCGTATTAGGATGAGGACAGGCAATGATTTAATGTATGTTCCCATAATATTAAGGAACAAAGTTAAATAATGGATAAGAAATGTTGGAACTGGTTTCAAGTTGTCAGAAAAGTAGATAGCAAATTCATGCAGTTAATTGCTCGTATTAGATGCAACAACATTATTAATGATTTTCATGAACGTTGTAGCCACTTGCTGGCGCTTTAAAAATCCAATTGCTCAAAAGGGCAGCCTATCCTTAGGACCCTCTTTATTCATTATGACATTGGATCCTAATAAAAATCTCTGTTGAAAACTTCATAACTTGCGAAAATGTTCCCCTACTTTACGTCAAATACGCCACTCAATCCAAACTTCCAAAACTACAAGAAACAACCAGTATATAACGTAGAACTTCATCAAACTTTTTAAACATCAGAAGAAGCAATCTTTCGGCTGCAACTTTTTCAACGGATCATTTAACCTTGTTATTATGGAGCGCCAAGCAAGTTTGAAGTTGCGCTCGACTTCATTGCTCCCTGAGGAATTTCCAGAATGACTCCGAGTTGCCTCATTTGCATTATAAGGAACTTCTTGCATCCGACTGTTAATGAAAATTAATTGAGATGGGCTTATGAACTGGCAAGGAAAAAGGTAAAAATGTAATTTATATTCACGATTTCAAGCGTACGAGTATTATCTAAAAAAAAGGCGTCAAGTAAGTTGACCATGCACATCCTACGCAACGCTGTCATCAATTCATAAGGGATTATATTTGGCACAAGTCAGTCTCTGTTAGTAAAAGGTCGGCTAATTTTTTTTTATACTCCAACTACCACGAAGGCCTAAGGCCTAAGCACCCATTGGGTACCGTGGGGCTATAGGAGGATACATGGGAAAGGGGGGACGCCACACGGACTCTGGCGAGGGAACACGTGTGCATGCAACATGCACACATTCTGGCTCCGCCTACGAGAACCGCCGGGTGGTACCTCCGCGTTCGACAGTCAGAGACCATCTACCACCTACGGACAATCACAACATCCATAGCCAAGAGAAAAATTTCTCCTGGGACGGGACTCGAACCCGCACAGCGCACGGCGACTGATCAGGAGACCGAAGAGTCTACTACTGCGGCCACCGCTGCTGCCTGAACATGTTAAGGATTTAAATATCGAACAGGCTCATACAATTAGTCCATAGTTTTCCCATATTTGACATAACGATCTAGCGTACCGTGCTATCGACGGTACCGGTCACCCGGCAACGTGGCAATTTTGCCTGCTGCAGTACACAATATATGTCATAGGTGCGTAGAATTGCTGGGGCTGGAAACATGTAATTTGTTGGCACCAAAAAATTGAAATATTCTCTCCCTTGATCCTATCGACCCCGGCATCCAAGCGGTTTGAGCGATTTTTATTCTCTTTGTTTTTTGCTTGTAACTACAGCGCCACTAGACGGATTATCAAAAACCACAAAGCTTTTCCACCCTCGGCATATTGGTAACCTTGTGTGAAAATATTGTCAAAATCTGACCGATACTTGCCAAGCTTTAGCGGGGCTTAGTATAAACTGACACATTTTAGAAATTATCGAGATTACAGTACTTGTCATTCCTACAGGAATATCTGATTAAATATAACAATTATTTTGCCATAACCTATACCCGAACTATATTTTTAACGTTATCTTACGCTCAAGTGCGCTCTACAAATGTAATGATGATTTATAGGAAGTAACTATCCCAAAATATAATCAACACAAAAATATGTTTACGTTTACAAGATTTTGGCTAAATAGCTCCTTATTGATGACTCATCGTTCCATCAAAATAATTGGTTAAGACATACTGGGTTAACACAATTAACGGAACTGCTCTTTGTTTTTTCTAGGTAAGAAATTTTTGAAGTCATGATGAGCTCTTTACTAAATTTGTGCAACGGGTTTAATAGTGAGCTTGGCTTGACTTTTAAGGTTATTTCAAGGTCCATTTTTGTTTTGTAAATACCCTCTTTGATACTAACAATCGAAGGAATGAAAAGTTTCACGTCCGAATGTGAATTAAAATCCAAGATTAAGGTCAACCCGGTAGTATTACCGATCTATTAGATATATGTAATAGTTTTTAGTGTAGCTAATATGAAGAATCGTTAAGCTTTCACTTGCGTCATTTTTGACAACGATAGCAAATAAGGATAATTGGAAAAAGAGTTTTTATAACTAGTAAAGTGAATAGGTAATTTGACAGTACCGACTACTGACAGCCGAGTTGCATTTTTCGATTTTGTCGTAAAGGTAACGCAAAATTTCAAAACCTTGTTAAATTTTATTTTCTACGCCACTGGCGAGGAAGTATTGTAATCGCAAAAAAAATCGAAAATGAGATTTTGTTTGTTAGATGTAGATCACGAAAAACCATGTCCCTCATTTCCGTCGGTCTATCAGTCCGCTCATCCTTGTCCCGTCTATAACTTGGAAAGCATTGTTCTGATTTGGATAAAATTTTTACACATCGTTTTTCATAGGCCAAGCACGAAAAAGCTTTGTATTTTTTGAAAATAGGTCAAGTTACGGCGGAGATAGGTCAAAACCGAAAAAATAAAGATAAAAATTGCTCAAACTTTGTTTTTTGACGTTTCAGATAACTTTGATCATTAAAAAAATAATTAAGGATAAAAAATTAGGAGGTCAGGTGTTGTAGAGGGTGGGGGAGGGTATATCTCAATTTTCTGATGAAGTACACTCATACGCTCTCAACCTCAGTAATTTTACGCACCTATTAGACATCTTAGACCCGCGTGGGTTCGAGTCCCGTCCCAAGAGATATTTTTCTCTTGGCTATGGATGTTGTGACTGTCGAACGCGGAGGTACCACCCGGCAGATATCGTGGGCGGGGCCAGAATATGTGCATGTTGCATGGACACGTGTCTCCTCGCCAGACTCCGCACGCAGCGGGCCCGAGTTCGAGTTAAGATGCACAGTGAAAGAATCTATTCTCAAACATTTCAATACTCAGGAGTTAACTCGAAAAAACTTGCCCAACCGAAGATAACTTTCTCATTAGTGAGATAAGCGATGTATACATATCATGTACGTTTCTGATCTATTTCCGACTGTATATAGTTGAATAGGTGCCATGCAAAAACAACGAACTATCGATGGCATGGCGGCATGCAAAGAAGGAACGTTGCATAGATTGTTTATAGAGCGATGAAACAATAATAATTGGCTGGGTGTTTAGTCAGCCGGTTGGGCCTTTACGCTTCAAGGGACACGCTAAGGAGGAACTAGTTGACATGCACAATCTATAAGTTTTTCAAGATATGAGATATCATACATCGATTGAGGATAGTGATGTGCTTTCCAGTTCATTTCGGTGCACTAGTTGAATAGGTTGAGTTCACTAAAACGGACTAGTCCTAGGAACTAGTTCACGAACATCTATTTTAGGCAACAATACTACATAATGCCTTTTTATACCAGTGCTAAGCAAAGTTGCGTTTGGATGAATCATATTTTTTATTGTTGAGATGGATGTTTCAAATTTAAATACTCCACGTTTTCTAACAATCTCGAATAACGAGAGGCACACTTTTTTGTCTGTTTACCAGTTGATAGGATTTTTAGTGCAAAAAATACACCTTTAATTATTGTTGCAAAATTCCTTCCTTTAGGTAGAAAGTTTCTCTTTTTAGTATCCTAGATGAAAGCCAAGTTGAAAACGAACAAAAAAAGAAGAAAACAGACGGACGGGACCATTTTGACCTTGACGTAAAACTTCTTTCCGTAGTGGATAAATGTTTTACTGAACCGCTTTTACTGAGAACAAAGGATCCCCTGGTAATAGGAAAAGTTTATCTCACATTATTTGAGATGGTTAAAAAAAACGTTGGACTCTTATAGCGGCATTTGTGCTGCGCAAGTCTTGTCAGAAAGAAGAAACAGTCTAGAAGCCGATAAAGCTGAAAAAATAATGTTTTAAATTTGTAGTTAATTTACATTTTCATTTAGTGTTGTTTTAATTTCTTCGTTAGCCTTAATGGGTGATTTGTTGTTTTAAAGTTGGCTATTTTTTATTTCTTTCAGCCTTCACTATTAGAGGATCTTCATCAACGTAGATTACCTACGTGAATGTTGAGTTAATAATGATTTGTCTGAGTCTATTCGTCGGTGACTGTTGAAACGATCCATACAATATGTGCTTTCATGTCAGAGTATGTCGCTCGGTCAGTCAGATTATTTGTGGTTTGTACGAGCACCAAGATAGACTTCACAACATTGCTACAAAGATGGCAGGAGGTTTGCCTACGTACACAGCTTTCTAGCAAGAATTTTTGGTACTTTGTCGCTTCAGTACTCTAAGCTGTCAATTACTTCCCACACCACTAGCAAGGAAGTATTGTAATTGCGAAAAATTTCAAAAATGACAATATTGTTCGTTATTGTTTGTAGTTTTTGGAGGCGGTGGAGAAAACCAAGACAATATAATTTACCGAATATAAATAATCAGATAGGGTGACAACAATAGAGCTGTAGTTGTTCAAGTGTGAAAAGTTCACCAATCTTCTGCATTTATGAAGATATTTTGTTGAATGAAGACTCTCATCTATTCTTGGAACGATTTCCTCAAGCAAACAATAGCAGGGCGTACGAAAATTGCTGTCGATTATTTAGAAAAAACTCAAGTTTTATTTCTCACATTAATTATATCACATGCATGGTTTCTTTAGCCGACCACTACTAAGCTTACCAGGACCTCTATTCTTGAGTTTGAGGGAGTAGAAATTGTGAGAGAAAGTGGCAAAAAGTGGGTGTTGCCAAGAAATCCGGTATTCTTTAAATAAATTCTACCGAAAAGCGATAGAAATGAATTCACTTAGGGAGTCGCGAGAAACTGGAAAAATTAGTAGAAAATAGCGCTATATAACCTAAAAATTGACGTGTTTGGCACTGTTATTGTCGTTCCTGCTAAACATTTTGCAAAAAATGGTTAATTTCAATCAATTGATGTATTGAAACGATATTATTAACGAGGATGGAGAGGAGGCAGTTGAGGAATGGGGGAAAGGGGAGAAATATTCTTGGGCACCTTTCATAATTTCGGATCGGAAATTTGTACAGATGTTTAGGTTGCCCAAAAATTTGGTATATGAATTGCTGGAGGTATTGACTCCATTGACACAATCACCCCCACGAGCTTCTGCACTTTCGATCAAAACAGAGGTAAGAATAGGTATTAAGTTTTGGTCATTCTAAAATAGTATTCTTTAATCTATGATTGGATTTTCCCTGGTGCATTAGGGGGTGCTCTCGGGTCCTATTGTCCTTTTGTTCATTTGTAACGTGCTTTTTTAAAGTTTTGAGGAGGAAATCTTGACCAAAACCTGGCAACCCTGTGTCTTGATTTCCTCTCTCCTCTCTATCGAATACTTTCAAGAATACAGTACTTTTGAATCGATAGAAAACCGTGGGAGTAGAAAAAGAGAGGGGGTGTGATTTTCTATTAAAGTCAAGAATAGGGGCACAAACTAATCTTGTTTCACTGATATTCATTCTACTCTACGGCCTTATGCCAGGGTACAATGATTTTCATAGCGGGCAAGCAATAAAGATACCAGAGCGAGCAAAAGTTTACTCGTCCTCAACAAATGGCAAACTTGGGCATCCGATTGCATTATGAATGGTTACAAGAAATAATGTTTGAATAAAAGCAATTGACACCCTTTCAATAAAAATAACGACCTTCTGCCACTGTCTATCCCGCCTTAACATCCCCGGGCAACACTCTGGAGCTCTGATAACGTGTACACTTTTTCATTCCTGACCAAACCCATCCGTGATTCATCTCCGAAGATATTGAAAACGAACGATGCATTCCGAATACATTACCGATAGAATACCCTACCGCCAGGTTGTGAATATCGTGTTTTGAAAGGTAATCTGACTCTAGATCTGAGTAACTTCAAGCGTGCAATATCTGATCAAAAATACATTACACGGTGATATTTTCCTAGACGTTATGTTATTTTTACATAGCTAGATGACATAAGTAGAATCTAGACACTAGAAATCTTATAGCATATATTTAGAAAGTATATCGATTTCAATTGTTTAAAGCGCAGGATGTTTAAGTTTAACTTAAAAAAATATATTTCTTATTTTTAATTTGAAACGTTTTAAAACGCTATCGGTCATCATCATCATTAAAAGTTATCATTTTCTTGAAAAAAAGAAACGATCATGGATGTTGGATTCGTAAGAGAAGACAGTCCAAATTTGCCAAAAATGATGGCTGGTAATGTTTTGCCTTCAACCCAGATGTCTGTTCTGCTGAGCTAAATAACATCAAGACTTCTATGTAAGTACATTGCATCTGATATAATGAGAGACATAAAAAAGAATAAGCTCATGCGTCAGAACTTCTGAATAATTTTATCTAATATTACATCACAGTGATCTTCGCAAAAATAAATTTGAGTTATAGTCGTTGAAGATTCAAGAGCCCTTTGAGCAAGTCTTAGCTATGTGTTATATATATAGACGTATATATATATATAGACGTATATATATATATATATATATATATATATATATATATATATATATTCCTGGTACTCTAATCCACGGCTTTCCTGGGGAGTCTTTATCGATGTGTGTTTAGATTCGCGGACGATACAATAATGACAATTACTATATTACATGTTTGAAAGTTTGAGAGGTTATGCTAATGTCAGCTGCTATTTACAAAAGGTATGTCGTCACAGCACATTATTCTATGGGCCAAACATGGTTTTTTTAGGTCTTAAAAAATGTAGTATTATTTTTTTGGTCTAATAAAATAATTATTAACTATTTAAGACCTACTTGAAAAAAGTGTTAGCTCGCCTATTATACAGGGTGTTAACTTTAAGAGGTGATTCCTTGCATTATTCTAAACAAAAAAGTTCATTATAACTTAACATATGTCCGAAAATCAATAGTTTTCGAGGAAAGTAAGTCGTAAATAATAAAATTTTCTCAAACATTTGGCAACGCTGCAACGCAACCGCGATACGAGTGCACGACGACCACAACTTATTCATCGAATTGTTTACGTTTTTATGATGTTTTTGTTGAAAATATGCCTTTAATTATTGAATAAATACTTTTACACATTTTTGTGTGGCTAATATTTTTTATTTAATAACATCCGTAAATCACATAAAGTTACAGTTAAATGTATTAGTACATAGTCACAACAACACGCGATGATTTTGTTTGTCTGTTTTTCTTCAGATGTATTTAATAAGCAAGAAAATTATTTTGTTAGACAGTTAATTAATAAATACATGTATTGATACATTTTGCGCTATTAGGCATATGGATTTAAATTATTAAGGTGCAAAATTCATTTATTTCATGACTAAAAAGAAATAAGTTCAGCATTTTTTTGCTCCGAAACGGTTGATTTTCGGACATAGGTTATAATGAACTTTTTTGCTTAGAATAATGCAAGGAATTACCTCTTAAAGTTACGAATATTATTTCCCTAACACCCTGTATAAGAAGCAAAGCGATAGGACAATATGATCTATGAAGCTTGTGTCGCAGTAGGAGCGGTTTCCAGATGATCGGTTCATCCTATTTACTACCGCGCCTTGCAAAGATCAAAAATAGATACCGTAATTGAAAAAGTTGATCATCATTAATAATCTGCCCATTATCGATGGTTAACGGATATGACCCAGTCGTTCGGTAAATGCGTTGCGCTTTCTGCACCATTTCCGTTCGTATACTATACACGGTGTTCTCGAACGTGTAGGTAACACGCAGTAATAAAGTGACCAAATTTCCCATGCATGCAAGTTCCCATTGACTAATGTTATCAAACATACAAAACGGGATCGTAAGTTCATAGCATTACTTGAAGACAATGTTTTGTGTTAGTAGCAGTTTCAAGCATAGGAAGTCGCGGGTAACACCTGATGCAACATAAAACGTCTGTATGAGTGGGGCAATGGCTGGCCGCGCTGTTGCCGGCATGACGCTAATGGTGCAGATTTTGATACTTGTCACGACAATTGATTGGCAAATTGACATTGGGCTCACGGATAAAACCATGCCTATAACCTTCCTCTGGTTCAATCAATAAGTGTTCAATATTTCACGTCTCTCCGTATTGTGGTTCAGATGCGGTGCTGACAGACTGGTCATTCAATCACATTTATATAGAGAGAGGATATCGGACCCCACAGCATTAAAGTTTGCTAGATAGCAGATAAATGTACCTTACCCGCCTAGCAGCTTTGAAGATTGTATGACAAATAACCCAACAACAATTCATAATATTGTACTTGAAGAGAAACAAAGACCAACCAAATCTGGATCAAGACTATCAAAACGAATGTCGAAATGCAGTAAATGCCCTCCTCGCCAGACCCCACATGTCAGATTCCATTAAGCTGTTAGGGTTGTAGCCCGTCAAATAGATATTTCAAAGTTTTTTCGCTGGATAAAAGGTCGCATATTTATGTGCTATGCCAGACTATAATCTATCTGTATATGAAATTTCATCCCGCTCCGTTCAACTAATTTGGCGTAATTGAGTAACAAACATACTTTTTTTACTTCATACGCCACACTGGCGTAATCGCGAAAAATTTCGAAAATGAGATTGGTTTCTCATTTGTATTATAGTGTAGATAGATATTTCTCAAATAAGCACGAATATGGGCAAAATCACATTGATTATATATATATATATATATATACAGGGTGACTTTGAAGTTGAGTCATTAATTTTCAGATAATGATTGTAGAAGGAAGATAAACCAGAATATGTGTGTAAAAATAAAAAAAAAATTTTACCTTGTTTTATAAAGTATCCTCCCGACAAGTATTTCAGTGCGGACCTGTATTTGATCGTGAGGTCCCCTGTGAGGTCTTAAGTCACCTGATTCACGAGCCCGTTGTACTACATTAACAAAGGCACGAGGGGTTGGTTGCACTCGATTGGAAACCGATCCGCATAAACATGTGCCATTTTTTATTTCGTTTGAGCCACGCAACAGACACTATTCACACGCTAACCGACTGACACTGACTGTATGTATAACTGAACTGAATAAAATAATTTATTGTAAAAACATCGTTCCAAATTCTTTCGCTTTTTTGTTTCCGATGCGATGAACCGGTAAGGCGGATTATATCCGTTGTTGCCAAACACGAGCACATGATATTATTATTGAGACAGGGCGGTACTCAAACTTCCAAAGGGCTATAACTTTGTTACTTTAATTTTACCAGAAAAATGGTAAAGGAAAAAACATTTCTTTTGATCAGATCTACTCACTGTTAAAATAAATGACTCAACTTCGAAGTCACCCTGTGTATATATATATATATATATATTATGGATTGGCACCCTGCATTTTTGAAAAAATCGAAAAAACGAAACTAAAATCTTGTATTCATTCCTCCAAACATTGCCTAATTGAACTTTTTTTTCTCCTTCCACGTTATTGATGAGCACTACATTACAATATTTGTCCATCTTAAAGCATTTTTGCTTAGATATTTTAGGCGTGAATCACTGACACGCCCTATATAAGAGAACATCTGTGGGCATGGTTTAACTGCTTGATATTCGGGTCTCGTAATTGCTAAACCATTTCATAAACATAAAAAGACAACTGCAAAGTGAACGTCCCACTGTCGACTGTCTTCATTTGAATACTGCAAGAATATTTTCCAAGACATTCGTCTTCGAAATGGATTTATTCAAGATGAATTATACATAGTCTATGTCAGCTAAGATAATAACTGCGGTTGCCTGGCTATATTTACTCTTTAAAATATTGTCTATCTACTTGAATCTAGTACTACAGAAACATATCAGATGGTTTTAATAATAATTGCATTTACTCTTGACAACCTTTCGCAAATGATCTGAACAAGCATGCACACCATGATACTTTGAAATCACGATGGTTAAATATGAACAACTCTTGGGATATTAGGTATCATTTCTTGCCCAAAAGAAGATAGAATCGCTCAGAAAAGTTATTTGGAATACCATAGTGTGACTTCAGTGGTCTCAGAACTCAGTATAGAATGATTCACGAAACAGCACATCACAAAGTTATTGAAATTGCAAGAATTGCAATCGCGAAAAATTTCGAAAATGAGGTATGATGTTTTGACATCACGAAAAAACATGTCACTCATTCCATTAGTCTGTCTGTTTCTCACTTATTACTTGGCCCCTCTATAACCCTAAAAGTACTGCCCAGAAGTAACAAAAAATAAATGTCGTTGAAACTTCATTTTTTGAGACTTCTACTTATTATCAGAAATGTTTCTAAAGCGATTGAAAATTGGGGTTTAGGGGTTGTAAATGTTGCATCCTTGCATATTTTCCATACATGTACCATTGAAATAGAAATATGATGGATTTGGCGAAACCATTGGTCCGTATGTATTAGATTTATCTCCTATAATTGGAAAATGTAGACCTGCGATATAGCATATAGTATTCAAGTGAATGTACCCGATGAAGTTTTTCTACTACGTAAAACCGCTATCAGAGGAATGCTTGGGCCAGGATTTATTCTTCTTAATTTTTTTCTTCTTGTGTTAAACATGTACCTGCTAATTTAAAAGTACGCTTGTAGCATATCCAAATTCTACTTTGCTAGCACTACTTGACACTTTGGGGGTTAATTCATTAGTGGAAATTGCTGTATTTGCTACTTGCCATTTCAAAAAGGTATAAACTGCAAATCATTAATATAAGCCGTCGTTTTATCTCGTTTTCTTTCATTGTATCTGAGATGGTCCTTTTGTCCTCTAATACAATAGATATTCGTGTGCATAGGACATGGAATCACTCGGCTTCACACACAAATTGAATGGAATTATACTATTGAGCGCGAGTCTCAACCTCCTTCAATGTCTGCCGAGATAACAAGATAGTCTGGCATTGCGGTAGCCGGTATGAATCTTTCAGGTCTATTTTTGGTGTATATTTGTCGCTGAGGATGCTAACAGAATGGCTAGATATAGATACATGCTTGGAAATAGAATATTATAGTGGTGTTCTCAACACTTTTCGCCGAACTTCTATCCAGATTATAATCTCAGCATGGATATAAAAATGAAACTGCTTGTAATCGCAGAAAATGAATACTTGAATATTTATTTATTTAATTTTACATCAATGTTAGGTGTATAATCTAGAGCATCTTGATCAAACGGCCTGACTAATGACAGGCCTTATGCTTTCCGGCACCAGCGACCTCCTAGCTTACCTCACGCAACTGTGGAGTAAACTCCTGTCATATGGTGAAGCTTATGTCGTTGCTCTTGATATCACGAAAGCTTTCGATCAGCTGTGGCACACTGCCCTCTCAACTTCTATCGTATGGTCTTCCAGATTGCAGATAGGTGGCTGTCTTACTCTCTCGCCGCAAGATATCCGTCATAATTAACGGATTCTCCCTTCATCCCAAAGTGTCACCGGGGATGCTCCCCAGGGATCGGTTTTGGTTCTGACATCGTTATTTCTATTACATATCAATGACTTTCTTTCCTGTACGATCAATCGGATCCTCACTTTTGCTGATGACAGCACTCTACATGCAAGATTTCAGAGTGCCAAGCCGATTTCTGCCGGCCAGCTGGAGATAAAACTAGCAGCCACTTCCTCTTTGACGTGAGACATGAAGGTTATCACTAGTAGGAGATGCAACAATCTAGTGCAGTTTACTGCTCCCAAAGCATAGCACTGTTCCTTGAATAACAAGAAGCGCCCTAGCACGCATCCGGTTTCTATGGATCGCAAAGTTCTACCATTTCGGCTGATCGGAGTCAAAATCACCGAGGACTTGATCTGGAACTAACACATTTCGTCAATCGCGGCAGCTGCTGCTAGGCTGTTTAGAGCTATGAAGTACTCTTCTCCACGTAACCTCTGCACTCTGTAGAACGTCCACGTAAGACCTAGCCTCGAGTACTCCTTACATGTTTGGGGTGCTGCCGCTCCGATTACATTATTCGTGCTCGATGCAGTTCAAGAGGAGGACTGTCTGACTGATCGATGACTGTCACCGCGTGATGCCTGA
Source organism: Acanthoscelides obtectus (assembly GCA_963669975.1). Lineage (NCBI taxonomy): Eukaryota > Metazoa > Arthropoda > Insecta > Coleoptera > Chrysomelidae > Acanthoscelides > Acanthoscelides obtectus. Next base: position 50,420,655 of record CAVLJG010000001.1, on the reverse strand, counting down.
GGAGTTTTCCCAGTTCTACTAACCTCAGGCAGATCAAAGATCAATTAACAAAGAGCTCCTTGTAGCAGCCGTGATGCCCCGGTATTTAGGCTTATACCTACCCGGCTGCTTCGGTATAAAAAACAAGTTATTTCTCAAAGTGGGTTGAATACTCATAGTAAATACTCGTTCTTTCGCAAGGTTTGTCAGAACTAGATTTGGACGTTCACTTTTCATTAAACTCTAGAAGATTAATTACAGACGAGGGAGGTATCTTGTGTGCGGAATTAGGTGAGAAAATCTGACGATCTCCACCTACTAATGGTTACCAAGCTGATCTTCATCTTCATCCCAAATAAAGATGTCGCACCACCTAGGTCGACTCAGCTTGCAGTCGGAATACCAAGTATTCACAAAACTTTTGGGTTTGGGTTTTTCAAAAGACCATACCAACTTGTTTTCATTCCGTTCGCCTCCGTTCTCCAGAACATCTAGAGCTATTATACCGCATTGATGAGTTGTTAGTGCGCACAAAACAACCCTGTTTGCGGTTGGTCATGGTTACAGAAACTGAAAATATGTCCGTTTCAAACTTGTATTTTGATCGTAAGATATTTTTAACCCAACCTAAAGAAACTTTCAAACAATAGCTGTGACGTTTATTTTTTCATTCAACTGATCCATTCACCTTCTCTGAGAACATAGTATTTTTATGCGCGTTCCTGAACTAACAATATAGCACCCGTATATCTGTGTGCTACGCTATATGTAAACGGAATTCGCACGGTCAGATCCCAGACATAGTCATCGACCACTGTACGAACTAACCAGTGAACTACACATCCAAAATCAATGCTATATAGACCGTAGACTATAAAAGTACCGGTAGGTCTTTTCTTCTTCAAGCAAATTGTGCGTGTAAGTATGCATGAATTAGCTAATATGCTCGGTGGGTCTTTGAATAATCATCGTATTGCGCTAGCGTATATTTATCATTATAATTATTATGTATGGACAAGCATTTATAAACGCACTCAGACTACACTGATGTTATTATCATAATTACTAGTATAATATTATGATAGCGTCTTGACTCACTGTGAATCCGATTATTATTAACACTTAGACAGTGGTGTAACATTGATTTTAAGATAGTACATCAGAAGATACCCATTTCAATTGAAAGCCCCACTCGCAACATCCTGTATGAAAAATCGATATCATTTTTTGGCTAACTCCTTTGAGTATCATTCAATTTTATCATATTACCAGAATGGACCACTGCGAGATTGTACAGCAGCTATCAGTTGGAACTGATCTCAGTTCGCACTTGATAGCCCAGTCGCCACTGTGATCGCTAGATGCTGATGATTCTGGCTACAGGAGACGTAGTCTACTCGCCATTGAACAAACTAAACATACTGCTTTCATTCGGTCGACCACAGATAGCCAGCTGTTTCGTGCTTTTTGACAACTCACCAGCATGACCTTTTTGGCAACCAATCATTAAAAAAAGCACGAAACAGCTGTCTTGTAAATTATTTCTTTAATCCATACCAAACAAACGAATAACTGACATGTTTGTTCCAGAATGCAGAAGAAGCAGCCACCTCACCAACCGTCGAATCCCCCAAAACGGAGGAACCGAAATCAGCAGAGGAACCACCAAAGGCCGCGGAACCCGTACTAACCAATGGTGACGCGAGCCCCGCAGAAGTACCCACTAAACCCTCCGTTGAAGAACCCAAACCCGTCGTGGAGGAACCCCCCAAGGACGAACCTAAGGAAGAGACCAAGGAAGAATCCAAAGCAGAAGAACCAGAGGCCAAGGTAGAAGAGAAACCAGTCACCAAGGAGGTGACCAAAGAGGTGCGTAGCGATGAGGAAGTTCCCCCACCCTTGCCCTCCTCTAACCCACCTAACCCGGTGGCGGTATTCGCTGAATCCACTAAAGCAGATCAATTTTCTGCACAAGAATGTACTGATACTCCCCCTGTTACTCCCGCTTCTCCTCAGAGCACCCCCCTCCCTGAACCCAAGACTGAAGAACCGCCAAAGACTGATACACACCTTGCTGGTGAAGTGTGCCAAAAACCACCAGAAGTTCCTCCAAAAGAGGAACCAGCAGTACCAAAAGAAGTTCCACAGGTACCAGATTCTTTAGAGACACCAAAGGACATTCTACAGGTATCAAAAGAGGTTTTAGAGATACCAAAACAGGTAGATGCTCCCAAAGAGGTTGAAGATGTGTCAAAGGAAATAGAAGGTCCAGACGTACCAGTAGAGGTTGCAGAGACAGCTTCTATTGAGGCAGCAGAAACAATTCCAAAGCCATTAGAGAGTTTAGAACCTTCAAAAGAAAGTGTGAGTATTGCAGAAGAGAGAATAGAGCCTTCAGAGTCTGGAGAAGTGTCACAGTCTTCAAATGGTACAGTAGCAGCTCCAGTTGACGTTCCAGAGGTTGCTAAGGACACGACAGAAACACCAAAAGAAACTGTTGAGGCAGCTGAGGTTGCAGAAGTGCCAAAAGAAGTTGTCGAGGCTCCTAAAGAAATATCAAAGGTTACAGAAGTACCAAAAGAAACTTTAGAGACACAAAAGGAGATTGTAGATGTACCCAAAGCGGCGGAAGAGGTTACAGAGACTCCAAAAGAGGTTCTAGAGGCATCTAAAGAGGTTGTAGATGTATCAAAAGAGACTCCAGAAGTTACGGAAACACCATTAGAGACTCCAGTACTTACAGAAGTACCAAAAGAGACATTAAAAGCATCCAAGGACATCGTTGAATCACCAGAAGTACCAGAGGTATGCACGAACGGTAGTGTTGAGAGTACCAAAGTAGAACAAAATGGTGGTTCTCCTGTCAGGTGTGACTCATTGCCTGATGTTTCAACAGAATCGTTGCCTTCTCTGCCTGAACCGATGTTCGACCAACTGGCGGAGCCCATGTCTCTGCCTCCTGTGGATTCAGTTCCAGAACCCATAGCATGTTCCCCTCCACCAGTTCCTGAGTCACTTCCTTCCTCCACTCCTGTCGATCAGGTCCTGACAAACGGAAACGCTACAAATGGTACTGCAAATGGTCATCCGCATTCTCCTGTCGCTGACCAAGGGGAGGAAGAACATCCGGCTGATGTGCTACCAGGACAGCCCGTTAAACAGGTGAATAGAGTTCCCAACGCCTCTTCCCTCTCACTTAATTATTTACCTTTTGTCTACCTCTGTTCTCTCTGTCCCGTGAAGAAATACTGACTCTAACCTCTCCCCTATTGCCTTCGTTGATGTGAAACGAGCTTCGCTGTCCAAGACAGATCATGTTCGTTGCACCACCATACATAGACAAAAGAGGTCTATGAACAGTCTTGGTCAGAAGACCTCGCGTCACAGGGCAAGACATCTCAGCTCCACAAAGATTGTAACTTCTTGTTATCTATCTTAAAACTCCTGGAATATATGTATGACAAAACCATTGCCTCCTTTTGAACTGTTTAGTCAAATTTTAGAATTTCCTTTTCTGTCATTGAAAAATCTCAGAATACGAAATCTTAGAAATAATTTCGAGGGATGATGCCATGTTTGAGAATAAACAATTTTCTTTAAAAATAAAATGGAGCCTGTTTTTATTACTTCTAAGGCCATATTACGTGCTACTTGACGACATTTGCTGGAACGATGGAAATTGTTATATGAACGTTCATATCTGGCACAGATTACTGTTACTCCGCATCATTTTTACTTTTTTTCAGTCAGACAATTGAGTTCGACCCAACAAATTGCATACATAATTATTAGTCATTCTACAAGCCTTTGCCCTTCCTATTGCACCTTGTCCTATTGGTTGATTTGATTGAAGCCCCCCTTATAACGTGTTAACACAGCTAGTTTATACGTATTGACTGCTGTAGAGCTTGTTGGAGACTATCGTTCCTCGTTAATATGTAATTGGATAAATTCGAAAATAGCTAAAAATTTTATATATAAGGCTGCGTTTTTCAATTATTCATATATGGCGAACGATACTCTCTAATCAGTTCTGTATGGCCTGCCTTAAACGATTTGGAAGTGAGTTAACGTTTGAGTATGATCTGGTGCTAACAAGGACTATAAATGCTACGTCCTTTTTCCCAATATCCTTTCCAAAATACGATTTTATCCTATTTGACTCTGAGACCGTATAGCTTTAGCTAGGATTTTAGAATGTATTGCTGACAATGTTTGCTTAGTTCAAATCTCACTTACTCTGTATCAAAAGAAACAATCATTCGATCGCCGCTCAACACGCATTTATGGCCAGCTAGCCTATTTTTACGTCGCTCACTGGTTTTTGTTCTGGCGGTAGTAAATGAGATTCGAATACACTATACGTATAGTATTTATAGCTTAAAGAAAAAATGTAGTTCGTTCATCACTCCATAACTATGTTAATTCATTTCATACCATATATTATAAAAAGTTTTACTGGCCAACAACTACAGTTTTGGGGTGAATTTCATAAACCTGTTTATTCTTTGAATCCATAATTTCTTTAAATTGTTGATATGTCATCATTTTCTAGAGTTAAACATTTACAAAATTTGCCCTAAAATGCAATAAATAGATAGTGTTAACAAATAATTTAGGCATTTTATGCATGGCATTTTAGTAACGTCATGTTACATGAGGAATGATGCTTTGATTTTGTGATATTTAACCTATAACTTGAAAAGATTTTTGCTTCAATAGTAACATTTAATGTATAGTGGTATTAATCAACTGTCAAAAATTGCTCGGAAATCTTCCTGATTCCCAAACTATCGTCTCTCCTTGTACTTCCTTTTTCACATCTCGGAAATATTTTGATTACGTTTAATCAGAGGTATTTTCGAATTTAATTTATTTACGCTTAAAGTACCTGTTGTATTCAATACATTTAACGTCATTTCTGATATTTTAAGTCAAACTAAAATTGAATTTTTGTGCTAACACTAGATTTTTGTAGAATGTATTTGAAAAATTATTTAAGCAGTTTGTTATGGATGCATTAATAACTATTTTTGCAGGTCCTCACAGAATCAAACGAGGTGCGACAAGAAGATACAGTCAAAGATAACGACACAGCAGTAAAAACTGTAAGTATTTACTACAATAACTAAATCGGTATTTTATACATGGCATAGTCGCCTAGGTAGTGGTATTCTGTATGTCAACTGCCACTTTTACCACTGATTAACCTATTGTCACGATTGTTACTAGAGGGTAGTTTTGGTCATAGCAACGGGCTCTTGCTCACAAATAAACTTTGTATTGAACATGAAAGTATTATAAGGGGTACGTATACTGTAGAGTACAGCTGGTCTCCACACAGGGGAGAATGACAAAAGTTGATCCCCGAGGAGGACTGCCAACAGAGCGGAAATGCCCCCACGTGTCAGCCCAGCTAGTTTCTATAATCAATACTATCCCCACTTTGGCTAATAGCACACTATTGCTGGATATGCACACTTATGCCTTACAAGGTGCGGTGGTTGGTCACTCGTAAGAGTATCCTCCAAGAAGATACTGAACCATATGCTGTATTTGGACGTTAACATACGATTTCCTTCGTCACAGCCATTTCCCTTTAAAAGAAAAAATATTTATTCTTAAACATCCAAAGGAGGATCCTCCCGCAACCTCGCTTATAATTATTCCTAAAATTTCGTATTCTCAGAATTTCTCCATGAGGGAAAAGGAAATCCGATAACCTGCTGGAAAATTCCAAGAGGTGGAAAACGTTGACCCTTGAAAGACGGTTGTCGACACGTATATAGTCGTAAGCATAAGTGCTTATTAATTAATAAGTGGAGGTGCAATTAAAGAAAATCAATATACCTGGTGGTGTCCCAGAAGTCGACGTCAAGTCGGAAACGGGAGATATAGGCCAATTCATAATAGTAATCTAAAAAATATAAAAAAATTAAATTCGTGTACTTTTCATTTTATAGGCTTTCAAAAAAATAGAAAAATGTGTTATTAACTTTCAGTTCCCATTTCTACAAATTTCATTTTTTTTTTCTTAGACGGAGGGACGGATAGTGTCATTCTACGTATTGACACTAAGACAGATAGTATCGCTAACGCCACTTTTATTAATTCGTGAATATATTTAATAAATTCACAATAAATGTTCAAACTTCCTTCCTTCAGCAGCAATGCAAGCTTGACATCTTGAAATGATCGGGTTATCAGACGGGCGAATCTTCCGGTATTAACAAATTCAGCTGCTTCCGTTATTCTGTCCCGTAGCTCAGCTAAATTTTCGATTGGTTTTGAGTAAACTTTTTCTTTTACCGCTCCCCAGTAAAAAATCGAGTGGAGTTATGTCAGGTCCACGGGCTGGCCACGTAATTGTATCATACCACCCTATTCATGTGCGCGGTTATTCCGCATCAAGATATTCTCTAACCGAACTGGCATAGTGCGCCGGGTAATCGTCTTGCTGGTACCACATGTCTCTGTAAATGCTTAGCTTAAAATAGATTTGGTAAATGATTTTGTGAAAAGTCTAAATAAACTTCGCCACTCAAGAACTCTGGCAGCTCAAAAGGTACAATTAGAATCCCGGTCCACATGTTCACTTTAAAATGATACTGTGATCTATCTAGACTCATCAAATGTGGATTTTCTACATGCCACTCGTGTAAGCTGTGCAGATTCATGTAACCATCTTTTTTAAATGTCGACTCATCAGTCCATAAAATTTTCTCTAAAAATCACGAATCTTCCCGATGTCTCTGTAACATTGTTTGACAAAACTCAAGTCTTGGAAGATAACCCCAGGGTTGTTGTAGAGATTGTACTTTCTGTACGTGGTACGGGTGGCTCCTTTCGCTAGATTCGGTGGGCTGTACTTTTGGGCACTCCCGTGCTTGGCTTATATTTGACGTATTGAAGTAATCGGGTCTTGTTCGAATGCTTGTACTACGACGTCCTCGTAAGGAAAGTAATTCTTCATTCAACATGTGGCTGATTTGGGAATCGTACCTCTGAGAACAAACGGTGCACATTCATAAAAACTCAGTGGTCGGGATGACGAGCATCATTTGGGTACCTCTCACGATAAAGCCTACCTGCAGCAGCACTAGCATTTCACTTATATTCCCCATGATTTGAGGTGCATGTTGGCGTATTCCTGTACGGTGTACACAGACATGGTACCACAACAAAATTATGAATTAATAGAAGTGGCGTTACTATCTGTCTTGCTGTCACTACATAGGATGAGATTCGTCACCCCGTCTGAGAAAAAATTGAAATTTGTAGTTATGGGAACTAAAAGATTATCACAGGCGTGTAAATTTTCCGATTTTTATAAGCTTATAATTTGAAAGATTTTTTTATATTTTTCTGATAACTATTATCACTTGGCCTATCCCGTTTCCGGCTTGACCTCGACTTCTGGGATACCCTGTATTTTGGGTGATCGAATTCTTTATAAAATTTGGAAACCTTTTTTCCAGGAGGCTGCTGTAGTGGAGGAATAATTTTCATCTCAACCAGACACCATTCAAGAAACAAGAACATTTTTAATTGCAAGTTTAAAATAGCAGTATGCATCATTCCTGGCAGTGAGACACGAATATATAAGACCAATATGGAAAACTGAGGAAAACTTGTACTGCCAATTTTGATCAGTAATTATAGAAATGTACATTGCACGTCAAATGTATGCAAGATTTTTATTTTTTAAGCATTCTCGTGTCATGATTTGATCCATATACCCCATAACTTATGGAATATATAAATACACCAGAGAAAGCCTTATTCGTTTGTCAAAAGTAAAATTAAAAATCGAGCTATATATAAAGTTCAACCCAGGCTGAGATCACACCGCAGATTTTAAAAAGTTTGCATACTTTTGGCTGGTGCTGTGTCCGCCAACAAAATATATATTATTGAGAAATTTTTTAATACTCCTTGTATCTAAAATATTTTATATTGTCCTTAGTCAAGCCTTCGACAGTTTTTTATATGTCGTTGTTAACACAGCGACTTTTTTATCGTATACAATTGTAAAATAAAAAGTTAGCGTAGTTTTATGGGTAATTTTAGGCGAGCTTATTTCTGTTTGTTTCTCTTTTCTCAATACGTAAATTCATGTACCATTTTTTATGAAAAAAAATACAGCTACGAAGATTCGATGTCTGCATTTCTTTTGTAAGTATATTATTTTAGCTTAGATTAGATACATATCTTAATAATGGGAATAAAAACATTCAAAATCGTCCAGGCAGTTCTCTTTCTGTATATGCAAAAAATGAGAGGCGTTTTGAAAAACGTACAAAAGTTCCCGTGGTTTTTGAGATTGTCTGAATGTAAAATTTTTAACAAGGATTTTTTAAACTATGAATGTGTAGAGTAGATGTTGGCTCTTTCATTATCAATAGGTTCAAAATAATGTTCTTCTCAGATCAGTATGTTCAAGAAACAAATTAGCGTAGTCTTGAAAATAATAATTTCTTGCACTGGTCAGTAGGAGTTTCAAAGTGAAATGATGCAAAATCGACACATCCTTCCAACAAAGTACACCACACATTGTTTCAAAAGTTTCTACCCTCACCTGAAGATGGCCTTAAGTACAAGCTCACTATTCATTTGATGAATGCTTACAGAACTCGGAGTGTATTTCTCCAGGTAAGATATTTTCCAAGAAGGTCAAGGTCAGATCTGTACCAGCTTTAGACAAGGAGTTCTTTGACCCTTGATTTGACCTTTAGCCTCACCTCCATGGTTATTTCAAGATTAGGGGCCCTTTTTGACACCGGCAATCAAAGGCACGGAAAATTCTGCATTAATAATATAGTGATAGCTTCTAATGAAGCTTATCAGAGTTATCGATGAAAAAATATTAAGGACAGGTCTTCAGTTAATTTTGAGAAACCTTTCATTGGTGACCTTGGATTCAACATTGAGCCTTATACAGGGTGTTCCAGAAATAATACGCCTGAGTGACACGGGAGGTAAATTGGCTTCAGATCAATCAGATAAAATCAACATGACCTTAGTAAAAGTTTTCTAGTTTTCGAGATATTGCCACTTAGGTTTTTCAAAAAATTACTACTTTTTGCTCCATTTTTGCCTGTTATGGCTATTAAGAACTTCTAAGTTAAGAGTTTTTTCCTGGGCTACCATTAATAGTTGGTTGAGACAACCGAGTATTCATTTCATTGAAAACTAGCATGTATGCTAAAAAAAATAATACATTTTGTTTCAATGTGAAAACCTTTACTAAAGTTTGACTAATTACTAGTGATTGATGAAAAAAGTTTGTAAGAACAAGTCTTCAGTAACGTTTAACAAAACTTTTATTGGTGACCTTGGATTCAACTTGAACCTCGCCTTTAAAAACTCATTATAAAGACAACTTATTTTCTAAACTGAGAACCCCTATTTGACACCGGCAATGGAAAATTTTACCTCCCTAATATATTCTTATATACTACTATTAGGACCTTGAAGCTGAGACTTGCGATCAAATACAACACCTTATTGATTTTGTCAAGAGTAATCCTGCCAATCTGCTAGGACTTTACCCTAGGGTCGCACATTTGAGCTCCATTTTATCTTTAGCAGTGATTTCAATATATAGTCTGACAGATTTTTCTATTCTTTCCATTGCCATTGTCTAAAAACGGGCTTTAAAATACAAAACAAGTGATCTTGAAGCTGATGCTTAATTTCAAATCCAAGGTCACCATTGAGCTCCTCCTTGTTCAAAGTTAGTAAAGCCCTTTTTCAAAAATACCAAACCTGCAAAAATACAGAGTTGCTTCTTTAATGACTTTTGTAATATTGTAGCAATGTGTTGACCATCCAGTTGAACTAAAAATGACATTATTATGAATCCCTTGATATTGTATTTATATAATATACAAACGCTTTGTGTATTTTTTTCGCTTTTGATAGCTATGTCACTATTGTTTCATCACTTCACTTTTTTTGGAAACAAAACTCGCTCTTTGTTTCCCTATTTTAACGCCACCCCGAATGTGCTTAAGAAGAACTTAAATGTAAAGTCATATTCTCCCTTCTTCGATCATCATACTTTAAATTTAATTATTTTTTAGCCCTAAAAGCCTATGAACGTTCCAAGCAAACCGACAAAGCCATCAGTTTCATTCGGTTCTCAGCAAACAACTTTGTGAGGACACTTTTCGCGCGTCTGCAAAAATAAACACTTGTGCACAGTGTTTAGCACCTGTACAAGTGGTTTCTTGTAAATAATTTTGTTGACAAAATATTAATTAGCGTTGTAAAAAAATGTCATTTGATCAAAGTTTGGGAGTGGTTTCTCTCAAAATAACTGAAAAAGTACAACCCAAAATCAAAAATTCTTGTTACACGTTTTGATACTCAATTTTTACATCTGATAGCAATATAGGGTAGGATGAAATCAAAAATTTTGATACTCCTGAGGTTTACTCCAGTTTTTTATATGACGAGGTTCCTTAGTGCATAGATGGCTTACAACATACGAGTAGACAAAAATTTACTGAGAAGATTCCTGGTGAAAATACTACCTCAAAGAAGTGTAGTATAGGTAGGTATAGGTTTAAGAAGAAAAATGTTTTATAAAACATCAAAAAAGTGCACAAATTTCACTCTTCTTTGCCAAATGATATACGAGTAACAAACTGTGATATTAAGCATCAAGTAACTGAATTAAAATCACTTTTCACTCTTCTTCATCTTAGGCACATTCCGATTTGCAAAATCGCACCTTTTAATCAGTGCTTTTTTGAGAAGAGTATCGACCAGTTGTGCCCAACAAAAAACTGAAAGAGTAACTCTAGAAACCACTGTGTTTGAGGTTTTTATTAGCATGGAACAATTGTGAGCTAGCATTTCCTAAATGTATGGTTGGTCAAGAAAATCGCGAAAAAAATCTGTACATTACACAACGAAATTGAATTTTTCGACTTGTTTGGCTCTCAAAATTTTAATATGTTAGCATAGTTCTTAAGCAAAATATAGTTTTGATTATGTTCAAACTTAAAACTATATTATTCTTTTTTGCGGAAAGGTTCACAGCTCTTTGATATTTCGCTAATTTTTCCGACTTATCAAATCGGCTGTGACTAAGTTAAACCATAGAAATAATAAAAATCTCTCCATGTATGTGTGAATGTGTTTATAATATAAATATATAAACTAGATATATTTTTGTCTTATTTCTTCAACCAAACCCAAAAATAAAATAGAAAGATCCATTGATTCTAGCATGACTGGGATCAGATTCGTAATCTACGCACTCAACTAATCAAGAAAAGAAACTTAATTTCGTCGATATTGCAGATACGAAATTTTTCTTAAAAGTTTCCTTAGAGTGACAAGTCCTTACCAGAAAAAAACTCTATGAGTATGTTCACTGGCGTATGCAGAAAAGTTCTGGAGAGGGTTCAGTAGGTTTACACCGACCGATTTTACTCGGTATTTTTTGGCTACTCATTTTTCTCAATATTTTGAGATGTTTCACAATGCAGAGATCGCCCCCCTGTTTCTCCTAGTCGTTCTTGTCTTCCATTGAATCGAATAATCGATATTTGGTGTATCACCGACCCTCTCCGTTTGTAGCTACCTAGAAGTATGACGTAAAAAATCGATATGTCATTAAAAATCGGTACATACGTTAACTAGTCCATGCCACGCCCACTAGCTGTGAACGCGTTCCATGGAGGAATTCAACAACAGCCTATAGTATAGAATTTACAGCTTAAACCATAGAAGCTATAAATGGCTGCGGTAGTGCCACCTCAGCAGATGTACCTCAAGTCTCATGACGTTTAGGAAACACGGACAGCTAGTACAAGTTAACATGAAGTTCCATTCCATCAGTTCCACATTGATTCTTTCCAGATAAGATGTTTTCAAGTTTAGATACATTTATTAAGAAAGATAACACAGGGTGTCCGCAAAGTTGGGGTTTTCCTTTTCAGATACAATTACGCTTGATATAACAAAGCTGATGTATGGTGAAACGTGAGCGAGCAAGTAAAAAAAAGAAATGAAAAAGTACTTACTGTTCAGTTGAATTGAAATTCCAAGTACGGCTCTGTCGTAAAATCCGAGGAGCAGATGCAACAAAAATAACAAATCGATCGAAAATATGACGTCAGTGTCACTTTTTCTTGGTGAACGTATTTTATAAGTACTGTTAGAAGTTATCACCGTTGGATTCAAAAACGTGCGTGCTCGACGTAGCCAAGCATCGGTGCAGGCTTTTAAACTCTAGTCCCTTCCCTGAATGAATGCAGCCGCTTGCCCAATTATCAGACGTAATTCGTCAAAAGTGTGCACCTCAGTTTTGTACGCCAAGCGTTTCATTTCGCCCCAAAGAAAAAAATTACACTGTGTTAAGTCTGGAGATCGCGGAGGCCATGCTACGTCCGATAAACCTATTCGGAAATGATTTATTTAAGAACTCACGCACTTCGCGTCTAAAATGGGGCGGTGCACCGTCATGGAGAACCCACATTGATTGCCTTAAGCGGCATTTACATTTACGAGTATTCGGATCCGAGTTTCGCTTCTCGGACTAAATTTCCGAGCCCGGATCGAAGTAGAATACAATCCGACGAGAGCATCTGTTTCTGGATAATATAAAATGGCGGAACTAAAGTTTTCCAGCGAGCAAATGGAACAATTTATTGATCTTTATAGATCATTTGAGTGTTTATGGAACATTAAATGTACAGATTATAGAGACATCAACAAAAGGAACAACGCGTATGAAGCTATTGCCGATATTATGAATATTTCAATAGAAAACGTGAAGAAGAAAATAAACAACGTTCGATCGACGTACTTGCAGGAAAAGAAAAAAGTTGAGTTATCAAAAAGTACAGGTATGTAAAAATAATATTGTAGTTCAATACTATTATACAGGGTGACTTTGAAGTTGAGTCATTAATTTTCAGATAATGATTGTAGAAGGAAGATAAACCAGAATATGTGTGTAAAAATAAAAAAAAAATAAAAAAAATGTTTTACCTTGTTTTATAAAGTATCCTCCCGACAAGTATTTCAGTGCGGGCCTGTATTTGATCGTGAGGTCCCCTGTGAGGTCTTAAGTCACCTGATTCACGAGCCCGGTGTACTACATTAACAAAGGCACGAGGGGTTGGTTGCACTCGATTGGGAAATCGATCCGTATAAACATGTGCCATTTTTTATTTCGTTTGAGCCACGCAACAGATACTATTCACACGCTAACCGACTGACACTGACTGTATGTATAACTGAACTGAATAAAATAATTTATTGTAAAAACATTCCAAATTCACTATTCACTCACGCGTTACCGACTGACACTGACTGTATACAACTGAATAAAATAATTGTAAAAACATCGTTCCAAATTCTTTCGCTTTTTTGTTTCCAATGCGATGAACCGATAAGGCGGATTATATCCGTTGTTGCCAAACACGAGCACATGATATTATTATTGAGACAGGGCGGTACTCAAACTTCCAAAGGGCTATAACTTTGTTACTTTAATTTTACCAGAAAAATGGTAAAGGAAAAAAAACATTTCTTTTTATCAGATCTACTCACTGTTAAAATAAATGACTCAACTTCGAAGTCACCCTGTATAGTTTTCGTGATTTTAATTAATTTACAGGTTTTAAACATAGGCTATGTTTATATCATTGTATATATATATATAACTTGAGACGTGCTCATTGTCGTCTAGACCAGTTAGGTGAAAAATTAAAGCTTCCGCCTTTTGTTGGGTACTTCGACAAAATTTAAGCAAAGAGGACTCTTTATACTTTTTTTAATTCTCTCTAGCTTTCAATGGACTTTGCCATCATCATCAGGAGAGTAGTATGTGAGGATGTTGCTAATTGTTGTTTGTTTGTATAGGATGAGGGAAACGTCCAGTAACATGGTGAGAGCTGGATACATGGTACAATGGTCAAAATTATATAAAATATGACAAGACAAGTTAAAAACAGATTAAAAATGCTCTAATGTTTTTAAATAATTTTTAATCTATATAAGGTAGAATTTTTGAATATACCTCCATCCGACATGCGTCCATTGCACCCAACATCTATATATAAAAAATTACATTCTGCATCTGCCAAAGCTAAAAGAACGATACTATGTCTGCCTTTATAATTAAAGTAATAAGATCCTGCGTTTGGGGGAGCTTCTATTTCAATATGTTTTCCGTCTATAGCACCAGTAGCGTTGGGAAAGTTCCATTTGTTTCTAAATTCGTCGGCAATTTTTTTCCAGTCATCTTCAGTGCAAGGTACCTAAAAAATATTATTTTTTAACTTGCAGGGCAAAAAATCAACAAATAAGGAATGTGATAATACTATTACACCTATTACACAAGGAACGTCACGCAGTATTAATCCTCCTCGCAACAAAAAAGTTCGTAGACAGGAAACAGATTCTGAAAGAGGTTTTGAAGATGCCGTGAGTAGTTTGAGCGCGATATGTAAGGAGGAATCAACAGAATTTGACAAGTTTGGGGAGAGCATAGCAGCGCAGCTAAAACAATTTCCTTTGGAAGATGCAGTAAAACTGCAATTAGAAATTCAGCAACTTATAACGCAAACCAGATTACGAGTAATTAACCGCCATAAAACTTCGCCAGTTTCGATAAATACTTGCAACCCAGGATTAACTGCATGTATGACATCTCCATTTTCCCCAGATGACTATAATATTCCCACACCATCTTCTGTTAATTCTTATCACTCAGAATCATACAGTGAATGTTCTAACATAAATAAAAGAACTAATGATTCAAATACCATTTTTCTAGCAATGCGTGGTGCTCAGATTATTGACCAGTCTAGTGAAGACACAGATATTTAATATTTTTGTAGAAACCTTAATAAAATTACTACTAACAAAAGAAGTTTTTAAATATTATTATAAGAATTTAATTTTGTACATACCTTCATATATTCTGGCTGCAAGTGTGAGTAGACAGCTTGACATACATGAGGGACAAGTAAACTAATTGTAGAAGCTGATACTCTTGTTAAGTATTCTAAGGACCTGTAGCTATCTCCAGTTGCAAGGAATCTTAATGTTATTGCAAGACGTAACTCAGAACTTATAGAACTTCGCAGGTAAGTATCTTGTTTTTCGATGTCTAAACGAACCTTAAAATTAATTTTATAATAATCATTAAAAGCTATTTTATAACAAAGTACTAAACTTACCTTGTCTTGTAACATCATAAACGTGTCATAATCCATGCGCATAAAGTTTTTAAAATCGTTTCCGTCTTGTGCTAGTAAATCAGTGAGCAAAGTTTGCTCAATACCCACTCTGTGACGCTCTTGTAAATGTGGTTTCACCCAGATGCTTCTATTCTGTGTAACCTTTTTCTTTTCTCTTCTTTTTTTTAGAATATTTAATAATATTAACGCGACAGCAGCTCGTTTATTCTTGGAGGGAGCCATTTTTAAAATTTCCAAACTATACGAGCTGCTCATACAAATCTAAACCTTCACATTTCTACTCGTAGTGTTTATCCGAGTTGCTCGGATCCGAGTACTCGTAAATGTAAATGCCGCTCACTCAAATGCACATCTTGCAGGGTTGCTAAAATGTTCTGTAAAAGGTCTAGGTATTGTATCCCGTCCAACCAATTTGGAAGAATAAATGGTCCAATGAGCATGCCGTTTACCATGCCAGCCCAAACATTCACAGAAAATGTTTGTTGAAAGTGTGAGCGACGGACAGCGTGAGGATTTTCTACTGACCACACGTGAGTATTGCGGAAGTTATTCACCCCGTAACGCGTGAACGTGGATTCGTCTGTGACTAATATGCACTTCAAAAAGTCCGGATCATTGTCATGTGGGTGCAACAACCACTCACAAAACCGCGCTCTTACAGAAAAATCCTCAGCTTGGAGGGTTTGTATACGTTGCGCGTGAAACGGGTACAATCCTTCATCATATTGGTGTGTGATTGTGCTATTTTTTTATTTTTTGAATAGCAATCGGTTACCAACGTAATGGTTTGTTGACTTACACTACCGGCGTCTGGGTTAGGTTGCGTATTTACATCGTAGTCATACGTCGTATAACTGTACGCTGGCGCTCTGGATGTGATCGAGGGATAGGACCGGCTTCGGTTTGGTTCAGGTTTGATTTAGCTTGCGGAGCCCAATATCTCGGTTCTCTTAAGACATTGGTGTATAATGCTACTAAGAAAATCCGCTCATTTTCTCAAGGTAAACACGCCGTGTAAAGGAAAACCCCAACTTTGCGGACACCCTGTATCCTATGAGTGTAACATCCTGTGGTTTTCACGTTTATAATCCCCCACGATTGTCTGGCCAACCACATTTGTGTAAAATTCCTGTTCACGTTTCGGTCCCAACTGTGACGAGGGGTGGGGGGCTGACCAAGACTACATTTCTTCTGCACTACCAAGACATCAAGAAACGACCCGCAAGTCTGTGTTGCAAGAGTCTTGCAAAAAATACTTGCTCAAAATATTGACATTTGCCAATTTCTAAATTTAATTTGTTGAATGCTTCTAAAAGAGTAAGGTTTAAAAATCAAGCAAGAAACTTTCTTGTAGGTATTAACTAAATAGTTGAAAAATTATAATTTATAGTAATGTATTGTTGGTGCACACCAAGTTTTCCGCACACATTTCTGCAAGTTTGAACTTACTTTCCCAAGTTTTACGTAATTATATTGTATATTATAGATAGAATGCTTATACAAAAAAACTTCGGCTTACATACATATACTAACCACCCAGTGAATTTTTTTAGGTACATGCTAAAATTTTGACTGCCTCTTAATTTCTTGCTGTATAGCAAATTGAGAGCCGAAATTTTCAATATGCATATCCTGATATTTCAGAGGCATGGTAAATACATGTTTACCCTTCATATAAGCACAGAACGCTATTTGTAAAAAAATATTTTGTAGAAACATTTATTTTGCATCCTCTTCATAACTAGAAATTGTGTCTGGTGGTAACGGAATAGTTCATTTTTTCGAATATATATGAGGGCTGATGAAAATAATTATTTGGCAAGTATTCTGAAGTATTTATCGGTGGAAAGAGATACAACAGTAAGCCTTATGAAGAACAAAATTTAACATAGGAACGACATTTTAACATATATTACATTCTTTGTGTTCATTTGAAATTGTTGGGTTGCATGTTAGGTTCAAATGCTTCATTTTGATCCGAGCTGTCACTCATTAGCCTATGCTCAGTTAATGATGAGACACCCTGCGACATTGTAATATTACCATTAACCAATATACTAAAACTAGGTTTCAAAAAAGGTATAGTCTTTTTTTATGGTCGAAGTTGGAATTATTTATTCACTCCACGTGATTGTACGACTTTAGAACGTCATAAGTCATTTGTTTGAGATTTGCACGAACTGTTTATCTGATCTAATTGAGTATACATTACAGAACAGACTCACGTTTATTTTGTGTCATTATCTCTCAAAACAAAAAAGTTAAATCGATATTTATGCGCAACCGCAAACCGCAAAAACGATCATATCACGGTAACCGTAGCCCTTAGAGCATTGTGGTTTCCATAACAAATCATCAAATAGCGTCCCCAATCGCCCAAAAAATGTTTTGGTTCATGTACCAAACACCCTGTATATACAAAAACTCTTATTCTAAATTGCAAGCCTTACTATTTATTTATGTTTATAAGTCAGAAGTAATTATCACTAAGCTCCATTATTATTATAATCGATTTTTGTAGATATTAGCTTAGTAATGTTAAAAAACGTAGATAAAAAACTGCAGTTGTATAACATTTCTGTGACTACTATTATGTGTTAAAAGTAATATGGAGCTGTTTTAATGGATTGGCAAAAATTGCAACAGCAAGACAGACTTCCATAATTTTGCAACACCAATACTAAGCTAGTATTGATGATATTGCAATACTAGACCAAGACTTCTGTTGTTTCAAGACCAAGACCACGGAAGTCTTGATTTTGGGAAGCCCTATCGAGTGGGTGAAAGGTGTTGTGTCGAGCCTCTAAGATCCCACCTTGATACGCCCGTCGAGTATATTGCTGAAAGTGTTAAGTTGGCTGCTTTAGTTCTACTGACAGTCCGCTATTTTGAAAGCTATGATTTATTCTAGAGCGCCCAGTCACTATCTTGAAATTTTCAACTTCTACTTTTACGTTCAAATATGCTTGCTTCGCGATTTCAAATTTAAGCTTCATAACTTGACCCGCTCAAAAGAAAAGGAGGGGGTGGAGGGGTCGCTTCTGAAAAGTATTGTATTTGATAAGTTCTTGATACCACGAAAGCGTTCGATCAGCTGTAGCACGCTGCCCTCTTATGCAAACTTTCATCCTATGGCTTCCAAGAGACGCTTTGCAGACGGGTGGCTGACTTTCTCTCTGGCCGCAAGATATCCATCGTAATTGACTGGTTCTCCTCTTCATCCCACAACGTCAACTCGGGTGTTCCCCAGGTCCTGGCTCCGATACCGTTCCTCTTACATATCAACGACCTTCTTTCCTGTACGATCAACCCAATCCACAGCTTTGCTGATGACAGCACTCTACATGCAGGAACTGAGAGCGACAAGCCGTTCTCTGCCGCTGAGCTGGAAAAAAGACTAGCGACGACTTCCTCTCTGACGAGAGACTTGGAGGTTATCACTGCATAGGGACGCAAACATCTTGTACAGTTTAATGCTTCCAAAACACAGTACTGCACATTGAAGTACAAAAACGGTCCTAGCGCTCCTCCGGTTTCGATGGATGGCCGAGTTTTGCAAAATATCCGTTCATTTCGGCAGGTCGCAGTCCATATCACCGAGGGCTTGATCTGTCACGAACACATCTCGTCAATAGCGTCAACTGCAGGGAAAAGCTAGTCTATTTGTTTAGGGCTAACAAGTACTTTCTCCTCATGACCTGCTCACTCTATACAAGGCCCAGATAAGGTCTAGCCTCGACGATTGCTCACACGTTTGGGGTGCCGCCGCCCCGACTACATTATTTATGCTCGATGCTGTCCAGAGAAGGGCAGTCCGACTGATCAATGACTCTTCTCTAACAGACAGCCTCGGAACACTGTCGCACCGGCGGGCCATCGGCGATCCAGCTCTCTTCTACCGCTACACCAACGGCCTTTGCGCCATAATGCCGCCGCGCGATGTGCCTGCCAGACAGACCCGCCCGACTTTGGCCTCACATCCTAACCGTGTCGACCTTCGTATATCCATAACTGGCCGATACGACCGCTCCTTTGTGCCGAGGGTGTCGAGATTGTGGAACAATCTACAAGAAGACGCTTTTCCCAGTTCTATCAAACTTAAGCAGTTCAAAAATAGGATTAACAATTTTTCTTTGGTATCCTCATAGCAGCCGCGGTGCCCTGGCATTTAGGCTTTTGTCTGCGCGGTTGCTTCGGTATAAAAAACCTCATAGCAGCCGCGGTGCCCTGGCATTTAGGCTTTTGTCTGCGCGGTTGCTTCGGTATAAAAAAAACCTTTGAAAAAATATATAAAGCCCGACTGCAAAGGAATTAATTTCTAATTGTGATATAAAGACAAAGGACACCTCGAATGACAAAATCCATCAGGCCGTTTAGGCAGTAACCCGTGGAATAGACATTAAAAGAAGAAGATTAGAATCCTCCATTTTGGTTCTACGAAATTCTGGAATACCTAGTGTCACTGGCACTGTCACGTCAAATCTAGAGACACCTTGTATGCCGAAATCCATCAAATCGATTAAGCTATAGCGCGTGAAATAGAAATACATATTTCAAATTTGAAAGTTTTGTTCAAAATCCGCCATTCTAATTTTATGGACGGTAGCCCGTGAAATAATCTTTTGTACACATATGTACCTACGTGCAGAGTAAACACATAATAAGACAAGTAAATAAGAAAAACAAGTGATATACATTATAGAATAAGTTTATTGAAATAATGGCGTAGCACTAGGAAGCCTCTATCATTATACAGTTTGGTAATAAATATTAGAATTCGGTAAATCCGCTAAAAGCAAAGTATCACTTAGGTATCTATAGAAGAGAGCTTTGATCTGCATTTCCACTTTTTGAATAGCATCCTGTATACAACTTTTTTGAAAAATACAAATTCTCGGGGAAGCAGTCAACTGCAAAACGAAGTCAGGCCAGAAAGGTGATTCTTTGTTCAAGCCAAGCTTTCGAAAATATTTATTTTCTTGATCAGGACATATCACAAACAATAGTGAATTTCAATTAAAGCCATTACAATATAAATGAAAAACTACTTACAACGTAAAGAAAACGGAGGAAAACCATAATAATTTTGTATTGCTCGTCCTGAAAGAGGACTTCACGTTGTCAGTAGTTTTTTTATTGTTATCGTAATGACTTTAATTGACACTCAACATACTTTGTAGTATGTCCTGATAATGAAAATAAACATTTGCTAGTCAGCCAAGACTACCCTCCTCCTCCAACTTTTGATTCGCACTACGAAACGTTTAAAAACAACAGTGAATCTTGAGTCTATATTTATATTGCATATCTTTAAATCTCTGGAGCACTTTACAAAAAAATATTGAATTCACAATTTAAAAACTATATAAAAATGAAGGTGCCTTTCTATGGCAATGAAAAAAATAAAAATTGTATGTAAATGTAATCTAATGGTTCCATTATGTCGCTGGTAGATAAGAGCAGAAGAATCGGCGGTAAAGCTTGAGACTTGATCGATTTTTCAAGCAAATAAGATAAAGACCTCAACTTACTACAAGTCGGTAGCACAAACCAACGCTCTCTAAGTGTTCACATTCACAAAAATACACTTTGTAAGTTTGATTATATCAGGAATAGCTAGATAGTGCGAAAACGCTTGTATTTTCACACACACAAACACATATATTGCTATATTTGTTTTTTTTTTCAAATGACGAAAAGCGCTATTGCACTTCAAAGTGAGATATGTTTATTCCAACCAACATTGCACCCCTCTACAAAAAAGGCTAAAAAATTAAGAGGTAGGTGTAAATTATATTAAAATAATAGAAACTTATAAGATGTTAACTTATATCTAGTACAGAACAATTCACATAACCTTACTCCAAACTCAAAAATTTTGATGAACTATACTAAAAATTTGGTGCCAGAATTTATCAAACATAACTACGAGTATTAAAGAAATTTACTAGGGCCTATTCTAGAAAATAAAATGGATAGGACCCTTGAACCGCATTTGTAAGTTAATAAGAAAATTATTATGGCACTGCTTCATATATAACTCTTGTATTTCACATGTAAAACGAGGTAGAATTTCAGAATTTTGTTGATAAAATCATAGAAAATTGCAAAATTATCAATTGCAAATTGTATCAAGATAAAATATTATTGGAGGTTCAGCACCTCCTATGAAAACACAAGCCTTCTATAAATCTGTGTGACAATATACAAAACAATACAATAATTTTTTCAACTTTTGTGGGTCTGTGTCGTCCAAAAACCTTTAGCTGTTCGAAGATGGTTACAGCAATGTCACATTTTTAATGAGCTTATGTTTTTAATAGAAATAGCTGACCTACAATTTTATTATTTTTTATTTATTACTTCTAAATTAAAAATAAAAAAGATCATAGGATGCATCATATTTTTTTATATTCACCACTCTTAATAGGATCATTCGCAAATGATAACTACAAAATTGTACAATATATTTTATCAAAGGCACACCTATTACAAGACAAGAAGTTTTTTCATATTATGCAATCGTCATGACAGAAACGATTAGTTTTGTATACATAGATTTAGATTCAATAGTTTGGCTTTTGTATCGACCTAGCAAGTCTGAATATTTTTTGTAGCTATACGATTGAGGTTCGATAGAAAAATTTCTATGCACTTGAAAGAGATAATAGGGAATATGCTTGAATTTTTGTATTTTCTGTCGATTATTTACGTTAATATAATATCGTAAACACACGTTTCGTTCATAAAAATGTCTACCTATTTTAAATTAAATGAAATGCCAAAGAAGTTAAAATGCCGCATTTTTGGCGCGCTTAGCAGTGACGTCATAACCCTCGACATGTCATTTGAGTGTCTTTTTGGTTAATTTGTTGTCGATTTTACAAAGTTTCTATTTTATATCCTCCAGTTTTAATAAGAAAAGCATGGCGGAAGAACAGAAAACCAAAGCTTATGAGTACTGAATTGTATCTATGTGCAAAGATACGATACGGAAACCACCTGATATCTTTTCATATTCCTCGAGATGCTAGCTAAGCTGAAAGTGCTCTAAAATTACGAAAAAGGACAACATATTTCCAAAAAGAAATTCACATTGTTGTGAACATCATTTTAGTGTAGGTACAGAACACAAAACTTCCATTTTTCCCAAATATTAGTTAGTTACATTAGATTAGAAGAATTATGTATCTTTTTTCCGACTGTGCCTTTTGAAAACCACTTTCAGTCATTGTTGACTGCACCCAGAAAGTCTTGAGTCTTTTTCACGAGTATGTATTACGTCAGACGTCAGAGCAAATAACAGCCGATATCTAATAACATTTCAAAATACCCCATATTGATAACAATTCTGACGGATCTGTCAATGCTAGATTTGTAGACAGAGTCGTATTTTGATGTGACTTTTGTACCCTAGAGATTCATACTTCATAACAACGCTTTTATCACGTTCGCACAAGAAAAAACGCTACAAGCATAATTGCTGTTAGTAATAATAACTATATTTCAAGTCACCTAGGAATGAAACAAGATGAATCGGTTTTTTTTTACTATGTTTGGCATAAACAGTTCTGAATCTGGCAAGTTTTATCCCGTTCATTAATGCCATCACTACAGGCTTTAATACAAAGATCGTACCCACCATTTTGAATCGGACTGACCAATCAGCAGCGGGTTGACTAGTCACAAGTCACAAATGGTGACGTCACGCCAATATCGTTGCGTTTCGATATTTGAAATTTACTGCGTTTTTCCATTTTTTTATTAATACTAATTTTATAGCGGTCAAGTATAAAAAGAGGTTCAACGTGTCATTCTGTTGCAATATAGACTGTACATAAAAAAGTTACCTATTTTTGAATCACGTGCATATTCCCTATTGTTTGAGAACATATGGTTTAAAAGCTAGTGCAAATATAGAGCTTGGTCTATGGAGTCTCTACCATAAGAAAGGTATCGAGTTTTTAACATCAACTACATTTTCCCAATAAAAACTTCGTTAACCGAGGTATATTGTTCGCTTTGTAGTGAGGTCTGCATCTAATGACTGATACTCCTTGCTACATGAAATACACCAAATAATCTAATTTTGCTTATTTTAATGTTAACACGCTTTTAGACGTTTCCTTGACAACAGCGAAAATATAGACAACCATTATGAAAATTTCGTAGGAATTGTTTTCGAAGAAAACTAAAAATATGAAAAATATCCCATAAGTGAGGTATCCTATTTGTAACAAAAACCATTCATTTGGTTTGGTTTGCATTTTTTTTTAAATAAGAGCCTACTTTTGGGATTATCATAAATCAATCAAGCTGCTGGATGCTATACAAAATTTCCAATAGGTCTCGATATGTTTCGCCTTTGGTATCTATAAACACCGGACTATGAATTTACTTGCTAATCATCAAACTGGACACATTGAAAGCGATTTTCACATGACAAGAACGGCGTATGTAGAAAATTTCTGTAGTGCTCCGAGATTTATAGACAGCACTCGATTCAAATATAAAAACAAATCAGACTAAAGTAAAAACAAAACCAAAATTCAATAAAAGTGTATATAATTGCACTTTGTGTGTTATTGCATGTAGATTACGTTTCTTTTTTTTTGAAAAATAGTTCGTAAGCTGTACATACTAAAATGAAAAACAAATTATTGTACTTGAATTTGTAGGAATTGATACCTTATCCAATCAGTAGGTAAAAATCCTATAAATGTAATAAAAATTGAAACACTTGTACTGACCCGAGATTTCCTACGTTAAAGAGCAATATTAAAGTTGATCGGCTAGAAAAAAGGCTGTATAGTCTGAATTCTAAATGATTTATTGAGAAACACATTCCTCTGTATTTTTTTCTGCAGGGCTATGCCTACCGACTGGATAAACGTGCAGCATCTTAAACAAAAATATGAATAGCGACAAATTTTAAACTAGGCAACAAAACTAAGGGTGTGAAAATGCACGAATTAATCAAAAATATAACTAGGATTCTTTTTTTGGTTACTCACACAATATTAATTAAAAGTGGAGCACACATCTCTGTACACATTTGAGACCATGAAAAGCACATACCTGCAATCTCTCTTAATTTTCACAGTACCTCAAAATTAGTCAGGTTTGTTGCTTTCATTTTGATCTCAAATACGCTCATAGATTTTTTCGATAAACTTAAAAAACTTGGAAAATAAGAATTATGACTTCCCCAAGGAAATTCAATACAGAAAACACTCAAATGCTGCTTTAGTATAAGGGATAAGGAAGCAACGAAGATACTTAACAACATAATACGTCTTATTTAATAATTATTAATAACAAAAAAGAAATTAGTAACAAATATTGGAAACAGTGTACATGGTACACAGACAAACTCGCACATGCAAACATATATACTTACAGACACGCATAAGGTTACATAAACATTTTTATATTTTTGTGATCATAAGCTTTTGGCTAGATAGGACTTCGTTTTTAGGTACAGGGTATTTCGTAATAATTGTTTATGTTATATCGAAATAAACAATGAATATATTCACTACCTCTGAAAGCTACTTGAAGGATTAAATGTTGAAATATGACCATATTTAAACCAATAATTAATGTCGACCTGAAGATGCTAATCATATACAGAGAAATCCAAATATCACTGACCAGGTAACGTGTACGAGCGAGAAGCGACCTCGTCTCGGGTTGCTAGGCAACGTGGTGCTTTTATCTCTTTCTAGCATACGTATTGCACGCTTCTCGCGTACAGATTACGGGTTTCTGTGTATACTACTACTAGCGCCGAGTAAAAGACATTAGCAAAACACAAAAATTAATTTAGAAATCTACTTTGAATTAAAGTATAGTTCTGCTACTGTATCGTAGATAGCATTTTTGGCCTCTCTAATCCGTATATTCAGGTGGAATACGCTAATCGATGCCTGAAGATACCCAATTAAAGTAACACATCATTCAATAAGTCTCAAGACTAACCTACAGATGGGGCTGGCAATAACGAATCCACTTCGTTTTTTTAAAGAACGATCCTTGAAATGACACTTGTTTAATTTGTACGTCAATCTGATCATCAACGGCAAAGCTTCTGTGGTGAAAGTGATGCTACTTTTGTATGTGTTGAAAATGAAAAAAAAATGAATTTCAGGTGTTGGTAAATTATTGCAATCTGGCTTGAAAAATGCGGCGAAAACAACGATTTGCCGGTGGTATCTTGATTGCAAACGCGGCCGGAATGATACAATGGATCGGAACGCTCGGGCAGGCCAAATGAAGCAGTAACGTAACGCTCGTGAGACAGCCGAGATGGTGAACATATCAAATGTAAGTGCGTAGATTTATTCACGAAAAATTGGAGACAAAAACGGTCTTTTCAAAATGGGTGCCGCATTTTCTCACAACGGAAAAAGGCAACGACAAGTCGACGATTCAGAGTTGTTTGTCACTGTTTACTCGTAATAAACAGGATTTCCTGCGTCAGTATGTGAAATTGCACGAAACATTGGCCCAACGTTTTACTCCAGGATCGTAATCAGCTGAGTGACTGAGTGCAGCCGGTAAAAGCCGCCCTAAGAGTCCGAAAACGCAACCCAGACGCAACGACCACACATGAAGAAACAAACCATCTTTCATTAAGACACACTGTGCTACAAGCCAAAGAAAACAATTATCAAATTAAACCAGTGGTGCTTCAATCTGCAACCCCATCCACCATACTCTCTAGATCTAGCAACTAATGACTTCGCTGATCTCAAAAGAATGCTTCAGGGAAAAGATATAGGTCCAATGAGGAAGTAATCACTGCAACTAAAGCTTATTTTGAGGCAACGCCAAATCATTCTACAAGCATGGTATCGACAAGTTAGAAAAGCGTTGGAATTAATGTATTGCACTTGAAGGTGATTATGTTGACGAATAAAAATGAATTTGGTGAAACAAATGTTGTCTAGACTTCTAAATGCATTTTTGTTTTCTGCTACTGTTTCACAGATGGCGCTAGCGAATTTCCAATCCTTTTTGGAGCCAAAATACAATTGATTGGCTGTGTTCAGGTATTCATTATTCAATGCTTAAACCTAAAGAAGTAGCTAAGCAATTTTTGAAAATGTTAAGAAAAAAGTGGCAACAGCTTGTTTGATAACCTCATCATAATGAACTTTGAATGTAATTTGCTTAGAGAAAGCGATTTCACTAGTTATCTCTAAGATTTTTACATTGAAGTTCAGTAGAAATAGTTGATATTCGCAAAAAACCTGATAAATTGACTGAAAAATAATTTCGTAGATAATTTCTGTGATGTATTTTACAGAAACAACATTCAAAAGTTAGTGCTTCAATTTTTTGTGCACTTTTAACTATTTCAACTATTCCAATCATTATTCAATACATATATGTATATTATATAGAATATTATTACGATACACCCAGTTACTTTATGAATGTTCAAGGTATACCCTGGAATGTAAATTTCTGAATAAAGTACGTATTTTCAGATTTATATAACATTTTTAAAATTAACTCCAATATGATAATCATTTGTATATAATATACAAATTTGCAATAAACCATTTTTCTGTGTCATTAACATTCGCAGATAATTTCACCTAAAAAATTTGTACCAAATCACTTAAATGACTTTTGCAACAGCTAAAATATGTTTCACGATTTTGATCATTGAATTCGTTGAAATATTTCGAAGATATAGTTCGGTAATATATAGTACAAAATGTTTGGCACTGTATTTTTCCATGGTGTTTCTTTGTGATAAAATATTTAAGCTGTTATTTCCATCATTTATTGAATAATTTTTGTTGAAACGAATATAAGCTGGTATAAAATTATGTGGATATATATCTCTTTCCATGCTGGAATCAAAAACAAAATCATTTCAAGTATAATACAAAATTAATTAAAAAATTAAGCAACATATGGATTCCTAATAATCGTATGATGTTAATTCCTGACCTTGCATAAATCGTTAAAAAACAAAACGAAATTGATTACAAAGAGGCAAATATATAACTGGTGAAATAGTTTTCAAATCCTGGGTATAATATACAAAGTGTTGCCGTCGAAAAATACGTCTAACTGTAACTCATCCTAGCTATGAATCTATAACACATAGGAACTGAAAACTTAAGGGTTAGAAACACTAGTTATACATTACATGTAGTGAAAATGATATTGATAAAAAGCAATAATGATTTCGAAGTTGCCGCAGTTGTAAATTTTAACCATATCTTGTATCGTAATGTTTATCACGATTTCTAATTCGTGAACATTTTGTTGTCATTTAAGGTTTTAAAAATGACACGTCCTGGAATTTTTGTACAGTACGTACACCATGCTTAACCACATATTCAAATCGCTTATAACATATAGATAAAAATCAAGTCACAAAGTACCGCTTTCTCAACGACAACCCTCTTGACGTGTAAAATTATATATTATATACATATAGATAGATATATAGATCTACGTGACAGTGAAGTTTTACATATACATATAGATACATTGAAATATCTCTCTAGTACTGGCAACGGATGGCACCCTTTTAAGGCGGCGCTTTGATACATAGGAAGTTGAGGGAGTAGTAAGGGTAGGGGGGAGATTCGACAGATGACAGAAGTCCCATTGATGATGATCATGATGATTATTATTATCCTACCTGTCTTAGTCGCTGTTGCTGAAGTAGTCTGAGGCATTGCCGCGGCATATGGGGCAGGTTCTGTTCGACTAAAAAACAAGACAGTTGTTGAATTTGATAAATATGATTACTAATACTATAGGATGCTTTTTTCATAAAGGTGCAGAAAGATATTCTGGATGATGAAGCTGATGCTTGAGTGCCCTTTAAAAGATGGCACTTGGCCGTCATCTTGAAATTTTTACTGTCACTTTCGGGTTTTGAAAAGTACTGTATAGATGTTCTAGCATAGACAAATACTACTAATATTATGATTGACAAAGTGTGGATGTTTATTACTCAGTCACGCCTACATGGCTGAACAGATCTAGATGAAATTTGGCACAGAGATAGATTTCATTGTAGTCTGGAATAGAGCATAGGCTACTTTCCATCCCGGGAAATGATCTTGAAACATCTATTCACAAGCTACAGCCCAAACGGCTCAATGGAATTTGAAATGAGGTGTCTGGTGCTCACTCGCTGGTCCAACCGAAATGAGTAAAGGCATATACGGTAGCAGACAAAAGTTTAGAAACATTCTTAGTAATTTTTAAAAGTGCGCTAATTTTTTATTCTTTATTATTAAGGACTATTTTTTCTCATATAGTTTGCTTCAGTCTTGAGGGTACAATTAACAATTTGTGTTTGCTGTGGTACTACAGACTAGCATTAAAAAACCTTCATAACTATTTCATGAATAAAAATGAGACGACAAAAGTATGGAAACATAAAAAAAATATTTAAAAAATACTGTTTAGCTAATATTTGATACCACAGCCTTTAGCATTCAACACTGCCTGACATCTGCTGCTCATTGAAGACACCAATTTTTTACAGGTGTCTGTTGGGATATTTTGCCAAATATTTTTTACATAATCAAATTAATCGGTCATATTTTTTAAAGTTTTTCTTGCCAGTTGTCTTTTAACATGCTCCCAGAGATGTTCTATAGGGTTTAGGTCCGGGGATTGCGAAGGTCATGTAAGAACATTAACATTTTTTAGTCTTAACCAGTCCTTTACGAATTTTGAGGTATGCTTGGGGTCATTTTCTTGATGGAATGCCCATCGTAAAGGCATTCGTTCATCAGTAAAAGGGAGCATGTGTTCACTAAGAATATCTGTGTAAAGTTTTTGATCCATTTTCCCAACAATTTTGACAATCGGACCCGTTCCAGAACAGAATTTTTTTCCAAAATTAAGTATTTTTATTTCGTTTGGTACTACATTATATAATTTAGCTGCTAAGAACTTAAATGATTTTTTGAATAATGTTTTATGTGGTCTTTGGATATTATTAATTAACAATGAATATTTTGATATCTGTATATGGTAGAAAACACCAACTTTATCACTACCTAATCAAATTTGCAGCATAAAAATAACACATGTTGCAATTACAGTATATCAACCTGTTTTCATTTCAATGCAAAATAAGTCTATAACGCATAGGTGGCTGTGACAAATAAAAGCCATGACAATTGTTTTTATTAATCACAGCTGTCAGAATACGTTTAAAATAGTTTTGGGTAGTTAAGGTTTTCAAAATGGGTAGAGGAAAGGTTATTAGTGAGAAAATTCGGTTACTGATAATTAAATTTTTTAATTCTGGGAAATCAAACTCAGAAAATGCAACTTTGTTAGACTTATCGCGGTAGAGTGTGAGAAATATTGTTAGAAGATATAACGTAACTGATTCAGTTAATATTAAGTCACGATATGTGAAAAAAAGTAATATCACAAATGCCGACCGAAGAACATTAAGAAGAATAATCGTGAAAAACAGGCGTGCCAATTTTTTACAATTAAGTGCTCTGTGAAGTGACGCTGTTGGAAAGAGAATTTCGAGGTCCACAACTCATAGAGAGGCCCACAAACTGGGATTTAGCACTAGCAAGGTAAGTTTTCTTATAACAAAAGGTGAAGTAAAAACCCTAAAGTTGCACAACTTGTTTATATGCCAAAGAAAAGCCACCATTAACTCCACTGCAAAAGTAAAAATCGGCTTAGATGGGCTAAAGAACATAGACAATGGACACCTCAACAATGGTGTGCAATACAATGGATTGATGAGGCCCGATTCGAAGTTTGTGTTGGTGACAGGCGCAGAAGTTATTCGCAAAAAAATTGAAGCATTCCATGTTGACTGTCTGAAGAGAAAAGTGAAATTTCCACCATCCATTATGGTCTGGGGCAGTATGTCATCAAAAGGAGCAGGGAAACTTCATTTTATTGATGGAAATGTGGATACAAACAAATATTTGGAATATTAGAAGAATCGCTTTTACCAGTGATGGAACAATGTTTGACATCCGGCCAAGATTTTGTGTTTCAGCAAGATGGTGCAGCGTGCCACACCTCAAAAAAGGCTATAAAATGGATGGAAGAAAATAATGTACCACTTTTGAAATGGGTTTCTAGCAGTCCAGATCTGTCACCTATTGAAACTTTGTGGCACGAGATGAAAAAGGTTCTACGACAACATCCTGCTCGTACGATCACCGAACTGAGACAAAAGCTTCAAGAAATATGGGATTGTTTTACACCAAATTTTTGCCAAAACTTGGTTAACACTATGCCCCAAAGAATTTCAGCCATAATAAAAAATAAAGGGACCCAATGGTAATCTTTCAATTGTTGCTTTGTTAACTTCGCGCATTTATTCGCACATTGTTTATTTGTTAAGATGTTCTATTAATAATTATAAGTCTAATATGTATTTTTTACGACTAGAGTGTATCTAAAATGTTTTTAAGAAAAAAAATTGTTTTAGAAGTAAATAGTTTCATCATGTTTAGTTTATAAAGGCATATTTTGATACACATCTTGAAGTGGGCCAACTGAAGTGGAAAGGGGCTCGTAGATGAGCCTATTCGATATCGTGTGTTATGCTCGTGTTTATAGGTTTTTTGTTCATTACAATACTTGTGGTATAAGGTGGTGGCATGTAAGAAATAAAGTTGTCTTGTATCAAGTATCCCTGTTTCCTGATAATAAGTTGTTCGTCGGATATACTCTTGACTTATGGAAAATGGCTTTCATAACAGTTTTTTGTGCTATATTCAGGTCAGAAATATATGTCTTGCAGGCGGCACCCCAGGCTGTGATGTCGTATATTATATGGGTTTCAACTAAGGCATGGTACAGGATTCGCAGATAACTTTCTGTAAGAATGTTAGGAAGCATTTTGAGTTTATAGGCAACATTTCTAATTTGTTTGATAACATATTTAATATGGTTATTCCGCCTTAGATGTGAGTCCATAAATACTCCAAGATATTTCAAAGTGTTAACTATATCGATTTTGGTCTTTTGGTCATGATAATTAACGGAAATTTGTTCGAAGGTAGGTAAAATTTTTAAAAAAATAAATTTGTTTTTTTGAAGTTAAGTGTTAAAATTTAGTATCAAACCAGTCAATGATCCTTATAAAATCCTTTTCAGCTATTGCTTCAGTACTGTTCCTTGAGCCACACCACACTTGATGTACATTTTTTTACTGTAAGTGTTACTGATTTTGACAGTCTGTGCCCGACTTGAAAGGTAATTTTTTAAAAGGATTTGTGACGTTCCCCTAAATCCCAATCTTCCATAACTTTCAGAAGCTCGACGTGGTTTACCGTATCAAAGGCATTTTTTAGATCAACAAAGATACCAATAAAGGTATTTTTTTGACATTAGAGCTAATTTCATCCATTGCAATCAAATTGCATCTGTAGTAGATTTTTCTTTTCTAAATCCACATTGGTCAGAACATATAACTTTGTTTTTGTCCCAAAAATTGTAATATCCTTTCTTGTAGTAATTTTTCGAAAATTTTGGCTATATTCGACAGTACTCATATGGGTCTATAATTTGATGTTTCCATTCTGTCACCGCTTCACCGCTTTTATAAACATTAGTAATAACTGTTGTTTTAAATGCATCAGGACAAATTCCAGATTGGAAATACCAATTAATGACGTAAGAAAGTGGTTCGGCTAAGTCGTAGGCTATTATTTTTAACCATCTACACCAGCACTTTTTTTGGTTTTAAGTGACAGGACAGTTTCTTGTACTTCAATCGGACTAACGCTTTCTAAAAAGAATGAATTGGGAAGTTGGGTTTTCGGGAACATGTTGGTCAGTCATCGCCCCACTGAATCTGTGATAGTAAAGCGATACAGACGTTTTATTCTGCACCAGCTGTTACACGCGACATCGTGCGCTTGAAGCTGTTACTAACTCAAAGCACAATGCTACGAACTTCCGACCACGTTTTGTAAATCAGACGGCATTAGTAAATTGACAGCCAACTTGCACGCTTGGAAAGTGTAGTTACGTTATTAGTGGCGCTACCTACAGGTTCCTTGAGGCAGAAAGTAAGTGTTTTTAATAGCTGTGAAAGAGAGTATGAAGATTCTCACCCTGAGCCATTTGTCGATGCACCTGGCATGGAACTCGTGAGCGCAAGGCAGAACCCTGAGCATGTTACCAGCTTCGAAGTCGCACATGCACACCACGCAGCTGGTCTGATCGCCTCTGTGCGTCTCCTCGTCGAAACGATACGACGCCAATTGATCGATCTCCGTACGACCTACGACATAAATACATATAATATCGAACATAAAACTGACAGGAAAAAATTAAAATGTTATTTAAGCATTATTCTCGTCAAAAACAACCAGATGACTACGACTCGATTTTAACCTTAGCAACTGGCAACCTCGTTTGGAGGTTGTGGAGCAAGTCACTGAGTATGTATTCATTAATAATGATGCGGAATATAAATAGACTATTTTATTCTTAAAGAAACTTGACTGAAAGAAAACCGTATAAGCAGCGTATTTCACAAGTAAAATCTAGACAAATCACTTAGTCGACATTTTTCATTTGCAAAAAATTCAATACATAAGAAATACATTCAAAATCAAAATAAACGCAACAAGCAAAATCTTGATCAAATTCGTAACGTCATAACTTTTTTATTTTTTTACTCGAATTCACTGACTACCTCGGCAGGCGGTAGGACACTCCTCAGCTGTATTGTGTAAATATGAGTTCTTGATTGTAGTCACGGTTTGACTTGTTGTATAGGGTAAATCAAAATGATGTTTCATTACCTCAACTTTGAGTCACTCTGTGGTGTGACCCCAGTTGCCAAACAGTCCGCAACATCTTCCATTATCAAGATTTTTTCTATAATATTTTTTTATTCACCTCAATATATACAGTGGTTCAAGTTTTAGAGGCAAATGAAGATTTTACCATCAATTTTGCTTCTTCCTTGCATAACCTTTTTAATTCAAGAACGAAGTCAAAAAATGTTTTCGTGAATTTATACAAAAATCTATTGCTTCTCTGTGCTGGTTTCACATTTTTGATATCTACAGTGGCGAAGAAAATGAACACTTTGACTTAATTTAAAAACACGGTGTATAATAATTTCACGCTCTACATTTTTGAAATGTAATGTAAGGAATTTTGGGTTCATGAGAATTCGAGACAGTTATTTTCAAGCAGAATGAATATAACAACAATTCTCAAATTTTAATCTGCGTTATACTTTTCAGATAGACGCCTTCTAGCCGTTCTCGGGTCGAATATTACTCCTTCATTACATGTGTAGGATGTGAAGGTGATGGATAACCAACCTGTAACATAACGTTTATATAAACGCAACCAGAAGAGGACAAACGCCAAGGGTCAGCTATAATACTGTTTCTGTTCGATGAAGCTACTGATCCACATCCTCTCAGAAGACAGCTCCGTGCATGCGGGCATTCAGAATGTCAATCCGAGTGGTGGCGAGTTATGGAGGAGACTGGTATCGATACAATGTGAGTTCCTCTTTGACATAAGTCGCGAAGATTACCACTGATGTGTTTATTTGCACCACCATTTTACTGCCATAGTACTTACTTTAGCCAATAAAACGTGTCGTCAAGAATATAGCTTAACACGAATACGTCTCCTCAATCGAGGCAGCAGTTGGGAAAAAACCTGAGTTATGCGTATTTGTCTAGAAGCTGTAAAACTGTTGCGTTAACAAACTTATCAGTAATAACCTTCGTGTTTAATGCCAAAGAGGAAGTCACTATTGCATCGCTGCCAGTCTTCTCTCCAATCTTACAAAGCGCAGTTTCACATTCTGTCTGTGACACGCGAAGTGCTATCGTCCATGAGGATGTGAATAGGCAGATTTACCTCACAGAAACAGTATTGGAGTCGAACTCTGGCGAACACTCGTGTTGCCATTATGGGATGCAAAGCACCTCAGAAAGTTCATAGGATAGGGGTACATACATCATATTGTCCTCTTCTGGTTGTGTTTATCTAAACGTTGTGTTGCAAGTTGATTATCCTTCAGTTTGCAATTTGAAAATGAACCACTCTGTATATTAAAACTTGTAAATTGTTGTGTTACATTAATTCTCCTTAAAAAAACAATACTCGCCTTAACTATCATGAATCCAAAATTAGAGAATTCGAAACCTGGTTGTTACCTGACTCTGTATTTCAAAAGGGTAAAGCGTGAATTATCATAGAGCGTGTTCTTAAATTAAGGGCAGAGTTGAGAAATTTGTTAATGGTTGTGTTACATTAATTTTGCTCAAAACGAACAATCCTCGCTAGGATTTTCAAGAACACAAAATTGGGGGATAAGGAAGATATGGTTATTGCTCCGTGTCGCTGTATTTCAAAAGAGTAGAGCGTGAAATTAGTATACAGCGTGTTCGTAAATTTAGTCAAAACTTTTCATTCTCTTCGCCACTGTATATAAACGGAATCAATGACGATTTAAAGAAATGTGTACCCAACGCAGAGAGGCAATGGATATTTCGTACAATTTGTTAAAAAAAATTGAATTTGTACTGGAATTAAAAAAGTGATGATAGGACGTAAAATTGGTGGTAAAATGTCGACTTCCCTCTAAAACTGCAACCACTGTATATATTGACATGAATAAAAAATCAGACTATAAAGAAAAATGTGGTACTTGGTAAAGGAAAGCATTGTGGTGTGATTGGCAACTGGATTCACACCACAGAGTGACTCAAAGTAAAAATGTAAAATTAAAAAAGTTATGATGTTCCGAATTTGATCAAAATTTTGCTTGTTGCATTTATTTTGACCTGAGTGTATATGTTAAAGATCTGTGGAAAGTAACACCTTGTACACAAACATATGCCTTGATTCTAACGATCTCGATCACATTACTAGAAAAACGAATTCTGATTGGTCCAATTTGCTCCCTAGATAGTAAATTCGGGCCTAAATGTCACTAGACCAACTGGACCTGACTATTATCGAATAAAATTAGCTCAAATCCTTTTTTCACACTACACTTACCCAATCCTCTCGGCTTAGCCTCCCCTAACCTCTCAGCCAACCTCAGCAAAGCTTCGTAATTCTCCGTGGACTCCGCTGCGGATACGCCACCATCCGAACCGGCGGCAGACAAATCAGTCTGATGGCCGAACGGCGACAGAGGCGGATTTGAGAACATTGCGAGGAAATGCAGTAGGAAGCCTGAGTATTGCGCTGGGGCAGTCACTATAGGGGGCGGAGGTGGAGGCGGGCCGCTCTGGTGGTGCCATCTGGCGTGGTGGTGGGGCGGTAAACGCTGGCCGCCCGGTTGGTGACGTCTGGCCCGCGCGGCATGCAGTAACTGAGGACAAAGACATGTTTAGGCGACATGAAGACATGATGATTATAAATACAGTGTCCAAGAAGTATTAATACATCAAAATATCTCAAAAAAAAAATTTCCTAGAGAAAAATGTTGTTGAATAAAGTTGAAAG
Source organism: Acanthoscelides obtectus (assembly GCA_963669975.1). Lineage (NCBI taxonomy): Eukaryota > Metazoa > Arthropoda > Insecta > Coleoptera > Chrysomelidae > Acanthoscelides > Acanthoscelides obtectus. Next base: position 50,384,974 of record CAVLJG010000001.1, on the reverse strand, counting down.
GTTTGAAAAGGTTCATCAGATGGTGACCATAAACGTGACCCTGATTAGGACCTCCAAGGTTACGTTCAGGGTCACCATTTGATAACAATTTTCAAACCTTAAAACTTTTTCCTATAACTGTTCTTTAGAAAACGTATTTTTCGAGAAATTTTGTCCTTTTCACATACTTTTTTGGACATCTTGTATAAGCATATGACCACTCACAAAACTTATATTTTTCTTAATACAGCTGCTTTTGATTGAGACTAAAAATTCTAAGTGACAACCAACTTGGCTTTCAAAAGCAATAAAATATCATGGAAGTTATTTTAATATTACATCATCATTTATACTCAAATTCAAACGATTAATTGAATTTCAATGTAAATAAGACAAAATGTATGACTTTCAAATGGTCCATTGATTTAATGAACGTAAAAAATGAATTGATACATAAAACAGACAAAAACAAGGTTTCAAATTAATAGTGTTTAAATCAGCACTTCTGAAAAACAACAAATTTGAAGATATCCCGCAGCGAACTTAAAAAAATTCTAATAAATAAACCATATTATACATTGTGTGACTTTTTAAATACATTTACTCAAGATCCACATATGTAATTTTGTTAGTTTCATGTTAGCTTTGTAAATAAGAATCCCGTTATTTTTCAAACAATAGAGCATATTCATCTAACTACATACTTGTTAAACATCGGCGTTTTAAGATAAAAATTCACCATAATTTTTTGACATGAACATTTACCCTACAAACCTCGAAATCCTGTATCTCACCACAACCAGCGACAAAAGGCATATTTGGCTAGATACTCGTATTTTCACGAATTCAATGTAGATTCGCTTTGCCTCGCATTCATTATGGGCCAAGATATTATACAAGGTCTGTAAATTAAGTTATGAGAGTGTCTTTTTTTATTTAAATGTTATTACAACTTTATATTGTCAAAATCAAAATAACTTCCCTCTGAAGCGAGACGTTTCTTCCACTATTCATAGCAGTGCTGGAACTCCGATACTGTTCGGTTACAGCCGTTTGAATGTTTACCCAAAATGAGTTCCCCTGAGATGATTTTTCAACTACGTGGAGAGAAAACAGTCACAAGGACTCAGTTCAGACGAATAATGAGGCTGAGAAGGCACCGGAATGTTTTACTGGCCAAAAACTCGTTTAATGACATTGCCGTGTGACAAGGAGCATTATCGTGATGCAACATCCAGTTGTGTTGTGATAAACGGTGGTGTGAGTCAAATGTAACTCTTCCCCGATCATTATGTCACAAGATCCCGGATTCTATCGATATTTGCATCGGTGCTTGAAGATGACGGTCTTCCGCTTCGTGCTTCATTTTCAATCGACTCTCTTCATTCTGAAAATGCCTTAAATCACCGAAAAACCTAGGCTCTTGCCAAAACACTATCTCCGTAGGCCTGCTGAAGTTTAGCAAGACTTTCCGTTGTACTAGGTCAAAGTCTGAACCAAAACCTGATATCACACCGTTGCTTGAAATTTTAGTCACTCATTTTGTGTTTCCCTGTCTCCCCTCCAAACCCGGCGCCTGCTGTGTTTCCAGATTGAACACTACGTTACCAGTCTCATCAGTTAATTTACAGACCAGGTAAACTGTAATCAAAAAGGCGTTCAACACGTCTGACACAAGATTAAACAATTCTCCATAAGTTTAATTTGTAGACGTAGACCCATAACTCAAATGACAATGCTTGTCGCATTTCAACACGATTGAAACGTTACTCACCTCAATCGGTGGCTGTTGCGCGGCATGTTGAGCCGCATGCGCGGCTGCTGCCGCGTGATGCGCCGCCTGCCTGTCGTTGAACAGCAGCTGAGCAGCCGCGGCCGCCGCAGCCGCGTGGTGGTGGTGGTGGTGGTGGTGATGGTGATGCAGGAGGCCGTTACCATTGCTGTTACTGCCGTTGGAGGCGGTCGAGTGACGTGGAGGCGGACCGTTGTTTGATGGGAGATCACCGTTGGCAAGGAGTTCGAGTTCCAGCGTGTCGCCACCGTTCGTACGCTATAAATCATAGAATACATGTTATGTCGTTGATTAGGAGGACTAACACACATATAAAGTGCCGTGCAATATAATACCAACCATATGAAGCTTGCAGTTAACATCTGGGATGGGAAGCTTGACCAACATTTTCATTGTGGAAAATATAACATTGTCGATTATTCTTTACCTTTCAGGTTTTTAGGCTCATAGTTCGAGAATGCTGTTTGAAGTTAACATGAAATAGGTACCCAGGGAAAGCATTCTTTGCAATTTATCAGTACTTAGCGGAGAGTATTACAACATGCATGCAACACGGAAAACGATGATATTTAGGACTATTTCAAGATCATTTCGATCTTTGGCTGATTGGTTGACTGAATGTGGAAAAACATATAATTACACTACCTCACGTTTATACATAAATTAATAGTGAATTCCATACTATCTTATTTATTTGAAAAACCTATACCTAGAAGAAACATACATTCTCTAAATTTATTTTGACAATCATTGTTATTTTTATTGTTATTATTTTTATTATCATTATTACTATTATTACCATAATTACCACTATAGTTATTATATTATATAGGATAGCCGTATTTTGCCTTAAATAGGCTAGAAATGCTGTTTTCTCCTACATGAGCTGAATAACGCAATTCTTAAGCATACATCGCCACCATTTAACGCTATTCGAAAGATATTTCAATCTGGTGAATAATGAGGTAAAAAATACGCACTATCATTATTCAAATAGAATTTTAGGCACATGCTACTAGATTGATATAGCTAGTTTCGCCTTTGATTTTGTAAGTAATTTACGTATAATTCTCGTATAATCTACTTTCTCAACAGGGTTAAATGTAAGAGGCTTATGTAATTTGCTAAGCTTCGCCCTAATAAAGCCTGAATTATTATTATTATGATTACTTCGAAAGTTTTATTGGCAAAATCTCATGTGAAGCTTCTCAATCTCCAAAACCTGTTCAAAATCAACAAATCTTCAAATTCCCACTAGAGTTGTGTCACTTAATAAATCTGCATGGCCCCATAGAAACGTAGGCGGTCTAAGCCCGTGGATCCATGTTCTCTTTCTAGTCTATGACAGAAAGATTGTAGTTTGACATTATTTTTTTGGAAACACTAGTTATTTTGAACAGTTTTTAATGATTAAGAAGCTACTCATAGAATTTTCCAATAAAATTTTGCATAACAAAACGACTAGGGTTGCAGCGGATAGTGAAATAGCTGGATAATGGATACCGAGTATCCGGTTCGTTACTTTGACGGATAGCCGGATACCCGGCCGCCAGATAGCCGACCCCATCCGAAACGCTCTTAGGTGCATTTTCCTTATAGTGAAGATTCTTCCAGCAGTGGTGAACATACGTCCCCACCCAGCAAGAAATACACAACTTTTTGGAACTGTTTCAATGAGGTGGCGGAAGAACCATGAAAATATCACCCAAAAAATGCTATTGCTAGAGAACTTGACATTTATGTGAAAAAGCATTGAATTAAGCAAAGTGAGAATCCATATGCATGGTGGGCAGACAATAGCATAGTTTAGCAACGATTTTCTAACAGTTTACAACCATCATATTCAGTTGACCAAAGGAATTCTCTAGAAACTCGCACTCAAATCCATGCAACAAACAGTGGTCCAACTGATTGGTTAACTGTTTCCAACCGTCCACAAGTACATATCTCGTCTCCCTGTAGCAGCGTTTACAGAGTATACATATTATCTTCTTAAGCTGGAATATTGTAGGAGCAGCAAGAAGGGCTTTAGCCAGCGAACGCAGAAAAACTCGAATTCATAAGCCACCATTTGCCGTTTATTTACTAATTCAGAGATAATGGCGGATTATCTTGTTAAAGTTTTCCTTACTTGATATGGAAACGGAGTAATTCTAATAGAAAATGACATATTTGTACTCTGATTTATTTTGATCTCAAACCTTTATTAGTTCATTTCTTTTTTAATACAGAATAAACATTTTATTTGGAATTCTACGTTCTTTGATGAAGTGTTAGCTAACAGCCATTGGCTGTTTTATTTTACTGACTGAAGGCTGATAGTAGCAATAAAAATAAAGTTCGTATATTTTGCGGTTTTTGTTTTACTACTATCAGCTTTCGCCGGATACTAATACTAGTAATGGGTATCTGGCCGGATATCTGCTGCAACCCTCCTAAAGTCCCAAAACCTTCCATACCTGCGACATATGATGGTGCGCAGCTGCTGCGGCAGCAGCCGCCGCGACATAATGATGCTGCCCTTGGGCGGCCAGCGCGGCAGCCGCCGTGCATTGGAACGCTGCTCCGAACCCGCCCGCCGCAAACGTCTGCGGATGCGCGGCCGCTGCAGCAGCCGCGGCAGCTGCCAGCTGCTGATGGTGCTGAGCGGCGGCGGCTGCGGCGGCGACAGCGTACACGTTGTGCACGTGGTGGCAGGTGTGCACGTGCGGCGGTGCACCTGGAGGGGCGGCGCACAGCGAAATGGGCGGCGGTGCATGATGTGCATGCGCGTGATGAGGCGGTGGGGCTGTTTGAGGACCGCCAGGAGGCGGGTGATGATGCGTTGCGTGAGGCGGCGGTGGTGCCCCGGGGTAGGACCACACCGCGGCAGCTGCGGCGGCTGCTGCGGCCGCTGCAGCTTCAGGACGACTCATCGGGATCGCTGACGGTACCTGAGTAAAATACCAACACCGGTTGAGAAACATCAAGGCCCGGTTTTTCAATTGCAGGTTAACTTTCTGGATAGTTAATTATAACCAGGGAGTTAACTTATAGTTGACTACAAATGCGTTTTTGAAGTATTTTCACGGCGCCAGTTAACTTAACAGAAGTACGTCATATATTTATGTTGTGTCATACCCTCATACCAGTGATCCGTGTCATACATGACAGCGCGTCTTTTAGAACATTTTATATAAAATAGTCAAAATTTGAATAAAACCTTCGTCAAGCAACGTAAGGTTTTTCAAACATTGCTTGTACAACTGTTTATTAGCAGACCCTATAGCAAATGCAATGTGCACCACAAAAGAGCTCAAAATTTCTCAAAAGATGAGAAAATGATGTTAGTATCAATGCTCAGTAAAAATAAAGCACAAGAGAGAGCAAAAAAGCGACAGTTTTCTGAAAAGAGAAAAGTTCTGTTTCTACAGTTGTTGTAAGACGAAATCTTGCAAGGAAATCCAGGTCTTCGTCAAAGTAATTCGGCCGATGGAGGGTTATTTTTGGCCTTCTTGCATCTTCGTCTCTGCTATACGCGTTCACGTCGTAAACCATACACATGTGAACTTTATATTTATCGATAAATTGATATGAATTTGTGAATGTTTAAATAAACGACAAAGTCTGCGTCCACAAACGTCAACTATTGCTATTTAACTACAGCCGTTCTAGTTTACTCATACATGGTCTTCTGATTAAGGATAAGTAGCGTTTTACTATATGATATTCAAAAACGCTTTCATTTTAAGTTTCAAGTTAGTAGTAGTTAACCTGCGACTGAAAAACTGGGCCTAACAGTTACAGAAAATTGGAAATACTAATAAATCGACGCTCAAAAGTTTATTCTTTTTGCTACAATATTTGTACATAAAGTCGGCAAAGAAACCTATACTATATCGAGCAATATGAAAGATATGATTTGATTCTCAATTATGTAACTATCAAGTAAATTTGATCATTTCCTTATATGACACTGATAAACGCCAGATAAGCACGTCCACACTTTTAGACCCAAAATCATCAGTGCTAAAATATAATATGATCCGAAGAACTAGTTTTTGTTGGAATATTGCCAGAAGGTTGTTAGAATCATAATATGGTTGCTCTAGTCAGGAAAAAAGTAGAAGTAGAAGTAGAACAATTACCATAACCTCAAATACCTTATAAACAGGAGTGATGCCAATAATGCTAACTCATTATTTAAAGTTCTTTCGTATGCAGTAAATTTTGCACACATATTTTGTATTAAATATTTTATACCTTCCTAATAGCAAGTAGATAACAAATATTTGAGTCCCGTCGTGGGCCCAGAGTGCTTTTTGTAATTTGAGAAAAGGTGATACAGGACATATTGTCCATTTCAATTATAGTTATTCATTATATTCTTGTAAAACGTATCCATTAAACTGAAAAAAATCTGCTTAACGTTTACCTGGTTAATGTCCATAATTACAGCCGACTGATGCGGTACGGGCGGCGGACTTGGGATGAACGTTGGAAAATGAGCAAAATCATTTCTATCTCTATAACGTTGACGTCTCAATGGTGGGCTGCCCTGGTAGCAAAAAGAAGAGCTATAGTTGTTATTTGCTACAAAAACCTATATCAAGTCATAGAAAATAAAAACATGACGATAATCATAAAACAAAATTCATGCTGGAAAAAACTCAACACAACAAATTGCGAGGCCCATATTTCAAAGGTTAATAGGTAAATTAATGAGCCTTGGTGTCGCATAGTGGAAAATGAGAGAATTAAAATTCTCAACGAATTTTTGAAGTGCAAACAAATTTGAAAAATGTATTTTGAAGGTTTTTTTATATACCATTACATTCTTGGACTCAAATAAGTTGCTATCTGAGAATCAGTTTGGTTTTAGACAAGGTTTAAGCACATCACATGCGGTTTATGAATTAGCGTCTAAAATAATGTATCATTTAAATAACGGTGATAAGTGCATCGCTTTGTTTTTGGATTTAGCAAAGGCATTTGACACGGTATCTCATCCTATGCTCTTCCAAGCACTGGAGGGACATGGAGTTAGGGGTGCTGTGTTAAGTGTATTTAGAGATTATTTAATGCATAGGATTCAGTGTGTCAGGATTGCGGACGTTCTAAGTGAACCTAAGACGGTTGGAGTTCCACAGGGTACAGTACTTGGGCCAATCCTTTTTAATATACAGGGTGACTTCGAAGTTGAGTCATTTATTTTAACAGTGAGTAGATCTGATCAAAAGAAATGCTTTTTTCCTTTAACATTTTTCTGGTAAAATTAAAGTAACAAAGTTATAGCCCTTTAGAAGTTTGACTACCGCCCTGTCTCAATAATAATATTATGTGCTCGTGTTTGGCAACAACGGATATAATCCGCCTTATCCGTTCATCGCATCGGAAACAAAAAAGCGAAAGAATTTGAAACGATGTTTTTACTACAATGTACAATTTTATTCAGTTGTTTTCCGTCAATGTGTCAGTCGGTAACGCGTGAGTGAATAGTGGTGTTTGTTGCGTGGCTTAAACGAAATAAAAAATGCACATGTTTACGAAAATGCTGAACTTGTGGACATGATTCTTATTTACGGGGGGGAGTCTTTATGCGGATCGGTTTCCCAATCGAGTGCAACCAACCCCTCGTGCCTTTGTTAATGTAGTACAAAGGGCTCGTGAATCAGGTGACTTAAGACCTCACAGGGGAGGCATGCCGGTGCTCCAAGACCGCACGATCAAATACAGGTCCGCACTGAAATACTTGTCGGGAGGATACTTTATAAAACAAGGTAACATTTGTTTTAATTTTTATTTTTATTTTTACACACATATTTTGGTTTATCTTCCTTCTACAATCATTATCTGAAAATTAATGACTCAACTTCAAAGTCACCCTGTATATGTAAATTACCTCTGCAGTCTTGCAGTTGATGGCGATGTAATTGCCTATGCTGATGACACCGTGGTGGTGTTTCATGGAGAGACATGGGAATCAACGGGTGAAAAATTGAAGACTGGTTTTACAAAAATTAAAAACCTTCTGGACACATTTAAATTAACTCTGAATATAAAAAAACTCATTACATTGCCTTCTCTATAACCATGGCTAATAGACCAGCATTTAATCAAATTAAACTTGATAATATTGATGAGCCTTTGAAAGAAGTAAATGAAATTAAATATTTGGGGGTTGTTGTTGATAAGCACTTGAAGTGGAACCGACATGTGCTGAATTTGAGCAAAAAAATTAGATTTTTCATCCATAAATTCTACGCTCTTCGTAATATACTGAACATTAAACTACTATTAATGATTTACAAAGCACTTGTGGTGCCACTATTGGTATATGGCATAATTGTGTGGGGTGGGATGTACGGTTCAAATCTTGGGCAGTTAAAAGTGGTGCATATTGTAAGGATTATTCTAAGAAAACCTAGACTATATCCCACTATGCAACTTTATTCTCAAGAAATAAACAATATTAAAATCTTATATATCCTTGCAGTATGTAGTTTTGTACATGCAAGTAGGAAATTAAATACAAATTATGTGTCTCACAATTATATGACCCGAGAAAACACCACTCATAACCTGAACGTCCCGCAGTCCAGGCGAGATTTAAATTTGCGTTTTGTGACATATCTTGCACCTAAATTTTACAATTTGATTCCTGCTAATATCAGGAATATTGGAAATAATAAAAAATTTAATGTTTCGTTTAATATGTTCTGTTGGGAAAATCGTGAACAATTTATGCGTCTATTTTAAGTTGCTTTGAGGTAGATTGATCTGCCTATTTGTTTCTTCTCTTTCTTTTTGATATCATTGTGAAACTTTTTTTCTGTGATCTTAAGTTAAATCTATGACTTACAAAAATATGAAATTTTCTTTCAGTTTGTGTATATCGTTTATCATGTTTTGTTTGCATAGTTGAGTGATTTTATACAAAAATATATATTGCACGATATTTATCAATTAATTACTGTTTTGGTCTGTTTTTGCGCATACAAGTTTTTAAACTTAGGCGCTCATATATTATAGAGAAACCTTGTTTTTGTTTCGTTAATGTATATATATATATATATATATATATATATATATTATTTTTATATCGGTAAATTTTGGTTCAGCTGAATAAATGTGGTAGAGTTCAGGGCGTACTGTTCTCTCCAACAAGAACAACATATGACTTAATCACAAACCTTCGTCTTTTTAGAGGATTTTGACAAAGAATTTATTCAGAAACCAATTTATAAGATTTTATTAATGTAATATGACTAAATTCAGTACCATTCATTAATAATTTGAAAAACAATATTTATATTATGTGAAAAGGCTTGCAATTCAGTGTTAAATAGAATAATAAATTCATATTAGTACTTCCAGTTTGTAGTAACGCGATTTTAAAAGTGAAGGAAGATGATATATTGTTCTACGTTTGCAAAATGAATCAATTGCCATTGTGTTGGAGATAAGGAAATGGAGGATTCTAGTTGATTTTTCCATATTGAATTCTGTCATAGGCGAGGTTTTTTAGATTGCCGTATTTTTAGTTTGTATTTTAAGTGACACTTGTCGGATTTATTGGATCAGGTATTGAGGTAACTACATAGTATAAGTATGGAGGAGACGACTGAAGAGGATGGAGTTGGTGAGAAAGTGGAAAATGTGGTCTCACTAGGTGAGAAGGGACTTTGTACAGATGGCATTTGTAAAAAATTAATAAAGGAATTGTAAGAACAGATATATCAATTAAACAAACAAATTGAGAAGATGCAACATCTCACAAAAAGTAAGTAAGTCTGCAGGGCATGAACATTCAACCGTTAATTCGCCTACAGCAGTGCAGCAGTGGTAGAATATAAGCAGTAATGCTTACCACTGCAAACACATACAGCAAACAAACAGTCAAAAGTATTAAAACAGTCATTGTTAAGCCTATTAACCAACAAGAGTGTAATAACACAAAGAAAGACATCGCAAAATTTGTGAATCCTAGTTTAAAGAGTACAATTGAAAAAGTTTATCATCTGAAGGATGGTGCGATGAACATCCAATGTAAAATAAAAGATGATATCGAGAAGCTACAAAAAGAAGCCAAATCAATAATGCCAGAACATATGGTGATAAATAATGTAGAAAGCGCCTACGCAAAATCTGAGGGATGAATCGAGAAGATCTTGTCCCAGAATGAATTTGGTATTTTCCGTAGTGATGATATAAAAGCTGGAACCACTTTCAGACGTTCCGAATCTACTTTAAATGTTGTCATTGAGGTAAGCCCAAAATTTAGAAAAACGTTGCTAGATAGATGGGTTGGCAAAGATGTCCTGTGCGAGATTATGTACGAATTATACGCTGCTATAAATGTTCAGGTTTTGGCCACATGGAAAAAAATTGCCAACATTCTAAAGTATCATGTCCTTTATGTGCTGGAGAACATTTAGAAAAAAAATGGCTTTTAAGAATCAGAATTCTAAATTCAACACTCAATTTGATACTAGTCATTCTTCTAAAGACCTATAAAAAACATGTTACATACTTGTAATCTAAAATTGAATATGACTAGTGATAAATTCAAGGTTTTAAAATTTGGTCATATAAACCGCAGATCAGTTTTATCAGGATTTCATGAAATTAGTACTCTGGTTCAAAACAACAACCTTGCTATTGTTGGAATATGGGAAACGTGGCTATCAAAAGATATATCTAACGACCATATAAGAATGAATGGATACAACTGCTATCACTGTGATAGAGATGGGCAAGGTGGTGGGGTTACAGTCTTTGTGAACAACCACTACAACTCTTCCATGATTTCATTTGGGCAAGGCCCAAGTCTTGAATCTATATAGTTGAAGGTGTAGCTGCCAAAACAAAAAAATACTATTGGTATATTCTATCGGCCCCCACATAGCCCTGTTACAGAAGCCGGTAATACCTTTGATGACATGTTGCCTGCCGAACATTATACCATGCACTGATTGAGCCTCATCTCACATATGGTATATTAGCATGGGGAGCTGCATGTTCCTCACATATCTATAATTTAGATGTTTTTCAAAAAAGTATTATAAAAATGATATTTAAAAAACCGAAACTTTATCCCACTGAAAAATTATACGCAGATGTTCGAATGTATGATATAAGACAGCTTTATTTCTTACACAGTATCACTCACTACCATAAATTTGTAAACACCGACCAAAAAATTAAACATAATCATTATACCAGGTACAAAATTCGTGGCACAGTAGTTCCTCAACCGCATAAATCTATAATGCAGCGATCATATCTCTATTTAGTGCCTAAATTTTATGAAATTATACCTAAAGACTTAAAAGATTTACGTTTCGGAAATTGTTTCAAAAGAAATTTAAAAAAGTGGCTACATTCTATATCTAGGACTGAAATTCATAAACTCATAAATACGAACATCAACTAAATACATAATCTACTGTAGCTAATTTTTGTCCTTTTTTGTCATTTGCATTCTACAGTTTCAACTTAAATTTATTGGTCCATGTACAGGCGATGCCTTCTATTGGGCCTGTTTTGATTTTATATTTATTTACTCATATTGTTTGTTATCTTTGTACATTGAGTAAATAAATATTATTATTATTATTATTATTATTATTATTATTATTATTATTATTATATTAGCTGAATATGATGATATCATCCTTGCAGAGGATATTAATTTTAATTTGCTTTTATTTTGTAACAACTTGACTAAATGTCTTGAATCTTATAGTCTGAAACAGGTGATATCTGAACCAACTGGGATAACTGAATCTACACTCACTCTCTTGGATCCTATTTATTTGAGCAAGCCTGAAAGTTATCCTAGGAGTGGCACTATTAATGCTGATATGATTACTGATCATTATTTAACCTTCTATGATATAATTATTGCACTTCTTAAAAATCAACAGAAATTTGTGACATTCAGAGATTTCCATAGTTTAAATGAAATAGCATTTGAGTCTTAGGACCCCTATTATTTTCATTATATATTTAGAAACAGAGGTAAAATCATGCAGCATGCATTTTTTTGCAGACGATACTGAAATTTTCTATTCATTTAGATGTAATGACTTGGAGACATCAAATAATAAAATTAATCAAGATCTTGCTCAAATTGAAAAGTTCAGTAGTAGTCATAATCTTCGTTTGAACCCTTTGAAGGCAAATATGTTGGTATACGCAAATAGAACAAAAAAGAATACTTTAAAAAAGGACATAGACATACATTTAAAAGGTAATAAATCAGTTCCTGTGGATCATTCGAAGAACCTACGTATTATGGATGATGACTTAAAATTTGTTGTACATGTAAACTATCTAATTTCTCAGTGCTATGCTATTCTCAGAGTTTTATTTGCAAATAAGGCTATATTACATAAATCTACGAGGAAGCAATTATGTGAATCTCTCTTGTTTTCAAAGATATCGTATTGCTTAGTGATCATGAAAGTATGATCATATATCGAATGCCATTAATGAACTCAAATGGATGAAAATTGATAAAATGTATAAGTACCAGCTCCTAAATCTAACTCATAAGGTTCTTTATTCGAAAACACCGTCATATTTAGTAAACAAATTCATACGTAGAGGGAATTTGCATGGCATTAATATTAGATATACAGGGTGTCCGCAAAGTTGGGGTTTTCCTTTTCAGAAACAACTACCCTTGAAATAACAAAGGTAATGTGTAATGAAACGAGGGCGACCAAGTAAAAAAAAATAAAGGAAAAGTACTCACTCTCCAGTTGACGAGAAGGGCTAAGTACGTCTCTGCCCGAAATCATACCGCTCCAACAGAAAATTAAATCAGCTGATGCGCTACCGAGCAGACGCAGGCAAACAAGGAAGGCAAAATGTTGCGTAAAAAGTCTAGGTATTGCATCCCGTCCAATCGATTTGGGAGAATAAATGGTCCAATGAGCATACCGTTCACCATGCCAGCCCAAACATTCACCGAAAATGTTTGTTGAAAATGTGCCCGACGGACAGCGTGCGGATTTTCTACTGACCAAACATGAGTGTTGCGAAAGTTATTCACCCCATTACGCGTGAACGTAGATTCGTCTGTCACCAATATGCACTTCAAAAAGTCCGGATTATTGTCATGTTGATGCAACAACCACTCACAAAACCGCACTCTTGCTGGAACATCGTCAGGTTGAAGGGCTTGTACACGTTGGACGTGAAACGGATACAGCCCCTCTTCACGCAGCGTTTGCCACACTTTAGTTTTTGATACTTGCACTTCTCTAGCCACGTCTCTAGTGCTTGTTGTTTTTTGAAACGCAATCGATTATACGGGTTCGTTTAACTCTACACGCGTGACCGTAACCGTCGGTTGAAGGTTGCATACTGACCTGACACACTGACCCCGACCCAGTACTGTCGACGGGTTGAGCTAGTGTCCTAGTACCACTTGGGGATGTCGCGGCTACAGGACGGTATTCAGATATTTTGGATGTTGCAGAGCCCTATCTCGGTTCCCTTAAGACATTGGTGTATATGGTACTAAGAAAAATTGCTTATGTTTTCAAGATCTACACGTCGTGTAAAGGAAAACCCCAACTTTGCGGACACCCTGTAGAGAGACTTTTTCAATTCCACGCCACAGCACATCTCTATTTCAGAATACATATATTTACAATGCGATCAAATCATATAATTCTTTAGTCCGCAGTTTAAAAGAAACCAATCCATTACCCATATTCAAGAAAAAAGTGAAACAAGTTCTACTTGATCAGGGGCGAAATCTATTGTAACCCATAAGTGGCCTCATATTTTCCTTATGCCTTTACTTAGATTATACTTTATTCTGTCGTTATTGTATACAGGTATTAATTTTCAACAAATTCTGTTTTTTTACATCTCGTACTGTTAAGTGAATACATGTAAAGCGAAAGCTCTGTAAAAATATTCAACCAAATATTGATGGTGAAGATATTGAATTCATAGATAATTCTAAATACCTTGGGGTTTTTATTGACTCTGGATTAATTTTTGATATTCATTATGAAAAAATAAGATTAGTAGTAAAGTGGGATATTTATCAAGAGTTTCTGGATGTCTGAGTTCATATAGCAAAAAAATTAATACTATCATTCTTCCAAATTTCTTGTACTGTTCCACTATTCTATATTTAGCTAATAATTCCATTTTTGAAAGGCTGCAAATTTCACAAAACAAGGGCATCAAAATAATACTGAATAAAGATACAGAGACTCCAATTAGACAAATGCTTAGCAAATTGAAATGACTCAATGTGAACATTTTTATCAAATATCTTGTAATGATGCCGACCACCATTTACATAATACAAGAAATAAAGATGTCTTCTACTTAATGACCAAAATGTATAACACATGCTACAAATCTGTATTCCATTAAGGGTTGATTGGATATAATAAATTATATACAGAGACTTTGACAATATTCAAAGTAAAATTGGGGAATCACTTATTGAATCAAATTATAGCTTGCCCAACATTTACATATGGCTTAAATTTACTAATTGTAAGTTGTTTATAATTATTCTGTTTATGTAGCCAAACGGGCTAACTAAATCTATCTGCCACTACTACCTTCATAAAAAACTTCCCACATTTCGCCGTTTCTCCCGCGATGAACAATAGTTATTCTTTCTTTAATTCAAGCTTTTAAACTCTAAAACGGTACTTTAACCAACCTGCATCTGCTGCCTCTGCTGTCCCTGATGCCCCAAATGCTGCCTCGGCGACCTCCTCGGCTGCTGCATATGCTGGGGCGGCGACGGCGAGCCCCCGTTCGCCTGTCCGCCCAGATCCACGTGCAGAGCTAATCCAATCGCGGGACTGCCTGCTAGCCCCGCCCCTCGGGATAGGCGGCGCCGCTTCCTCGACGGCGATTCACTCTTCACGCCATCCTCCCCGCCGCTCTGCTGACGATAGAAGGAGGGGGGAGAGTGCATCTGCTGCGAAGGACCGCCCACAGACATCGAAAGGGACGCTGATTGGCCACTGTTGTTACTGAGGTGGTGGATTGGGCTCACGCGATGATGATCTGGTGGAACATTTTAATAGTCATCAGCATTCTGCAGCTGTGAAGCCGAAATCCCGTGAGAAACTCGGTAACCAGCACTACAGTCATCATTGGCGGGATATAAATTTTTAATATGAGTGATATAGATTTTTTTTTATATTTTATAAGCATAACAAAATGGAGGTTTATACGAGTTTATGTCCCAATTTCCTTGATTTTCTCACCTCTACCGTGTCTTCCTCTAGGCTGAAAGTCAACCTGTATGGGTGGACCCCCTACGGCGCCCATGGATTCCAAACATAGGGGCGGAGAAATATGTCTACCACCCCCCGTAGACTGGGCGTGGCCACCCCCTCTTCTATCTAAGCCTCCCCCACCACTTATTGACAGCAAACGACGGTGATCTCCTGGGTGACCTATTACAATATTATACAATTGATTCAGAATTAAGATAAACTTTAAAGAAGCATATCACTTTCCTTGAAATAAAAAAATTACCAATAATTTACTACAGTGACTTTGGAGTTATAAGCAAAAAACTAGAATTGAAGAAGATTACGAACTTTGAGTAGATTTTTGTTCTGTATCATAATTTTTCATATTTATACTCATAGGATTTCTTCATATTTTTACAGCTGAACATACTTCTTTAAGTTTACATCCAATTTTGAAAATCCTATCCATTGCTGAATCATACAATTAAACCTGGGTAGGTAGATAGGCAGCATAAATAAAAATGAAGAATGTTAATCCCTTGTTGTTCTGCATCAAACTCATTCTGTATCTTAGGGCAAATAAATATAACTTTTTAATTTCAGTAACTTCTGTAACTGTCACATGATGTACAACTTGTCAATAATCTGATAGAATTAAGATATTCACATACCAGATGCCTCGTTGCCATAGATGTTTCTAAGTGCTGGACTCAATTGTGAGCTTTTTGGGTAACCATGGAGATAGTTTTGTTCCTTAGGGCTTGTACTTGACACTGAGCACTCCCTGTAACAAATAAGGAATGAATTTATCTATTGAAAAGACAAAATTAATGATTTTTTACATAAAATCAGTATGAGTGAATCTGTCCATCATAAGAGTTTAAAGTATATGCACTACAAAGTTTTTGCTTTCTTCACAAAAAAGGTATTCCTCATGCCATTTTTCTTGTAAGAGTTTTGATACTCTTGCTTACCATCAACACGCTAAGGGATCATACAACTCTGTATAATATATTAAATAACAAATTAGACTCTCCAGACTTACAATTCACAATTAATTTTGAAGTACCTTCAAAAATGGTATGCTTCAATTCAACTTTTTACATGTCAACTGATAGAACAAATGTAGCATATGTCTCCAATAAATATAATGTGTAATAGTTTTGATAAGTGACACGTGACAAGTGGATGTGACAGCTTTGATAATTTGCAGGTAGTTTTGAGTAGGTTTTATAGAAATTACATGATTTTTTATAAATTGTAAGACTACTATATTTTCTTATTGTTCCTTTATTGGGTGGATTGAACTACTCTTATTATGATTCCAAAACAAATATTGTGATACTGAAGAGGCTTGAATTTTATTTATATATCACAAAATTTAGGTGACAAAAACATTGTTTCAAATATAACAGTTGCCACTCTATGTAAACAAATCTCATTTTTTTGACAACTTGAGATGAATATATAATAAAAGCATGTAAGTTTTGTCACATCATAAAACAATGTTTTAAATTTTTTGTGCAGTAACTAGAACACTTTTGACAACCTGTAGCAGTTTTGAACAGAATTTATTATCGATCAATCAATTATGTCGTACTGTTGAACGAGTTTTTCCTGAGACATGGAATAATATCCTTTTATCATATTATAATTTGTTGTGAAACAAAATGGCCACTAGATAAGTGAATCATACATTTTTGAGGAAATAACAAAAATTGTTAGTATTAAATACTGATAAGATATTCTATTTACCAATTATATTAATGCACTGATATACACAATAATAATAAACAATTGATTCATGACATTCTATTATCAACCATTTTTCATTCAAGTAAAAATTTTTTCAAAGGTGTTTTATTGAAAAAATATTTTTCTTCTGGGTAAACCTTGAAAAAAGTAAAGAATAAATACTCTAGGCACAAATACATTTTACAAAAATTTTATTATTATAGAATATTTCTACCTTGTAAACAGGATGCACCACATGTAACATGTATAAAAAAAAACAAATTGAAAGATTATAAAATTACTGGATCCTTGCATGTTACATGATAACAATAAAATGCTAGTTACTAGCTTCTACTACGAGAAAATACTATTTTACTTAACTTTTAAGTAATACTTCTACAAAGTACCAAAACTGTCTCAATGTTATATTTAAATTAGACTTAATGCATTGAACTAAAAATATATTTATTGCCTATAGTGTTTGCAGTATGGAAGAGATATCTTCTTTCACTCACTTTCCGTAGCAATTTGTGAAATTTGTCTAACTCTGCTAATTCCATTGCCATATTTGCTATTGTTCCTAGTATTCCACAACTATCCATATGGTTACTATTTTGCAAATGATGTGTTTCATCACACTGTTTAAAAATTGACATTCATATTTGACCCATTCTGTTTTATGTTACATTGAAATTACATTAAAATTCTAACTCCTAATAAAAGAAACCAGTACTTGTGATACATTTCTGAATAATACTTGTACAAAGTATCAAAACTGGCTCACTGTTATATTTATAGTGATCTTAATTAATTATACTAAAAATATTTTTGTCACCTAAAGTGCTTTTAGATCCAAAAAGTAAAAAAGCTTAAAGAATCTACACGATATAAAAAAGCCATAGTCGCATAGTCAAAAGTATTGTTGCAACATTTTGCACAGCAATTTTCACAATTTGGACTCATCCTCTGCCAAATTCTTTGTCATATTCCCTGTTGTTCCTAGTATTCTACAATTATTTGTATAGTCCAGAATTTGATATTTTGTAAACATTGCTTTTCATTATATTGTTTGAAAATTACATTTGGCACAGCCAGTACTATGTTACACTATACCAACAAAACTACATTAAAATACTGATTGCTATTACAAGAAACTACTATTTATATTTAATTTTCATATAATACTTCTACAAGGTGCAAAATCTGTCACACTGTTATATTTATACTGATCTTAATTCATTGTACTAAAAATAATTCTTTAACCTAATGTGCTTATAGCTTCAGAATGTAAAAAATGGAAAGAATCCACAAGATATACGAAAAAGCTTGCTGCTAAATGATTGTTTAGCATAAATCCATGGTCAAATGTATGGAGGTGATTTTTCGCACTTATTCTACCCAACAATTTTTGCAATTTGAACTCACCCTCTACCAAATCCGTTGTCATATTCCCTGTTATACTCCTTGGGGTACCTCCCAGACCACCTTTGGTGATTATTATGGTGATTGGAGCGATTAGAATGGTTGTTCCCGTGCCTATTAAAGCTAATAGAGTTTCTACGTGGTGGGTTATGATTATTGGGATTCATTATTCTAACACCTAGAACACGCAAAACTGGTCAGAACTTCGTAAAATCAGCTGATCGGGCGTTTTTACAACCTTGTAGCATATAATACAGGATCACTATATCACTATTGAGCAAGAAAAGGAATGAGTAATTTTACTTTTATATGCGCTATTGATCCACTGGTAGCATTTCACTTGAACATTAGCGATGGAATAGTAGGGAAAATTATTACGTTGCACGATAAACTGACGTCGGAGGGTGCGTACGAGCCTATATTTACGATATTTTGGTGGAAATTAGGGGAAATATCTACAAAAATATTACAATATTGTGAAATCAGCTACGTACACCCTCCCACAAATAAACACCAAGGAAAGCTAACAAATAAACAAAGATAAATAGTGGGGAGAGAACGGAAAGAGTATTGTCAAATGGATGACAGTTCAATGACAAATCTGTCAACCGTCAATGCATAGGTATGTTTCCAAGATGGCGCACTCTTAAACCGGTCCCACACGATGTTGCGAATGCCTTATAACGTTGGACAGATGGCCATTCGCCACATCGTGTGGGAGAGCGCATGCGTCCACATGGCACGTTCGGCCTCGTGTCGGTAAATTTGACCCGCGTCAAAGGACGTTACAACGTTGGAAGCCCGGTTCGTTACGCTCCAACACGAGATATCATGAGTTTGATTGTTTTAGGTTAGAACCAGTAGCGGCGAAAAACATTATTTACTTATCACTTGTTTGGTGTGATTGTGGTGAAGTAGTGGTATGTGGGAAGTATTTTGATTTGAATACCTACCTATTCATAATAATGTATGTTCCGTAACTAACTTTTGAGGAGAATGAATTAAATTAGTGTACATACAAAGCATAGGCTGCCATAACAACACTTTTTTCATATTGCTAATATTTTGTACGATTCGCAGGTGAGTTATGGCTGGCCTAAGGATATGTATTTTAGTAAATTATAAATTATCAAGTGCTTACAGTTGTTTGATTATAATGTCCTGTTGCAATGCAAGACTAGTGGAGAAATGTGTTGACTTGCATTTCATAATCATAGCTAATGAAAGAGATTAAATAAAATAACTCTAAAGGTACTATCAGGATTTTAATGTAATTTTGACCTTAGGTTACTACTATGGAAATGACGAAAAATCTCTACAGTTTTTGAAAATTGGTACAGTGGTGGCGTCAAAAACCAAACAAAAAACGGTCAAACTTTGTTTTTCGACATTCTGAGGCTTCTGACAGACTTAAGTTTAGGCCGCTGAAGACAGATCTGAAATTACTTTTCGGCGCTCGAAAAACTTGTTTAATCGTTCATTTTGTATAATTTTTCCTTCAGTTGTAAAAGTTCAAGCGCGTCACTGACACCGATAATAGACGTTGGCGCCACCATGCGTCGAACGTCCGAGACTAAAAAGTTCATCCCATCGTGTAGGAGACACACCTGCCAATTGTGGGGTGTCGAACGTTGTATACAACGTTGGAAGCATCGTGTGGGACCCGCATTACAAGGAGGGGTAAGCCAGATCAATGGCGTAGAAAGTATTTCTTTTCTTGTACATTTTGTTTAGAAATACCTGATTTCTTAAAAACAAGTGTTTTCTATAATGCATATACGCAAGTAGTTTTGAAAATTTAAGGGAGAAACGCGTTTTTTCCAAATTGCCATTTGAATTCGAATACGGTTAAAAAAATGCTGGAATCTAGTGAGGCCCTATTTGAAGTAGAAAAATGCGATACCAGTGTATCATAAATTTATTAATATATAACTTTACAAACTACACACAATCAAATTTTTTAAAGATGAATATGCTGAATCGCTAATTGTACACACTGCAAAAAATTTCTATGAAAAAGAAATAAGATACCATCATACATACTGGAAAACAAGTCAGTCATGATCAAGTAATGTAACTCAAATCTAAAATTAACTGAAATATTTAGGAGCGCCGAAAATTCTCTGCCAAACAGATGCAAAAAGTGTTTAGCTACTTTGTTGCAATACTCAATACTACTACTTTTTCAAAGCATTTTCAACTTGCGAAAAGTACAAGCAAAAGTATTTCGGACCTCTCAGGTCTATTCTATATTACTAATGTAGTATCAAATCCCTTTTGTTTAGCGGTTTTAAATCATCAAAAAAAGTTCTCCCCATGTGGACGATTATCATTGATTAACGTATTCTGCCTGAAGGTAATTTGGTAAGGTTAGTGTCTCATAGATGGTGCTATATATAGGGTGTTCATTTGAA
The DNA here is from genome assembly GCA_963669975.1 of Acanthoscelides obtectus. Taxonomy (NCBI): domain Eukaryota; kingdom Metazoa; phylum Arthropoda; class Insecta; order Coleoptera; family Chrysomelidae; genus Acanthoscelides; species Acanthoscelides obtectus. The sequence goes on along the minus strand of CAVLJG010000001.1, from coordinate 50,364,401 downwards.
AACTTCCCACCACAGATTTATCGAAAACCACTAATTAAAAGGAAAAATGCGAAGACACGTCAAAAGATTAGTCGAGGGGGACAACTTTTTAACCCAAAACTACTTCACCCTCGACCCCCCAGGGTCATTTCCTTAAAATTTTTAAATGGTAATGGGTATCAAGTGATAGCTTGTTTGAAATGTCTTTCGGCTTTCTTTATTTTGACGTTTGACTTTTTAGAATCAGTCGATACGTTTTCGAGAAAAATATTTATCTTAATTTGTTCAGATGGAAAACAAAAACACATATATACACAATATCACTTTTGATTTCGATAAGTGTTCAAAATGTTGCCCGTAAGGGTTTGCCAAATATACAATTCGTTTATAATTGAAAACGGAAACTACCAACATAAACAGCAATTCGGAAGATTAGGCGTGGCAACAACCAAATAACCCGATTTTTTTTCAGCGTTCTTTTCATCAACACAGATATGCGAACTGCATTTATTGTTATACCTGTTTAGTTATTTGTTGCTAATTTATTGATTTAGATTTTACTTCCAAAATCGTTTACACGCTAGTCGAAAGGGTGGAAATGTTTCTAACTTATGGTGCCCAAAATCAATGTGCTCGGCAAACTGCCAGACATCCGGGAAAGATAACTTCGCGTAGTTATATTTTGGACCTTGTTACTAAATTTACTCAAACTGGGTTTGTTGCAAATTAAAAACGTGATCATCGGAGAGTTTTGGATGAAGCCGCTCAAGTTGAAGTTTTGGGTCATTTCGGAGTAAATGATAATAGGTACTTCATTACGCAAAATTGTTGCTGTGACTGGTATTTCATTAGGCTCTGTACACACCGTTACTAAACTCCATAAATTTCATCCATTCAAAATGAAAATATTGCAAGAGTTAACTGCAGATGATTTCGATAGGCCGCGAGTTGAGTTTTGTGAACAAATGACTACAGTGATTAATGATACTACCATTTCAGGGATAAATGCACATTTTATCTAAATGGATTTGTTAATAAGCATAACTGCAGGTATTGGAGCAGTGAAAATCCCGATGCTTTTGTAAAATGGCATATCCAGTTCCCCCAAAAAATTAATGTATGAGCAGGCATTTTACGAAACAAAGTAGCCATTGTTTATTAATGGAAATTTGAATGGAGAAATACCATCAATCCGCTTATCACTGAAACCAAATCGAAGAGAATGGAAATCCTATACTTGATGAGGCTGAACTATATTTTCAGCAAGACGGCGCTCCTCCTCACTATGTTCTTCAGGTTCGGCAATGGCTAGACGAGTCTCCAGATAAATGGATAGGACGTAGAGGGCCTATAGAATGGCCTACTAGATCTCCAGATCCGACGCTATTAGACCTTTGTCTATAAGGCCATTTGAAATCTATTGTGTTTACTCCCCAACCTGAAAGTTTGGATGAACTTCGTCAATCCATCATCGAGAGCTGCCATGATATCCCAAAACATGTTTTTGAAAATGTCCGTCAGGAATTTGAACATCGCGTATACCGTTGGCCAAGAACAGGCAACATTTTGAACACTTATTGAAATAAAATGTGATGTTTTCGTGGGTTTTTGTTTTCTATCTGAACAAATTAGGATATAAAGATGTTTCTAATTTTCTTGAAAACGAATCGTCCGATTTATAAAAATCAAACTTCAAAATAAAGGACTGCGAAAGACCTGTCAAATAAGCTACTAATCGATACCCCTTGTCATTTATAAATTTTTAAGGGGATGACCCTGGGGGGTAGAGGGTGAAGTAGTTTTTGGTTAAAAAGTTGTCCCCCTTGATAAATCTTTTGACGTGTCTCAGCGTTTTTTCTTTTAATCAGTGGTTTTTGATAAATCCGTGGTGGGAAGTATTCAAATGAACACCCTGTATATGAGCATATACAAAAGCATATAGGTGACTTCAACTAAGTATATACAGGGTGTCCGCAAAGTTGGGGTTGTCCTTTACACCACGTGTAGATCTTGAAAACATAAGCAATTTTTCTTAGTATCATATACACCAATGTCTTAAGGGAACCGAGATAAAGGGCTCTGCAACATCAAAAATATCTGAATACCGTCCTGTAGTCGCGTCATCCCCGAGTGGTACTAGGACACTAGCTCAACCCGACAACAGAACTGGGTCGGGGTCAGTGTGTCAGGTCAGTATGCAACCTTCAACCGACAGTTACGGTCACGCGTGTAGAGGTAATCGCGTAGACGAGAATCCCTCAACAGGCACTAGAGACGTGGCTAGAGAAGTGCAAGTATCAAAAAGTAAAGTGTGGCAAACGCTGCGTGAAGAGGGCTGTATCCGTTTCACGTCCAACGTGTACAAGCCCTTCAACCTGACGATTTTCCAGCAAGAGTGCGGTTTTGTGAGTGGTTGTTGCATCAACATGACAATAATCCGGGCTTTTTGAAGTGCATATTGGTGACAGACGAATCTACGTTCACGCGTAATGGGGTGAATAACTTTCGCAACACTCATGTTTGGTCAGTAGAAAATCCGTACGCTGTCCGTCGGGCACATTTTCAACAAACATTTTCGGTGAATGTTTTGGGCTGGCATGGTGAACGGTATGCTCATTGGACCATTTATTCTCCCAAATCGATTGGACGGGATGCAATACCTAGACTTTTTACGCAACATTTTGCCTTCCTTGTTTGCCTGCGTCTGCTCGGTAGCGCATCAGCTGATTTTCTGTTGGAGCGGTATGATTTCGGGCAGAGACGTACTTAGCCCTTCTCGTCAACTGGAGAGTGAGTACGTTTTCCTTTATTTTTTTTTACTTGGTCGCCCTCGTTTCACTACACATTACCTTTGTTATTTCAAGGGTAGTTGTTTCTGAAAAGGAAAACCCCAACTTTGCGGACACCCTGTATAGTAAATAGAGAAACTCCTATAAAAAATCTCGTAATGACCCTACAGTTACTCATTTTATCTCAGATAATTTTCTGGACACGCGAATATAGCATTAGGTTTGCTGTCTTCAGGAATGTTAATCAACGATTATATAGTTTGGCAGGGATTATCGAAGCAGCTATTGGAAAGAAGATTGGATAAATTCATTGGAAAAGGATTCCGCTGACATAAAAGCCTAATTTTATGAACCAAATATCTCACTTTACATTTCAATTAAACTATTTACAAAAATAATATCAATAATGAAGTTATTTTGTTGCAAGTTTTAAGAGATTAGCCATTCCCCTTGCAAGCTATATAGGGTGTTTCCTAATGAATTAATATTTGAGGGGGAGATTTTTGGGTCTATTGTAAGAATACTTCATAGGAACGTATGTCCTAAATGTCTCAACTTTTCCAACACAGGGTGGTGAAAATGTTAAAAATAAATCACTTTAATATAATTGATATATGTAATACTACTTTAGATATTTTGATGAATTTTGGCTTACATGTACTATGTATCAAGATGCATTTTTTAATATACCAGTGTCGTTGTTACGGAATTTCACCTGATAATTTTAGACATTGAGAGTACGCCACTCTGCATGATCATAATATCGTTAATATAACAATACCACAATGCTGAGAAATAGATTTTATTTTTTTGTGAAAACCGTGCGTAAGACTAATGAAATTTAGGAGATTAAAATTTGTTCATATATGAATACGGCTTTGAATTCTCTATTTTATTTGATGAAAAGTCAGTGGCGTGACAAATGATTTATTTTTACCAATTATATATCGTCGCTTTCCGGAGAAAATCACGTAACTCCACATTTTACCAAAAATTAGATTTTCATGCCATCTTTTAGTTCTAAAGGTAACTTCTCCGTGCACAAAATATCTAAGTCCTGAAACTATTATTTACACGTTAAAACTCGTCAACGCAATATACGTATCTCCTGATACTGTTTAGTGTCCCGCGAAAAATGCGTAAGCGCCCAGTCCCTATAGGAATAGTGCGGTTTGCGTGTCAGTACTCGTCAGTCCGCACATTTTGTTATTCTTAACGTGTCTAATTAACTTTTTGGAGAGCTGTTTTTTGCAAGGTGGATGGTAAGTACTACAAATATGTTATATCAGCGTTTTAAATATTCAGCATTCGATCATAATCTTTATAAATGCAATTGTGCATGACACTGGAGATACGTAGTTTTCCATAACCTTCCATATTTCTCTACAGATGTCATTTTAGGGAGATACATAGTTTGCGTACAATCCACTAGAATAAGTTCATAGATTATCATTTTGTTTTCTAATATTTGTTTTTTATCAAACCACAATAGCTGTCTAAAATAGTTTACTGACATTTCGGCTGCCGCATAATGAATTACATGAATTAAAGAAATCAAGAAACCAGGTAAATAGATTGATGAAAAATGATCCATAGTCATGTCTTAATTCAAATGTGTTTTTATAAAGGCAGCCGTGGAGGGTTTTTATATTTCAAATTAATTTTAAATCGTCATTCTATTATTTGAAAAAGGATGTGGAAGCCTCACTAAAGTCCTTACCACCTATGGTTTTGATTGTTGCCCAGAAAAATCAAGATAGATTAACCACGTCTTTTATGAGGTTAAAAATCCTTATTCCCAACATTGTGATTATCTTTTGTCCACAGATCATTCAGAATGTCTAGCAGAGCCAGGAAAATATTAGATATGGCAAGAGAGGGAATCTATGAGGTTGGAGATAACGGAATATGTAATCTGATCAGCTGTGCAGAAAATAGTATTGTGGAACCAGGCTTTGCCACCCTCGAGGATGTAGTTTACCCCCAACCAACACATGATCTGTTTGATTCAGCTATACAGGAATTTCACCAATCGGTACCAGCACTAATTGACGGCATAGGACAGTCTGGCAGCACACAATGTGACACATTACAGTCCAACGAAGAAGTTAATTTGGTTGAAGGGGAAAATGAGAACGCTGCATATGACACGACGCCATCAAATGAAAATAGAGTTGATTTGATGGAAGAAGAAAAAGAGAACGCAGCATATGGAATGGAAGAACAAACAGAAGAGTTGTTCCAGAGAAAAAGGGCTAAGCGGCATAATCTTGACCAATCAATGTGGTTAAAAATTAGAAATCAAGCGAACCGCGAAAAGGGCTTAGCATATAAATGCAAAATGAAGGTTGGTGGAAAATGGAAATATGACATTCCTCGAAACAAGAAAATGTTATCTAATGTTTGCGACTGTAAGATAACAACTAAATCTAGTAAAATAGAGTGTAGAAAATTGACTCAGGAAAATCGAGAATATATATTCAATATATTTTGGAACCACATGAATTGGCAAGAGAGAAAAATTTATATCCAGAGTTTGGTGAAAATTGAAAATGTAAAAAGAAGAAGGGGAGCCAATGAAAATAGTCGAAGAAACTATTCACTAAAGTACTACCTTAAAGTCGAGAACAAAGAATTAAGAGTCTGCAAGAAAATGTTCCTAAATACTATGAGCATGAAGGAATCTACAGTATTAAACTGGACGAAAAGTGACAAATTGGAAGAAAATGAAAAGAGACTAAATGACAAAAGAAAACAGAGTAGGAGTAAAATGTATGGAGGAAGATACGAGGCACTAAACCAGTTTTTCGATTCATTACCGAAAGTCGAATCACACTATTGCCGAGCATCAAGCAGCAAACTGTATTTGGAACCGATATGGGCTTCAACAAATCAGTTGTATGGCTTTTACAAACGTCATCATTGCCCTGACAGCGGTGATGAACCCGTATCACGAACGATCTTTTTCAAAGAGTTCAATAAACGAAATCTCTCTATATATGTTCCCAAAAAGGACCTGTGTGACACCTGTGTTGCATACGATGCAAAAAATCTTCCAGAGGAAGAATACGATTTACATCAGGTAATGAAAAAAGAAGCTAGAGAAGAAAAAGAGAAAGATAAGAAGTCATGTGCTCCAGTCTTTACGATGGATTTGCAAGCAGTTCTCCTATGTCCAAAATCGACGGTCAGCGCAATGTATTATAAGACTAAGTTGATCGTGCACAATTTTACATTGTATAACTTAAAAACCCAAGACGGATACTGTTTTTTATGGAACGAGACGGAAGGTGGCCTTACGTCAAACGAATTCTCATCTATATTGGCTGACTTTATAGAGAACACTATAATTCCTTCACTACAGGAAGAGCAAAAAGAAATAATCCTATATAGTGACGGCTGTACAGCGCAGAATCGAAACTCTATCCTGGCGAATACTTTGGTTAACATCGCAATGCTCCATAAGATCACTATCATCCAAAAATATCTCGAAAAAGGGCATACGCAAATGGAAGTCGTCTCAATGCACTCTTGCATTGAGAAGAAGATTCGGAACCGTAAAATCAATATACCTGCTGATTATGTGCATGCCTGTGTGATTGCGAGACAAAATCCAAAGCCTTACAATGTAAGATACATTACATTAAGCTTCTTTAAGAAATTCGATACTCTTAATTACTACAAATCCATTCGACCCGGTAGAGATACAGTAGTTAAAATACGTGCTTTAAAGTATGACCCATCTGGAAAGATCTACTACAAATTGAGGCACACTGACCCCTGGGATCAACTAAATCAGAGAGTTAAGCTGTCACCACCGAGACCAACACAGAGCTTACCAAACATGTATCAAGAAAGAAGGAAGATAAAAAAGGAAAAATATGATCATCTCCAAATTTTGAAGAAAACTCTACTTCAAGATTACCATACCTTCTATGATAATCTTCCCTACGAGGAAAATTAATTTTTCACTATAAACTATGTTCTATGTAAATACATAATATAATACCTAAGTTTAGGTTTTTCTGGAAAAATACGTATATCCCCTACCATAAGGACAAAAATTGCGTAACTCCTTAAAGAAACATAGTTTTATAGTTAGCACATTTTTTTTTGTTTTCATCGATGTGTGGCAGTTTTTCCAAGAATTAGTATAAATTTCGATAAATTATTACATAAACTCAATCTACAGGAAAGTTTTTTGTCTCCCCTGAAAAATTTGCCTTTTGGGAGATAAGTGATTTTCTCCGGAAGGCGACGATATGTAGATATAAGGGATAAAGTGATTGATAAACCAAATTTTTCTCTACATTGTGCTGCACAACTCGTAACGTACATACATCTCTTAAATCATATACTTATTATAAACTATGGCAGATGAAAATGAACAATGTATCATACACAGATTTTATTCATTTATTATAGGTACATTACACTGGATGAAATTATCATTTGATTTTTGTGGTTTCAGTTATTTTACCGGATAAAGAGGTTGAAATCAATTTTTTTACATTTATAATGATAAAACTCAATTCCGGTCAAAATGAAGTAATTGTACTAGCAAAGCATAATAAAATGAAAATGACATTAAAAACAACTCAACTTTATTCACTCGTATTGAAATCTGAATATATTCGACTTTCCTTAAATCCTGGTACGTTTTATGTATGGTTATAGATTTATAAATGCGTTCTGAGTCAACGAGGGGTGGTTTGAATCTATAGCATGGATTTTTGTACTATAGGGTATTTCTAGAATTTGGCCCTCCTGCGGAAATTTGCCGTCCCCGCGCTTCAAAAGGTATTTGGAGCTGATACACAAAAAATTGCCAAATGCCGATAATTGTCCCCCCACCCCTAGCAAAAATGTAATTATAACCGTCTGATGACATTAGGAACGACGACGAGATTGCTTTGTTGTGTAAAGTTTGTTAGACTCTAGTCAACAAATTTCCAAGATATTCCATAAACTTCATAGCTTTTGATTATGTAGCCATATCTTCATAAGTAGATCAGATGAAGTTTTAATATTTGGAAGTTATGCTAAGGGATGCCAGGATGTTAATATCCCTTTAAAGAAAGATACTGCATTCAAACTTGAAAAAATAGTATTGTTACTGACTAAATAGTAGATTTCGCAACAGCACGCCATTACTTTCTCGTCCAAGATGATTATTTATTGCCCTGTTCAAAATTAGGCGGTTATCGGACCAGTACTACCCGAAATATTGGAGCGTTTTTTGACTCTCAACAATATTGCCACATCTTCATAAGTAAGCTGGATGGACTGCTAGAATTTGGGTTGCTAGAGAGTTGATATAAGACAATAAAAATTACACCACTACATTCAAAATTTAGAACGGTAGAGTTACTTCCGAAAAGTGGTAAAACTGGCAATAACGTTACCTCTATTTGATTGGGTATGATCAATTTTGGAGGATATCGGTTCACTAGTTCCCAATTTAAGAATTAAAATAACTCAGTAAGGAAATCAAGATCACTTAATAAAAATTTACTCCACATCACTGATAACCGCGTTGCTGGTTGTTGAAATATTCATGGGGTTTTGGCGGCACAGCTACAAAACGTTGATGACTCAGAACACGTTATAAATTGGCTGTATAATTCCAGTAAGCCTATGCATCTTTAGATTGATTGAACGTGATTTTAGGCTACACAACAAGAAAACCAGGCAAAAAATTGCAATAAAAAATATGTCAATTTAAAACATGAAATAGACTGTAAACAATTTTAATACATAAAACAACCTGATGGAGATATTTAAAATAAAATTGTATACTTTTCTGTAAAAAATATTCAGCAAATCAAACCTCATAACCGCTTCAACGTGCGTTTTTTGTCTTTGAGGATTTTCTTTTTTTCTGCAGTGAGCTTCTTATCACCAGCGTGTTTTTTCGCCAGAGGTCCATCGATATCTCCTTTGCATTTGTGCTGTATTTCATCAAAATGTGGAGTTAGTTTATGGGAAAAGTGGAAAAAGTATTAGCACTGATTGACAGTTCACCAGAAAATACCCAACCCAATTGAAAACAAATTTATGCTTAGAACTACACTAAGTAACATAGGAAAACGAACACACAGTAATCATGAATGTATAACAACAATTTTATGTATACATGTCTCAGGGTTAGGTAATTGGTCAAAGTTTCAGGAAAATACAACCGTTGAAAAAATGTAAAGCATTGATAATGTGTTGGGCCTCCAAACACGTCTGGGCATACTTCTAATAGGTGTTTCATTTTTCTATGTCACTTAGTATATACACGGTGTCCGAGATAAGGATCATATGCATGGGGATCTCAGAGTTACGGATTAGGTTGAATTAGGAAAAAGTTGCGTTCTTTGGGGCGTATCTACATGCTGTTGAGAAACTTGTAAAAGCTTCATGGCTTACTAAAATATTTGGGAAAAACTAAAATTTGGATAAATCATTTTCATTTTTTCTGGCTTCGTTTTTAGAAATATCAAAAAACTAATGAATCTTTTCCAATGGCACTTTTTAGGCACTACATGATGGTGTTTTTAAATTTTGTGACAGATGCAGCAGGTGCAGGAGGCGGTCAGTCAGCTGATAGATGAGCTCCCAGATGAGCGGCCTGGAGGAACAGGTCTGGCTCTGAACCAGGGGTCTGACCAGCCCGGACCGACGGGAGCTGCGACGGTAGACCAGGTCCCTTCACAGGGGACGGGTCAGCCGGGGCAGGGATCTGGCCGAATATTCGGTATACCTTCCTTACGATTCAAGGAACTGGGAGACCTTGTTACATATTGTAGGCATTCTGGACTTGAGGCGACAGCAATGCTCACTATGTGTGGCAGCTCGAACACCAACAAATGGGGCGAAGAGCTGGGAAGTTTCTCTAATACCCTGATACCCTCTCTATCGGATCACAAGTATATACTGTTTAAGACTGAAAGAGAGATTCCAGATAAAAATGCTCGGAATCCTGGGCATACTAATTGGGCGTACTTTAGGGCAGATTTTGATAGAAAGCTTGGGAGAGTCTCCATACAGCCTTTGTAGGGGCTCTGATATAGAAGCGGCTATGGGGTCTCTGAGCTTGAACTTGACAGCTTCGTTTGAGGAAAACTGACAATCACGCAAAGTTCAAAGTAAGGCAAAGCAACCTTCTGGTCCAAGGAGCTAGAGGATAGGAAACGAGCTATGCGCAAACTTGGTAGAGTTAGGCACAGGAGATGCTCACCCCAATTGGAAGAGTACAAGAAGGCGTTGCAGGAATACCAAAAGAAGATTAGAAGGGACTCCAGAGAATCCTGGAGGAACGTATCTGGGTCCATTAATGACATTCCTCCTACAGCTAGAATACACAGAATCGTATGCAAAGATACCAAAGCAAGCTTGATATCTGTCAGATCCATTGGGAGGTAATACTACTTTCGAGGAAGGTACTCGGAGACTTCTGATGGATATGTACACTTCCAAAGTAGCGCATTTACAGAGTGCATGCCGTTGCCAGGCCCTCACGGGAGGGCTGGCGCTTGGCAAGGGTGATTGTCACCTTCGATAGGATGGTATTGGCAATCGGTTCGTTTGCTCCATACAAAAGTCCGGGTCTGGACGGCGTATTTCTGGCCATGTTACATCACGGGCGAAATTCAGTTGTTCCATATCCGTTGAAGGTGATTCGAGCATATGTGCCCACGGACTTCACACCTAGAAGCTGCAGGCATGCTAAAGTGGTATTTATTCATAAGCGGAGCAGAGCTAAAATATGCCCGCCCGTAGGATTATCCTTTCATCTTTTGTGCTTAAGACATTGGAAAGGGTAGTTGACAGATTTTTTAGGGATGGCCCGCTGGTGAGAGGTGCGTCATAATCTGGTCGGTAGGCTCGAGAAGACTCTAGATCAGCGAGAAGTGGCACTCGTGGCTTGTTAGGACATTGAAGGTGAATTTAATTGCACCACAACCTACTCTATCAGACATGCCTTGGCTAGGCACGCAATTGGATCAATCCTAGTTGATTGAGTCCTATCCACTCTGGATGGTCGGGTAGCAACAGCTATGCTGAATGACGAATGCAGCGTCAGTATAGCTCGGGACTGTCCGCCGGGCGGAGTTCGATCACCCTTAATGTAGTGCCTCGTGGTGAACGAGCTCCTCATTCTCTGGCTCTGGCTCTTGCGCCGGAGTCTGGGCCTAGAACTAGGCTATCTCTGCCCCTCTTCGTGAATACACCACTATTTTCCAGGTGATTCTGGCTACAATGAAGGCACTAAATTACTGTAACATTACTTTGATGTAATTCATTCGTAAAAAAAGTTGGTTCGGACCATATAAAAAATAAAGTTGATGATGATTTCTCAGTGAATTGGAGCTCGGCCGGTTGGTGTTGTATACTATCTCTCGAATTTCTTAGTTTGTGTGTTAAATACTGGACATTAATTATCAGTTTTTTTCGTAAGTGATGCAAGAGGTGTTCATAGATAACATTTGATTGAGGTGACCAGATAGCATATGTAAGTCTATCAGTTTCTATTAATTTGCATCATGGTCAACTGTGAAATTTGCCAAACATTGGTAACTCGGTCAAGGCCACCTATTTCTTGCGACGCATGTAAAAAGCAGTTTCATTCTTTGTGTATCTCAAACACAGATATACTGGGCGTCATAAATACTGTTCCTGGGTTGTTTTGGAGATGTAAGAACTGCATTCCTAACTGCATTGTAATAAACCAGGATGATGTTAAGAATCTACTGAGTGGCAAAATTGACGAGGCCATGGCTTCTTTCAAGAATCAAGTCACGAAATTATCTGCTGATATATCAAGATCTATGAAATCATCTCATGCAGTACCTTCTGTCAACAAGCCTGTAGTATCTTACACCGAAGTCGTTAGAAATAAGACCCAGCCAGCATTAATTATTCAGCCAAAAAATGGGAATCATCAAAGCAAGCAAACCAAAGCTGATCTAATACAGCATGTGAATCCTTGTACTGCGGAAGTTCAGTTAGCGAAAGTGAAGGATGTTAGGGATGGTGGTATTCTTATTGGCTGTAAGTCAAAGGAAGAAAATCAGAAGTTGAAAGCTATTGTTCAGGAAAAGTTGTCAGACAGTTATGTGATACGTGAAATTACCGGTATTAACCCGCGGTTTCGGCTAGTGGGCATGTCAGATAAATATTCAGATGATAAATTACTGCACTTGTTATTAAAAGGAAATACTAATATCTTCGAAGATGATTTTGAATGTAAAATTGTTAAGCACTTTCCTACTAAAAAAGACCCTTCTGTATATCAAGCTATTGTTCAGGTGGATAGGAGTAGTTATGAGAAAATTGTTAAAGCTGGTTACTTGTTTGTGGGGTATGACAATTGCGCTGTTTACGATGCTATTGATGTGTATCGTTGCTTTAAATGTAATGAATTCCATCATTCTTCTAGCAAATGTAAAAGTGCAGTTGTTTGCCCACTCTGTAGCGAGAATTATGAGGTCAAACATTGCAAATCACAGACTCGTAAATGCTCAAACTGTATGAAACTTAAACAGAAAGATGGTAGTGTGCAAACGGATCATGCTGTTTGGGATAAGCAGAAATGCAAGGCATACAATGAAGCCCTTGATAGATTAAGACACGATCTACTCAGTCAGTAGCAACCAATGCATCCCTTCGTCGTAACTCACAAGGGAGTAGATTCTAATTGTAGTGATAGGCTGCAACCTCTAATATACTACCAAAATGTTCGTGGACTCCGAACGAAAGCTGCTGTTTTTTATAATGCTATTTGTAGGTGTGAATATCCTATCATTGCAATAACTGAAACCTGGTTAGATTTCTCATGTATGAGTAGTGAATTTATTCCAACTACATATAATGTGTTCCGGACAGATCGAGATTATGTAACCACTGGTTGCTCAAGAGGTGGTGGTGTGTTGATTGCGATTAATGAGCGTTTTACAGCATCTTTGATAGAGATACCTGAGTTGGCAGTACTTTCCGCCCTAAAGATTGATGTAGTAGCAGTCAAGGTTTGTACCAACACTTTTTCAGTTTACATTTGCAATGTCTACAAACCACCTGATAAGCCCAATGCTGAATATGAGCAATTTTATGATGCTATCTTGTCATCGCACGTCCTATTTGATAAGAATTTAGTTATAACAGGGGATTTTAACATAGCTAACTACAATTCTTATGCTAATAGTCATGGACGCAACGCAAAATTGGTATCGTTGAACAACTTTGCTGAGGGTCTTGCTATTAATCAGTTTAACAATATTTCAAATTCTATGGACAATACCCTTGATTTAGTTTTCTGTAGTGGTCTGTGTGAGGTTGAACATTCGTGGGATCCGCTGCTAGATGAAGACCCATATCACCCTGCCCTGAATATTTGATGTAATGTCAACAGCAGTCTCAATACTAAGCATAATTTTCCGGTTTCATTTATAAATTCTTATAATTTCCGCAAAGCCAACTTCCCCCAATTATATAATTTAATTTCAGACATGGATTGGGCTGCTTTAGATGGCTTTCATGACGTGAATGAAGCGTGTGAGTTCTTTTATAATAAACTGTACAATGCTTTTGATACCTGTGTTCCAAAATATGTCCGAGCAACGAAACGTAAATACCCACCCTGGTTCAATTCAGCAATAATTAAGCTTATCAAACGCAAGGAGAAGATTCACCGATCTTACAGACGCAACAATGATCCTAAAACGTATCAGACATTCAGGGAACTTAGATCAAAAATTAAGATAGATTCAGATGAAGCATACAAAATATATGTCAGACAAGCTGAGAACGAAATACAAAGAGATTCGAATAAATTTTGGGGCTTCTTAAATTCTAAGCGAAAATCAACAAACTTATCAAGTAGGATGATTTACAATGGTAATGAACTTTTGGAACCGAACGACATATTAAATGCTTTTGCGGATAACTTCTCCAAATACTACTCGTCTTCATCAGCCACCGAAGAAACTGATGACTTTTTAATGAGCAATGAACAACCACTCAATATTACTAGATTTGAGGAGGATGAAGTTGTCTTAGCCTTGAAGCAAATAAAACCTAAGATGACTACCGGACCGGATAATGTACCAGCTTTTATTTTGCGTGGCTGTGCCTCTGTGTTGGCGTGTCCTTTGACCGTTTTATTCAACTTGTGCCTTACCACCTGCACAATTCCAGAATTATGGAAGTTATCTAAAGTATGTCCAATACACAAAAACGGCAGTAGGAATGATGTATCAAATTTTAGACCTATATCAATATTGTGCAATTTTTCAAAAGCTCTAGAGATATTAATATATAACAGACTCTATCATCATGCCAGCAGAAAAATATGTGTTCAACAACATGGTTTCATGAAAGGGCGCTCAACAGTATCAAATCTGATGAACTTCACACAGACCATAGCAGAAAACATTGACAGAGGATAACAAACAGATGTGGTCTACACAGACTTCTCCAAGGCTTTCGACAGAGTTGATCACAGGACGCAACGCAAAATTGGTATCGTTGAACAACTTTGCTGAGGGTCTTGCTATTAATCAGTTTAACAATATTTCAAATTCTATGGACAATACCCTTGATTTAGTTTTCTGTAGTGGTCTGTGTGAGGTTGAACATTCGTGGGATCCGCTGCTAGATGAAGACCCATATCACCCTGCCCTGAATATTTGATGTAATGTCAACAGCAGTCTCAATACTAAGCATAATTTTCCGGTTTCATTTATAAATTCTTATAATTTCCGCAAAGCCAACTTCCCCCAATTATATAATTTAATTTCAGACATGGATTGGGCTGCTTTAGATGGCTTTCATGACGTGAATGAAGCGTGTGAGTTCTTTTATAATAAACTGTACAATGCTTTTGATACCTGTGTTCCAAAATATGTCCGAGCAACGAAACGTAAATACCCACCCTGGTTCAATTCAGCAATAATTAAGCTTATCAAACGCAAGGAGAAGATTCACCGATCTTACAGACGCAACAATGATCCTAAAACGTATCAGACATTCAGGGAACTTAGATCAAAAATTAAGATAGATTCAGATGAAGCATACAAAATATATGTCAGACAAGCTGAGAACGAAATACAAAGAGATTCGAATAAATTTTGGGGCTTCTTAAATTCTAAGCGAAAATCAACAAACTTATCAAGTAGGATGATTTACAATGGTAATGAACTTTTGGAACCGAACGACATATTAAATGCTTTTGCGGATAACTTCTCCAAATACTACTCGTCTTCATCAGCCACCGAAGAAACTGATGACTTTTTAATGAGCAATGAACAACCACTCAATATTACTAGATTTGAGGAGGATGAAGTTGTCTTAGCCTTGAAGCAAATAAAACCTAAGATGACTACCGGACCGGATAATGTACCAGCTTTTATTTTGCGTGGCTGTGCCTCTGTGTTGGCGTGTCCTTTGACCGTTTTATTCAACTTGTGCCTTACCACCTGCACAATTCCAGAATTATGGAAGTTATCTAAAGTATGTCCAATACACAAAAACGGCAGTAGGAATGATGTATCAAATTTTAGACCTATATCAATATTGTGCAATTTTTCAAAAGCTCTAGAGATATTAATATATAACAGACTCTATCATCATGCCAGCAGAAAAATATGTGTTCAACAACATGGTTTCATGAAAGGGCGCTCAACAGTATCAAATCTGATGAACTTCACACAGACCATAGCAGAAAACATTGACAGAGGATAACAAACAGATGTGGTCTACACAGACTTCTCCAAGGCTTTCGACAGAGTTGATCACAGGATGCTATTGCATAAGCTGAAATCTAATGGATTATCCGATCCTTTATCCTTTAATACAACTATTTAAGTCCTACCTCACTGGAAGAAATCAATCTGTGATGTTTAATGGCATCAGATCGTCGAAGTATGTAGCCAATTCCGGAGTGCCACAAGGCAGTAACCTATGGCCTTTATTGTTCGTCATATTTGTGAATGACATAGTTAATGCTGTTGGCGAGAATTGTTTACTTTGCGCTTATGATCTGAAGATGTTTTGTCGTGTAGTTGATGAATCAGACTGTGATCAACTTTTAGAAAATCTGGTCAGGTTGGATGCTTGGTGCTCACAAAACAATCTGTCATTAAACATCAATAAATGTTACGTAATGTCTTACACTTTGAAGAAAAATCCTCTGTTATTTGACTATACCCTGTCAGGTAGCTCTATTCAGAGGACTTCAACTTTATGTGACTTAGGCGTGACATTTGACTCCCAACTAACATTCGTCAAACACATTGACAGCAAAATTTCCGAGGCAAACCGCATGTACGGCTTTATTGTAAGAAACTGTCGTGACTTCACTCAGAGTACCACCTTGAAGTTGCTGTATTATGCATATGTTAGGTCGAAGCTTGAGTATGCATTGCTAATTTGGAATCCGCATCATATTATTCATATAAGTAGGCTTGAATGTGTTCAAAGACGTTTCTTAAAATATTTGTCACTGAAAGTGGATGGCGTTTACCCGCCCATAGGTATACCTCATGATTCCTTACTTGAAAAACATCTAATCAGCAGTCTTGAAGCAAGGCGCACTTGCCAGTCAGTGATTTTTCTATTTAAATTGACCAATAATGCTAGTGATGATTTAGCTTTCTTGGGTCAGTTATCATTTAACGTATCTAGGCTGAGATCCCGACAAAACGTTACGTTTTATTTACCTGCGGCACGGACAAATTATTTACACTATTCCCCTTTACATGTGATGTGTAGGAATTACAATTCTGCAAGTAACAGGATTGATATATTTAACTGCAGAATTGCAGACATAAAAAATACTATTAAGTAACCAGCATGTATCTTTTACACTTTGTAGTCTATTACTTATTACTTATTATTGTCTTTTATATCTGTGTTATGTTCTGTGTTTCCTCACCCTGTAATTGGTATTTACTGTAGGGTGTTGTAATGAATAAAAATAAAAATAAAAAAAAATAAAATAAAAATGAACCGTCAGGCACAAAATTTAAAAACAACATCATGAGGTGCATAAAAAGTGCCAATGGAAAAGTTTCATTAGTTTTTTGATATTTCTTAAAATGAAGTTAGAAAAAATAAAAATGATTTGGCCAAATTTTAGTTTTTCCAAAATATTTTACTAAGCCATGAAATGTTTACAAGTTTCTCAACAGCATGCAGATACGCCCCAAAAAACGCAACTTTTTCCTCATTTAACCTAAGTTGTATCTCCCACAGGTATTGAGATCCCCATGCATAGGATCCTTATACTGGACATGCTGTACCTATATAGTATATGTCCAGACCATCACCTTTAGGTGTCTGCATTATCACCTCTCCTACTGTAGCTGCAGGTTATGGATTTCATTTCTTATTGCCAAGAAGTTCTGAAATCTTGGAAATAATGGTGAGTCAGGAGTTAGGTAGAGAGGTGATCTGTAGTTGGAACGTTTAGGGTCACATTTAGGGATGATCTCTCCCTAAATTTCAAACAATAATCCTCGTTCCTTGAAGAATGTTCAAGTGAGAATCTGCATTTCACAGTAGGCTGTAACAGTTGTCATCACAGTTTTTGAAAATTTAGAGTTTTTATAATTTTCACGATTTTCGAAATTTTCAACACCACTAAAATTCTTAATTTTGGTTGGGCATCTTCTTGTTAATCCAAGATCTTAAAGTCTCACCTGGGCATGTATTTCAGTCATCATTTTTGCTCTTTGGTAGTAATCTTCATACTGCTCCAGCAGAAGTTTGCCAGCTTCCTCATTCAATGCTGATTCAGCATTTGGTACAATTAAAAGACACTTTATGGTCTGCAAAAAATTTTGTTACAATAAAAAATATCTTTCATTTCAATCAATAGCTCACAAGTAAAATATGTTTGATTCCAAGGTCAGATTTCCAATCTTTCTTGAGTGTATTAACACAGATTTCTCCATTAGCTGCTACGTTAGGATGGAAAATTTTTGTTAGGAAGTAGGCTTTAGGAGGCTCAGCAGGAAAACTTTTACCCAGAGTTAATTTGACTTTGAATGTACCTCCTGTATATGGAGTACCTAAAATAAAAACAAGCAGTTAGAAAAAAATTGCGTCAAGCGCGTTGACTCTGCAGTTCTTACGCAACACCGACATCAGTTCATAAAGGATCAAGTTCAGCGCAATTTAAATCTTCTGAGATGAAAACGGACATGTAGAACAGATAAATTAAACAAGTCGGTCAACCAGACCCATAGAATTAGTCTATAGACATTGTTTCCATGCCCTACTGGTAGTTACCGACCATGTGGCAGCGATGTCCCTTTCCACATCTCCGCAACATCGCTGCGAGGGGTTATCTTTCGTTTCGTGGAGAGTCTATATGTTTTTTGCGCTTCAGTACGGTACGGGTATTATGAAAAAAACCTATAAAACGCCAAAAAAACCTATAAGAAGTCATCTTACAGACTAGGTAGTTTTTACAGTGCAAGCAGTCATTCCGCGTTTGCACACTAGGATCGTTGTGAGCGTCCACCTATGGAGGAATGGCTCAACTACACGTACACGCATTGTTGGTTGCATATGTTTTGTGAAGCCGAGTGGTCTGTACTTTTTATCTGTAAGAAGAAAGTTGGTTGGATAGCAAGATCGCATCTGGATGATTGTGTGTATTGGTGTGCATGTGTATAAAATCAGTGATATTTGTTGTGTGAGAACATCATTACTGAATATGCTGCCAAGGAAGTATATCTATTATCTGTGCCCATCTGGTTATTTAAATGTTGTCCTTTCGGAAGACAGATTATGTTTAAAGTCATCAATAACGACTTTTTACGTTTTTTTGTGTTTTCAAAAACTTCGAGGAGAATTACGGGAAATCACCACCACCCATATATATGACTTGTAATTCGACAGTGTATATTGAATATAATTATTTCTTATCTGTGTCATTTTTGGAATTCAGCAAATTTGCATATTTAATTTCCAGAATGGATAAGAAATAGTGGATACGCTACTTTCTAGCTTTGAATCTCAAGTAAGTGTATTTGAGACAAGAATCCAATGGAATTATCATCAACACATATTATTAGCACAGAAATCCTCTCTATGCCATCTCTGAAGCAGATTTTACATCACATCACAGCCAAGCATTGATAACTGAAGCCTCATGACGTCTAGGCAACACGTACAACTACAAAACGAATTTACAAAAGTGTCCATCAGCTTGCGAAGTTAACATATTGTCACGCATCCACGTTTTCTTATCTATTCTAGAAATTACATATTCAAATTTGCTGAATTTCATAAATTAGAGAGATAAGAAATAATTATATTCACTGTACACTGTCGAGTTACAAGCCATATACATGCTAACAGTAATTACACACAACGCGGCCGCGGTGGTAATTTCCCGTAATTCTCCTCAAAGTTTTTCGTAATTTATAACTTTGAACATAACCTCTCTTCAGAAAACACAACACAAATAACTCGTCGAGCACTGCTAATAGATATACTTCATTGGAAGCATATTCAGTAATGATGTGCTCACTCAGCAAGTATCACTGATTTTATACACATGCAGACCAATACACACAATCATCCAGATGTGATCTTGCTATTCAACCAACTTTCTTCTCAGAGACTCGGCTTCACAAAACATATGCAACCAACGATGCGTATAGTTTAGTTGAGACATTCTTCCATAGATGGATGCTCACAACGATCCTAGTGAGCAAACGTGGAATGACTGTTTGTACACTAAAAACTATCTAGTCTGCAAGATCACATTTTATAGGTTTTATTGACGTGTTATAGGTTTTTTACATAACACCCGTGCCGGGTTGGGAGCGTACAAATATACTATCATATACCCTAACCACCCCCTACAATCCCCAACCTTTAATTGGTTATATGAAGATCGAATAAAGGTATTAATCAATGCTGAAAAGACATCCATCTGAAATAACCATTAGAGAGGCCAAAAAGGGAATGCAGATGTTCGCACTAGCTATGCGAGTCTCACAAAGGATGCCAGGAGCCTTCAGACCTTCAAATGGGATACATTAATTAATGCCAAAATCCAGCAGACTGGGGTGAATTCAGATGCTGATTATGAAAATCACCATCAAAAGTCTTAAAGTATCGTGAAACCCTTATTTGAAGTAAGGAAATTGGGGTTTTCCATCAATCTCAGCAAAAAGCTCACTTGAGTTTTTGTCAGTAATGCAGATTAGCAAAGATTCCTGTAAATTCCCCCTTTTAAACCTAAGTTTGACAATGCAAAATTTCCATTTACTAGAGAAGTATCGTTGCAGATAACTTTATTCCATTTACCAACTGATGCATTTTACTTTGAAGATTTGAATGTCGGGCTTGGGTGAATGTCAAGCAATAAATTAGTAATTACTGTGGTTCATACCATCAGGGGTCCAAGTAACTTGTAATGTAATATCATACATGGTAATGGAATGTGGACTTGTAGACTGACAGATGAAATCTTACTCTGGAATACTGTGAAATTTTATTTTTAGAGTGCCTAAGTAAATTAAAGGTGATGACACTTGATGACATCTACCTAATTTCTACCCATGTTTTCTGCAACCATGGAATTCATTATAAGAAACACTATGGATACAAGGTAGCTCATTTATCCTGCAAAATATACATTCTGCCAGTTTTGAACACTTTTTGATGAACAAATAAAGTAAACGAACAATGATCCATGGTACCCTCAAGTGACAACACTATGGATTCCCAAGGTTACAAGCACAGGAAGAAAAGTGTCCTTTTGACATCCCAGAGGTGTTATTGTCTTTTTCATTAGTCCATTACTGTAGAATAATAGCTGATTATCTAGTAATATTTCAAACTTCCCCATATACACAAATGACATGATTCTGATGGATCCATTAATGCTAGGTAGATAGAGCTGTGCTTTGTTTTTTAGTATGCTACAGATTCATTTTGTACTTGCTAACAACTCTTTTATTAAGAAAAATTCATTTGACTATAAAAAATGAGCAAGTTTTACTAGATTTACATCTGATTCATTATTGCCAATGTTATAGACTAATACAAAATGTCACTCGCTGATCAGCTGTTCACCAAAGTAGATCAAAACATGATGGGTACTCATGAAATAGACTTTACTTTGTTCTATTTCCAAACACATGGAACAGGTATGTCAAACAATTTACAAATGCAGTATTTATTGATTTAGTCAGTGTCAGTAGCTCCTATGTTTAAGGTAAAACATATACATACTAATGTCCAGGCTACATATAATCAATCAATATCACATTCCATGGTAAATACTGACAAATCACAGTAAATACTAATTGTGTGATATTGGCCTCACACACAGCTTTTTAGATTATAGCTATGATTGTGTGTATTCTCATAGTTTTGAGGAGCAATTCTTGATTATGTTACCAACACAATGTTTTAGTACTAAATTCATAGTTACTAGAAGACATGCAGGAGCTCAAGAAGAGACTCATAAAGATGCTACCATACAGTAAATTTACTAAAAAGAGAATTAAGGAAGCACCCCATAATAACCATATCTGGTTTGTATCCAGTTCTACCTGCAGGTCCATCTATGAAAGCCTGTATATCAGTCACATCCTCTTCATTTACTTGTACTTTGATTCCTTCAGGAGGACTATTGACTAGATCCTGCATTTCTTTTACAATCCCTCGAATAATTTGAGGGGACAGATTTTCTACATTGTTCGACATCTAAAACACGAAAAATGTAACATTGGGTGACAATATGAGGGTTGTTTTTTACTTACCGTGCCAGCTGAAGCTATTATAATGGGTTATCACAAAGTTTAAACGGAAAGTTTATCTATAAAAACGGAAAATCGAGATTGCAAGCAATCAAAACAGTGTGAAACGAGGCGTTTTGGTTTTTATTGGCGACAGACATATTTTGAATGAACAGCCAATCAGAACCCAGGCTTCAAACACTCTGGCATCCAGGAGAGTGAGGTTTCATAAAAAAGGCTTTATTATGTAAAAAAATATATTGGGATGTAGTGGCAAGAGTTCTTGAATTGTAATGATGTCCCTGAATATTACTTTGAGAAATTCTGGGCGTTTTAAAATTAAATTAATGGAAATCTGAGGTAATTTGTTGATAGTGTCATCTAGCGGTTTATTCACTAAGCTCAAATATTGGCATTGCCAGATTTCTTATCTCTCAGTAGTTCTACCAATTTGGCTATATTATCTGTGATATGAACCATACTCCACTCTCGGATAAATTGGCTAGATTTTATGGATCTGTTGTTACTTTATTGCTGAGATCGACGAAAGGCTACGAAGAGACTATTTTTCTTCCCTAAGTAGAATATCGTGACACATAATTATTGATCACCAATATTCGAAATTATCTCAGCGTATCGAGTTTAATTGAGAGCTGCTTTCCAGTGGCCCTGGTCCGTTACTCGGAGTAACTCAGTAGTGCTCAGCGCCAATAACGTTCTATTGCACATATTGTATTCCCCTGTATTGTTTCTGGAACATTTCGGGAGTGTATCACCCTCAAACCAAATGCAGCTCAGTTGTACGCACGGGGAATCAAAATGGACATTATTGCGTTGTGAATTTATTCAAGCTTAAACTATATTAGGAAAAAGCTCTAATCCAAATAGGACTTAATAATAATAATAATAATAGCGTTTATTTGCAGAGCAAAAAAATACAAAGAGAAAAAAATTAAAAATGAAGAAACAACATGAATTCCCTGCAAAAGGGACTAGTAAACAGACGAGCTGATCAAAGTACTAGCTCAACAAACAAAATTACAACAGAGGAGTTCTTAACCAAATTATATAAGTTAATATTAATATATACTAATTACAAACGTCTAAAAAAATAAATGTATATAAAGAAATTATATAAATAATATAATTTAACGAAAAATGCAGATTTAACAAAAAAAAAACATTTAAAATATAAAAAGGAAAAATATAAAGTAAACACTACAATTCATCTAATAGAAATTTTCTGTAACTTCTTTTAAAAGCTGACATAGACTTAAGTTTTGTGGGGACGTGATTATACAAGTGGTAGATAAAATGAGAAAAACATCTGTTAAACATAGATGTACGGTGAAGTTGTTTGGAAATCAGCTTCCGATACCGATCATTGATATTTGTGAACATCACTTCGAAATGTAATCTTCGCGCCAACTTTTAGTTTTTTGGCAAATTGCGCCAGCTTAAAGAACTTCGTTCACTTGTAGCATTGATTAACGTATTCCAGACGATGATAGTCGATCATCATGTACTGTAACAGATTTCTTTCCCACGGTTTTACCCGCGGAACGTGCAGGTCGCGTTACTAATAAAGCAATCAAATTTCCCAAGCATACAATTTACTAATGCCATCCAACGTAAACTGAAGTTCATAACATTACTTAAAAACAATGCTTTGTATTAGTAACTACTAACAGTTTCAGAACAGGTTGGATAGGGTGCGCGGTTGAGTGTCGACTTGACGCTAACGGTGGAAATTTTGGTACTTGCCACGATAAAATTGATTTGCAAAATCGACGAGGAGCTCGCGGATATAACCTACCTTGCGTATCAATTAGCAAGAGTAAACAATTTTAGGTCTTCCGTATTCTGGTTCACATTTGATGCTGACAGACTGCACAGACAACCACACTTATATACTGAGTGTTCCAAATTCGACCTTCACCATTGAAATCTTGGAAACGCTAAGAGATAGGAAGGCACTTTAACTGGGACAAAGTTACGTATTCAGATAACTAACAAAATGACGCTCGGAAAGTTCCAAAATTCAAAGTATTTCCGGAGAGAGACCTAAAAAACAGAATTTTCTTAAAATCGTTTTAATTTTTTCTTGACTCTATTTGTAGTAGGATTTCAAAATAAATTGTACATTAACATTGCCACCTTTTCTCCTGTATAAGGTGGCATAATCAGAATTTCAATAGGGCGCTTCGTTTATTTTGTTCTCCAACATCAACTTTATTTTTCTTAAGGATGGATTTTTGTACAAACGAGAAGAGTTTTTCACTTTGATTCCAAAAATTATCAGATAGTCATTTGTTTCGTAAACCAGATTTATGGTAAAATCATTTTTATTTTTTCCTGACTTTATTTGAGATGGGATTTCCAAATAAATTGCAAATTGTCATTGTCACTTTTTCTCCTCTACAAGATGCCGTAGTCCATTTTCCAATTCGAGGTTTGTTTTTTCGACTTCCATCACCAACCTTGGTTTGTTATATGGACGCTTTTTTGGAATTTTGTATATTTTAATGCTACTAAGAAACGTCCAATTGATAATTTGACTTCACCTTCTTGTAGATGAGCAGGAACATGCAATGCAATTTATTTCAAAATCTCATGTCCATGTATAAAATATTATATGTTTTTGAACTCAGAATTAAAAATTCCATTCATCTGTGTATATAAAAATTAAGTTGATGCTTGAGGAGCATAGACGAAACGTCATATTGAAAGTCAGATTATGCCATCTTGTAGAGGAGAAAAAGCGGCAATATTAATGTGCGATGTATTCTAAAATCCCACTACGAATAAAGGCAAGAAAAAAATATAACGATGTTGGGAAAATTCGGGTTTTCCGTCTCTCCCCAGGAGTATTTTGAATTACAAAGCTATCTAGGTGGCATTTTGTTGATTACCCAAGTATGCAATTTCGCCCCCTTTTATGCGAGTTCGTATCTCCTCCCGTTTTCCAAAACCCCAATGGTGAGGGTTGAATTTGAAACAACCGGTATAGAGAGGAAGACACCGAGCCACACCACATTCGAGTTTGTTAGATAAATGTACCTTACTCGCTTAGCAGCATAAAAGATTATACGACAAATAGTCCAAAAACTATTTATTCACAGTATTATACTTGAAATACAACAAAACATAAAACAACTCAGTGATATTTGCTATGTGAGAAAATTATCATTGAATATGCTGCCAATGAAGTATATCTATTAGCTGTGCCCGACGGGTTATTCGTTGTCCTTTCTGAAGACAGGTTATGTTCAAAGTTATATATTACGATTGTTCCAGTTTTCTTTGTGTTTTCAAAAACTTTGAGGAGCATTACAGGGAATCGCCACCGCGGTCGCGTTAAGCCACATCACTTTCATCAGACTATGCGGTATCCAGAGAGAACAAAGTTTGCTTACGTGTAAATGGTCAAGTAGAATTGAATGATTGAACGGTAAATGAAGGTGTAAGGTCTCCTCTATCTGCTGGTATGTCACTCTCTGGTCTTCGTCAAGCATGTTCCTCATCTTTTCCTCGGTTACTGACGTTCTCGGCCGTGCTTCCCTCTCAGCGTCCTCCAGAGTGAAATTGCCCCTTTGGAATTCTCTGTACCACCTGAATATAGCCGTAAGATGAGGACAACCATTTTTCAACGCAAACACATTTGCTCTAAGCACTAGTCTATGCCATAGTCCGCACTTTAGACTGTCAATACGAATGAACAACTAAATCAACAGACGTGCTGCTGGCGGCTACTATGCACTCATGGACATGTCTCAACATGCAGCCTCTTGCGTTAGTTTGTTAAGTCATATTGCAAAACTTTTATAGTGGTACCCTTTGTATGGAATTTTTGAATTATTTTTAATAATTGTAACGTATCTGGAATACTGACCAAAATCACTTTCTTCCCATATATTATACAATTTAAAGGATCCATTACCTGCAATAATCCACTTAAATAGCTGCAATGAAATTCAAGGAGTTTAAATAGTGACTAGAAAAAACTGCGTCCAGTATAGACAGGATTAGTGAAGATGATTAACGGCAACGTCGCTTCACAAACGACATTAACGAAAACAACAAACTGCTGGAGCTCAAGTCAATTTCATGAATTTTCAAAATTATATTAATCTAGTTTTGTTTAGCTAAAGGCGGGTGTTTGCGAAGATGTCAGAGACCGTAAGTACCTTGCAGGATCCCCATTCAACTCCTAGAATAATCCACAAACTCCGCATAACCTTCAGTATTTTCAAGGAGAGCACAGACACACGCAGTCGAACGTTCCTGGACAAATTCGAAAATAACTTTGCACCTGATGTGAACTACGCCAAGTTTCTCAATGATCCTTTTTCCACTACATCCATTCCCTCCGAGTACAAGATCTCGTACGCTCCCACAATGGTATTTTGCGGCTCAATTGTTGGGATTCTTTGTTTCGGTAACAATAGATTTGATTTTAGGAGTCCCAGATTAGGAGATTGCGACTATCAATGGAAACTTATCGGGAGATTTTGGTCCTGACGAATGGGGTGCTCTTGTGGGAGAAGCAGTGGCATCCTACTGCTATTATTGGAGGTGAATTATTTGTTCATAATAACTTATTCGTCAGTACTGTAATATGAAGTGGCTAGTTTTAGTCTTCATCGGGTCTTTATAGGGTAATATTGGAGCATAACTTATAAAAAAGTCACTTCACATACTATAATCAAATCCAAGTGAATAACCAAAATTTCTGTGTTATGTGCCGCGGTTATAATATGGTTCAAGATGACACACGGGTTGATGACGTCAGTTACACGAATCGCTTGAACGCGTTGGTTTTAACCGCGGTTTTGTTGCAAGTTGTTTATTTTAGAAAAGCGCGTATATAATCTCTGATTATTTTTATTATCACTTAATAATCGGTGCTTTTTCGTCTACAACTGTATATGGAAAGTTTAAATAAGAAACCTTACATAATATTCATGGGAGAAATGTTTTTTCAGATTTTTTTTTTAATGATGGAACCATGGCTTTGTAGCTATGATAACTTTCAATTCTCTAAATTTTTCCGCATGTCAAAGAAAACATTTATTGATTCAGCAGAAATGATGAAAAAAGAAATTAGCAAAACCGTATACAGGTGGATATCATCTAGTGAGTTTATATGGCCATATTTTAATATTCTTGTGGTATATGGCTACACAGGATACTTTGTTAAGCATAGGAACTACATTTAAAGTGTCCCCAACAACTGTAATGAGTATAACTAATGAGGTGCTCCACTTTATGGTAAAACTGAAGTCAGCCTATATCATTTTTCTTAAAAATGCAGCTGAAGTACAATAACAATATCAAATACCCGGCAAAATTCTAACTTGTCATATTTCAAATAATAACCAGAAATATAAATCTACTCTTGAGTTGGGTAAATACCACAATTTTGCGGTGATAACTATGACATATAACAGCTGATTCGTGATGTCACGGATCTTATAACCAAACTGATAACTACACTCGCTTGAACGGAATGGTAAATACCAACCCAAAATGGTAAATACCATTTCCATTTGGTTATCCGCTTGAATTTGATTTATGTAATTGATTACTGTTAGATGTAACAGCATGAAAACCTAAGAACCCAGGTCTACTGAATGGAGTTTAAAATATTAATATTCTGTGGTAATACTATTCGGTTTTATCAAATATAGTAGATCACTTTCAGACAAAAAAATATTTTCTGTAAACAAGTAAATTAAGAGATTACAACTAGAAAAGGTCGCCAAATAACAAAACTCCCAAAATTAAACAGAAACTTGTTTATCTGGAGATAACAAAACCCACAGTTTTTGATTGAAGCATACTTACTGTACAAATACTAGAACACAGACTTTATGTGGGTCAAAATCTGTGAGTTCTATTTTTTATGAGCCCCAATGGGTCTAGTAACATTTTACACCTAGTTTATTTCTATGAGTTTCACTTTCTGGTAATTTTTATCAGTTTTAAAATTTCCATATCCATTCCATATACAGTAATGGACAAAAGTATATAGACAAATTCATATTGTGCTGTATTTCTTTTTTAACTTGATTTATTAATACACCAACCTGTATACATAATTCATTATAGCATAATACTCACTTATACATAAATAAATTCATTAGACTCCCTTCAATAAATAATAATTGAAAAAAACTGGAACAATGAAGGACAAAAATATATAGACAAAGCAAAACAATTATAGAAAAAAGAAGCAAAGTTTACTGAATTATAGAAAACCAACCATGTTTGTGTTAATATTTTGTAGCATAACCATTATTATCAATCACTGCCTGGTATCTTCTGGGCATAGATTGTAGGAGTTTCTTGATATAAGATTCATCAATCTGTCTCCACTTTTGCTCTAAAGCGGCAAAAAGTTCATCCTTGTTTGAATAATAATTGTTATCTCGTATTTGCTTATCTAAGTATTCCCATAGATTTTCAATGGGGTTTACATCAGGAAACTGTGAATGCCATTTAAGAACTGGTATTTTTTCATCCAGAAAGAATTTCTTTGCGAGATTTGAAGTGTGCTTCGGGTCATTATCTTGCTGGAAGATTGATCTTAAGGGCATAATGTCCCTCATATAGGGTAACATGACATGCTTTAGTATGTCTGTGTATACAAACTTATCCATAGTGCCATCTATTCTATGTAAAGGTCCCATCCCAAACCCCGAAAAGCACCCCCAAACCATAACAGACCCGCCTCCATGTTTGACAGTGGGCAAAGTGTACTTGGGGTTCAATCTTTGTCCAGTAGGACGTGTAAGGTAATGAACACCATCTGATCCAAACATATTGAACTTGGATTCGTCACTGAAACATACCCTCTTCCAGTCGCAGAAGCTCCAATCAAGATGCAACCGTGCAAATTGTAATTGGTCTTTACGGTTTTTCCTCGAGATTAGTGGCTTCTTACTCGGGCGACTTGCAAATAACTTCAAATCATTTAAACTTCTACTTATAGTTTTCGTAGAAACACTGGCAATTCCTTTTGTCTCAATTTCAGCTTTTATTTGTCTTGGAGTTTTAAACGGATCTTTGGACGAAATTACTTTTATTAATCTAACTGATCTAGCATTTAGTTTTCTAGGCCGACCACTTCTTTTGGGCCCGTATCGTCAGTCGTCCCTACAATTGTAGGGCGCCTTTATGGCCTCCTTGATTGTCATAGTTTTCTACTTCTCCGTGGCAGAACTCTATTTTGAGGTTATGTCACAAACATCTATTTGCATCAAATTGTGCTTGCTTTTGAGTTATATCCTGTTTTATCAGCCTGAAATTTACTACAGTTTGAAAAGAAAACATATCTTCACAATAGGAGAGTGCTGACGCTGACACGCGACAAGTGTAATCTAGAAATTTTTGAAGGAGAAGAAAGAGTATGACAATCAAGGAGGCCATAAACGTGCCCTACAATTGTAGGGACGACTGACGATACGGGCCTTAGAGGCTTCCAAGATACCTTTTTGTTTATATTTGTTCAATATTGCCCAAACTGCTTTACACTTCAGCTTCAAATTTTTGGCAATGTGGACTTGACGTTGACCATCTTTGTACAACTCAATGATCTTAGTTTTCACATCGGAAGAAATGTCTGGACCACGCGGCATAGTCTTAAAATCACTTAACTTATTTCACAATACTTGATGAACACAAACTAATCCTCTTCTGACACGTAACTGTACTAATGTTGAAAAGAATTTGTCTACATATTTTTGTCCCTCATAAAAAAGTGTTTATATTCAGACTTGTATTGTGTTCATTGCAGATAGTGTAAAAACAAGGAATTTAGTTTTTCTACCAATAACGCATTTATTTATGGAGCAATGAAGTATGAATTCGTTTTCTAAAGGTATTTAGGTAAATATTCATATGTGTCTATATACTTTTGTCCATTACTGTATATGTCAATTGGACATTTTTGTTCATCCTAAAATTCCTTGATCCTACCCATAAAGAAAGCAGTAGTTAAATTTCAAAATACCCTGTTCAAATTTGGTAGTGCAACCCCAATGGTAATTTATTGAATGTCACCAATACAGATAGATTAGTTGATTCACATAGTTTCATCTAAATCACTCAAGTAATTTAAGCTGAAGCAGTGTACTGAGCTTCAGTGACCTGTAGCCATGTGGGATGACAACGGAAATTTTGTTTGGTGAACCTCCAGTTTGAAAATTTGAATACTATGGCCTGACATGTGATAGTTTTTATCTAGGTTCTTAAGACATCGATATGATTTTAAATTATCTGTCCATCCAACAGAGTAGAATGCTGGATGTTATTTCCTTTTACATATACAGTAATTCAAACATGTGATTTTATTTAGTGGCGCCACACAAACATCGAGGATAATTTGTTAATAATACCATATACAGGTCATTACCATTCATATATGCGATTATTGAACTATATTAATAATTCTACAGTCTCCACTAGCTTTCATAATGAAATTATTGCATGATGAGGTGATTGTGTTTTCCACAATTGTTTAGGGATGTATCAAAAATGCCATGCAAAAATGTACATTTACATAAGCAAATTCAGCCTGATCATCACCATTGATCAAAATATTCAGCCTGAAGATACATATACTGCATTTCGGATTCTAAAAAGGTATCTGAAAGATACAAGCACCATCAATGAGACATCAATATACAAAAATGAAATTAGAAATCCAGGTTGAAAAGAGAAGTTGATTTTGCTTCTGTCTCATAGATGGCGCTAAGATCTTCATTTCCTTTTTCGCGCCTCTCTACTGCCTATGTATTAGGCAAATAGGCTGCGACTGATTGAAGATCGTATCACCATCTATGAGACTAACAGTTTCAAACACTAATTATTTTCAGAGTAGCTTTCTAAATTTATTTTTGTGTTCTGCTACTGTCTCATAAGTGATGCTGTATCTTTTGTGTGCTGGAGTACTATACATAGTATACATGCTTGGCTATCTTCGGGGAGAATATGTTTATCAATGGAATCTGAACGAAGCTGCGGCAGACATTTTTAGGACAAACAATAAAAGAATTTTGTTAATATTAATACCCTTTACTCGCCCTGTTTCATTGGAGAACTATTCACTTGACTAGATATTTTTTCATTGAAGGTGTTACAGCATTGTTCATGTTGATTTGGCTCTCTGAACCAAACATATTGACAATCATATCACTGATAGGACTGATCATCACAGTCACTGACTATATACTGCCTGCAGTTGTAACGGCCATATTTAGGACCGAATCTTGGACCAATGAAAAACAGAGGAAATATGAGGAGATCTGCACCAATATCATCTTGTACAAGACTAAATTCGAGTTGCTGGCAACTTCATATTATCGCATGAGGATCACTAATCCGAAATTGGTGAGTTGTTTCCAAGAGTAATTGAATATAGATTTTCCGAATATCACGTCAATAAAAAATACGAATAAATATATGTTCCTACACCACTATAATATACATGTCATACTATTCTGTTTATGATAAGACAATTTGTCTAATATTGAGAAGAGCAACAGGTACTTTTGGCGATATTTCTTTACCTCTACAATCTAATTAAAAAGTCCCAGAAAGGCAAGATATTTGACAATATTCAGCCAGTTTAAGATGCTGCTGTCTTTGAGCCCTGATTTTTTACTGTGACTTTGACCAGGATGTTCAAAATGAAACAAATTTCATCCAAAGCATGGTCGACTTTATGAGAGTAGAGGTGGTCATGTCCATGGTCATAACCACCAAACAGATAGCACTGAAGAAGTGGGAGCTCCACGTTAAACGATATCAACACCGGCGACGTTTGTCAGATGGTGGTGCTGCCTACTTTGCTGGAGATCTGGATTACCTGTCAAAGGAGTTACAAGAACTTCGCCTGAATGTGCCAGGGGTTTTGTTTGTTTATAATTTGAAACCTGCTGAAAATAATATTTACTATTGAAGGATTATTTCATTAATGTTGATTCATTAAATATCCCCAATAAGGGTAATATCTCTTACAGCAGTGTTGCTGGGAACAAGTTTCAGGTTAATAAAATCTAATGCTAAAAGTATTATGCACAAAATACATTTATTTTCAAGAAATAATCACATACTTGAGGCATCTTTTTTTTTACAATTTTAAAAATTGTATTGCACAAAAATATAGATATCCCAAATCCATGTTAATAATAATAATAATAATAATAATAATAATTTATTGGTACTATTACACAAAAATGTGTTTGCACAGGTCATTTAAAGTAGAACATAATTATTATAATTGAATTATTGAACACACTTAGCAAAATATGTGTCTGACTTCATTGAATTGCTCCTAGACAATCTGAAACAATGCATAAAACACTAAAGTAATTTATGCAGACCTTGTAAATAAGCTAGTCACTTTAAATTAGTTCGCTTAGTTCTATGACTTAAATTTGTTGGCGTTATTATATTGTCACGTGCCAAAATCACGTAACTTTTTTTTTACTATTTTGATCACTTACGAGTAGTTTGAATTTCTCTTTATTAATGATAGAGTGCCCATTCCTAGGCCAAAGCCTTTTCAATGACTTTCTTTTGGTCAATTTCATAGTTTATTGATTGTATAATTTCAGACGTATTATATCTTTCTTTCTCAGTGATTCAGTATTGTGTTGGGAAAAACACTGTGGTTTTTCTCTGTTACTTGATTTTCTGTCGAACATATCTTCTTTAAGGCCACTCGTTGAACCTTCCCTGTATGAAATTAGTTGTTTCATATCACTTTCCTCCTGCTGAAGTTGTGGTGTGCGCACCATTTAGTTCATTCCCAGATTCTGGGATCTAAGGTGCCGAACACCAGTTAGTGGGGTAGTACCCCTTTATATGTTTAGTTGTCTTGGTTTGGGTGCTACCCATTCCATATTTTTTTACAAAAAAGAAGTGGTGGCTTCCGGCAATTCCGGCCGCAAAGCAGCTACAAGCCAAGCTGGAGTAGTTATGCTGGCTCTCCGTAATGTCTCCCACGCTGAAGGTTAGAATCCCATAAAAAAAAAACATGGAAGGGGTAGCCCCAAACCAAAACAACTTAACATATAAAGGGGTACTACCCCACTAACTGGAGTTCGGCACCTTAGATCCCAGAATCTGGTGATTGAACAAAATGGTGCTCAACACCACAACTTCAGGAGGAAAGTGACTGATACGAAACAACTAACTTTATAAAAGGAAGTTTCAATGAGTGGCCTTAAAGAAGATATGTTCGACAGGAAACCAAGTAACAGAGAGAAACCACAGAGTTTTTTCCTAACACAATACTGAATCACTGAGAAAGAAAGATATAATACATGTGAAATTATACAATCAGTAAACTATGAAATTTACCAAAAGAAATTCATTGAAAAGGGTTTGGTCTACGAATGGGCACTCTATCATTAATAAAGAGAAATTCAAATTACTAGTAAGTGATCGAAATAATAAAAAAAAGGTTACGTGATTTTGCCACGTGACAATATGAAACTTTTGGCTTTAAGTATATATTATATATTGTATTTCATATAATGGTGTCAACTGCAAAGATTATCCAGAGATGATTCCAGAAATAACCA
This sequence comes from Acanthoscelides obtectus, assembly GCA_963669975.1. Classification (NCBI taxonomy): domain Eukaryota; kingdom Metazoa; phylum Arthropoda; class Insecta; order Coleoptera; family Chrysomelidae; genus Acanthoscelides; species Acanthoscelides obtectus. The sequence goes on along the minus strand of CAVLJG010000001.1, from coordinate 50,331,290 downwards.
TTCTATGTAAATTTCAAAGAATCTACGAACTACATCATGCAGATGTGTTAAGTTCACAGTCTACCTGTAGCAATTTATGTCGGAGTCATTTTAACTTCTACATATCCCACAATAGTCACAATACCATCACAGCTACTAATAATGTTGCTTTATATGTTACACTCATTTTTGACGAAACAACTCCGGAAGCATACATACGCCATATTTGAGGTTTTTACATTTTACTCGGTGCCGGTAATGCAGTTCACTTGATTTTGCCTGGAGAGGATGACCTTGGCGCTGCCAGTTCGCCCTAAGACGTTTCCCTCTGGTCATAACTAATGCCGGGTCCACACCAAACCAACAAAACAGGGCCAAAACAGCAGCTCAATGTTGTTCAACAATTAAGCAACAAATCGGCAACATTTCGTCAACAATTCGTGTTTTGTTTCTGACAACTTTTGGCGTTCCCGTCGCGAGTCGGTAAAGATCAAAAGGTTTCTGTTTTGTTTTCATTTTAGGCAACATCGTCGGTGCGATGTATACTTTGCTGCGAAATAAATATAAAACACAAACTGTTATCAAATTCGAAGGCGCTGTGTGAAAAATTAAAGTGGAGTGTAGATAGCACGAGTAAATTAATTGAACTGTATAGGGAGTATCCTAAATCTTAGTGTTACGGCCAAACAACTACGTTAATGGCATTTCTGATATTGGTATCTTTTTCATAAATTTCAGGACCGATCTGCTATATTAATTCTTCAAAGTTTTCACTGGACGTTCTTAAAAAGTTCTCGAAACTAGAACGCAATCCAATATCATCTTTACGCAAATCGGACAATAGTGTTTCAATACCACGGTCATCTCTTTCACGTAAGGATGGTTTCACGAAGGAGCGTTTTTTATTTTTCCGGTCACAACTTTGGGGAAACACGTAACCAGCAGACATTATGATTTGCGCTTCTAACTTTCAGCATAAAAACGCCACATATTTTCACTCTGTGCTTTGTGTTGATTCCAAAAAGTTGCTTACTTGTTGCGTTTCTGTGTTGTTCCTTGTTTTTGTTTTGTTGCTTTGATGTGGACCCGGCATATGAGTAAACTTTTCTGTTTTACCTATTTCTGGGACCAAAAGTATCGAATGACTTAGTAAAGCTCAGTTTCAGGGTCATCAATGAATATTCAGGAAAAATTAAGCTTTTCTTGTCAATTGCGGAGTCAAAAGTGTAAGGTCCCATCAAAAAAAATTGTTTTTACTTGATTTGATTAATTATAGTTTATGCTGAATATTCGCAAAATCTAGCCGTTCCGGGCTTTTGGCTCATATTGTATAATGTCAAAATAATCTCGCTAAATAGCAACGTTTCCGAAATATTAGACAGGAAGTTGCTGAGGCATGAGGTCTGTTCTATTTTCTAAAATGAGGTTCTGTTAAAGCTGTGTGTTTTGTTTCATTCAAATTATGGGCAAATTTTAGGACACCCTTTATGATTATCACTAGCCAAAACCCGCGTCACCGCTCGCATAGTGTAAAGTATAAGGTCATTCGTTTCGCATTTGTGTTAAGGAAATTGGTTTTGGAGAAACAAATGCAATAATAAAAGTCATGCAATAGTTACTTTGACAACGAACATTTTTTATTCAACATTTTAAAGCAACAATAAATTAATATCAAATGTGTAATAAAAATCACAATAAATGATACTTGAAGTATCACGCAGAATATGTGGCATATATTAATATATCGTAACCAAATAACTATTTATGCACAGTATTATACTTGAAAAAAAAACTAGACAAATCTAAATCAAGACGATCACGCTAAAGAAAATGGAAAGTCGAAATGCAGTAAATGCTCGATGCAAATGTATGTTCTCATCTCATTTATGTCGGACCCGCGACCACACACCTTATGTCAAATTCCATTAAATCGTTTGAGCTGTGGCCCGTGCAATACATATTTCAAAGTTATTTCCCAGGATAAATGTAGGCTATGTACTGTTCCTATTTCTACACCAAATTTCATCCAGACCTGTTCAGTCATTTTCCGTGATTGAGTAACAAACATCCACACTTTCTCATTAATAGTATTAGTAGGGATTAATTTTCCACATTTTCCAGTATTTCAGCATCACTATTTTCGCCCTGTCTCTCCTAACCTGGTTGGGTGGAACCATCAGCAATCTCTTCCTTGTGTACCTGTTAGTCTTAACCATTCTTCTTCTTCCCGGCATGATGACAAATGGCATGTTGAACCGAAGCTCAGAAACTCTCGGCAAGATCTTCAACGATCTAGTCGAAAACGCCAAGTCTCGAGTCGCTACTACGGTTAAGAAGATAGAGTAGGTTTTTCTTTTTTCATAATATAGTATTTCGTATACTTAAGTTTTTCTCTACAAATTATTGGTGTGATACATTAGACTGATGTTACCTTAATGTAGTTTTATATATGAGTACAATAAACTATGTTTTTATACAATCGCTGTGTTATTTAAAAATGGATATTATTTCGGTGACATGTAGCATTGATTAATGTATTTATTCTACCTGAAGATGGTCAACCATATACAGTGAAAACCTAATTTGTTGAACGGATTGACTTTGTGTACGAGAGAGAAGCGCGAGAAGTGTGTATCCTTACATGTTAGAAAGAGGTACGAGCTGGCTGAAGAGCGAAGGTCATCACCTCATGCAATCTGCCGTGTTGCCAATGTTACATCAGAAAATGTTCGCACAGGCTTCTACAATAGGTTAGGTTTCTGTCAAACCCAAGAAGGAGGTCTGTTGGAACATTTAATTTATTTTGTTTTCATTTTGATTAGAATTATTTCTATTTTGATTCAAAGCAGTGTTTTAATTTAATTTAAAATTGTCTTTGAATTCCACCAAAAACGAAAAAATCAACACATCGTGAGTTATTGTTACATTTTGCGACAGCGACCGGTCGGAAAATGTAGCAATTACCATTACGCAATACAAATTATCACTGCCTGTGTGTACGGAGGTGAAAACAATTTCGAAGCAGAACGTCACTCACCAATGAGCTCTAAATTGATACTGACCAAAATCGCTCATCTATGCTCATGGAGGTGGAAACCTTGCCTTGGAATGTACGAGATGTGGTGTTGCCAAGCGAACTAATGATGCGATGTTGCAGAATTTGAGGCGATCCTGACCTTTCATTTCGACGTAAAATGGAGCGCCGTTAGGAATCGATCGTAAACAGATTCGACACAATTCACAATTCAAAAATGTGTACGCTAAAAATAAAATCATGATTAGGGCGCAGAGAATAAATTAACGCATATTTTCAACATGCATCTTAATTCAAGGAACTGGTGTAATATATTGAAAACGCGGCACATTGCCGCGTCAGTGTTTCTGGGCATTCCGGTGATGAGCTTCGCCATCCAGTAGGCTTCTTTCCCCTCCTAACATAAATATGTGTCTATACACACCTCACATTGAACTCAAACCGTCAGACAAATTTGGTTCTCAATGTATGTATTTCAGCGTCCGAAATGGAATCTGAAAAATTGTTAGTGTGCAAACAGTCATTCCACGTTTCCGAATTTTCCTCAATGGTCTTGGAATAATCTAACAAAATAAATTATTTTTATAGAAACAAGTGCACATACTTTTCACAATTCTTTATTCGCTGGAAGAACTTGAAACATCGTCCGAATGGTTAATATTAATTATTACAGATTCAATTTGAATATCGATCATATTGTCCAGATCCCACATCTTTGTTTCGATTGTCTCTAAAACGTGTCGGATGCAATATTTCTAATGGTTTCCCGTCACTCTGTTGACAGCTTCATAAAACAAATTTTTAACGTCAGAAAATTTGAATGTTCTATTGTTTGAAGCCACATAGTTTTTTTATATTTGCCCAAATCATTTCAATGGGATTTAATTCGCAGTGATAACGAGGTAGCCTTAAAACTGTCTTTTTTTGGTTTTTAGCCATTTCGTCAATAACATTAAGCTTATATTTATATTTGTGCTGCCTGACTAGTTGGATAAGTGCTGCTTTGACCATATTTTCATAGAAACTGAATGTTTTTTGATAGGAGCCATTGTTGAATTTCTGCCTTTCTTGTGGACATTGTGGGAATTTTTTCTAGTGTGGTATGCAGCATTATCAAGTACAATGACGGCATTGTCGTCAAGCTTTGGGAGCGTTTCTTCAAACTATCGTTCAAATGAACTCCCATTTATTTCTTCATGGTAGTCGGTCGTTTTCTTTAACTCAAATGCCCATAGGGCAGTGGGCACAAAGCCATCTTCACTGCCAGTGAGACAGATAACAAAACGTTTTACTTTTCCTGGAAATAATTATTTCATATAATATTGAAGAAAACTAATAGTAATACAAGCAGAGTACCTAACAGGTGTTGGTTCCAAATCTACCAGATATAGCTAAGTTTAGTGTAGCTAAGTTTTTAGCGTGGGCTCATAGATTCAGTCTACTTGACACCACTTTTACAACACAAATGACGAATTGGTTAGATACACGTACCTAACGGATTATTTAGGCCAGTGGTTAGTCCATCTAAAAAGGCTTGCTGATTTAATTGTAGAGTCAGCCCATACTTTAGGTTTTGTATGTCCTGCATTTATCTAAGTTTCATCCAAGTAATAAATGTTCCTGCCATGGTCGCGGTATTTCTTTATTGATTTTAAATAATTTCTCCATAAAATTTCTGTCCATCAAAATACTATTTCTGCCCCATTTTCTATACTCAAGATGAAGTTCTTCGAGTAAACTATAGCATGTGGTCCTTTTGAAAGTAGGTAAGTCTTCATCACTATTAACCTCCTGTAATACTTTGTCTATGCTGGGAAGTTCCTGCCTTTAAAATAATTGATAGACTTTGCGTCTGTTGGCATTCCGATCCAAGTTATCAACTGTATTCAACTGCTTCATGTAATGCAGCCTCTTGTGTGGTGGAGACAATTTTTTGTTTTTTGTATATTCTTTAACAATGTTGAAAATTGTCTTAGGACATAAGTCTGTTTTGTTCGCCACACGTCTTTCAATATCATGAATTTTCATTTCAGGATGCTCTAAAAGTTCGCTCTTATAAACGTTAAGGTCAATTTCTTTTGCCTGAATATTCAAATGTGCCTTGTCACGTTTTCGGGGAGGATACATCACTGAAGACGAAGCATGGCTGAAGGAAGCATTGGGAGAAATAGTCTCAGTTTCATCTGCTGTATTCGTAGACGACATGCTAACGTATGTATCCTTTCGAATCCTGCTCGTGTTCGTTGTGCAGGGGCGTAAATTGACTACGAATAGGGTATAGTGCCATTCACGAGACAGTAGACGAACATAATAATGAATTTAGAGATCTACTTTTAAGATTTTGATTCTGCTACCGTCTCATAGATAGCGCTATAGTATCTCGTCAGTCCCTTTTTGGCTTCTCTAAAGCCTATTTGAATTAGGTATTTTTGGGTAGAATACATGAATCAATGTCAGCACCAGGAGTCCTCGCCTATTGATTGAGTAGTAAAACATTCAACAAAACAAAATATGTGCATCAAGTTGTATTTGAAATATTAAAATAGGTTATATTGCAATAATACAATCACAAATGTACATTTCGATTAGTATAATAAATATATTTAGATACAAGAATAACATCAGAGTTTAAAAAACACCCTAAGTTTATCTGAAACGCCATTATAACCACCTTATATTGAATATTATTCCAAAATATAAAAAATAGACCAGAAAAGTATTCTCGTTTTATGAGAACCATATTTTCAAGAAAAAATGCGATAAAAATAATTATAATATTTCCTTTTCTTGATATCAAAAGGTTTGTTGGATTCCCAAGTATGAAGGATATAAGATGGTTGTAGCTTGAGGAAAAACAAGTTTGTGCAAAGTGTATTTGAAATATGGCACATCAGACGAATACAAGTTCAAAACTCGTGAGAATGTTTAATTGACTAAAACTAGGTAAAAATGCCAATGATGAAGCTATATATACGTACACAAAAAATCCAGAAAGTCGACGTTAAACTAAAAAAAGACAAACGTTTGCCAGACGTTAAAATCACGTAAAAATATTTGGGCCACGTAAATGTTTAAAGGTTCGATAAACTAACGTTTTTCTAACCAGATAGAGCCGACCTCAAATCCCACGTTTTGAAGGGGTAACATTTTCGCGCGATTTCTGGTCCATATCACGTGACTATGGTCAACAACGCTGCCCACAGATGTCGACACTGACTGTCGGCTTGGTCAGTGGTCTTAGAGTATCGAGTATCAGACTGGCATTTATCTGACCTGTAGCGCTTCCAACCAAAGTCGAGCAACACGAAATATGGTATACATGCAAGGGTATTACGTAAAAAATCGATGTCTGCCTTTGAAAATCTCTATGATGTCAACTTGTGAACTAGCTGGTCACTAGTCCATGCTACGCGCACTCGCTGTGAATGCCACCTATGGAGGGATGGTACAGTGAACTATAGTATAGAATTTACAGCTTAAAAAATAGAAACTACAAAGGCTATCTTTGAAGCAGATGTGACATCACATCAGAAACAAATCCTATAGCTCGTGTGTCATGACGTTTAGGCAAAGAACAGCTTCTACAAGTAAACGTGAGGTGAATGACAGCTATTTCCAAGGTGACATCGTTTCGGAAAACCTACATAAATGTCATTAAAAATCGATATATGTCAAATTTTACGCTACGGAATACGGGTACCTCTGTTTTAAAACACGTCATACAACGTAGTCGCGAGAAACAAATAGGGTGCATTAAACAAAAAATTTTATTTTCGCCTGGTCAGTAATACTGCTTGCTCAAGGAGAGTACATAAAATATTCTAAAACTCATATGATGAGACTTTTACTGTGTCATTTTTTCATTTTTGTCTTGGAGAAGTATTGCCTTTGTAAACCTCGATACTAATATCAATGTATTAGGTACAATAAATGGAGAAAATGCCCGTGATTACTACTTCTTATCACCTGACGTTAACCCTCAGGGTTAATGCAGTTCAAATTTCATACAGCCAGGTTCATGAGCATTCATACAATTCTTTACAAAATGAAATGGGAAAACAATACGATGAAAACTAAGGACTCGTCGACTCCCAAATAAATTCTTAGAAAAATGAAACAGTGGAACTGTTTGGAATGTTTAAGATAATGTTTTAATGCCCCCTGAGCTTCATTAATTTTGAACATTTCTATACAATCTAAAATCGCATCTTTCTAATAGGAGCCCATGTAAATGATACATGGATTATCTCAGAAACTAAAGGATAGATTTATTTAAACTCGGCAAAAACTTATATCAATACAATACCTTGAATCTAGGCATTTCTATAAATGTGACCAAACTTTTGTACCAGCTTAACAATAAAAGTGACCTTGTTCCTTTATACTCGCTCTAAGCATTTGTCAAAAAGCAAAGAAACCTTACCTTCGATTTGGGTAATAACCACGCACCAATTTTTCAAACAACTATACCTACTCACTACAGCCACACAGTTGCTCTGTCAACTTCACGCGGACTTTGAGAAAAGGGATGACAAATCTAGCTGTTCAATATCATATAAGGAATGATCTGTACCCTTACTGTACGTGATCACAGCGAGTGCATTGTGAAAGCGTAGTAGAGAAAAAATAACTTATTTTAAAGCATTCACTGTCTTGTCAAGCCTTTCTTTTAGTTGTTCTGCGTTTGAATTCGATGATAAGGTAGTTAGACGTGATGACAGTTCGGCTTCTTTTAGGTTATTAACTATGTTAGAGTTTTCAACTAATTGTTCTAAAAATGTTAGTAGGTTGTCGATGCTTGATTTGTCCATTTTGTGGCCATACTTCATCACGACAAAAGATACTGCTTTTCCAATGTCTGCTGATACCAGTTGCCTGCAAAAAGGATTGAGCATGTTACCGAATGAAATTTTGCTACCAACAAATTCAATTCAATTGAGATATTCAAAAAACTGTGACGTTTCGCAAATCCCCATTTTGAATAGAAAAATTGGCTTTTCTGGGGCTTCCGTCGTTCTCAGGCATCCAGTAACGTATCTAGTTAAAAGTGGTCAAATAGAAAATGAAACAGTAGCGGAACCAAACATTACCAGGCAGCAGCAGCGGTGGCGTAGTGGTAGACGTTATGTGTCTACAAATCAGTCGCCGTGCGCTGCGCGGATTCGAATCCCCTCCCAAGAGAATTTTTCTCTTGGCTTTGGATGTTGTGATTGTTCGTAGATGGTTGATGGTCTGTGACTGTCGAACGCGGAGGTATCACTCGGAGGATCTCGTAGGCGGGGCCAGAATGTGTGCATGTCGCCCTTTCCCTGTATCCCCTTATAGGATTTCAAAAGTTTTAGGAGACAGAAAGGGAACCCTTATGGATCAATTTGTAGAGAATGCCTTTGTGCCACACCTTGTCAAATGCCTTTGAGACATTCAGAAGCAAGATTCCAGTACTTTCGTTACGGGTGAACCCCCTGGTTACTCGTTCAACAAGCCTTATGGCCTGTAGTTCCGTACTATGCTCAGACCGAAAGCCAAATTGCACGTCAGGAATCAAATTGTGGTCTGACGAGAAATTTTCAAGGTGACGTAGAATCACCTTTTCAGCGAGCTTAGAAGGAGCTCACAGTAGGCTAATGGGGCGGTAATCCTGGGGGAATATCGAACTCACCTTCTTTGGAATCATTATGACATCAGCGGTCCTCCACGCCGTTGGGAAGTGCTGGGTCCTTAGCATGGCATTGATTATTGCCACGAGATAAGTAAAGGACTTCCGCGAAAGTAGCTTAAGCGCCTTATTAGTGATTCGATTCTCTCCAGGTGCTTTACGCACTTTGAGGTCTTTAATATGACCTTGAAGCTCTGCTGGTGTGCAATGCGGATTCTCAGGAGATTCAGTTGATGTGCCATGCAGCTCTTCAGTTGAGGAATCTTCTAAAGATTCCTCTGAGGAAAAATCACTAAGGGAGGCACTATTGCCACTGACCGTTGGCCCTAAAATATCTCCTGACGGATCTTACAATATGTTGCTCCTCGTCGAGGTCATTATCAAGGTCATAGTTGGGAGAGAACTGACTTTCCATTGCATCAGCGAAAACCGACCTTTTCCTCTGTCCTACAGACTATGCCCCTAGGACTGTGGATGTGCGCGAGTTGTTCTCGCTTTCCGTTTCTGAGGGACTTTGGAACTTTCCAGAGAGGAATACTTGAGTTAAGCGTCCCCGACAGAAAGTCGCTCCATTGCTCATTACGGAATTCATGAAGAGCATTTCTCACTTCATGAACAAGATTCGTTGCTCTGTGAATGTAATCTGAGTGACAAGACCTCTCCGCTTGCTTAATTGCAGCTCTTTTGTCAGAAATTTTCTCACGAGAGGGAGATAGCATATGATGTTCATTCTGGTATACCATATATGTCTTTTTAGTTAGGGACATGACATGGTACCTGAACCCCAATTTACTGTCTACTTCAACCTCTAAAATTTTAGCTGAATTTGTAAGTTGTAGCAGCAAGCCCTTTATATGCACTTTAAATGAATCAGAATGTCGACTTTTTACATCAAAATAACATTATGATTCCCTGCTTCAATTCAACTGGCTTTACACAAATGGTTCCCTCTCATATCCGCCTAACGCAGCACACAACAGTACTTGACCCTATATTCACTAGAGAGCTTTACCTTTCCATGATTGTGTAGTGTTGAACACAGATCAAATATCTGATCATGAGCTTGTCAAGTGTAACGTAAAGTTAAATAGTTTTAAAAGAAAACAAAGGATAATAACTTTCAGAGACTTTGAACCTTTTGACCATAGGTCCTTCCTTAATGATATTTCTTGTTCATCTGTTGATGATCTATTTTTTATTGAAGATATGGTTGAGCACTTACCAAATATCTTGGTTGAAATATTCAATGAGCATGATTCTCTCAAGACAGTAAGTGTATCTAAACCTCCAGCATCCTGAATGAACAGCGAACTTAAAGAGGCTAAGAAAGACAAATATGATGCATTGGCGAGATATAGACTAAATCATTTTGAAAGCTATCGACGCCTCAGAACCAGAGTTCTTATTGATATCACGAAAGCAAAATAGCCTACGTGAGAGGACTTTCCGATCAAAATTATCAAATCAGGAATAAAGAATTTTAGAATAAACTCTCGCAATAAACCTACTTACCATAAATCATAAGTGACGCGGGTAATATAAACAACAACCTTATGTCTGTTTATAGTGCTGACAGTGTACCGGAAGATACATGCAGATTTTATAAAAACAATCGGCTGAATCTGTCAAAATCTTTGTCATTGAGTCCCCAGGAAATTCTTGACATCATAAAAAGTATATCATATATTGCACAAAGTGAACACATATACAGGGTGTTTCAGTTTATTGTTGCATAACTTTAAGATTCGATAGAACTTTTAAAATTAATGCATAAAGTCTATATAAACATGGGTCGAAAAATGCGTGGCTTCCGAAATACAGGGTGTTTAAATTTACTTTCTAAAATAGTTTTTTTTAAATATTTCGAACAATATTTGATGTATAACAGTGAAAATTGGTATACAAGGGTTTTTTGGTACGACAAAACGAATCATAGTTTTACTGTAGCTGCTAGAGAGCGCTCTCTACTGTACCTGTAGTGTATTAAAATGACCGAAAAATTTTCTTAGTGCAACTTTTTGCTTTTTGAATAAAAAAACTGATTCTGCGCACTTTTCAACATAAAAAAACTCTCTTGTGAAGGTTCGTTATAGTTAGCCGTTTTTGAGATATTTCGATTTTTAAGGTTCGATCCATTTTCAATTATTTATGATAAAATAACGTTAAAAAGTCAGTATCTCGATAATTTTTAGAAGTAGGCTGTGCCTGCAAATATTTTTGAAATTGAAAGCAGAATAAGGTTAAACGTCAATTAGTTGACAGTTAGTTTTGTTGTCTGTTGAAACCTGAAACGTTTTTTGCAATTGTGAATGCACGAAATTTAGTTTCTTTTACCTGTTTTTTTTTGTATGTTTTATAAAAATGCGATACTGTTATCCGAGCTATGGACGAATTTATTTCAATAGATTACTCTAAAACTTTTGATCAATCACAACATATTGGATTTGGTAATGTGGTTGTTCAGTTCAAAATATATTTTCAGCAGCGTGTCTATTCTGACAATCGGTTGTCAGAAGTGAGCATAATACCATCTGGCGTCCCTCAGGGTTTCATACTAGGCCTAGTATTAATTTTGATATACACTTTTGATGTGCACAAACCTGTTGCGAATTCAGATTTGCAAACTTTTGCTGATGACGCTGTTGTTTGCAAGATGCTGCTATTCTCGTATAGCAGAATCTGAGCAAATGAGCAAATATTATCAAGTGTTCACAATCTAACAATTAATCCAGATAAAGCAAGGAGAAGAAATGTGGAAAATTCATTTAAATTGCATATAAATGACTTGCTGCTACAGCTTACAAATTCAGCTAAGATTTTACGGGTTGAGGTAGACAGTAAATTCAGGTTTAGGTACCATGTAAAGTCCCTAACTACAAAAACATATTATATGGTATTCCAGAATGAGAGCATTATATCCCAATCGCTATCATATAAATTATAAATAATGAAGGAAAAATTATGCGAGTCTCATGTTTTGTGGATTTTAAGTTATTGCGATATTCGGTACTATCCATGTAAAGTCCAATTAGCGAAGAAGACATTCAGGTCACCCAATATGCCTACATTTTCGAATTTACTCTAAACTTCAGGCAAAAGAACATCATTATCCTGACACAACGACTATAATTCTTCGAGTCTGTTGTCACAAAATCTTTGTTCCACAAAAAGTAAACCTATTGTAGCGTTTCAATCAAAAGTAAGCAAGAAACGTGATTTCAGGATTTACTTAAAACACATAGCTTTAGTGCCTCATGCCCTTCAATTAATACCGTAAAACCCAACTATAATTACGAATTTCAACTTACTTGACAAGTTGTTCCCACTGGACATTTCCCTCCAGTTCCTTATCATTCTTCTTACACCCAATGCACAACAAACTCAGTGCGATGAAAGCCTCATTTTGCATCACAGCATGGTTGGAACAAATCATGTCCACTATGCATTTCACACACTCTTTCACGTCTAAAACACCTTTAAACGGCTTGAAAGATCTGCAGTTTTTTATCAGCCACGAGATGAGGCGGGGGACTTCGCCTCTTATGCCCAAGTGGTCTGCATTGAAACACCAGAAAACAAGGCGTTGAAGGAAATCGTTGCGTGAGATTAGATCCAGGGCTGCCTCTTCTGCAAATACACGGTGTTACAGAATGTTTTCGAAAAATGTATAGGCAGATTCATGGCATGATACAGCATGGAAAAACTTCATATGAACTCGAATACTTGAAAAAGATGCCAAAACCTATGCTGTATTTAGACGCTCACATAAAATTTCCATTGTCACAGCCATGTTGCCAAGTATAGTTGTCGTCACCATTCTTGGCGGGTCAAAATAAGACTAAGAGTATCCCTTTGTATACCTCCATCTCCCTGATACATACACATGCAACCTACCCCTGTGTGTGAACGTTTGTTCGGTAGGCTCAAAGACGTTTTTTAGTTGTGTGACTCCGTCACCAAAACTTTATGGTTACGTATGAGTGCCCTTCAATCAAATTTGACTTGCAATTCGACTTGTCCTGTTAAGAATCTTCACTATAAAATTCTACAATGTCCGGAAATACGATCAATGGAGAAGGCCGAGAGCTCATGCTAAATTTATTAGAGTATTTCCAGGAAGGAAATGAAAACAGCGGTGCCCTGTTACCCACTTCATGCGTATTGGAGAGAGTAGCAGATGCTCTGAAGATTAGTCTGCGCAGTGTTCCGCCCATGGTATGGAGACTCGGTCTGTTTACTTATTTCATAATGGCGTAACTTCCTTAGAAGTGAAAAAATACTTCATTTTGCCTAAAACTGTTCATTCTTAAACATGACATCAACCATCCAAGGAAAGATCGCCGTTGTACTTCCGTCATAATTATTCCTAAGATTTCATATACTCAGAGTTTCTCATTCTCATTTTTTTCTATTCAAAGTCTAATTTATTACTCTCACACTAATTTATTACAACACTTGCAACAAATTTATTACAAATTTATGACTATGTAGACTGGACTATTGCGTTTCGCGCTGTTGCTGACTCATCGTCGACGAACGTTCGCGACTTGCGTAATACTGGTTGCCCAAGCGCTGATGTGTGAGGGTGTTTTATTGGCATTCAAAGTTCTAGTTACGAGGGCATCACAATATAGTTACGTGCTCAATCTGACCGTAAATTTTTTTTGTCAGTATTCTGTAACGCCCCATAATTGATTAAAAAAAATTGAGATAAAAAAATCTGCTTACCTTGCCCATCAATAACCATCCTGAAAGTACCAAGCAGCTTGAAAATAACCAGATACTGGTTCATCTTTATCATTGGATATATTGCGTCTATAAGGCCTTCCTGCAAAACTTGCGACTTATTTTGTGCAGGGATCACCAAGTTTTTCAAAGTACTCAGCAAAGCATGTTGGATTTTAACATCTTCATCCTTAGTGCTTTGATTATATTTCTTCACTAATTCTAAAAAGATAAAAATTATAATTAGACATAAATTTGTTAATTTTTCTAGCAGACATACCGATTAATTTTTTTGAAATTCCACTTTGCACCATCTGAATACAGTGTAGATCCTTCCGAGCAAAATTACCCAATGCCAAAACAGCTGTGCTCAACAACTTATCATCACTTGTATTCAACCATGATACCATATTTTCATACATTTTTCCTTTTCCATTATCATAAAGGAAATACATGCATTCGTCTAAAAAACATAGTTTTCTATAGGCAATGCTTTTGAAGCTCTGGACCCATAACTTAACAATAAGCTAGAATGAATACTACCTTTTTTGACTAATGAGTTTGCCCAAATAGGTTAAAGGTTCAAGAAACAAGAATACAGGCTAAGATATGTATCTCATACACTATAGAGGATTATGTACCTTCTGTCAAAATAATGACTATAATATCACAAGCACATTGAAAGATTAATTTATGATCCTCATTATCTGTTTCCATCAAATGAATATGGTCATCAACTAACTCATAGATTAGCTCACAAACTCCATTTCTGGCTAGCAATAATTTAATGTCATCTAAAAAATTAAATTTAGTATAAAAAATGATTATATCTGTTGATTAACATATTTTTCCAGAAAATACCCCATCCAAGTGAGCCTCTGCAAAAATATCTTCTCAATCTCCTTTCCTGCTATTGAGAAATTCTGAGAATAGTCTTAGAAATAATTATGAGAGAGATTATCATGTTGAGAATAAACATTTTTTTAAAGGAAAGTGGAACCTGTTTTTATTATTGTGAACGTTCAAATACAGCAGAGAGTTGGGCATATTCTTGGAAAATAAAATAATCAATGTTTACATTCATATACCTTACCTTTTTCTACTTGGTTATGAAAGATTTCCAAACATGGAACCCAAAGTTCCATACATTTTGCTCTTTTGAATACATCAATAATGAGTAGACAAAGGCTTTTCTTGAAAGCCATGTCATGTTCATCAAAATACTCAACAAATATACTCATAGCAGATAGCAGACACATTAGAAGATGTTTATTGTCTTCTATAGATTTAGAATATTTGGTCAGCAACTGTTCTATGATATCAAGAATCTCTTTTTTCAATAAGATTTTTACTAGGCTATCATTTGTGGCCACTATGTTCACTAGTAGCTCTGAAATATGAACACTTCTAGAAATATTCAAGATACAAACATCAAATAGGCTGAAATAAGGCATTCATAACAGTAAGGCCTAGATACCAAAATATAATAAAGGATTCTTGAGGTCAAGGTCATCAACATGTCAGGACAAGATCATATTTTAAGAAATCAATGTCACATTCAAGATACAAGTGTAAAATAGACCAAAGTAGAAAGGCCTAAATAGAAGAGTATCACAAAACTCTCATAGAATTTAAGATATGAAGGTCATGCTCAAGATGCAAACAATATAAAATAGGCTGAAATAAAACTGCTTATAACAGGAACGCCTGTGTAGTGGAGTATTGCAAAGGAATCTCAAGGTCAAGGTTATCTATTTTCAAGGCCAATGCCAGATTTTGAGATATCTAGGCTATAATTAAGGCGAATACAGTCTTCAGTCAAGGTCATAATATTCTTCGATATAGTGTTTTGAATCATCACCATATAGCCAGCAGCCAGGCAGGCACAATGCTAAAAATCAAAATTAAATTTCTCTCTCAAAAAATATCTAGGTGTCTTTCCGGATAGCTGGCTTTGTTAGGAAGTTGAAATTTCTTTTAATACTAAAAAATTAAGATTTCTGTGGTATAAATTTCATTATTTTAGACATTTTCTGACAAAAAAAAACAGTTAATTACACTATATACATAAGTAGAGTGATATCTAACATTATGGTATAATAGCTTGGGGCTCACATATTAAAACAGTTGAAAAAGTACAAAAATATTGAAAATTATTCACAATAAGCCACTGTTATATTCAACCAATATTCTGTACTTCTGTGCAAATTTAAGAAAATGTCAAATCCATACATCAAAAAGAAATTAAAATAATGGTTACACAAAGGACGAAATATTAGTCATACTCAAATAAACAAATACATTTTGGGAAAATCTATTAATGGGATGTTATACATGACTGCATATTTGGTTAAACCACTTCAAAAGAAGAAAATTGATATAACATACTATGGGGTTTTGGTAATTAGCTACTGAGATATAAGGTGTTTTGTCTAGAAAAACCCCCCACTTCGGCAACCCCTTAGTTCGCCATTTTGAACTATTGAGTGCTGAATTTTGTATAAAAAAACTTACACACCTCAGTTTTTATCTTATTTGTGACTTTTTCGAATTTTAATTTTTGCTCATACAGGGTGGTCAAAAACGCAAACTGATTTTCTCAAAAGTTTCAAATGCATCACCCTGTATATTTGTGCAAGTTTGCATTCAATTTTTTATAAGCTTTTTTTATACCAGACACATAAGGGTTTTTACGGCTATTTTTTCGGTTATTAGCAGGTCTTTTATGGAACGGCTTAATTCCCTAAAATATCGCATCATCCTTGGAAACAAATAAATTGTTCATTTGTTACAAACTGTCAAAATTAGCTTTGTGAGCATTATAAGAAAAACGTGTTTGAACATTAATTTTTCTAAAGGCGAAATGATGAATATGGTATTGGTTTTGGGCGAAGCCCAAAGAAATAGTTTCCTAGCATCTCGCATTTATAAGCAACCATACCCTAATATGCGACATCCAAGGCCGGAAACATTTTCCACAATATGAGAACGTTTTTTAAGTGCACGGCAAATTGGAGCAGAAACTGATATATGCAGAACTTCTGTCCAAAGGATTATTCACAAGCATAGGTACCATACATATCACGTATGCTTGCATCAAGGCCTTCGTCCTCAGGATTTCGCAGCTCGAATGGAGTTTAGTAGAATACTGCTAAATAAAGTGAGTGAAAGCACTACTTTCCTGGATAAGGTTCTTTTTAGGGATCATGCAACTTTTAACAGCATAGGTGTTGTCAACAGGCATAACATGCACTATTATGCGACGGAAAACCCTTACTGGGTTGGGCAAATAGATTTCCAAAATAAATGGAGCTTGAATGTTTGGGGATGAGTTATTGGCAGACAAGTTATCAGGCCTTTCTTTTTCGACAACAGATTAACAGGTACAGAATACTTGAATGTTTTGAATCGAGCATTTGCCTTTGCTTTTGGGGGATGTCAACCTGCAAACTCGGATGCATATGTACTTCCAACTTAACGGCGCACCTACGCATTATCATAATCGTGTGCGTAACTATTTGGACACCTGAAGTAACAATCGTTCGATCGGTCGTGATGGGGGGCCTATATCTTGGCCTGCTAGATCACCAGATATAACACTGATGGACTTCTTTCTATGGGGCTATGTTAAGCAAGAGGTTTATAGATATCCACCATCTACCCCGGAATATATGAAGGAAAGGATTAAGGAAGCTTTTTTGAACATAAAGGAACCAAACTGAGGGATGTGCAACAGTCATTTATCCAAAGACTATGGCTGTTCTACTATACATGGTGAAGAATTTTTCGAGTAAGTTTTGTAGATTAGGTCTTGAGTTGTGACAGTTATTTGTTTATGTTGTTGTTATAGTTGTTTTCCTCTATTACGCTTGAAGCTGATTTATACTGTTCTGATTGTTATTAGTTTTTACGTCAAATCTGTACTCTTAGTGGCAATATGGAACTAGCCCACTGTTTATCTTTTGTTTCCATGGATGATGTGATTTTTTTTCCTTAATTTTGGTGAGTTGTTCTGTTAAAAGCTTAACTCAAAATCTAGTGATTTTATCTGAATCTTATACCAAAAAATAGCTTATAAAAAATTGAATCCAAACTTGCACAAATATACAGGGTGATGCATTTGAATTTTTTTAGAAAAAGTACAACTCGTGTTTTTGACCCTGTCAGAGCAAAAATGAAAATTCGAAAAAGTAACAAATAAGATAAAAGCTAAGGTGTGCAAGTTTTTTTTTGAAACATATTTCAGCAGTCTAAATTTCAAGATGGCGGATTGAGGGGTTGGACAAAACACCTTACATCTCAGTAGCTAATTACCAGAACCCCATAGTATGTTATATCAATCTTCTTCTTTTGAATTGGTTTATCCAAATATGCATTAAAGTTGAGGCATTCCATTTGAAAAATCACAACTTTAATATGTGGGCCAAAATTGGGACACCCTGTATAATTGCCAATATTTTAGAAATGTGCCCTCAAATGTCATGTATAACATACCATAAATAGATTTCCCCAAAATGTATTTGTTTATGAGTAATATTCCTTCCACACATGAATGTATACAAGTTACAAACAAAAAAAAAACAAATTAGAAACACTACATAGATTGTACCTTTTACTCTATAAATTATGTCTTTCAATTGAAACTTGAATTGTAAGTATCAATCGTTATGACAAATCCTCAGACAATTATATTGTAATTTTGTGGATGCTAATTTATTCACATTCAATTGTAAAGTTACCTGATTACTCAGTTATTATTCTTATATATATTGGTGTGAGCTATAATTTATTCTGAATTATTAATTTTCTGATCAGCATATGATATTTCTTATTGTTATTTGTTAAAATAATCACCTGGGTTTGGTTTGACCTATTAAAGCTGATAAGTGATTATACTGCAAGATAAGCTTTGATTTTGTTTGGCTTTTAAAATACATAAAGGAAATCAATATCACTTATAGTAAAAATTTGACCTTTGTCAATGCCAACTATGCTACTAGTTGCTGAAATCAACGAGGATTTCCACAGAACACATTTATAAGCATGTAGAATAGATAACATTTGGAACCTGATGAATTTTAAATTGCAAAATAGGTAATGTGATCTAACACAATTATAATCTTATCTCTATCCAAATGAGTCACAATCTATGTACAATATTCCTGGATGTGTTATCATTTTCAATTGATTGCCTATGTTATATTTTAAGAGGTATGAAAGTATGATTATAGATTAGTTGTGGGCCTATGAGTTTATTTTTTACCTAAAATGTTTGTGGTTAGGGCATTGTCATCACGAGTAGTATCCCCCCCAAGCAGCTTCAAAATAAGCTGAACACCCTTTTTCTCTACAATATTCGAAGCATCCCCATTCTCAGCACAAATGTGAGACAGCGCTTTAGTAGCCTTCAATTGCAGGTCAGAATCAGTACTTTCCATCAGACTTAACAGAGACTCCACAATCTGCTCGTCCGTTAGGACTTCTCTGTTTTTCTTAATATGCCTTGTACATCCTGCAATCACCTGCAGGGTCATCCTGACCACATCAGTATCAGATACTTTGAGCAAGTCTCTTACTAAGGTGGCATCTGGAAGGTTAATTTCGCTATCCTCTTTTAAAATCATGTCTAACTTGCCCACTATCACGCTCTTTCTGTTTCCTTTTACTGCAATGGATAATTCGTGGAAAATATCTTCCATTTTTTTAATTTTCTATGTTTACAACACAAATAACATAACCCATAAATGTTACAAATGGCCTTGACAATGACAATGACAGACAACACGGAACCATTAAGCGCAGGCCGGTTAATCACGTATCACGTCGATCTCTTTTTATGGTGGCTGTGGGTGCGATTCTGTAGGTACAAATTTATTCCGTAGTAGTGATATTTTGAGATATCCTCTCAATCTTCTAAATATCAAACACATTTGCTATTTCTGAAAAATACAGTGGCTATAGCCTTTTTCATGAGTACCCATTACGGTAGAGTGACAGCTGATTATCTGGTAATATAAAAAATTCCCCACATCATTTTGACGGATCCGTCAATACTCAAATCCAAGCGAATAACCAAAATGTCTGTGTTATGAATCAAATCCAAGCGAATAACCAAAATTTCTGTGTTATGTGCCGCGGTTATAATATGGTTCAAGATGACACACGGGTTGATGACGTCAGTTACACGAATCGCTTGAACGCGTTGGTTTTAACCGCGGTTTTGTTGCAAGTTGTTTATTTTAGAAAAGCGCGTATATAATCTCTGATTATTTTTATTATCACTTAATAATCGGTGCTTTTTCGTCTACAACTGTATATGGAAAGTTTAAATAAGAAACCTTTCATAATATTCATGGGAGAAATGTTTTTTTCAGATTTTTTTTTTAATGATGGAACCATGGCTTTGTAGCTATGATAACTTTCAATTCTCTAAATTTTTCCGCATGTCAAAGAAAACATTTATTGATTCAGCAGAAATAATGAAAAAAGAAATTAGCAAAACCGTATACAGGTGGATATCATCTAGTGAGTTTATATGGCCATATTTTAATATTCTTGTGGTATATGGCTACACAGGATACTTTGTTAAGCATAGGAACTACATTTAAAGTGACCCCAACAACCGTAATGAGTATAACTAATAAGGTGCTCCAGAAATATAAAACTACTCTTGAGTTGGGTAAATACCACAATTTTGCGGTGATAACTATGACATCTAACAGCTGATTCGTGACGTCACGGATCTTATAACCAAACTGATAACTACACTCGCTTGAACGGATTGGTAAATACCAACCCAAAATGGTAAATACCATTTCCATTTGGTTATCCGCTTGAATTTGATTATGTACCGCGGTTATAATATGCTTCAAGATGACACACGGGTTGATGACGTCAGTTACTCGAATCGCTTTAACGCGTTGGTTTTAACCGCGGTTTTGTTGCAAGTTGATTATTATAGAAAAGCGCGTATATAATTTCTGATTCTTTTTATTATCACTTAATAATCGGTACTTTTTGTCTACAACGGTGTATGGAAAGTTTAAAAAATAAAACTTTAACATTTTTAATGATGGAACCATATATGGCTTTATAAGCTATGATAACTTTCAATTCTCTAAACTTTTTCGCATATGAAACAAAACATTTATTGATTTAGCAGTAATGATAGGAAAAAGCGATTAAAAAAGATATTAGCAAAACCGTATACAGGAGGACAGTCCGAATTAGTTGGGTGAGACTACTAATAGTCATATATCAACAAATAAGAAATTCAAGACAGCTAAAGTCAGGTAATGCTTTTTTATGTAGTCCAGCACTCTTCATTCATTGAATTTTCTATTTACTTTCAGTAACCAAATACAACTGTGATATTATACCTAAACAATATATTTTTTGTTTTATAGTTGCAGCATCCTTGGGAGGGAGCAGTTGGACGAAGAATAATTATTTATTTTGTTACCTCCTATAATGTTAAAGCCATCAGGAGCTTTTGGTTTTAAGTATGAGGAATGTCTTGTTTATTTTTAACTTTGATTTCTTCTTTGACGAAAATTTTCATCATTTTTACACTATAAAAAATAATGTTTTCTCAGATTATATTTTTATTTCAGTTATTTATTTAGCTACAGAGATTTATTTTTTGTTGTTTTAATATGAATGTTTACGTTTCAGTGATAAATATATTTCATGATGGATTAACAATAGGTAGTGCTTGCAAAACACTTCATTTGATTACTGAGGGTCCCCTTATCATTTTTCATGCTACTAATGTATGATTTGTATTTTTTTTGAAACGTCACTTATTCACTTAATAATATAGCGAAAGCTCCGGATGTCTGAAAATACCTTTATATATTGCCAATGTACTGTGATGATAAATTATTACTTATAATTATTCATATGTTTAACTGTTTAATAAATATTTTATTAATTACGCATTTATTTTTTAGTATGAAAAAATTGGTTATCAGCAAAACTGCTGAATCAGGTATTTCCTTTATTGAGGATATTTTATGTTTCTATGCTCATAAAATATTTCTTCAATATGGGAAATATCGCTTTCAGCAGATTTTAAATTGTAAACAAACTAAATCCTCGGCACATTCCTAGCATCCCGGCGCATTCTTTGAATTCTTTCGATAGTTCCTCCAGATCTCCAGGCAAGTAGGCGGCGCAACCATCTGACAAAACGTCAACGGTGTTGCCGTTGTTTAACGTGCAGCTCCCACTTCTTCAGTCTTATGTGTTTTGTGTCTGGCTCTGAGTTGTGTATTTGTGATGGGTTTGTGGTGTTCTGTGCAATGAACTGTCACACTGTCAGTGTTGACAGTTCATTGGTTCTGTGTCTGTGGTAGCATTTTTGTGTACTTGATTTTTGCATTTCGGCTGTGATTTTCGATGTTTTTCCAAATTTTTGGTAGTCCCAACATCAAAAAAATCATTTAAAGCATAAGGCAAGTCGACATGCAGAGATATATGTGACTTGTGCCGAAAACCGTCCACAAATGAGCTCCAGAAAATCTTCCCAGAGTAGCTGTCGAACAATTATAGGTTATCCGAATGTAAATATTTATGTATGAAGTAATTATGAGTGAACCTAAACAACAAGGAATTAATTAGACAGGGCTAGTATCCCTAGGTTTCATTTATAATTATAGGTAGAGAATTACCTAATTATAGTATCCTGAAAAAATGGCAGATACGATGATACCGGTCCTAAATGATATCCTGAAAGTAGAAGGCATAGAAGAAACTTTCAGCTGTTTTTTAGTTCACAGACCAAATGTAGAAGCTGAAAAAATAGCAGCGTGGCAGCAGGAGTTGAATAACACTTTCAGGTTTGTCAATAAAACAGAATTATTGCAGTTTAGTTAAAGAATAACCCAAGATTCTGTTACTGGGGCTCTACAGAACACTATTCATTAGTATGGCTTTGAAATAAGATGTTTCAGTTTTTTGTTAATTTAATTGGATGATAACTAAAATTGTAAACGGACATCTATATCTTTTAATTAATTCTATTAGGAAAAATACAAGTGCTGAGCAGTTGGACTTGATGATACGTTATTACCTGGGCATCATATCAAAATGCAGTCGCAACCAAATACAGTTACTGATTCAAATGTTGGAGTCTGCAGCCAAAAGTGGTGCTTTACCAGCTAGAAGAGTATGTGAGTTGACCATCACTAGTGAAATTCTTCAACATTCTAATGGAAACTTCTGGATTGAATGCTTCAAGTTGATTAAGAAGATTATTGACCTTGTTGAGTACAAAGGAGTTAGAGAAATTATGAAGGTAATAATATCATTGTGCAGATATTTGTAATGAAAATCATTGATGGAGCATGCTAGGGGAGTACAGATTTCACTCATTTTCAAGCAGATTGTGCCTAATTTTCAATGGTTACTTAAGTTTCATCATAAGTTCAAAATAAAGTGTGATATCTTGTACTGCTTAGACAATTTATACAGATTGTAAATCTGTTTAAAAATTTTTTAGCAGAGCATTGAAATCCCAAATACCATATATTCACCCATATAAATACAGTACAGTATTTTTACATAGTGCCATTCAAGAAGTTCCTCCTTCCACATTGATTGGACAAGTCAAGCTGCAAGCTAAAATTCTGTAATTTGGCATATATATATACAGATTCCGATGGTTAGGTCCTCCACTCAATGGCTTTTTAGAGTTGATAGGTCCTCCATTGCACTAGGTCCTCCATATATGGAGGACCTATCGCAAATTCCACCAGTCGGCCTGAGAGGCTCCCCTCTGTCACCCGGCAAAATTCCAGAGGGATGACCCAGATCGTGTTTTTTGCTAAATTTGGGTATTGTAGTTCCGGGCTTTGCCGCGTCGATTTGGTGGACTCACAGTCCGCGGGTATTCAGTCCGCATATTTTCAATCAAGTCTACAGTGGAAAGGTCATGTGCTGGGTATTCAGTATCTGGATCATCGCTTTTAGGTCCTCCTTAATATTGGCATTACTGTATTAGGCATTTATTAGAATTGTTTTGCAAGAGGATTCGCTTTTCAGCTTCTGCTACGGCCCAGTTTACCGTCAAGTATTACACACTAGCGGCCGTGAGCGGGAGTGCCGTAATGCAGCGATGATATTTGTTCGAATAAAATGCTCAAATCCAATATTCTATGGAATAAAATGAAAGATGATCTTTTTGTTTTGCGATTTAAGACAGATGATGCCTTTACTTACCGCGCCTATTGAGAGGAATTATTGTAATCATAAAAAAATCTGCTTCAGGTTGCTGTTATGCCATGCACAAAGAGCCTTGACTATTCTCGGAAATCAGTGGAGTAACAGCAGAGTGGTCAACAAACGAAGAAAAAATGGTCAAACCTCGTTTCCGGATGTTTCAGACATTTCTCCAAGAAAATTTTAGGGCTGTGAATTTTGGTGGCGGGGGTTACGGGCGGCGGAGCTAGTATTAAACAACGACAAAACTAAAAATCGTTAAAACTATTTCTGAATATTTTAGAGCTCCCTAATCGTTTTTCAAATAATTTTTGGGGGCAGGGGGGCTGAGGGAATGGGGTGAATCTCGATTTGGCTAGGTGTTAGTTATTATCAATAAACCTTCAGATCGACTTCCTGAACATTAAATACCCCGCTTCAGAGATAGTTCTTCTCGGTGATTTCAATGCCCATAATGAGCTTTGGTTGGGCTCAAACAAGACCGATGCAGCAGGTCGTGCAGTCGAAGCGTTCGCTCTTACTCAAGGGCGGACCCAGCTAGTGACAAGCCCTACTTTTTTCCCCCGCGTCTCGTCACACGCCAGTAGCCTGCTGGATCTCTTTTTCACCACGCATCCTGTCCCTTACAGCACTGCTGTCCTGTCTCCCCTGGGTAACTCAGACCACGGTGGTAATGGATGTTAGGTTTCGGTCACAACTTGCTGTGGCAGCAGAAACTCGTACAGGCCGAAAAACTTGGCATTACGGACATGCCGACTGGGAGGGGCTCAGAGACTTCTTCTCTAACTTTCCTTGGAGAGATGTCTGTTTCACTAACGCGGATGCATCGGCTGTCTGTTCTTCGATAACAGAAATTATACACGTCGGAATGGAGGAATACATCTCCCCCTCAGTGAAAGTGCCTAAACCAGGGTCGTACGGCACAAATCGTGTGACACTGCTCGCCAGCAGATCAAGGCACACAGAAACTTCTTACAAAACCCCACTGTAAAAAACAGACAATGCGACGTCGAATCCAGAAACAAATGTAACGAAGCGGTTCGCAATGTCAAAAACCAGCACGATATAAAAGTTAGGCACAGGGTAATGTCGCAGCGCAATGGTAGTCGGTCTGTCTGGACGCTGGCCAAGCAGATTGAAAATAACTTCTCACACAGTAGCCTTCCACCACTTACGTGTCAGGATGGAACTATTGTATTTGACTCTGGAAACTGGAAATTTGCTCATGTCCAACAAATCCCAAAAAAAGGATTTAAGACCGACCCTTACAACTACAGGCCTATAGCTCTGCTTTCTGTTATAAATAAGGTGATGGAGAGGTGCATAAATCGCGAGCTTCTGCACTACCTCGAACGTCACAGCTTGATTAGCGACAGGCAGTATGGTTTCCGGCACCAACGATCCACAGGGGACCTCCTAGCTTACGTCACGCAATTGTGGAGTAAACTCATCCAGTCTTATGGTGAGGCTCGTGTCGTTGCTCTTGACATCACGAAAGCGTTCGATCAGCTGTGGCACGCTGCCCTCTTAAGCAAACTTCCATCCTATGGCCTCCCAGAAAAGCTTTGCAGATGGGTGGCTGACTATATCTCTGGCCGCAAGATATCCGTCGTAATTGACGGATTCTCCTCTTCAGCTTCGCTGATGACAGCACTCTACATGCAGGAATTCAGAGTGACAAGCCGATCTCTGCCACTGAGCTGGAAAAAAGAAGACTAGCGAGGACTCCCTCTCTGACAACAGAGCTGGAGGCTATCACTGCTTGGGGACGCAACAATCTTGTACAGTGCTTCCAAAACACAGTACTGTAGTGTGGCGAACTAAAAAGCGTCCTAGCGGTCATCCGGTTTCAATGGACGGCCGAGTTCTGCCAAAGAGCCATCCATTTCGGCTGGTCGGAGCCCAGATTCACCGAGGACCTGATCTGGCACAAACACGTCTCGTCAATAGCTGTAGCTGCTGGAAAAAAGCTAGGCTATTTGTTTAGTGCTGAGAAGTACTTTTCTCCGCACGATCTTCCCATTCTATACAAGGCCCAGATTAAGCCTAGCCTCGAGTATTGCTTACACGTTTGGGGTGCTGCCGCCCCGACTACATTTTCCATGCTCGATGCTGTCCAGAGGAGGGCGGTCCGACTGATCGATGACTCTTCTCTAACAGACAGTCTCGGGACTCTTTCGCACCGGCGGGCCATCGGCGATCTAGCTCTTTTCTACCGCTATACCAACGGGCTTTGCTCCGCAGAGCTCTCTTCCATGATGCCACCACGCGATGTGCCTGAAAGACAGACCCGCCCGACTTTGGCGTCCCATCCTAACCGTGTCGAACTTCGTACATCCAAAATTGGCCGATACGACCGGTCCTTTTTCCCGAGGGTGTCGAGATTGTGGAACAATCTACAAGAGGGAGCTTTTCGCAGTTCTACTAATCTTAGGTAGTTCAAAAATAGTATTTTCAAAATTTCTTTGGGATCATCATGGCAGCCGCGGTGTTCCGGCATTTAAATAACGTCACGTGATGGCAAGCGAGGAGGGAAGTAATTCGATTATTTTCGGAGACTCAATGCTGCGAACCGGAGGGTAGCGGAGTATTTCAATTGCAAATATTCCAAGCTTGAAAGTACGTTTTTAAGGCTTCATATCTATATCACAAAAAGCCATGTTTTTCAATTCCGTCGGTTTGTCTGTTGGCGATTTTATTAGCGCATAATCCCAGTAGCATCTGCGCCGATTTCAATAGAAGTTGGAGTGATGAGATGTAAACATGTGATAAGGAAATTATGGATTCTTTTTTATGTTTGTTGGTGGTATCCGATCATGTTCAGTTTTTCTTTATGGTGGGTTCGAAAATTTTGAAACTCAAAAACGTTGTTTTTTGGCTTTTGCTTTTTAGAAGGTATCCTTGATGCTCGATGTTCCGATAAGTTCAGGGCATAGTCAAAGCATTTTTTGCATGAGTTACAAATTTACGAAACAAGATGGGCATCCTTCTTTCGCATGCTAGTGATGTTTTGTATAGTCTAAATCGAGTAATTAGTGTACTTAATGTTGCTGAATGGAGATCTTTGGAAGGTAATAGGATAATACAAGCCCGAGTTAGGAGACTTCAATTGTATTATCTTAAGAGAAATAACTGAAACTTGGCACCACTGCACGGAGGACTTATCCACTGGTGTTTAGTTAATTTGAGTATTTTGGAGGAAATAATGCCGCTTTGTTATCTGGAGGGTATTCCGGTAGAGGACACATCATACGGATTTTGGAAGGGAGACCTATATAGCGGACTGTGTGGAAATCCGAAATGTTAATGTACAGTTTTTTTAACTGATCTTGGATCAATGTGTCTTGGTGTCGGATATTCACGAATTAAATTTGATATATATTCAGTATTTCTGGTAGGTGTCTTATTGCTGGTTTATGAAATATATATATATAATCAAAACACAACTTTTATAACTCGCACCTCAGCAACTGTTACAGCTGGGGTACTGAATTGTCTCGCTAGAAAAATTTCATGGCTGGGGCATATCAGAAAAAGCTTGTGAAAACAGGAATAAAAAGATGTGAAAATATACAGGGTGTTCTTTTTGAAAATTTTGAGAAATCATTGTGACTTCTTGACCACCCTCTGTAAACTATAAAAAAAACTGAAAAAAACGTAAATGACAGGAACAGAATATGGGATTATAAAATTTTTCTGACGAAAATTTCAGTACAACAGCTATAAGTAACAGTTGTGGAGGTGCCACTTGTCAAGGTTGAGCTTTTTCAATAGACTGTCCAGTAAGTAGAAGCCTATAGAATGTTAAACCGATCACTGCTAATCGGTTATTTATCAATTATCGTTTCTTTTTGAAAAACGATGGATATAAAAAGAAAAAACGATAAATATCGATATTCGATAAAAAAATCATGTGAGTACCGAACGATGCAATACACCCGCCGCCGCACTCTCAGTCTTTCCGCTGTCTTTTATTCATTGCAATGTGCGTGCAACGACACTCGCCACAGTAGTCGATCTCTGGTTCATTAGAGTATGCAGTATGAATAAGAAACTATTAAATCTTATCAAAATTAACTGTATGGCAAAAAAAGTTGTCGTTCTACCTACCTACACGGAAGTAACATTATAGATTATTTTTCATGTAAAACTAATAGAGGAAGGAGTATTACAGTGTTTGGTTTGTTTATTCTACCTGCATACCTGTAACGGAGTTATGAACCCAGGGATTTCTGTCCCATTGACCAATAGTGCCCAGTGAGATTTGAATACATAATAGTAGATAATTCCAAGATGGTGACTGGGTTAGAACTAACATAGCAATATGTCGGTATATTTTAGGGATGCTGTGAAAAAGCAAAGAGCCTTCCATGGCGTCTCAATTCTGGTCTACAACCCCAAACTCAAGCACTTCTAGACTTGGCAGCAAAGATCATGGACAGAGACGCCTGTCTATTACCAGGCTACCTCCTGGTCAATGAACTTCAGAAGGCATATCCTGATTGCCCTCATTGGAGATTGTCCGATCTCTTCTCAGACTATGTGGACAGCTTCAGAGCATGTGCTCAGATGGTGTCTATTATTGGTCAGAATGAGATGCGGCCTGTTGTTGAACACAGTGGATGCCCAGAACATCCGGTCAATCCATGGAAGCTGGACCCGCAGACGTTACGATTCAGTTTGAAAGGTAATCTACCATAAATGTGGGCGAGTCTCTAAGCTTACTACTTCAGCTATTCTATTCAACAACCCATATATTCCTCAATACTGTATGCCTCCAAGTCTATCAAGAACTCATTCATTCGTGATACATTTAATCGTGTAACCCATTTTATCGTAAAGTTTAATTCCCATGTAGCAGGGGCTCTTCTCATACAAGGTTAATCTGTGTTTAGGGAAAGAGATGTTATTTGTTAGAGTATTATAACTATGACTAGTGGTTTCAAAAAAATCAGTTTTATTATTAAACACAAGTAACATAATTTCATAGATGTATACATACATTGTTAATATTTTATTTGATTTGAAGACACTTCGATAGGACTGCAAGGAGGACATGTTATATATAATTCTTAAAATGTGCTTCTGAAAATTTCTTGAGCTAATTTCACCACTTCATACATAGTCGCTAAATATACTCCAAGTTATCCATTTCGAAGGAATTCAGTCGCTAAATACAGTGCACATTCACAATTTTTGATTCATAAAGTCAGTAAATTGTGCAAATTTACCATTTCAAACCTATTTCCAAGATATCGTCGACGTTCTCTATTTAGAAGAAATGCAGATGCCAGATACTGGGCACATTCACTATTTCTGGTAAGCGCAGTCGCTAAATATATTGCACGCACACAATTTCTGATAGATACAGTCGTTAAGTATAATGTATGTTCACCAACAGTTATGGTCGCTAAATATCGTGCAGGCTTTCGATTTTTAAGAAATGTAATGTGCAACATTGATAATTCATGATAAATACTCTCGCTGATTACAGCAATACAGTCGCTAAATACATTGCACATACACAATTTCTGAAACATGCAAACACTGAAGTTCGTGCATTCGCACCATTCCCATCAATTGCAGTCACTAAATATCGTAAGCATTCACGATTTCTAAGAATGTAGTCGCCAGATACTGGTGCACATCCATAATCTCTTATATTTTCGCTGAAGACTTGCCAAAGTGGGCTGAAAAACATCTACCTGGTAAATGATATTTGTACTTATCTGTGTTCCAAATTTTCAGGCATTTTACCGTACGAACCAGAACATCTGGAAAAACAAACCGGTCTCCTACGATACGTTCTGGAACAACCATATAGTCGCGATATGGTATGCGGCATGTTGGGTCTCAACAAACAACACAAGCAGCATTGCCAAGCTATAGAGGAGCAGCTTGTGGAATTGGTAATATTGGCGCTGGAGAGGACTGAAGCTGAAGGAGATGACCAGGTTACGCAGGACCTGTGGTTGCATCTATCCTCACAGTTGATCTATTTTGTACTTTTCCAGTTTGCAAGTTTTCCCAGGTGAGCGTCTACTTATATGAGTTGAACATGACTTTTCGAATGCTTTGCATGTGAGATATAGAGTTAAACTACTTTACACATTATACTAAGTGACATAATAAAATGCAACACCCTGAATTATTTATTGAATTTTGATAAAAACTTTTAAACATATTTGCTTTTAAAGAAGTATACGCTGATAAAATGTTGAAGCTATTCCGAGCAGTACTTTTTTGTAAAGGCCTTTTTTGTCATATCAGGATCCGAACAATATGAACATGTTTACTTAATATTCAGTGACTTTTCTGTGTTGAGATGTTGTCGAGCGTGGTTCCAAGAAGACCGAAATCGACTAGTTGGAGGTACAGGACGTCAAAGACATACTACAGGGGCAGTTAGTTGCGAACCAGTTGTTTGATACTGTCGGAAGGGCAATAACAATGAGGACAGTTTATCGCCGAATAAGGTCTTTTGGACTGTTTTCATACCGTCCCCATCTTGTACTACCTCTGACCTCACAGCATCGTCGGCAACGATTGGTATGGAGTAGGGAGAGACTTGAATGGAATATGGAATAGAACTCAGTTGTGTTCAGCGATGAGTCCAGATTCTGTTTGGGCACACATGGTGGCCGTGCGAGAGTAAGAAGACGACGTGGTGAAAGGCGGAACGTCCGATATTCCATCGCACTGTGTATTTTATGGTATGGGGTGCCATTCTTTATGGCAGCAGTTCACGATTAGTGTTCATTCGAGGTTTACAACCACATCTGCTTCCCTTTTGGAAACATTGCAAGATACACTTTTTCAGCACGACCTCATGTCACCCGTGTTAGTTTAGACTTTTTAAAAGCGTCCGGAGTCAATCTGCTTCAGTAGCCTCTTCGATCTCCAGACCTTTCCCCTATCGAACATTTATGGGACATGATGGGAAGAAGGTGGCAAAATTCACCGCACCCTCCACAAACATTGGATTCTCTACGAAACCAAATTCAGATGACCTGGGATACAATACACTAAGAAGACATCATCATCTTATCCAATCAATGCCGCGACGACTTAACGAATGTATAGCGAACACAGGAGCTTCAACACATTATTAACATTAAAGTGGGAGCTATTTTGCGAAATTTCTAGTTAAAATTTTAAACACTTTCTATCAATCAGTAGACCTTAAACTTGTAAAAGTAGTATTTAGTATATTTTTATAGGCTGAATAAAATTTCCATGATTTTTTATTTTTGTCAAGAAACTTTAAGATACACATTCAACACAATTTTGTCTCAACTGCCGTCGCCATTTCTTTGCCAAATACAAGGTTTTTAAGAGGAACATCCACCATAATTTTAAATAAAAGATTTCATGTCTGCCCTATCATCGAAGTCTCTAAGATGATTAAATGTAAAGTAGCAATCCGAAGAAAGGTTCAACGAAAAATGAGGTTTGTCCTATATTTCTCACTTCACCTTTCATGTTTTTTTGGAGATGCAATACAATTTTTTCATTTACAGCTTAGTAATGTCTTTGCACGCCAGGCTTCAGGGAAAGGATTTGCGAAGGGGTAGAGATCAACTTATGTGGGTGCTCCTTCAGTTTATATCAGGTATGTTCATTGGTTTGTACATAGTCATATTCATAATTTTTTTTTAAAATGAAAACATGTCTTGTATGAACTGGAGTACTTTAGAATATTATTGTAAAAAAACTTTTCTCAGGTTCTATACAGCGAAATCCATTATCAAATTTCCTGCCTGTATTGAAACTGTATGAGCTTCTATATCCAGAGGATGATCAACCATTACCTGTACCAGACTATAATCAACCTCAATGTACCAGACAAATGGCCATGACGTGTATTTGGATACACCTGATCAAAAAGGTTGGTTTTTGTCGAAATATGATCCTTTAATGGCCCAGTAAATTAAAGAAAAAAACATTTACCTACGATCGAGCGGAAAACTGTACTTTATGAATAGGTTTTCCGGCATCATGTGATACTTTTCACTTCACGGACGCCAGCTGTACGGCGATGAAGTAACGTTACCACCCGCTATAAATTAACCTATGGAGAACTACCCTTTAAAAAATTGTTGCTATACCCCATTCATAGTCCATTTACGCCCAGTCAAAACACAACAGGCCCAAAAGCGGGAATGTACAGGTTCGTATTTGCCTCAATGGTCTTGGAATAATCTAACAAAATAAATGGTTATTTTTATAGAAAGAAGTGCACATACTTTTCACAATGCTTTATTCACTGGAAGTACTTAAATCATCGTCCGAATGGTTAATATTAATTATTACACGTTCAATTTGAATATCGATCATATTGTCCAGATCCCACATCTTTGTTTCGATTGTTCTTGAACTCTGTTGACAGCTTCATAAAACAAAATTTTCACATGATCAAATTTGAATATTCTATTGTTTGAAGCCCCATAGTTTTTTATATTCACCCAAATCATTTCAATGTAATTTAATTCGTAGTGATAAAGGGGTAGCCTTAAAACGGTCGCAATGGTTTTTAGCCATTTTATCAATAACATTGAGCTTATATTTATATTCGTGCTGCCTGACTAGTTGGATAAGTTCTGCTTTAACCATATTTTCATTGAAACTAATCTGTTTTGATATATTTTTTTTTATATCGAAACAGCCGCGCAGGCAGAAGCCTAAATGCCGGAACACCGCGGCTGCTATGATGATCCCAAAGAAATTTTGTTGATACGATTTTTGAACTGCCTAGGGTTAGTAGAACTGGGAAAAGCTTCCTCCCGTAGATTGTTCCACAATCTAGACACCCTCGGGACAAAGGAGCGGTCGTATCGGCCAGTTCTGGATGTACGAAGTTTGACACGGTTACGATGGGACGCCGAAGTCAGGCGGGTCTGTCTGGCAGGCACATCGCGCGGCGGCATCATGGAAGAGAGCTCTGAGGAGCAAAGCCCGTTGATGTAGCGATAGAAAAGAGCTAGATCGCTGACGACCCGCCGGTGCGAAAGAGTCCCGAGACTGTCTGTTAGAGAAGAGTCATCGATCAGTCGGACCGCCCTCCTCTGGACAGCATCGAGCATGGACAATGTAGTCGGTGCGGCAGCACCCCAAATGTGTGAGCAATACTCGAGGCTAGGCCTTATCTGGGCCTTGTAGGTATAGAGTGAGAAGGTCATGCGGAGAAAAGTACTTCTTAGCCCTAAACAAATAGCCTAGCTTTTTCCCAGCAGCTGCAGCTATTGAAGAGATGTGTTCGTGCCAGATCAGGTCCTCGGTGATCTGGACTCCGACCAGCCGAAATGAATGGCTCTTTGGTAGAACTCGACCGTTCATCGAAACTGTATGAGCGCTAGGACGCTTTTTGTTCGTCAAAGTACAGTACTGTGATTTGGAAGCATTGAACTGTACAAGATTGTTGCGTCCCCAAGCAGTGATAGCCTCCAGGTCTCTTGTCAGAGAAGAAGTCGTCGCTAGTCTTCTTTTTTCCAGCTCAGCGGCAGAGATCGGCTTGTCACTCTGAATTCCTGCATGTAGAGTGCTGTCATCGGCGAAGCTGTGGATTGGGTTGATCGTGCAGGAAAGGAGGTCGTTGATATGTAAGAGAAACAGTGTTGGAGCCAAGACCGATCCCTGGGGAACACCCGCGTTGACGTTGTGGGATGAAGAGGAGAATCCGTCAATTACGACGGATATCTTGCGGCCAGAGATAAAGTCAGCCACCCATCTGCAAAGCTTTTCTGGGAGGCCATAGGATGGAAGTTTGCTTAAGAGGGCAGCGTGCCACAGCTGATCGAACGCTTTCGTGATGTCAAGAGCAACGACATGAGCCTCACCATGAGACTGGATGAGTTTACTCCACAGTTGCGTGACGTAAGCTAGGAGGTCCCCTGTGGATCGTTGGTGCCGGAAACCGTACTGCCTGTCGCTAATCAAGCTGTGACGTTCGATGTAGTCCAGAAGCTCGCGATTTATGCACCCCTCCATCACTTTACTTATGACAGAAAGCAGAGCTATAGGCCTGTAGTTGTAAGGGTCGGTTTTGGATCCTTTTTTTGGGATGGGCTGTACATGAGCAAATTTCCAGTTTTCTGGGAAGGTGCCGGATTCATAAGATATCTGGAAGAGACGCGATAGAGCTGGAGCAAGCTCCGCTGCACATCTCTTCAGTACAATGGCAGGAATCAAGTCCGGACCAGAAGCTTTGTTGATGTTGAGCGACAAGAGCACTCGTCTTACGGTCTTATGCCTGAATGTTACCTCCCGCATAGTGTGGGGAACCCTTTGAATTGACGGCACTTGGGCGTTGGTGGGGACGTCCATGGTGGAGTTGGCAGCAAAGATCTTGGCTAGCACTTCCGCCTTGGCCTTTGAGTCGAATACAATAGTTCCATCCTGACACGTAAGTGGTGGAAGGCTACTGTGTGAGAAGTTCCTTTCAATCTGCTTGGCCAGCGTCCAGAAAGACCGACTGCCATTGCGCTGCGACATTACCCTGTGCCTAACTTTTATATCATGCTGGTTTTTGGCATTGCGAACCGCTTCGTTATATTTGTTTCTGGACTCGACGTCGGCTTGTCTGTTCTCTACAGTGGGGTTTTGTAAGTAGGTTCTGTGGGCCTTGATCTTTTGCTGGCGAGCAGTGTCACACGATTTGTTGAACCAGCCGTTGGACCCTGGTTTAGGAACTTTCACTGTGTGAGGGATGTATTCCTCCATTCCGACGTGGATAATTTCGGTTATTGAAGAACAGACAGTCGACGCATCCGCGTCAGTGAAACAGACATATCTCCAAGGAAAGCTAGAGAAGAAGTCTCTGAGCCCCTCCCAGTCGGCATGTCCGTAATGCCAAGTTTTGCGGCCTGTGCGAGTTTCTGCTGCCACAGCGGCTTCTGACCGAAACCTAACCTCCACAACACCGTGATCTGAGTTACCCAGGGGGGACAGGACAGCAGTGCTGTAAGGGGCAGGATGCGTGGTCAGAAAGAGATCCAGCAGGCTACTGGCGTGTGACGAGACGCGGGGGAAAAAAGTAGGGCTCGTGACCAGCCGGGTCAGCCCTTGAGTAAGAGCGAACGCTTCGACTGCACGACCTGCTGCATCGGTCTTATTTGAGCCCAACCAAAGCTCATTATGGGCATTGAAATCACCGAGAAGAACTACCTCTGAAGCGGGGTGATTGATGTTCAGGAAGTCGATCTGGACGGCGAGGTATTCGAGTAGGTCATCCCAGTTATGGTTCGAGGGAGAGCGATAAAGGCAGCAAATAAATTTGGGTGATGTTTTGGAGCTGAGGCGAAGCCACAGAATGTCCTTCCGGTCTGATTCCAAAGAAAGATCCCTGGAGCAGGAAAGACTGCTGCGGACAAAAGCCACAACTCCCCCGTTCTTTCTCAGATTGGAGTGCACCTCGTAGTTTGGGAAGTTGAGATGGTTAATCGGTGCAGTCTCTGAGATTTTTGTCTCCGCCAAGAAAAGCACGGCGGGACGATTGGATTGCAGGTAGTGATGAACAGCATCAATGTTGCTGTTGATCCCGCAGATGTTCGAAAAACAAATTTTATCTTCGATGTTGTTCCCTCGAGCCCACCCTCCACCCGGACATTCCGAGAGTGGACTGAGTATGAGAGATATGAGCCATTGTTGAATTTCTGCATTTCTTGTGGACATTGTTGGAATGTTTTCCAGTGTGGTATGCAGCATTACCAAGTACAATGACGGCATTGTCGTCAAGCTTTGGAAGCGGTTCTTCAAACCATCGTTTAAGTGAACTCCCGTCCATTTCCTCTTTGACTCAAATGCCCATAGGGCAGTGGGCCCAAAGCCATCTTCACTGCCAAGAAAACTAATAATAATACAAGCAGAGTATCTAACAGTAGTTGGTTCCAAATCTACCAGCTAAGTTTAGTGTAGCTAAGTTTTCAGCGTAGGCTCATAGATTCAGTCTACTTGACACCATCATTACAACACAAATGACGAATTGGTTAGATACATGTAACTGACGAATTCTTTAGGCCAGTGGTTAGTCCATCTAAGAAGGCTTGTCTTGCTGATTTAATTATAGAATGCATTTATCCAGGTTTCATCCAAGTATGTAATAAATTTTCCTGCCCTGGTCGCGGTTTTTCTTTATTGATTTTAAATAATTTCTTCTCCATAAAATAATCTCTTGGCTGTCCATCAAAATACTATTTCTGTCCCGTTTTCTATACCTACTCAAAATGAATTTCTTTGAATAAACTATATGGTTCTTTTGAAAGTAGGTAAGTCTTCATCACTATTAACCTCCTGTAATACTTTGTCTATGGTGGGAAGTTCCTGCCTTTCAAAAAATTGATGGACTTTGCGTCTGATGGCATTCGGAGCAAAGTTATCAACTGTATCCAACAGCTTCGTGTAATGCAACCTCTTGTGTGGTGGAGACATTTTTTTTTCTTTATATATTCTTTAACAATGCTGAAAATTGTCTTAGGACATAAGCCTGTTTTGTTCGCTACACGTCTTTCAGTATCCTGAATTTTCATTTCAGGATGCTCTAAAATGTCAATCTTATGAAAGTTAAGGACAATTTATTTTGCCTGAATATTCAAATGTCCCTTCTTGTCACGTTTTCGGTTGGGAGACATCACTGAAGAGCAAGCATGGCTGAAGGAAGCATTGTTACAAATATTCTCAGTTTAATCTGCTGTATCCGTAGACTACATGCTAACGTATAAACACACGCTATGTATGCACCGAATATGAACAGCAGCCTGAGTTCTATCCTGTCGAATTCTGCACTTGTTCGTAGTTTTATGACCGAATGATCAATAGCTATTGCAACACTTAGGCGGCTGCCGATTTGCCGCGCTGCATGTTTGTTGTGCCGGGACGTAAATGGACTACGAATAGGGTATAGTCGCGAGTACTAATGGCAGAATGGTACGCTCAATTTATTTTTGTTCTGAATTCTGCTCAAATGCTACCTTAATTTTTTTTATTCTAGCCGGTCGTAGATAAAATTTTGGATATATCCCGGACGTAACAACTGTTCATGACCCTTGGCGTTTTATAGCCCGCCGCGCTTTGCATCTTACATTGTAATTATACGTCGCGGGAGATAAAAGCCCACTTAACGCATTCAGACATATAAATAACTAATATAAACATTCAGGCACAGACTGAGCAGTCCAACAACGTATGGCCAGTACCGAATAAGTTGCGTCTTCACCACGATTTTCTTCAGCATTTGGTGGTACCACCAAACAATGCTTCGTTGGCTATGGGAAATGACTATAGAATAGCGTTGTTGTGCAACGCGTACTCTACAAATCAGGACTATTTTAGTAAGCCTATGGCGGCACTTGTAGAAACTATACAAGGTAGGTATTCCTTATTGAAATAATTAGACACAATATTACTAGTAGGGTTCGTAAAGACTTATTTTTGGGTTTTCAGTTTTATCTTCTCGCAAATTATGACATTACTGTAAAAAGAATCGCAATTCAAAAATTCCGATTATGCGTACAAGTCAAACTCAATATGTTGAGATAATTTGGGACTCTGACTTCAAATATGGCCATAGAAGATTAGTAAAAGTTACGGAGCTCAATTTGAATTAGGAAAGTGGACGTCTTTTGTCGTTTTCGATAAAAAGCATATCAGATTCGTGATCTACGCACACCGTTTTTACTAAAAGACGGACTATTCCACATTATTTGCAAGGATTTCTGGAATTTTCTTCATAGTATGACCGTATACTTTTTAACGTTTCTCGAATTTGAAAGCTCTCCGCAAAGTATAAATATTTTACTTTTAGGCAATAGTAAGTCGGGATCGTCGCCAACATCTCCACTCAGTATGACAGTTCTGGACTCTCTGACAGTTCACTCAAAAATGAGTCTGATTCATAGCATTGTCACTCATGTCATTAAATTGGCACAAGGGAAATCTGGAATGCCTCTGTCTCCTGCTCTAGTAGAAACTTATAGCAGGTAAGGATTTAAGATTATACTTTGTAATGTTTATGGTACTATTAAGCACTGCACAATCGGTGACTAACAAAAAATAAGTCACAACTCTCTCAAGTAACGTTTCGTCTACTGATATCTCTAATGTTTGACATTTTTTATGATTTGACCAAGTTAACACTGCCTGTCAAGTTTTTGATAAATTTAAACTACTGATTTTGAAAGTTCTTCCAAGTTCTTCGTTTAGTTCTAAAAAGCTCGCGTATTTATATTTTCTACCTACTATCCTTTAGTTTGCTGTCGATTTTAGTTCCTAAGGCACAATTATCCCGAAAAATGAGATATTGTGCTTTCGGATGTTATATGATATATGTGTATGTATAAAATAACTATGTCACTCATTTCCGTCGGTCTGTGTGTCCGCTAACCGTTGTTTAAATTATAACTTGAGAAGTACCGCTGAATTTTCACACAAGGTTGTTACTATCCGAAGGGCGAAAACGCTTAGTATTTTTTGAAAATCGGTCCAGTGGCGGTGTAGAAAAAAGCAAATTACGGAAAAAGAATAAAAGTCGCTCATACTTGTTTTTTTTTATGTTTTAGGTGGTACTGATCACTTCCAGAAAAAGTTTGAAGGGTTTGCATGGGTGGGGGAGGGTATATGATTTTTTTTGATCGTAGTGTATTTATTTTCTCTCAACCCCGATAATTATATCCACCTATTAGTCAAATTTCATACATATATAGATTTAAAACTTAGAATGATAAATCTGCGTATACACGGACCAGGCACGAAATGAAAGATAACTCGCTGCAGGGATACTGCCAGATGGATAGTAGCTAACTGTAGGACAGGGAAAGAATGTATATGGACTAATTGTATGGATCTGTTTTACTGACTTAATCCATTTAATTTCTATCTCGTATATGTTCCTAGCTGACTTTTTCTGAAAGGATTTTAGTTGCGCTGAACTTAGATTATGACTTGATGACGGCGTTTCATAGGAAGTGCAGAGTCAACCTACTTGACGCCATATGGTGCTTTTCACAATAGTTCATTCCGTTTTGACGTCTACTGAGGTGAACAGCTGTTACGGAAGTGACATCTTTGTATTAAAGTCTATAGTCTTGGCATAAATTAATCAGATGTGAGAAAAACTGTTCATCGTGTTTTATTCCTACATGACTTAAAATAAATATAGTCACGATCATTAGCAGACATTCGGTTATTTGTGATGAACTAAACTATATCTCCAGCCGTTGTGATATATTTCTTTGTTCACTGAATGAGGTTATCATTTTTGGGGTGATTATCTGCATCTGTGTTTAGGGTATTATTATTATAATATATTATAATTATTATTTCTTCAGTTTTTACGTTGCATTGTTTCATTAACGCATAATAGCTCACAAGGGCATCTAATTTAATTGTTATATTATCCTGTAAATGGGAAAACATTGGATAATAAAACCATTATTATTATTATTATTTGGCTTTTAGCGTTTTTTCTTGAGTTAGAGGAAATTTTTATAAAAAAAGTGTTGTTAGGAAGTATGAATGGGTAGCGTGCGAAAGGCTCTGTCTGCAGATCTAGCGCTGACACATCCGTCACTTGTCGATATGGAGTATTTTGGAATGTTACTCGATAATCAGCTATTATTTACATTAAAAATAATTTTTTGGAAGATTATCCGACTGTGCATTTTGAAAACCACTTTCATTGGTGATTATACTCAGGAAGGCTGAAGTTGAAAGGACAACCCGATAAATAACTGTATTCTTTCAAACATCAAACTGACGAGGTTGGTGATCAATGAAAGTGAGAACGAAGACCTGCCACTTTAAATCAGACTGATCAATCAACAAAGTGTTTGCTTGTCACAAGTTGCGAATAGTGACGTCACGCTAATAGCATAGTGATCGATATTTTAAATTTACCGCGTATTTTATAGAGCTTAAGTATAAAAGAAGGTTACAATTGTCACCCTGTGAATAAGAATAATTAACTGATATTTGAATCACATGCATATTTCCTATTGATTGAATGCCTTCCAGGGATGCAAATGATTCAAAATCTTTTTCAACTAGCGAGGACGATTCAAAAGAAATACCTGGTGATAGATGTGTTTACAGCAGCGAATGATACAGGAAAGAAATTACTTTCATTTAATTAACCTAAATAGAAATAAAAGTAAAATTTGAAATTTGAGTTATTATCAAGGACGAAATACCTCCTTGTGGACCCTGATCTTTTGTTATAATGGAAATGTACCTTAAGAGATTTAAGTATCATTATCCCTATAGGTTATTGGTGTACACAGAAATCGAGTCCCTAGGCATCAAAGGCTTCCTAAATCAACTTCTACCTCAAGTCTACAAATCGCACGCTTGGGGCACCCTGTATACTTTGTTGGAAATGTTCAGCTACAGAATGCACCATATTCATCCTCACTACAGGGTGCAGCTATTGAGCCATTTGCACTCTCTAGCTGCTGTACCTCAGGCGAATCAGACTCAGCTACATCTTTGCGTGGAGTCCACAGCACTAAGGTTGATCACAGGTAAGCAAAACTCGTTTTTTTCCTCATTTTTACTTATTATTTTTTCGGCTACTGATTTTTACTTCCTATGCCACTGCGAGGAAGGATTGTAATCGCGAAAAATGTTTTATTGGATGTGATACGGCATGCGCACCAGGAAAAACAGTATCACTTATTCCTGTCAGTCTGTCTGTCTGTGTGCGTGACCGGTAATCCTTGCCCCGTCTATAACTTGAGAAGTACCGCTGGAATTTGGATGAAAAACATTTCAGTGGCGGTGTAGCTAGAGGTAAAAACACGAAGAATGGAATAAAAATCGCTCAATCTTCGAATTTGAAGTTTTGGAGGCTCCGTATCATTTTTAGAAAAAAATTGTAGGTGCTAAAATATAAGGGGTGAGGAGAATACATCTTAATTTTGTAATGTTTATTTATACGCTCCCAACCCCGGTAATTATATCCAACTATTAGCCATATTTCACACATCATAGGTTTTCTTGTTCATTTCATTTAAACCAAAATGATAGAGAATTGTTTTCGATACGCGCCTCCTTGTGCTATCTGGGCTCACCGCCTGGCTTATCGGTCTGGACAATGTAGGAAGGAGCAACGTTGCAAGATCTTTGGTAACTACCAGTAGGGCAGGGAAATAATGTCAATGAACTAATTTTATGGGCCTGTTTGACTGACTGGATCCATTTAATTTCTCTGATGAACATGCTCGTAACTTATTTTTTTCTCACTTAATCCTTTACGAACTGTTGATTGCGTTGCGTAGGAATTACAGAGTCAACCTCCTCGACGCCATTTTTTCCTGAAATGCTCATTCTTCTCATTATTTGGGATGTTTCTCAATGCAGCGAGCTCCCTAGACGCTCAGGTCCTTAAACTATTTCAATAAGTCAAACAATCAATATTTTGTGTGA
Source organism: Acanthoscelides obtectus (assembly GCA_963669975.1). Classification (NCBI taxonomy): domain Eukaryota; kingdom Metazoa; phylum Arthropoda; class Insecta; order Coleoptera; family Chrysomelidae; genus Acanthoscelides; species Acanthoscelides obtectus. Next base: position 50,290,260 of record CAVLJG010000001.1, on the reverse strand, counting down.
CGCTTAATAACGGTAATCGATACATAAATAGATTTCATTGAATAAAGTATTCTACCCGAAAAAAAGAAACAACTATATACTGCATACCAGTGTCCAAAAATGATCTGAAAGAAACTAGAGGCATCTATGAGTTAATAACAAAACACAAACTTAAACTGAGAAATTTACGTTGAAAAGAGTTAAGAGTATATGGTTCTGCTCCTGTCTTATAGATGGCGCTAGGATCTTGAATCTCCTTTTGGTCTCTTTGATGACTATTTTAATTGGGTATCTTCACGCGGTATATGTTGATCAATGCCTGAAGTTACCTGATTAAAATAGGCGTTAAACGTGCTAAAAGGGTAATAGAAATCCTAGTGCCATCTGCCAATTTTGGCGCTAGGATCTTGAATCCCCTTTTGGCCTCTTTGATGACTACTTTAATTGGGTATCTTCACGCGGTATATGTTGATCAATGCCTGAAGTTACTTGATCAAAATAGGCATTAAAAGTGCTAAAAGGGTAACAGAAATCCTAGTGCCATCTGCCAATTTTGGCGCTAGGATCTTGAGTCCCCTTTTGGCCTCTTTGATGACTATTTTAATTGGGTATCTTCACGCGGTATATGTTGATCAATGCCTGAAGTTACCTGATCAAAATAGGCATTAAAAGTGCTAAAAGGGTAATAGAAATCCTAGTGCCATCTGCCAATTTTTCAGTGATGTTGTAATGGATTTAAATTATCATACAGTAGTGAACTTTCTTTCTCGCCTGAATTCTTTGCGTTGTGGCTGCAGCCTCAAGAGTTTTCTATTTATATGCTAATATTTTCGCGAATATGTTATAGAAGATTTTAAATGTGTTTGCAAGTTATGAACCTCTAAAGTTATTCATCACCATTTTTTTAGGTCTTGGTAGTCGCGATGTCCAGCAAGAACTCGCCAGGTTCCTTGCAGAACCAAAAACCATAGTATCTGCAGAATCTGAGGAATTGAACAGGGCATTGGTACTGACATTGGCGAGAGCCACTCACGTGACTGGGGCAGATGGTACTTGGTGCCATGAACTTTTAGCTACAATTGCTCAGAGCACTCCACATGCTTGGGCACCACAGACTTTGGATTGTTTCCCAAGGTAAGTGCTTCAGTACTTATTTGCTTTTAACATTTTTTTAACAATCTATAAAAATCAGTTTTCTCGCTCTGGGCAAAGTTTTTCAGTTCTTTTGGATCATTCTGAACAGTTAAAAATAGAGGTCTCAAAACTCTCAAAAGCCCTAGAAATGTCAATTTTCAATGTTTAAAAACTCGAAATTAAAGTCCAAGAGTTAGGCTTAGCTTATTTTAAAGCTTTTTTTAGTTCTTGATTAGCGACAGGCAGTGTAGTTTCCGGCACCAGTGATCAACGATCAATGACTCACGTCATTGCTCTTGGTATCACGAAAGCTTTCAATCAGCTGTGGAATGCACTTCCATCCTTTTGCCTTCCAGAGAAGCTTTGCTGATGGGTGGCTGACTTCCTCTCTGGCCGAAAGATATCCATCGTAATTAACGAGTTTTTCTATTCATCCTACAATGTTAACGCGGGTGTTAACCAGGGATTGGTCTTGGCTCCTACGTTGTTTCTATTACATATCAACGACCTCCATTTCTGTACCATCAATCCGATACGCAGCTTGCTGATGACATTAACCTACATACAGGAATTCCGAGTGCCAAGCTAATTTCTGCCGGTGAGCTGGAGAGAAGAAGACTAGCAGCAACTTCCTCTGGCGAGAGATTTACATGTTACTACTGCTTGGGGACGCAACAATCTGGTGCAGTTTAATAATAATAATAGTTCATTTATTATCCGACAAAAACGATCCATTTACAAGTTAATATTACCATACATAATTAATTAATGACATAACTCACTAAGGACACTTTTGAGATTTTTAAAAGTAGAATTAAATATATCACACAAATTACCAGTTTCATTAAAGTTTGAGCACATAACTCTAGCTGGTGACTTTAATAGCAAGTTCGTATTTGCATGCATACAAAAGAATATACGATCCTTTTGAGAATTAAATCTGAGAACATAAAAGGATATTTGAGATAACAGTCTAGACGAATCAACTAAGTGGTTTAGAAGCTTATACAGTAAAATAATTGAAATATGTTTACGTCGCTTCTTCAGTGAAGCTTACCCAAATCTATTTAATAGAACTCTGTAGTGACATCCACGCTCTGCAAAAATCCATTAGCTTTACACACTAGGTACTTTAAAAACTTTTTCTGTACATAATCAATCCTGTTTATGTAGCATTGGTAGTAAGGGCTCCAAACTGTTGATGCATATTTCAGTATTGATCTTACATATGCAAAGTATAAAGTTTTCAAGGCACCAATATCAAACATAAGCTTACAATTTCTAACTGTAATGCTACCAAAACACAGTACTGTACCTTGACTAACCTTACGCAGTTCAAAAATCGAATTAACAAAGTACCTTTAAGCTCCCCGGTATTTAGGCTTCTGTCTATGCGGCTGCTACGCTAAAAAAATGCTCGAAGAGAAATTTTTTATGATTATTTTCAGGGCGTTGGCAGAATTCTTCACTCAACATGCCGTTCCCAAAGAAAACAAACAACAATTGAAAAAGGCAGTAGAAGAAGAAAACCGAAAATGGGCATCAATGAACAACGAAAATGACATCATGGCACATTTTGGCGTACCTGGGGCGCCACCACTGTTTTTGTGCCTTTTGTGGAAAATGCTTTTGGAAACGAACCATATCAGCCCTATTGCTTACAAGTGAGTAACCAAGGGGTTCTTCAGTCATTTTGTGCATGATCTTAAACAGACGTATAAAATTTTCGGATAAGATTAGTGGCAAAATTTTTGAGACATATTATCAGCAGAATTTAAAGGGAAGTTCGGCACGTTGAAATATGAAAAAATCTAATATAAACAAAGTGTCAGAAGTGATGGTTTCCATAATACGGTATGATTAAAAGGTGAGCGTTTATAAGCGAGATTTTGGCTATGAATATATCTGTAATTTCACGTTGATCGCATTTGTGAAATTTTTGCATTTGCACGTCATTTTTCTTTTTATTTTAGTACTTGGTGGTTTTTTAAAAGCCCTAAGTTCGCAGTTATGGCATTTTTATCCAAAATTCACCCATTTTCGTGTTTCTAACTTTATCAATATCTAATTCAAATCTACACTAAACCTCGCTGAAACATATAAGGTTTGTTCATATAGTAATTGGTGACTTGTCGGTGGCTCTGTCTGGGATCAGGCCGTGTGAATTCCGTCTATATAGTGTAACAGAATGAACGGAATTTATGTGATGGGACGTTGGACACGATCACTGACAGGTTGATGACAGCTCTGCGAACAAGGCTCTAATATATATACATTTTTCAGAATTTTGGAAAGAATCGGAGCCAGAGCCCTATCAGCTCACCTTCGCAAATTCTGTGACTGCCTGGTTTTCGAGTTCAGCAACTCTCCAGGAGGTCAGCATGTCAACAAATGCGTGGACACGATCAATGACATGATTTGGAAGTATAACATCGTCACTATCGATAGGTTGGTACTTTGTTACTCACTTTCTTGTCCTTAAATAAAATTATTTTTTTTTATTCCTAACTGAAACAACAAAAAAAAAATGCTGGCATAATAGTTGAAAAAGAATTCTGCTATAGGCGTCATACTATACACTAGTTCAGTCTAGATGTGTCCGATCGTCAGAAGGTGGTTCCATTCCATTTTTCATTTTTAATAACACACACAAAGCTTAAATTTCCAATACTAGTCACAATGTACCATTAGCTATCAGACCGCACAATATAAACACTGCTTGTTTGATTATTAAAAACATAATCATTGCTATCTCACTTTTTTCACTGAACTTTCAGGTAATTGTTCGGCGGTTTTTATGACCAGTCGAATTATCTACTTATATAGAATTTCACAAGTTTTTTGACTGCGCTAGTTCCAGGTGGGTTTCATTAAGATATAATACCACTGTAATGACCAAAAAAAGCAATCTTTTCACTTTTTTTCTGTGGAAGAAAAGGCAATAAAATACAGGGTGGCCGATATGTAACTGACTGGTTTGTATCTTGAATATTTGTGAAATGAAATAAAATACGTCCATTTTTTTCATATTAATCTTTTATTGAAATTTAGAAATTATGTATGAAAAATAATAGCAGACAAATGTCCGCCTCTAGAAGCTGCGCAAACCTGAGCCCTCTTGATTACATTTTCCATCACTTTGGCAGGTTTCGGGAGGAATATTTTCAATTGTTTCGGTAATATTGTTCTTCAGCTGCTCTACAGTATTTGGTTTGTTGGCATAAACCCTATTTTTAAAAAATCCCCATAAAAAAAGTCCGTTAAATGCGGTGACCTTAGGGGCCAGTTGACATCAGCATTGTATTTGAGTAGCCAGAAAGTTTAGCACCATATCACGGTATCGTTCGCCAGTGACAGTTGGAGAATTACAGTTCTATTCATAAAAAAGCGTACACGAATTAGAATGAGAGGAAACCTTAACCTTATTTGCGTAAAACCGGCTTGTCTAAATGATTGTTTATTGGAGGTTATCACACGTCGTAGATTGTCAAAAATGCAAAGCATTGACGTCGGTGTAATTCATTTCGAAAATGCGTGGTGGTAACGTTTGATAAACTTTGACAGAAGAAAATAAAAATGCCTCGTCAGTTGTCTGAAGTTGAAAAGGCTCAAATTGTATCAAGAATCGAAGAAGGATGGTCAATCCGTGCTGTAGCGCAGTTGTACGTAGTCATGCCATAAGTTCTGTCCCTCGTTTTCAAACAAGTGTAGACCTGTTAATACTTGTCCGATTGTTTACATTGTGGTGTCAGTTGATTAAGCGCTTTTCGGGTAATTACATATACCTCAGTTTGTATTGATCTCTCGAAGCATAACGATGGAGTGGGGCAAGGCAGAGAACCGTATTGCAGTGATAGCTTTACATAAGTGTAATCACAGTGCTAGTCAGATTTTTGAACTCTTACGCGGCCTTCAAATATCGCGTAAATTTGTGTCTAGGACCATTCAGCGGTACAATGAGACGTCCTCTGTTGATGACAGGCCAAGAAGCGGAAGACCTCGTCAAGTAAGGACTCCAGCAGCCATCAAAGCCGTAAAAGCCAGGATTCAAAGGAATCCACTCCGGAAGCAGAAGATCCTATCCAGGGAAATGAAGATTCCTGTCCGGACGATGTCGCGCATCATTAAACAAGACCTAGGGCTAGGGGCTTACCGGAGACGTACGGGCCAGCGACTTACGGCCACCTTGCGACACATCAGGGCGACAAGATCCAAGAAGCTCTTGGAGAGGTACGCAGCTGGGGGATTCCGAAAGATTTTGTTCACGGATGAGAAAATCTTCACCATAGAAGAAAAATTCAACCGACAAAATGACAAAGTGTATGCAAGGAGTTCACAGGAAGCTTCGGAGATCATTCCGAGAGTTGAGAGAGGCCACCACCCTGCGTCAGTCATGGTTTGGTGGGGGGTGTCCTACGAAGGGGTCACTCAGCTCCATTTCTGTAAACAGGGCGTGAAAACAAAAGCGGCAAACTATCAGAGCGACATACTGGATCCTATCGTCAAGCCTTTAAGTGGTACATTGTTTGCCAACCAACACTGGGTCTACCAGCAGGATTCCGCCCCCGCTCACAAGGCTAAGAGTACGCAGCGCTGGCTGGAAAGCAATGTGCCAGAGTTCATTGCTGCGGAAGATTGGCCCTCAGGGAGTCCGGACCTCAATCCTTTAGACTACAAGTTGTGGGACCTGCTAGAGCAGTTGGCCTGCTCCAAAGCCCACCGTAATATCGAGTCCCTGAAAGCGGATTTGATCCGATCAGCGGCAGCTATTCCTTTGGAAGCTGTGCGTGCAGTGATAGATGAGTGGCCCGCGAGATTGAAGCAGTGTGTGAAGGCCAAGGGGGGACATTTTGAATAAAACTGTTTGATTATGAATTCTAAAAATGTTGTCGAATAAATAATATCTTTCATATAAATATATCTTATCTTGTTTCATTTTTATCATGAGATTATCATGGGACAGAACTTATGGCACGACTACGTATAATAGAAATAAAAAAACCATATTGAAAATTAAGCAACGCTGGGAACAGGAAGATTCCCTAAAGAGGAAAATTGGTTCAGGTCGTCCCAAACTTACCAACCCTGAACAGGATGCTGCTTTTTTGGGATATTTAAGAAATAATCCATTTGCAACTGTAAGGGATGCTGTTATTGATACAGCATTTCCTGCCTCCCAACCTACCGCCAGCAGGAGAGTAATGAAATCTGAACTAAAATGTCACCCTGCTGCGAAAAAAATGTTTCTTAACGAAGAACGGCGACAATCAAGGATTATTTTTGCTTTAAATTATATATACCGCAATCCTCAATTTTGGAACAGGGTCATTTTTACTGATGAAAAGACATTCCAGTCGACTTATAACGGCCAAATTCGTGTTTACCGTCCAAACAATACCAGGTTTGAAGAGCGATATACTAACCCCCTCAATTCTAGACCTGGGCGTTTCTCTGTAAATGTATGGGGCTGGATAAGTGTTCATGGACCTGGTGTTTGCTGGCGAATAGAGGGAAGATTTAATGCCGGAAATTACATTAACATTTTAGAAAACATATTGTTACCAAGTGCTGAGCAAATATATCCCAATAATACGTTCATATTTCAACAAGATAATTGTCCAGTTCATACGGCCAATGCTGTAACCCACTGGTTTCAAACCCATAATGTGGAAGTGCTGCCTTGGGTCGCTTATAGTCCCGATATCAATCCAATCGAAAATATTTGGGGTATAATCGTAAAAAAAATATATAATCGAAATTTTAGGCCACAAAATTCAGAAGATTTATGGGAAATAATACATGCGTGCTGGGAAGAGCTTGATCCAAATATTGTATCAAATATAATTCAGTCAATTCCGAATAGACTGGCTCAAGTAATAGAAAAACAGGGATATATGACCAAATATTAGATTTTATTTATTCTTGTTAATCGTTTTTTGTTTCTATTGTAATTTTTATAAAACTGTTAAGATGTAAAATAAAGAAATACATTTTTGTTAATGTATTGAACTAATGCCCGACGCCCATGCTTTGCATTTTTAATAACCTTTAACATGCGATAAGCCGGTTTTACGCAAATAAGGTTAAGGTTTCCTCTCATTCTAATTCGTGTACGCTTTTTTTATGAATACAACTGTACCTGCAACGTCTCCAAAGAAGTAAGGTCAAATGACACCTCCATACCAAACATCGCACCAAACTGTGAATCGACGAGGGTGTAGCGGTCGTTGATGGATGACACGAGAGTTCTTCAATGCAATATTGCATGACTGTATTGTCGGCGACTTTCATGGTCACTAGGCTGTAGTTCTTGGGTTAACTGAATTTTGTATGGTCGCAAAAGTCTTTTTTTAAAATACTGCAAATCTTTAACTTCACGTGTTTGTTCAAATTTCCATACCAACTGACGAATGGTATTGACACTGGGCACATTATTTCGGCCGAAATTTGTCGTAACTTCCGAATCGTTGCAACAATCGGCTCATTATTTAAGTTTTAACAATACGGACGCGTTGTGGGATCGTGTAGCGCTCCATGATGAATTGGACGCATGTGCTTTAAACACGTACCACGGCGCCAATTTGAAATCAGTCAGTTATATATTGGCCACCCTGTAATATTGAAGTTATTAGTTGAAGTTATCATAAAACAGTATTCAAAAATAGGGGCACTGCAGCCATATGCGAGAGGCACATAGAATATGAGGCGCTCTGGGGCAAGCAGTGATCTTACTGCGAATTTGGATCTATAAAAATGAAAAAAAACTAAGTACTTACTTTTTTATAGAAATATGTAAGGGATTTTAAAAATATTTATTTTTGTGTGGTTGGCGAGCCTTTGTTACTTAAATATATGCTTAATAACTTCCTCTAATATTATTTTATAATTTATAATGAATTAATTACAAAAAAATCCTTTTTTGTAATTTTGTTGTTGTTGACAGATTGGTGTTATGTCTCGCGTTGAGGACCCAGGAAGGTTCAGAAGCTCAAGTGTGCTCCTTCATTATACAGTTGGTATTGCTGAAAGCGACGGAGTTCAGGAACAGGGTACAGGATTTTGTTAAGGACAATTCTCCGGATCATTGGAACCAGACCAATTGGCATGAGAAGCATTTGGAGTTCCATAGGTAAGTAATAAGAGTATTATTACAGGTAGGGGAGCTATAATAAAACATGATTAACTATCCACGACAAAATCAGTCAAAATGATTACATGGTAATTTTTTTGCTGGATAATGTGGGTCTATGACCCCTGCTCCCGCATCTATGATATAATTAACAGCTAAGCCACATCTTGGTGCAATTCTACCATAGCGTCCTTTTGGTACCTAGACTTTCAATCCTGTATCTGTTAACAGACGGCCTCTTGTAGGTGCAGTATACCTAAAATCAATTTTAAGACCAAGTCCTGTCGTGATTTATGTTGAAGCAATTTACTGAAGGAGCATTAACCATGTCTGTTTGGGGCGGACGCTTTTGCGAAAGCAGTATCAGCGAGCAAGCTCGTTGGTCCTGATCCAGCCTTAGGGGCGCCTGCGAAAAGAGTCAGGAGGAAAATGAAGAAGTGAATTGCCAAACAGCACTTTCAGAAATGAAGAAGCATCTCTAGACATCTAGGCAAGGGAGCTCATCGTAAGGCCCAGTGCTAAGGATGGACGCTTTAGCTTATCTTTGAGTAGAGTCACCAGGTTGCTGGTGGGGTGCTAGAAGGGCGGGGCTTGAGGCTTAGAGAATGTGTCCGTTGCCAAACTAATGCCCGTTTTGAACACTCTGTTTGTAAAAATTCATCGACGGCATGGGCGCCCGTATGGTGGGGGCAGAGGGGGCCGTGCCCCCCTAGCAACATGGTTGGACCTTAGAATTTGTATATTTACATAGCATGCTTTTGTGTACAGTTTCGAGGATTTTTGGGGTATGCCCCCCTTGAGGATCGGCCTCACTGAGAAAAATTCCTGTGAGCGCTCATGACTGACGGGTCAAGATTCTGAATCTCTCCTTTTCCCATTTGTATACAGGGTGTCCAAAATAGTATGGATACATCAAAATATCTAGAAAAATACGTTTCATAGAGAAAAACGTATAACAAAGTTGTAAGGTACTATTCTACTATTCGTCGTTGTTCGTCAGAGCGGTCTGGTGGACCTTTGCTCTTAGTTGAAAGTCTCGTCGGTCTGTTAGTCTGTCAGGTCTGACTACCCAGATACCAAACATGTTTAAGGGGAAAAGGAAAAGACAGAAAGGAAGAAAGAAATAGAGCAAAGAAAAGAAGTAAATCATTTGAAATAGCTTAAGCATTAGTGGTTTGACTGCTCGAATAATTTTGTAACTCCAAAAAATAATTTTGATCGGTTTTGTGTGCTGAAATAATTTTGGTTGGTCTGAAGTTGTAAGATTTGAAAATAGTAATTTAATGCTGACCTTGACGCGATTATGACCCTTATTATCATTTGAAGAGGACAGTTTGTTTGAAAACCCTCCAGTTTTGACACCGGAAATGTGAAGGACTGGAAATTTTGCGTTCAAATTTGTCTTTGTTCATGACCTTGAGCTTGACCTTTATGGGTATTTGAGGCTGTACATATAGTATGGAAAGGACAACATATCTCGAAAAATACATTTAAAGAAAAATGTAGCAGAACAAAGTTGTAAGGTTTATGAAGGGTCAACTTTAGGTGATCTTGAACATGATCGTGACTATGACCTTCAAGGTCATTTGAAGATCAAATGAGTATTTAACAGGAAATATCTATTTTTAATTCCTGAAATGCAAATTGCAAACAATTTTACGTTTAGGTACATCCTTGCCAATGATCCTGACCATGACCATGCGATTTGAAAAAAACTTTCTATTTTTTATTGTGGATACTGTCAAGGGGAGGGGTGGCTTCCAGCAATATCAGCTGCAAAACAGCTATAAGGCAGCTACAAAACAAATCTGGAGGAGTGTGAATGGTGGTTCTCCGCAATGCCTTCCCACGCTGGGGGTTAAAATCCCTTAAGAAAATGGATGGGGTAGCACAAAAACCAAAACAACTAAATGTAAGGTACAAAATAAAGGGGTACTACGCCATAAACTGGTGTTTGGGGGTCTAATATCCCAGAATCTGGAAGTTGAACAAACGACGCTCACACCACAATACCAGCAGAAAAGTGACTGACCGAAACACTTTATAAAGGAAAGTTAAATGAGTGGCCTTGAAGAAGGTATGTTCGATAGGAAAACAAATAACGGATGAAAACGACAGAGTGTTTTGCTTGACAACCAACTCTACGAGGGATCAACCATATTTTATGAGGAAATTTCTGGGATAGTCAATAAAATATTATAACAATAGTGTCCAAAAGATTTTAATACAATACTGAGTCGCTGAGAAAGAAAGATATAATACGTTTATACAATCAATAAACTATGAAATTTGCCAAAAGAAAATCATTAAGGGTTGAGGGTTTGGCCTACTAATCGGCAGCCCACCATTAATAAAGAGAAATTCAAATTACTGGTAAGTGATGAAAATAGTAAAAAAAAGGTTACGTGATTTTGGCACGTGACAATACCTATATAAAAAAAGCGAAACACTTCACGGTCAATATCATGTACTTGTCCGCCACCTGGACTATAATGTTCACGGTTATTTGAAGGTCAAATAGGTTTCAACGGGATACTCGTAAATCCTTTAAAGTCTTGGTCAAGGTCACGTTCAAGGACGCTACTGGATGACCGCCTTTTAGACCTTCATGGACAATATCTTAAGCAGTGCAAGTATGGGGTCAACTTATTTGACATTTTCGCATTATTTTGCAGGAAATATCCAGAGAAGTTTGCCCCAGAAGAACAGAGCAGTGTCTACCATCCTAACTTTGGCAATGTTTGTCTAAGATTCCTACCTGTATTCGATATTGTGGTACACAGATTCTTGGAGATTCCTCAAGTAACAAAGAGCCTAGAGATTATATTGGAGCACCTGGGATGTTTGTACAAATTTCACGATAGGCCAGTTACTTATTTATATAATACCTTGCATTACTATGAGGTTAAGTTGAGGGATAGGCCACCGATAAAAAGAAGGTTAGTGATCTTAAATGGCTCTGTGATGACTGAGATTATTCAACATATTATGTCGTAGGTTGGTAGCAGCAGTTCTGGGGAATCTAAAAGAAACACTATCGGAGCCTTATCAAGCATTTTTGACGAGGCCACCAGATGATGTCTGGGTGCCAGAATTGGACTATTACATACAGGTAAATTATTAAGTGATACTTTCATTTAGTGGACGAGGCAAAGATCTCACATTCGCGGCAGAGATTTTTTAACTTAATTCTTTTGGTAATCAAGTTTTTTTTTTGTTTCCTTTAACATGAATTAAGGTGTTAGATGGTGGTAAATCGGTGCTTTGTTTAAGTATTTTTTAAACAAATTAAAAAAAATCATGGAGTTTGCTTTGGTTTTTAGGTGGTGAAGCGAGTAGTAGAGGTGATAGGTGGGACCAATTCAAACTCAATGACAGATTGGAGATTCAACGAATTTCCTAATGCTGGAGCTCATATTTTGTACACATCTTGCGTTGAACTGATGGCACTATCAGCAGGACCTCAAGCTGTTGCGAATGGTCTCCTGGATGTGGTTGCCAAAGGTGAGAAAGTCCCAACTTTTCATATTCTAGTGACCAAAGAAACTTGATAAATTTATAGTTTCCATATTCGTCTCTCATGACTACAAGTAACTCTGCACCTGGTTTACTCAAGAAACAGATTTTAGTCGATGTTGTTGATACACACGATTTGAAATTATTCTTCAACGTGTTGAAGTACTGAAGTTTAAAGTGGTAGCAAAGGAATGTGTCTTTTTGGGGTCCTGCGTGGATCTTAGAGAAAAAAATAGCATCAGATTAGTGATCACCACATCCATGTTAAACCATGAAACCTATTATTCAAAATTATGGAGAATGATCATCTTACAAGGTAGAAATAATAGAACAGACAAGAAACGCTAATTCAAAATTAAGTGGAATGTGTATCTTCCCTGATGGTGTGTGTTTACCTTAGTTTTAGGTAAAATGTTTCTTAGCCAATCTACCGTCCATATCTAAAATAAATTTAACCTGTATACATAATTAGTTATAGCATAATACTCACTTATACATAAAGAAATTCATTAGAATCCCTCAATAAAAAATAATTGAAAAAACCGGAACTATGAAGGACAAAAATATATAGGCAAAGCAAAACAATTATAGAAAAAAGAAGCAAAGTTCTTTGAAATATAGAAAACCAACCATGTTTGTGTTAATATTTTGTAGCATAACCATTATTATCAATCACCGCCTGGCATCGTCTCGGCATAGACTGTAGAAGTTTCTTGATATAAGATTCATCAATCTGTCTCCACTTTTGCTCTAAAGCGGCAAAAAGTTCATCCTTGTTAAGAATTCCCATATATGTATTTTCAATGGGGTTTATATCGGGAGACTGTGAAGGTCATTTGAGAACTGGTATTTTTTCATCCAGAAAGAATTTCTTTGCGATATTTGAAGTGGGCTTCGGGTCATTATCTTGCTGGAATATTGATCTTAAGGACAAATTGTCTTTCATATAGGGTAACATGACATGCTTTAGTATGTCTGTGTATACAAACTTATCCATAATGCCATCTATTCTATGTAAAGATCCCATCAGAAATCCCGAAAAGCACCCCCAAACCATAACAGACCCGCCTCCATGTTTGACAGTGGGCAAAGTGTACTTGGGGTTCAATCTTTGTCCACTAGGACGTCTAACGTAATGAACACCATCTGATCCAAACATATTGAACTTGGATTCGTTACTGAAACATGCCCTCTTCCAGTCACATTGTAATCGGTCCTTACGGTTTTTCCTGGAGATTAGCGGTTTCTTTCTCGGGCGACGTGCAAATAACTTCAAATCATTTAATCTTCTCCTTATAGTTTTCGTAGAAACACTGACAATTCCTTTTGTCTCAATTTCGCCTTTTATTTGTCTTGGGGTTTTAAACGGATCTTTAGACGTACTTACTTTTATTAATCTAACTGATCTAGCTTTTAGTTTTCTAGGCCCACCACTTCTCTTAGAGGCTTCCAAGATACCTTTTTGTTTATATTTGTTCAATATTGCCAAAACTGCTTTACTCTTCAGCTTCAAATTTTTGACAATGTTGACTTGACGTTGACCATCTTTGTATAACTCAATGATCTTAGTTTTCACATCGAAAGAAATTTCTGGACCACGCAGCATGGTCTTAAAATCACTCAACTTATTCCATAATAATTGATGAACGCAAACTAATCCTCTTCTGACACAAAACTGTACTAAACGAATGTTGAAAAGAATTTGTCCACATATTTTTGTCCCTCATAAAAAAGTGCTTATATTCAGACTTGTATTGTGTTCTTTACAGATAATGTAAAAACAAGGAATTTAGTTTTTCTACTAATAATGCATTTGTTTATGGAGCAATGAAGTATGAATTCGTTTTCTAAAGGTATTTGGTAAATATTCGTATTTGTCTATATACTTTTGTCCATTACTGTATGTGCAAAAATACAATGCGGAAAACACTGGATAAAGTATATTTTCATATTCCCCGGGGTACTAAGAGAAAAGTGTTGTGGGGTTATGAAAGGGGATTTCACCAAAAGTAATTCGTATTGAAGATCATTTTGACATTAGTACCGAACTACCATTTTGCCCAAATATTAGTTTTTATTTACCTTAAATTACAAAGATTATGTAGGCTATATATTAAGAACTGAGCCCGCCTGTGATCTAAGGCACACGAGAGAGTTATAAAAACAACCTGATGAATAACTTTCCTTTCGAACTGATGAAACATCAAATTGACAGGTTGATAATCAATGAATGTGACTACAAAGACCTGACCTGACATTTTGAATTGGACTGACGAAACAACAAAGGTTTGACTAGTTGCAAGTCAAAATGATGGTGTCACGCCAATAGAGTTGCGTTTCCATATTTTAAATTTACCGCGTAATTTTTCCCGTTTGTACTAATTTATACTCGTAATTTTATTGCACTTAAGTATACAATAAGGTTGAAGATATTATTCTGCAGCATATAGACTGTGAATAACGTGTATTTGAGTTACATGCATATTCCTATTGGCGATTTTTTCAACGCTATATTTGCATTTAGTTCCATTTTAATTCGCTCTTTTCACAGGTTTCGTCACCATACCTTCCGAACAGATTCACCAATGGATCAACGCCATAGGTTTGATTCTATCAGCTCTTCCAATGAGCTACTGGAGTGTCATGCACGAAAGGCTGCTTTCAACATTGGCCGAGCTGGACTCGTGGCCTTTTGACGCTTCTGTGTTCAACCTTTTGAACTTCAAACATACGCATTCGGGTTTGTTGCACAATATGTTTAGCTATATGCTTGCTTTGGCGCATTCGGTGTGGCACCATGCAGGTAAGTCTTGTTAAGATTTCTGACAAATTAAAATAATACGCACTATATATTAAAAACACAAATATAGTTCAAGACAGACTTATAGAGTGTGTTTACATTATTTCTGTATCTGTATGGTACCGCCATACGTATAGTATGGCCATTATACGATACATGTCTACATAATGATGAAAGTTGGTTCACCTGTATAAATTATACATTTGAGCAATGAACAGTAACGTAAAAAGCACCAATAGTTTCTTATAATTTCTTTGAATATAGCGAATCTAACATAAATTGCATTCTTTGATACGGGCGTAACAACAAATTCAAATAATTTGATGTTTCTGTAATACCGACTCGGGTCCACCAGGTGCCGCCTTTTCGAAGTGATAGCTTTTTCACGACCATCGAAACGCGCGCCTGTTCCAAAAAGCAATTATTTATTGGAGAGTGAATTTTTGTTTTGGGCATAAGGGTACTGTTTGTTGAAGATTTATTTTTTACAATGTCAATTCTGTTACATATTTTTCTTCAATCCAGTTTACATTCTTGTCTATTAAAATTACATCACTATGCATAATGTGATTTTTTAGTCTCACCTTAAACATGTTTAAATTCGAACACTCATTATTCAATTTATTAAATTCAAATTACTCCCTTTTGAAATATTATTGACTTACGAGTTATTCTACTATTACAATTTTGCAGGTGAAAATCTATACTGCCTCTAGTTTCGTAGTTATGATAATGACTATTTAATTTTGTGAAGTTTTCTAAATGTGGTGGTAATAAATTATTTTTTAATTTGAATATGAAAACAAGAACTAAATAACATATGAAATTTTTCACAATCAACCACTGTAGTTCTTCTAACATAGACTTAATCTTAGCATATTTGTTTTCATTTAAAATGATTTTTAAAGCTTTATTATGTAGAATTTGTAATTTTGAAAATATATTTTTATTTGCAAGATGGTTGAACAATATAAAAAACTAGGAAGAATAATAGTGTTATACACAATTGTTTTGGACTACAACGCTCGTGAAACATTAGTTTACTATCCACATAAATACCAAGATATTTAAATGATTTGATTACTTCAATTTTTTCATCATTAAGTTGAAGTTTATATAACTTATTGATTAAAATTAAAAGCTCAAAACCTACAGTGCTGCAGCTCGCAACTGTCAGTTTTATTGTTATTTGATCTTTGATTTCACCCCTGCAGGGGTGCGTTTGTAAATCACTTGATACTGTAATACCATACACAGTAATGGAATGTAGATTGACAGATGAAGTTTTACTCTGGAATACTGTGATACTTCATTTTTTAGAACGCGAAGATTATTATAGTCATAATATGACACTTGATGGCAACCGACTAATATCTAACCACGTTTTCTGGGACCATTTTATTTATTATAAGAAACGTTACGGATGGCGGGCAGCTGACTCATCGTAAAAAATATATATTCTGCCAATGTTGAGCACGTTTCGATAATCAAATAAAGTAAACAAACAATGGACTATAAACATGACTGGTGACAACACTCTTATTCCCAAGGTTTTAAACTCGCGGAAAAAAGTGCACTTTTGACGTTCCAGAAGATTTTCTTTTGTTCTAATTCCGAATGCATGAAACAGATACGTCAAACAGTGACTAACGCTAAAATTGTTACAGAGTAAGTACAGTAAACTCTGTAACAATTTACGAATGCAGCCCAGTGTCACTATATGTGAAATACATTGCAAGTGAGAACTATGCGGCGCTCGGTGCCATCTATTTCATAAGATATGTACTATGTCCGTCGAGTTGGAGGAGTCGGCTTGCTGTCTGATGTTTTTCAGATCGTTGTTCTCTTGCACCAGATGTGACGCTCGCACCACGTTGTTTCGCACAAATACACCCTATTTCACGAGTACCCATCACATTTTGACGTCTGGGACGAACAGCTGATCAGCAAGCAACATCTTTGTATTAGTCTGAAACGTTGGCAATAATAAATCGGGTGTAAATCAAGTAAAACGTACTTGCAGCACTTCTTTGGATGCAAATGGACTTTTCTAGATAAAAGAGTTGTTAACAGGTATAAAATGCATCTGTAGGGTACAAAAATACCAATTTTGAAATATTACTAGATTATCAGCTGTTATTGTACCATAATGGATACTCATGAAAAAGACAATATGAAATTCTCCTAATGTATAAGAATCTCGCAGGGGAATAAAAAATCGATTTTAGGATCATGCCATAATGTGTAAAAATTCATGAAATATGTAAAAATTTTCGTCTCGCAAAATGTTACACAAAAATAAAGTACATAAGAGTTATTTTTATTTTTTGATTTTCATGTGAATACCAAATACGTATTTCCCCTTCAATATGATTTTGGATAGATACATAGAATTTGTTTAGATGTGTCTACAAGAAAAATACAATAATAAGCAGTCATTGTTTAATTTCATGTTTTATGTTGCAATTTTATAATACATGTGAACATCTTATTATGGAAGGTGTTCCATTATATAATATTATAATAATAAAATGTGTTTCATCGGCCGCAAAATTCTAACCAGGACTCCTATTCTTGAAAACGGGGGTGGACAGTCACTGGTCACTTGGTTCTCTTCCCTGGGGAATGATATCTAATTCTGATAGATGTTGATATTTGTCAAACAAGTTTAATAGTAATCAAATCTACACTATTGTCATACTACTATTGAATATACACAAGATACATGAGACATTCATGTCATGTTATGTCAAATTGTTCTGTTTGAAAGAACCTATCCTAATCTCCAATAAAATGTAGAGCATAAAAATGTATGTTTGGGTTATCACATAGCATTGATTAACATATTCCACCAGCAAGTAGTCACGAATCACACTGTAGCGACAAAAATATTTTCCTACTCAGTAGCATGCTGTTGGTTACAGTTTTTGTTTGCAGCTTTTTTAGATACCACTGAGTTATCGACCAAGCCCGCACTAAGAACGTATCCTGTGTATCAGGTAGACAATTACTCGCTTAAAGTTAATAGGTTACATATGAGAACTGAACAAAATAAGAATGACATGCTTCAAAGCTCTCTGTATTAATAAGGTGAAATTTCAATCATTGGGGTATATAACTCTAGGCAGGCAAAATATGGAATGTTTCACATGCAACAATTCTTGTTTAAGAGCATGCAGTTGTAGGATAATATGCTTAAATTATTATTGTCACTGTTTACCATTTTTATCACTAATGACTATTGTGATATTACCTAACGCTTTTTGTGAGATCAAAGGCAGAATTGGAACATCATTAAATCTCAGATGCCTAACTCTATCAGCCATTATCATTAAATCACTTTATTGAAAGTGTTTTGAACAGACATTAGCATAACATGTTTTGGGATTTGGGGAACTGGTGGTCTTTCTCGAACCTCAGAACCCAGAAATGATACCCATATGAATGAAGCTTTCTCGTAAAATCAGACAAATGTCAAGCCAGCAATAGTAAGAAACGACCCAACGTCGCCACGCTTCATGCAAAGTTATGGCCATAGGTGCATTCTACTTACAACTGTTTACGATATTCACTCGAACACACCAGATTCACTGGAGCATCGCACTTTTAGACGCATACATATTCTGTGCTAACATTTAAAATATAATATATATCAACAATCGACGTCAACATTTTTTTGGCTTTCCATCTGTGAATGATGCCAACACGGCCAACACCGTAGGCTACCATAACTAGAACATTCGAATGTCTGAAATGGCAATTTTGTAAACCGATATGCCTGTCTCTGTTTATCGTCGGTGTTCCAGACGAGTCGCCAGAGAAGCCGCCTTCTCGGTTTCATGGCTTTTTCACTACCGTTAATGAAAAATGTAAACATGCACTATAAGTTTATCGTGAAGTATACGAATCCACTATCCTCTACCCTAACTTATTTCAGGTCCTGGACAAATAGCAAGTGTACCGCGCTGGGTCAAGGAATGCCTTCCAGCAGTAGTGAAAACAGAAGAACAATTCTTATTCGTCTGTCACTTAGTTGGACCGTTCCTTCAACGTTTCAACATCGCAATTGTAGACCTCACAAACTCCCTCTATGAACTTTTGGCCCAGGTTGACCAGAATCAAACAGAATTGAAGTACATGGACCCAATTTGCGATCTCCTTTATCACATTAAGTACATGTTCGTGGGTGACAGTATTAAGAAAGAGTTGGAAGCTGTTGTGAGGAAGTTGAGGCCTCAGCTGCAACTTAGATTGCGGTTTATCGCGCATTTGGCGATAGAAGAAGTGCAGGCCACCTGATGAAAGTTGAACTCTTAGTTGTAATTTATTTTTTAATATATGTTTAGTTATTGTTTAGTGTTTTTTATCACCATGACTCCCCAGATTGTCACATTTTTTAACCCCAAGGCAAAAACGAGTGGTGTTAAGTTTACGCAGTAAAAAATTTGTGAGCTTTTTTTTAACTAAAATCTTGCCTATGGGGGTCGTCGTTCTTTGAGCAGGGTTTGCAGGGTATTGAGGCTAGGAAAAATTTGAATTTCAAGCAGACAACTTTTTGATTCTAAACTAAATCGTGTTATATTAAGTGTAGCGTCATAAAAGCTAATCAGCTAGTGAATAACTTGGACCTTATACAAAACACTTCTGTTTTCATAGTTGTAAATAACACTTGTAACAGTTGCTTTTATGGCATGGGATTCAATAAAATACCATCTGATAAACAATATAAACCTATTTATTTACTTATAAAAATACAGTTTAGTATTAATCTTCATCATCACTATCACTTGAAGATGGCAGCATGTCAACTAAAACAAAATAATTATCAATCAATATTGATGAACCACACTACAATGTTGCAAATATGCATTTTTTATCAATATTCCTGCTATTACCTTTTTTATTTTGCGCTAGTTTTTCTTGTTCCTCCTTAATGTACAGTGTCTGCACCTCAATAACTTCTTTGCCATCCTTACAACTAGCATATTTATCTAGAAGTTCCCCATTTAAATCTAAGAAGGAGTGTCCCCAAGAAAATTTGTTCAAATAAAATTTGGCTGCATCTTTGAACCCTACTATGTACATAGTAGCTGCTACAGCTTCGACACAGCTCAATTGGCATGGTTTGCCATAGTTTATGGGGTTAGTAGCTACCAGGAAGGGTAAAAGTCGTCCATGGGATATCCTGAAGCATAAAAATATTTCGCTGATTGATCGGCACCCGTATTAAGTAAAATAATCGCGGCGATAGAGATATAATCGCTATACTTGTCACTAGTGTACTAAATAGTTCCTAGCTCACTCCCTGAATCAGTCTGTTCTAGTGCACCTGGTAATAGGTTAAAATAGTAAATTCCAGCATATCTAGGGGACCTCTTGAAAAACATGTGATAAAAATTGTCATCATTAAGGTTTCTTCTGCTTCTAGTATAATGGTCATGATTACCACAACGCCTTTTGAAAGTAGCTAAATTCTGCTTAATATAAACAGGGAGTTTAGAAGTGTATACTCCCAAACTTACTGCCAATCTGGCATCTTAGAAAATCACAGTAAACATATTTTAATTAATTTATATAATTCTTTTCTTGAATAATTGTCAAATCTAATTATACAATTATTATTTAATTGGATTATTATATGGTGAAAAGATTCAGTTTTGGGTTATTTATGTGAATTACAATATTCATAAAATATATTAAAATAAAATTCTTATTTTGCATTATAGAATTTTTCCTTAGGAAAAATAATATAAATAAATTGTGAAAACTATGAAAAAGTTGATAATATAATTATTTTTGTTGAAAATATTAAATATAATTATACAATGATTAAATTAGATTGTTAAATGTTGAAAATATTTTGACTGGGCTTATTATGGCAATTTCAATATGAATAACTTATATTGAAATAAAATTCTTATTTTGCATTACAGCATTTTTCCTTAGAAAAAATAATATGAATAAATTACAAAAACTACGAAAAAAGGCAGTAAATTTGTTTTACAGAATTTAAAAGTAATAAATCACATGCCACTGCTGTTTGATTTGCAACAATTAAGGACAGAATGTCATTTATTTTAGGACTTGACAACAATTATAATCTAAAACCACATTTAACTGGCTCTCTGGAAAGTCATCAAATACTGCAATATTCATTCAGTTTTGTTCTGCCATAATAATACCATTTAATTAGTTCACTAAAATCCAGAATTTCAAACTCAATTTTCTCAACTTTGAATTTTACACTTCAATGCATTTTACCTAAGTACAGCTAATGATGATGATACATCGGAGCCACATCACATTGCTCAAGTACCTTGATGTTTAGGCAACACACAGCTACTACAAGTGGATATGCAGTGAATGACAGCTAGTTGTAGACTGACAATTATGGTGATCAGGGCCAATATTTTTGAAATTGATAATGCTATAAATATGTTGCCATTTTTGTCAATAATATATCTAATAGTAAGTACCACTAATTCTTTTTTGATATGTAAATGTTTAGTTTTGGTGTGTGACTGGTATTCCATAAAATAATTTTCATCTCCAGTGCTCCATCTAGATGTATGGGTTTGAATTCCATAAGTAACAGAAAGCAAACAAGAATATACCGTCTTACGAATATGTAGTAATGTAGAATGCAAAGAGGTGGCAACTGCCTCATAAAAAAATATTGCAAGTATGTTGATGTTGCAGGCAGAAAAATAAAAAATATAAAAGTACCTTTTTTGCAAGAGTGTTAGGAGCACAGCATATATACCACACTCAATACTTTGTAATTGTAGCCATGGTATGAAAATTTCCTGATTAAGTGCAGCCAAAAAAACAAAGCAAGCAAGTGCTACTTTGGTTAACAGTTAAAGCAAAATAAATTACGTTTTTGCCAAGGTAAAATGCCTAATGTGATTTTAATAATATAGATACCTTAAAGATTTAATTGGTGTGTTTTCCAACTGAGCCCAAGAACAGTCAATCACAGCTACCCCTTTTGCCTCTACAATAACCCTGTCTTGAGGGCTCACGCATTTCTGTCCCGT
Organism: Acanthoscelides obtectus; assembly: GCA_963669975.1. NCBI lineage: Eukaryota > Metazoa > Arthropoda > Insecta > Coleoptera > Chrysomelidae > Acanthoscelides > Acanthoscelides obtectus. The sequence goes on along the minus strand of CAVLJG010000001.1, from coordinate 50,268,662 downwards.
AGGCGATAATACGATACCAGAAAAGGGTTGTTTGACTCTAAGCACTTTAATGAGCCCTAATCGTGCCAATTTTCGACCGGAACACTTTTTAGGGTCGCATTGGTTGAAGTCCCACATCGCAACTGGAAAACTAGGTTCCTCTTCATTTTCGGAGGATGATTCGTCCGAGTTTGATGTGGAAGAGTTTTCTGACATATTTAAGCGATCTACGCTGTTTTCTAGCTGAGGTATAGACATTTTGTCTGTTTTTTAGCATTACACTTCTGCTCGTGTTTGTTTACATGAGTTTTGAGGTTAGGAAAATGGGAAAATAGTACGTATACAGGGTGTTTCAAATTCGTCCCTCACCATTGGGATCTCGGAAACGGTAAGATATAGGAAGTATATCCTATTTCACGAGTAACCATCACGGTAGAATGACAGCTGCTTATCTAGAAATATTTCAAAATTCCCCATATCGGCAAAGGACACATAATTGTGACGGATCCGTTAATCCCAGGTAGATAGAGCCATATTTTATTTTGGTTTTTTGTACGCTACAGATTTGGTAATGTTCATATATGACATTATATATTTTTTAAATCAGAATTAAAAACTCTATTCATCTCTGTAAACATCAAATATGGTATCGATAAGAAAAAATAAAGTTGATGCTGAAGGATAATAAACGAATCGTCATATTGGAGTTCTAATTATATCATCTTGTAGAAGAAAAAAACGTGTCAACGTTGATGTGGTTTTGAAAGCCCGCTACATATATGTTAAAGTCAAAAATTAAAACAGGAAAATTCGTTTTTCCGACTCTCTCCGGAAGTACTTTAAATTTCTAAACTTTCTAAGCTGCATTTTGTTAGGTTCCTAAATACACAACTTTGCCACCATTTACGCGACCCCGAATTTGAAACACCTTGTATACTGTGGTCCAGCACCCAAAATGGGATCTGAAAGATTCCAGTATCATCTATGAGAGTAAAACAAAAAATGAATTCAGAAGTCAACATTGAAAACAGTTAGTGTTTGGTTCTGCTACTGTCTCATATATGGCGCTAGGTTCTTCCAACCCGTTTTAGCGCCTCTTCAATACCTATTTTAATTAGGCATCCTCAGCCATTGATTAACGTTTTCCATCCAAAGATGCCCAATAAAAAGAAGCTAAAAAGGATTGATGATCCTAGCGCCATTTGTGCAGTAGCAGAATCCAACACACTCTTTTCAAAATAGTTTTCTAAATTCACTTTTGTGCTTTGATACTGTCTCCTAGATGAAGCTAGCATCTTTTAGATCCCTTTTCCGGCGATCGATTAAGGAGAGGAGACGTTTGTCACATTTATTCAATTTAATGCGCATGCGCAAATATGGCTCGCCATGTCAATGCATGGAACGGGTATTTGGCTGCAATTTTAACTTTTACTCACGACGAAGTGCCATCGGCAGGAACATGATATTTGTGTAGCCTAAATGAGACTTAAACAATAAATCTAATTTAAAAGTAAAGTTTTTATTGTCGAATAAAAAAATCAATTCTTCTTTTTTGTATTTTTGCAAATAGATTTAGGACTTCTTCCGTATCGACATGTACACATTTATGGACATATAAATGTGCCAGTCCAGTGGGGCGATTGAGATACATAGAGCCTTGCAACCACTTCATATTAACGAAATCAAACATTAATAAATTTCTTGAAACAACTGCAGGTAGCATAGTCCTTAAGTCACCTATTGTGATTGGGAAACGCCATGTACATGACTAAACTAAGACAATACCATTAAAAATATGAAGTAGTATACATATATGTTTATGAGCTTATATATGAAAAGAGCGAGATTTGAACACTTACGATTAGATAACTATGATGCTTACTACTTACCAACCCCTTTCAATGGTGAGACTACGCGAAGCCATCATTGAAATTTTAAAATGACAGCGCAACACAAACAAAACCCAGGACCACCTGGAGCAGGCATTCCCGTCACAAAATATATTCCCCTGCTGAAAAATCGCCAAACGTCCTCTGAAAACGCGAACACCCACCCAGAATTCTTGTTGCAACACATCGGTTAATTGTTGTGCAATGTTTGAGTACAATTGCTACATGTGCATTGTGTATGGATCTGAAATGCCAGAAACAGTACTTCTACATCTAGAGGTAACATTGTTATTTGTCTTGTGTGGAATAATATAATACAGAACATTCTGCCCTTGAGATGTAGATCTCTAAAGCCACAGGATAAGTTTCAGGTGTTAAATTAACCATAAACCGTGTCGACTGCAAAAAACAATGCTTTGTAATGTGTTTAAAAAAATCTAAATAGGTTTGCAACCGGTGACTGTCTTGCATCTTCTTGATTTATGTTAAGGCGCATATCCAACAAATGTGATTAAGAAAAAAATGAGTTTGAAAATGTTTCAAGAGAAATATAGGACTTTATGGGATTGCCTATACATTTTGAGACACCCCGTATCAATTGTTTCATATTTATGCAGATAAGCATACAATTTGCTGCAAAGTATGTTGTCTGCACTACATAAAAATTACGCTTATGCTTTTGCCAGCTTTTGCTGTTCACGGATCACGGCAGTTGACAGGTGGTTGACAGACGTAGCTAGTCTAAAAAAATGACACTCATATGATGTACCATTTGTCAGTTTTTCTATGTTGAATCAGCAAGAGCCGTATATGGCCCCTATTTTCATGATTTCCTGCGTTTTATATTCAACTCTCGCATAGTAAAGAAGACTATTAATAAAAAAGCAGTCTACCGACCCGACCTCACTTCCATAGTACAAATCTCCATATCATTCAAGCAGACATCGATTCTACAGTTATAAAATAGTGGTTATTGTGATAGAACTTTAGTAAACACAGCAGACATGGCAAATAAAGACGATTATCTGACTTATTATCGGGAGTTCTTTGAAAATTTCGCTCAAACTGTGAATCCAAATGACCAGCTACCCGTTAGGCTAGCCGGTTACAAGCTATTGGGTACAGAAGTGGTTGGAGGGATTATAGATTGGACCACCCAATATTTGAGTCAAAAGTAAGTAAATACACGAAATCTTATAGCGCTGGTCTTAAAATACAGCTTTTTACACCTTTTTTTACGCTTTCTTGATTATTATACCCCAAAATTCAGACTAATGACAGAGGATTTTTAAAAAAACGAAAGGGCGGGTAAAGAGGTTATATGATAACGATTTTATTTATGTTTATTTTATTACCTAGTAAACACATAAGATAATAATGTAAATATTAGTTAGTATTTGTTATCTTTTATGACGGTATACAAAGTAAAATTGCGCATCATGCACTGTAGGTATTATTGCTAGCTCCTTAATTGCAACAAAATAACAGTTAAATTTTCCTCGTTATACGGCTTGTTATTTTTGCGATTAATTGTGCGTAAATTTAGTATAATTGTTGAGCAATTGCGCTATTATTTTATAAGCACCTAGGGTAATAATTATTATATTAAAAAAGCGTTCAAGTAGGTTGACTCGGTAGCAGTTTCAGACGATGCGAAAACTCCCATTTTTCATTCTTCACGTTTGCGGATGCCTCTAAACATAAATCGGCTGAACCCTGATTCTTAAGAAGAAAAATACTGCTCAGATTTGGATGAAATTTCTACAGAACATTGCTACGATGAAAGAATGGAAAAGCTTTGAAGTTTTTGAAAATCGCTCTAGTGATGGCAGAGAAGAAACCAAAAACAGAAAAAATAAAAATCGCTCAAATTTTGTTTTTTGATGTTTCAGAGGATCCTGATCATTTTTGAAAAAATTTTAGGAGTAAAAAGTTGGGTGGTAGGGGGCTGTAGACGGGCTTTGTTGTTAGTATATTAATACACTCTCAACCCCAGTAGTTCTACGCACCAATTAGACATATTTCACACATCCTAGATTTCGCCGTACATTTGCCCTACAAACATATTCAACAGATGGATTGCATAATCCGTCGTATATGCTATACGCACGATACAGATACACTGAAGATAGGATGCTGCGCATGTGGGCGGAGCTTCGTGACGTCAACCAGAGAGTTGTCGGCTGTTGGTTACCAGTGTAGGATTGTCGAAACGATACTGCAGTGCACGTGTATCGTGGTTAATACTATATAGTGCGATTTGTTTGTGATTTTTGGTGGGTTTTTGACTTTTTGTATTAGTTATACATACTTTATATACCCTGTGATGTTAGTAAATTGATAAAAATGCGGTGTGCTGTGGTGGGATGTAATTCCGATAATCAGTCTAAACGAAATCCTTGCAAAGACATGAAGTTCCACAGTTTTCCTCAAGACCCAAACCTTAGCAAAAATGGCTACATTATACAAAAAGAAAAATCAAAATCAATGTAAAAAGCGCTAGGGTTTGCTCAAAGGACTTTAGTGAAAGTGCCTATAAGGTCAATTTGAAACATACTCTTTTGGGTTACACCCCTAAAAGATATCGTGCTCTAACAGATGATGCCATTCCTATGGACAATTTACCCAAGTCTCTATCATCACCTGGACCATCTACATTTGTTGACGGGGAAAAGCACAAAAGTGCTTATAAAAAAAGGCAATGATCTCAACTTACCCCCAGAGTTCAAGTATAGGATAAGGTCATATATTTGGGGCGAAACGAAGGCGCATACTCAGAGTATTGCGGCATAGGGGAAGAGGATACTCCGGACATTCCATTAACCGCATCATTAATGAATAAACTGAATGCACCTGTAGTATCAGCTGACTATAAAGAGGAAGTTTTAGTGGAAGAAATATATGAGCTTGATGAGCAGGATGAGAGGTTGAAAAGTTCCTCAAATGAAACTTAGTCCTGGATAGACCATCTTAGTGAGAGCGTATTATTTCATGAATCAAATTGAGAAGCTTAATAACGTTTTTACTAACTACATTCAATGGGGACGGAATAGTGACAGAAAAGCAAAATTTTATAGGCGAACTTCTGTTGAAGAGCAACAACATTGACTGCCCTGAAAAAGCTAAGAAACTATTTTTCGAGTCAAGGATGTTCTTCTGGATCAAAGAACTGAGTAAAAGTTTGAAAGACCAGAAAAATCGTGGAAGGAAATGAAGAAAAAATGTGGCTCAAAATCAATGCCATTTATTGTTATACTGCCAGCTTACTGCAAAAAGATGATAACTCCATTTTTCTACTTTTCGAGTTGCGTAAATTTTCACACTTGCATGTAGTTAGTAGTTAGGATGTTCTGTGAAATAAGGATGAATAAATTTAGTGCAGTATTAACGTGTTAATCCTGCTCCACAGAACATACTAAAATATAGGTAATTTTTTGTTGTTTTTACAGTAAAGTGAGACGATACACGCTCTTTTGTGGAGCTAGAAAGCCGTTTAAGCTATTGCCTGTGAGATAGGAATTACAAAGTTGAAATCTTTTATTCAAATCCGCCATTTTGATTTGTATATAATTATAATGCAGCCGTTGTCACTCGCACCGCTAATACGAATTCAACGACACCTCATATGTGAAAATCTATTAAGCCGTTTGAGCTGTAGCCTATGAAATAGGAATTACAAGGTTGAAATCTTATGCTAAAATCCACCTTTTTGTTTTTTATGAATTTTCAATGTAGTTAGTGTCACTCGCACCGTTTAGACGAATCCAACGACACCTCATTATGTGAAAATCTATCAAGCCGTTTGATCTGTAGCCTATGAAGTAGGAATTACAAGGTTGAAATCTTTTATTAAAATCCACCATTTTGTTTTTAATAAAATTTCAATGTAGCTACTGTCACTCGCACCGCTAAGACGAATCCAAGGACACCTCATATATGAAAATCCGTCCAGCCGTTTGGCCTGTAGCTGAAAATATGCACGTTAGAGAGAGACAAAAAGAATTAAATTTTCTCAAAATCGTTTTAATTGTTAACACGTTTTTATAAGCTTGGCCTGTATGTATGTAGGTATGTACTCGTACATACATAAACATGTATGTATGTATGCAGGTATGTATGTATGTATGTAAGTAACAGAATTTTTGAGCATAATTTTCACCAATTTCCAGAAGTTTGATGACAATGCAATAATTTGATAACAGTTTTCCATTATCCTTATTAGGACCGTCAGGATTGATAAATTCTTTTATAGATCCTCTGTAGGGGAGTAAGAGAGATAGAGCTAGCGCGCGATCTGCGCATGCGTGCTGTTTCGGACTTACTCTTTGCTGGCTCGGGCACTCGACACAACACAACGGAGGCAGATACTTTTTCAAGATAGTGCATTATCACCTTGTTCATTGCGAATATTGCCATTAATCCTGAGTTGGGCTTCGACTGTCCACAAGATGCAAGGTTGTACAGTCGATCATGTAGTCATTTCTCTAGGCTCGCGACTGTTTGCTGCTGGACAAGCTTATGTGACACTTAGTCGTGTAAGATCTTTAGACGGTATTCGGATTGAAGAACTTGATTGCTCTAAGTCAGTGGTTGCCAACTCGTCGATCGCGAGCTACCGGTAGCTCGCAAAGGCAATTCTGGTGGCTCACGACATATTTTAAAAGGTGTAAAAATCATAGAAGCTTCCGTAAATTTTGTAAATTCTCATAATAAACACAAGCAGCTGCAACACTGCGTTGAGCCATCTGTTCGAGAACGATCTCGATTACTTTGAATGGAAAAAGATGAAATACGAAAATCTGACACAAATTATCGTGAAGCTATTTCGCCAGAAGAACGACTTGCTAGTACACTCAGGTAAAAAGTTATATGTATTAAAATTAGTAGGCTTATCGAATACGAAAACTTCAGGGATCGTGAAATAAATATTTTATTGTAATAATTGGACTACTTGTTGCCACTAGGATTAAATGTTGCTAAATAATTCGAGGCAGAATTTGCCTCCTCTGTTGGGTATATTATTGGAGTAAACCCAGTGCCGCTTGGGAAGGACGACATACTACTATCATACATACTTGCAGAATTCTGGGCAGACGCTGAAGACATTTCTTCAATATGTTCAAATTCTTCGTGCGCTATTAATTCGGCTATTTTTAGTTTTATTCGGGCTTGACGCTTTAAGGGAAATGTTTTCACAGTCTGTGCATGTGCCAAGAAAAGTGAATCAATGGCCTCGTTCTCTTTTTAGGTTTTTTACCTTCAAAATAATTAATGAGCTGTTGTACAGACGAAGATGGTGGTTCATAGCGTTTTCTGCTCGTTTTATATTTTGGTGTAGTTGCAGTCTGCAGAAAGGTGTGCCCTGGAGTAGTCACTGCTGTAGTGTTCAATGAAGAAGGTGGTGCTGTCTGTGTTGCCGAGGCGTTCTGTGCATCTTCTGCATCTACATCAGCATTTTCATCTTCTCCATGGCCGCGGTCTTCCAAATTTTCGGTTTCTACATTTCCAGCCCTTTCCTGATATATATTTGAGTTAAATTCGGCGGTCTCATAATGTATGACGTCAATATCTTTCACATTAGACGACGTTTTGGCAAATGCCAAAAAAGGACGGAAAAATTCCATGTAGTCAGCCCACTGCCATTTCTTTATGTTGCCCACTGCTTGGCCGGTCTTTGGTTTGCTGGATTTTATATATTTTGCAAATGTGTCTCTGATATTCTTCCACCTTTTTTTCACTTCATCACCTAAAAACGATTTTTTTTTATAGATTCCTTGCCACTGGTGACACCTTCTATACCATTGGGCATAGCTTTCGAGTTGGCTTTACAACAGTGAGTGCAATCGTAACCGAAATCTGTGAAGCGATATGCAGACATATGGAGCATATATATTTACCAGAACCAACAGAGAATATATGGAAAAAATGTGCTGAAGAATTTGAAAATAGATGGGGATTTCCCAATTGCATTGGCAGCGTGGACAGTAAACATGTAACAATCCAGAGACCTAACAACAGTGGCTCCAATTACTGGTGCTATTTACATAAATATTCAATAGTACTTATGGCCATTGTTGGCCCGGACTATAAATTTATATGTGTTGATATTGGTGGTTTCATGGGAAAACGATTTGAACAAAATTTAATGAGTGTCCCTGCACCTAGATTTCTCCCTGGGCAAAATGAAATCTGCTCGTACGTCTTAATTGGTGATGAAGCATTTGCTTTAAAACCATACCTTATGAGACCATTTCCTTATAAGCAGACTTTAACAGACGTCAGAAAAGAGAAATACAATGTAAGACTTGGTCGAGCTAGAAGGGTCGTGGAAAATGCGTTTGGTATTTTGTCTCCAAAATGGCGAATATTTTACAGGCCATTAAAAACTAAAGTAGATACTACTATTCTAATTGTACGTACGGCATGTGTTTTACACAATTTTTTACGAAGTAAAAGTGGCGATGACAAATATTTTCAATTCTTAGATCCCCCAGAACCCGTGCTTGGAGCTTTTACTGATATAGCAAATGATCCTCGGCGGGCAGCAAGGCTAGCATTTTCTACTCGTGACAAATTTGTAAATTATTTTAATTCTGATATGCCTATGCCCAATATATAGAATGTTCGTTTTCACATTTGTGTAGACTGTAAATTATTTAACAAGTTAATAAAAAATATTAGGTACATACCATTTGTATTTAATTCTTTTCCTATTTCCATCCAAATCTTGTCTTTCTTTCTCACATTCCTGTATTCATCGTTCGACAAATCATACAAACAGATACTATCGCAATGTAAGGCACTGGCCTGCAGTAAAAAACAAGCAGCTAAGCACACGCGTTCCAGCAGCAGCGAATTTCAGCCGGGGGAATTAAATACCCAAGGCGCGTCAGTGTAAAAACAACGGCACAAAGCCCAGCGGTTGGGTTAGAGTTGGCCTGCAATTAAAAACATTATGAGGAGTAGTAAGAAGGTGAATACATACATACCATTTCCATTCAGAATGGGAACAGAAGTTAAAGGTAAAAATGCATGTTTGTTATTTAATACATCTGCTTCCGTCGCTAAAAGAGAATATCGAGAGACACTATAAAAACTGCACATTCGAATTTTGAAAAATCATTCCCATTACGTTCTGCAAGCAGGACGGGAAAACTGAAACAATTGACAAATCAGTTGATTGGACAACAATGTTTTTAAAAACAATCGACAAAAGTAAGGCTGCAACTGAAGCATCATATCGGGTGTCCCAGATAATTACACAAAAGAAGAAACCTTATGAAGACGGGGAAATGATAAAACAGGTGTTTTTAGAAGCTGCAGATTCATTATTTGCCAACTTTAGAAATAAAGACGAGATAGTGTCTGCTATAAAATCTATGCAACTTTCTGCTGATACAGTGATGAGACGAGTAGAAGTAATGAGCAATGATATAGTTTTACAGTTAAAAAATGACTTCGATAGCTGTGCTTATTTTTCACTGCAGCTGGATGAATCCACAGATGTCGTTGACACCTCTCAGATGGCCGTCTTCGATGGTTTTTAGTGATTTTACGATTAAAGAAGATATTTTGGAGTTTATTCGACTAAAAGGACAGACTACTGGCAGGACTTGTTTTCTTCTTTTGAAAATATTATTTCTTCTGAAAAAATTCCAAATGGTAAGCTTGATAACCGATGGCGCTCCAGCTATGGTGGGTCGTGATAAGGGTCTCGTGGGGTTATGTCGTAAAGATGAAAGTTTTCCGCAATTTCTCTGTTACTACTGCATTATCCATCAGCAAGCACTATTTTGATGTAACCAATTGTAAAAAACAAAGTTCCTACTTTTCCCAACAAGGCCCCGTAGAGTAATTTGAGGTTAGTTTGTTTTGAACCGTGTTATTAAAAATTAAATAACCGCTCCATAAAATAAGACCTGACTGAACTACTTTTTCGCTCTAGATCGGCAAAACTCATATGCCATCGATCCTTGCAAAATTTTAACTTTCTGTGCCAGATAACCGACTACTTTTCAGTTGATTTGTAGAAATCATATTTTGCTCTTTCCATATTATCCTATAACATTAAAATAGCTCAGTAACATTCTTTGGTAGGCGCAATATATTGGATTTTTTTTAGTTTTTACATATGCCTTTATTTGTCGCGCCAATTATCATTTTTTTGGATTGTACGCCCCGCCCCCATTTTGTATTTTGCCGCGATCGTCGTCGCAAGCCCTCAAAATCAATAATTTTTGTCTCTAGCGCTGATCGGCAACGTCGCATTAGGGATGGGCTATATTATGTTTTGGAAGTGCATGTAACGCAATCACCTATAGACCGAGATTTAGCTTCAAAAAAAGAAAACATCATGGTGTCTCTGTTTAGGAAAAACCTGTATTCGCGGAGGTACCCAAAAATAACCGGAATAGCATTGTTGTGGGAGGAGCTTGTGTAGTACACATTTCTGCCCCTATAGGCGTACAGTACTCAGTACCAGTTCAGTGCCACCTGAGTTGTTGATCTGGCTTGTTTCGTTCCTCTGTAGTCATTCTTTTTGCTAGAGCTGTTTCGTGCTTGTTTCGTTTTTTACGATCGCAAGCTTCAGTGAGCAACGTGCGGCGGTGAAATTTTGCTTTCTAATTGGTAAAAATGCTGCTGAAACTGTTTTAATGTTGAAAATAGCTTACAAAGATGATGCTATGGGAAAAACTCAGCTGTACGAGTGCTGTGCTCCATTTAAAAATGGAGACATGTCGATTGATGACAAACCTCGCTCCGCACGTCCTTCAACTGCCCGAATCGACGAAAATGTTGAAAAAATTCGAGAACTTGTGATATTTGGAGGTTTTAAGACGATTGCGAAACAGTGTTGGGCAAAAAAGACCCGATTTGTGGCAGTCAGGAGACTGGTTCTTCCACCACGATAATGCACCTGCGCCCACATCAATCTCCGTTCCACAGCTTCTGGCGAAAAATGGCATCGTTCCGCTGCCTGACGCACCTTATTCGACTGACCTGGCTCCGTGTGACTTTTTCTTATTTCCACGGATGAAAAGGGGCATGAAAGGACGCCGCTTTGACGACATTGAAGAGGTCAAGAAAAAACGAGGGAGGAGCTGTCAGACATTACTAAGGAAGACTTCAAAAAATGTTTCGAGTAGTGGAAGCACCGGTGGGACAAGTGTATTAGTTGTAGTGGATAGTATTTTGAAGGAGATAAGGTTATTTTATGAAACAGTTGAAAATCAATAGCTTTTGAAAAATAATTCCGGTTTTTTTTGTGTACCCCCTCGTAGTTCTGTTTTGCTGCATCGTTATGATCTCTCTTCATTGTGACCTTGCAGTAGCAACAGCTGCTATCCATTATGCATAATTATATATATATATATATATATATATATATATATATATATATATATATATATATATATATATATATAGTATTCATAGTTAATTGCCTTAACTGTTAGGAAGAAATTCAAGGATATAAGGTGTTCATTTGAAAACTTTCCACCACGGACTTAGCGAACACCACTGATTAAAACAAAAAACGCCGAGACACGTCAAAAGATTTATGAAGGGGGACAACTTCTTAATCGAAAACTACCCTCCTTTCACTCTCTGCCCCCCAGTTTCTTCCCCTTAAATATTTTACATGACAAGGGTATCGAGTAATACCTTCTTTCGAAGACCTTTAATTTGGCGTTTCATTTTTTCAAATCGGTCGATTCGTTTTCATGAAAATTCGAAAAATCTCTATTTATCTCAAATTGTTCAGATAGAGAACAAAAATACACGAAAATATCACTTTTTATTTCAATAAGTTTTCGAAATGTTGCCCGTTAGAGGCCGAACAATGATATAGGCAATGTTCAAATTCCTGACAAACATTTTCAAAAGCTTTCGATGATGCGTTGACGAAGTTCATCCAAACTTTCAGGTTGGGGAGCTTACAAATTTCAAATGGGCCCATAGAAAAAACTAATAAATGGCGTCAAATCTGGAGGCCTAGCAGGCCATTCTATAGGCCCTCTCCGCCCTATCCATTTATCTGGAAACTCGTCGTCTAGCCATTGCCGAACCGGAAGAACATAGTGAGGAGAAGCGCCGTCTTCCTGGAAATACATTTCAGCCTCATAAAGTATAGGTTTTTCATCCTCTTCGATTTGGTTTTCAAGGGCTTCAGTGATAAGCGGATTGATGGTATTTTCTAACACATCCAAATAAATGTCTCCATTCAAATTTCCATTTATAGACAATCCTTTGTTTCCTAAAATGCCTGCCCATACATTAATTTTTGGGGGGTACAGGGTATGCCCTTCTAGAAAAGCATGAGGATTTTCATTGATCCAATACCTGCAGTTATGCTTATTAAAAAAATCCATTTAGATAAAATGTGCATTCATCACTGACGCAGATATTCTTTACATGAATGGTATTATCATTAATCGCTGCAGTCATTTGTTTACAAAAATCAACTCGCGTATCGAAATCATCTTCGGCGTACTCTTGCAATATTTTTTTTTTAATAGATGAAATTTATGGAGTTTAGTAACTGTGAGTACAAAGCCAAATGAAATGAAATTTTGCGTAATGAAATATTAGGATTTATTCCAAAATGACCCAAAACTTTAATTTGAGCGGCTTCAACTAAAACTCTCAGATGATCACGTTTTTTTATTTGCAACAGATCCAGTTTGAGTAAACTTAGTAACAAAGTTATCTTGCCGGACGTCTGGTGTTGAACGTGTCGGCAGTTGGCACCATAAATTAGAATCATTTTCACTCTTTCGGCTAGTCTATAAACCATTTTGGAAGTAAAATCTGAATCAATAAATTAATTTTCACAATCCCAAGATTGTCACAAAGGTAACTGAGAGCAAATTAAATTCTTTCTTTCCATTTGTAACAAATGTGGCACGCTGCTCTCTTAAGCAAATTTCCATCCTATGGCCTCCCAGAAAAGCAGGATATCCGTCTTAGTTGACAGGTTCTCCTCTTCATCCCATAACATCAACGCGGGTGTTCCCCAGGGATCGGTCTTGGCTCCGACACTGTTCCTCTTACTTATCAACGATCTCCTTTCCTGCACGATCAACCCAATACACAGCTTCGCTGATGACAGCATTCTACATCTAGGAATTCACAGTGACAAGCCGATCTCTGCTGCTGAGCTGGCAAAAAGAAGACTAGCGACAACTTCCTTTCTTACGAGAGACTTGGAGGTTATCACTGCTTGGGGACGCAACAATCTTGTACAGTTTAATGCTTCCAAAACACAGTAATGTACCTTGACGAACAAAAAGCGTCCTAGCTCTCATCCGGTTTCGATGGATGGCCGAGCTCTGCCATAGAGCTAATTATTTCGGCTGGTCGGAGTCCAGATCATCGAGGACCTGATCTGGCACGAATACATCCCCCCCATTAGCGGCAGCTGCAGGGAAAAAGCTAGGGTATTTGTTTAGGACTAAGAAGTACTTTTCTGCGCATCACCTTCTTCCTCTATACAAGGCACTGATGAGGCCTAGCCTCGAGTATTGCTCACACGTTTGGGATGCTGCTGCCCCGACTACATTATTTATGCTCGATGTTGTCCATAGGAGGGCTGCTCGACTGATCGATGACTCTTCTCTAACAGACAGTCTCGAGGCCCTTTCGCACTGGCGGGCCGTCGGCGATCTAGCTCTCTTCTATCGCTACATCAACGGACTTTGCTCCTCGGAGCTCTCTTCCATGATGCCGCCGCGCGATGTGCCTGCCAGACAAACCCGCTTGACTTTGGCCTCCCATCCTAACCGTACTTCGTACATCCAGAACTGGTCGATACGACCGCTCCTTTGTCCCGAGGGTGTCCAGATTGTGGAACAATCTACAAGAGGAAGCAGTTCTACTAACCTTAGCAACTCAAAAATTGGATTAACAAAATTTCTTTGTCATCATAGCAGCCGCGGTGTCCCGGCATTTAGGCTTCTACCTGCGCGGCTACTTCGGTATAAAAAATAACCAAACAGGTATAACAATAAATTCAGTTCGACCAGGATATCTTTGTTGATGAAAAGAATGCAGAAAAAAAAGTGATAACGAGTGAAATCTTGCAGAGGTGTTTCAGAGCCAAAAGACGCTCCTTCTGGAGTGCCACAGGCTCAATCATAGGGCCTTCACTTCACTTATGTTTACTTTTCATTTTCGTAACGGATGGCTTAGCGATTTGTTATTTTTCTTACACTTAAAATACGGAACGACTAGGCTACTTAGTGGATCGTCTTGCACCTGTATATGCGCTAGAGGCCAAAACCGGCGTCTCTCGCATTTTTAACGTATTCCAGCAGCAAAAATCCAATTCATTTCAAGGTCCGTGCTTACAACTATATACGTGTCGACCATCGTCTTTAGGAGTCGAGGTTGCTACCTCTCAAATTGTAGCCGCAGAGGATAAGAGGGAACATCATGTTTAAAAATGATATTTTTTTCAAAGCAAAATGGAGTTTGCTTTATTTCAAAGGGAATTACTGCGATGCTACTTAAACATAATTGAGACAATGGAAATTGTAGGCAAGCGTCCAAATACAGCATAAGGTTTGGCATCTTCTTGGAAAGTTGGTTAATCAATGGCAAAAAGAAAAAGTCTCATGAAAAACCTACGTAATTTCATACTTTCGCTATAGCCTAGCAACAGTTATAAAGTCGTGGTTATAAAGACATAACCCATCTCTAGCCCATTTTATTATCTGTCAGTTTTCTGGTTGCAACTTTCAACTTCAACGCCGGTTGTCAATAACGAATACTGGCTTGAAAAAAAGATCAAACTCAACAAACTATTATTATATCATTTCTACCGTAAGTATCCGAAAAATATCCATTATAAAACATTTTTAATCACTCATCTATACCATCAGAGGTTTCAGGAAGCCAGTCCGTTCAACTTAACCTCTCTTTCTAGATTTTCGACGATGAGTTCAGACGAGTGGAACCCTACAGAAAGCATCCTAAAAAACATAGAGGAGACGCTGCAGCTAGCTCTAGTGCCCAGTAGCGATGCCCAAAAGACAGTACAAGAGCGCTTAGCGGTAATGCAAAATGTGACTGACTTTCACAACTATCTCTTACACATACTGGGAAGTAATCGCTTTACAGAAGATGTACGATCTCTTAGTGGGATTTTACTCAAGAACAACATCCTTTCTGCTTATGGGGCACTCACTCAAGAAAGCACTGAGAAGATCAAGAAAGAATGTGTGAGATTGCTGAAAGACCCATTCAGAGAAGTGCGAATAAGTGTTAGCAACATTATTGTCATTGTAGCTAGAGAAAATTTAGAAAAATGGCCCGAGCTGATACCTTTATTAGTGAAAATCTTTGTGGATCAGGATGAATGCAGTGAAGTTGCACTTACAACACTTTTCAAGATCTGTGAAGATATGATCAACAGTCAGAAGGCACAAGATGAAATTTACAAAATTTCCAAAGAAGTTTTTCCTAAGTTTATAGAGTATATAAATGTAGAGAAGTGTACAGTACGTCTAGAGATTATCCGTCTTACAAATCAGTTTCTGCAAGACTACTTTGCTGTTATGAAACAATCTATTGATACAGGCGCTTATTTGCAAAGTGTTATGCAACTAGCTGATACAGAAGATGTAGAAATACAAAAGTACATTTGCCATACATTTGTGATATATATTGACAACCAGGAAGAATCACTTTTGCCTCATCTACACAACATTATATGCTATCAACTAGAGAAATGCAATCATCCAGATTCAGTAGTTGCTTTGCAGGCCTGTGAGTTTTGGTTGGCTTCTACAAAGTTACAGCAATGCAAACATCTTTTGACTCCTTATATTGCTAAACTGCTGCCTACTTTGTTGAAGAATATGAGGTATTCTGATGCTGAGTTGCATCTTCTGAAAGACAGTCTGGGTTCAGATGCAAATAAGAAGGATCTGTCTAAGGATATCTCTCCATTCCACTTTAGGAATAAGAATAATTTAGGCGAAGGTGAAGAATACTATAGTGATGAAGAAGAGGAACAGAATGACGATTTTGATGATTTTTATGTTGGTTGGACACTGCGTAAATGCAGTGCTGCTTCCTTAGATGCAATCGCTGTTAAGTTTGGTGATGAAATACTTCCTTTAGTCATTCCTTTAATTAGTGAGATGTTGAGATGTTCTGATCACTTAATCAAAGAATCTGCCATTTTAGCATTAGGTGCAATTGCTGAGGGTTGCATGAGTGGACTTAGAAATGAATTGCCTGACCTAATTCAATATTTGATCAATTGTATGAATGATGAACATTCTGTAGTACGTGTGATAACTTGCTGGACCCTAAGCAGGTATGTTTCATGGATTATTAATATCAGGCCAGAGAATCCTGAGGATTATTTTGTACCAGTGATGACAATATTACTCAAACATTTCATAGATGAAAATAAACGTGTGCAAAGGGCTGCAATAAGTGCTTTCTGTATATTTCAAGAAGAGGCACAGTTGAAACTAATCCCTTATATTGATTTTATCTTAGATGGTTTTAAATATGGTTTTGAGCAGTTTCATTGTAGAAGCTTATATTTGTTGTATGATGCTATAGGTGTCCTTGCACAGTCTGTTGGAAACCACTTGAGTAAAGATGAATATGTGTCAAAACTTTTGCCTCCATTGATGGGTAAATTCACGGAATTAAACAATTATTTCGATGACCATTTTCTAGCTGTTTTGGAATGTATTTCAAATGTCATTCCAGCTTTAGAGACCACTTTCTTGCCATATTCTGAGTCGGTATACTGGCTTTGCTTGCAAATAATAAATGATACGTTGGTGGCTTGCGTTAACTATCAACAAAAACCAAAAGAATTTGACCCTCCCGACAAGGATCTTATGAATGTAGCTCATGATGTATTATACAGCATGGCACTTGGACTGAAATCGCACTTTGTCAAATATGTAACCAATAGTAATCTAGTTTATCTACTTTATACTACTATGCAAGATAGCTTGAGTATGATCAGACAAACATCCATAGCTTTATATGGAGAATTGATAAGCTTATGTTATCCATTTTTGGCGACTAGTGTAAATGAATACATACCATTGATCATCAGAAACCTGGATGTAAACACAAAGGAACATACTGAAGGCGTTTGTAATAATGCCGCCTGGGTTATTGGCAAACTCTGTTCAGTTATGGGAGCAGGTATACAACCCTATTTGAATGATATTTTGAAAGCATTTTGTCAAATATTACATGACCCAAACACGGTTAGAACAATGCATAAGACTGTAGCGATATCAATGTGTACAGTTTTCTATGTATGCCCTGATGTGACATTACCAGATATGGATGTTATTGTAAAGAATTGCTGTATGTTGGTGAGAAATGTTAGAGATTCAGATGAAAAAGATCTAGCTTTTAGGGGACTATGCGAAGTGATAGTTCGACATCCAGAATTTGACAAGAATTATTTCATTTTTTTCTGTGACGCAGCCGCGTCGTGGTTAAATATTCGTATGGACTTGAAGCTGATGATTCAGAATGTTCTTTTGACAATTAAGCAACAGTCAGGGGAGGAAAACTGGAGGCAATTTCACAGTCAGTTTCCTGAAGGGTTGCAAGTAAAACTGAATGATCTGTATGGGTTGTGAGAGGTTATTCCATGAGAAGGGGGCAATTCGTGTAAGGGTGGGAAGGCTTGAGTGCACCTGCCTAGAGTGTATGATTGCCTACCAAACGTGTCCTAGATCTGGGAAGGGATCAAATGTTGTGAAGTAATTGTAGTGCCCTTTTGCTGAGAGTTCAAGTAGGTGTTTTTTTATAAATGTAGGATCATATAGTGTCATATGTTAGGAAAATGAAATTTATTAAAATGAATGTCAGGTTACTATTTTCTAAAAACGCATATATGATATCTGATTTTTTGTTAGTTTCACTTTCGAACTACTTGATAGCTATTCTAAAATGAAGGATTCATATTTAGCTTGATCTGAAAAGCAAAATGAAAAGTATTTTTTTGTGAAATGAAATACGTTCAAAAAGTGCCTAAAGAAATCCTGAACAGACTATATTTGACTATAATAAGTAATTTTTTCAAATGGTTTTTGGTGTCGTATTTTTTTTTCCACAGCCGACCATCACTTTTTGTTACTTTATTGATGTAGCCGAAATCCTAAAATAATTTGATAAATTTTCACCGTTTCTGGGATTTTGGAACCTTAAAGTTAGACGAAAAATGATGCTTTTCTGGGATAATATTGCTGCAGCACCCGGTATATGTAGCAAAATACATGACTGTATGAATTATTAGTTCTATGATTGCTTCTATGAGTCCCAACTCCCGCATTGTTAAGGCAAAGGTTAGATTCACGACTGAAGGTGGTTAGATTCTATGTTCATGTTACTTTGGGATCACAATATACTGAGTGACTGCCGTAGTTTTTAATACCGATAAGTCAAAGTGTTCTGATTGGCCGAATTCGGTATAGGTCAAGTTTAGTATGGATCCAGACAATTGGGAAATTCGTGAAATCTATTAAAAACACATGATTGTATAAAAAAATGTCTGTTCATTTAACTTGCGAACTATCTGACTTGCAGTTTTAGTATGTAGTCTAAATATACTCCATATATTTCGTTGGAATAGAGATAAAAAAACCTTCATTTGAACTTCAGCAAAGTGTATTTTTCAAACAATGGACTTTTTTGTACCTTCATTATCTGAAGTTTATAAATCGGTTAACAAGTCAATCTTTAGATGTATGAAACGAACAAAACGAATTTTATAGAATTGAAAACCGTGCATTCATGTCTTAAAAATATTGCAACTTGAAACTCAGGGTAGACCAGTGGTAGTGGGAGAATAAAGATTTCTCAAAATTTCTTCATTTTCATTGTATCTTTTTATAAGGTATGCAATTTTGCATATTAGAAATTTCGATTGCAGGTAGTGGGTTCAAAACTAGTCAAATTTTCTATTCTTGTAGCTTGTACTGTAATAATACGATAATCATAATTTATTCGAGAACTTCCTGAATTGATTATGTATTGACATGTTAACTGATGAAAGTACCTTTTATAAAAAATACAGTTTTCATTTTTCGACCGTTGCCAGTAAGTTTAAATGAAAAAAGATGCTTAGTTACAAAACTTTTAGCATCAAGATACTTAGTATTTCTTAGATTTTTTGTTTAGGATAACGGTTGTGTGATGTAGAGATTTTAAACTTATTCTGTGATTTTGTTTGTATATTTCAAGTGCTTACGTGCTTATCCTAAATGCTCGAATATCACCGTTATATTTATCATTTGAATTGGATTCCAAAAAGATTTCAAAGATATTTTTATCATTGAAACTCGTTTTTGTGTGTGCCAAAATTCTTCAAATTCGAAGTTTTTTTTATTTTTAGGTGAGAATTATCTCAAAATTTTTTGTGATAAAGGAGATGTTATCTAGGCATATTTTTCACACAACATTGACTGAATAATATAAATTGTTGAAATGCTTATTTTTTAATACCTTTAAGTCTCTATCGGAGAATTTCTTGAATAAACGTTTACTTTGCCATGATCTAACATTTTTGCGGTATTGCCGTTTGGACTGATATTGCTTTGAAATGCTTATTTTTCAATAGCCTTATGTCACTCATGTGATGATTTACGTGGAAAAAGTGTTCATTTAAGTATAAGCTGATGGTATCGCCATTTTGAAAGACAATTCTAAGTGTCTGTATCATATGTTTCCATCAAACTCGTGCTACATTTTGCCTTTTATGAACGTATTCTACCTGAAGATAGCCAACATATATTCGCGCTCCCGAAAAATGATCCGAGATGACATGAGATACTGTAGCGTCATCTACGAGAATTTGTTACAGATATGTTTCTCCTTCCCGCACTCATTGGAAATATACTTTGAAAAGGCAAATGTCTCATATATGGCGCTGTAGCCAACTATATAATATAACCTTTTCAAAGTAGATTTCTTATTATTGCGGGCAGTAGAAACATAGATGACGCTATGGTATCTTATTTCATTTCTGATAATTTTTTGAACGCGCGAATGCAGTATTAGGTTAGCTATCTTCAGGTAGGATACGTTAATAAATTATTTTGCAAAAATCTCCACTAACTTGAATAATCTAGAAGTAACTGAAGATTCTACTGGTTTGAAATACATTGCTTATTAGATAAGCTACTTGAAGTTAGATAATTTATCATTAGAAACTTTGACTGATTATCTCTTTCATAGTATATATATATTTAATAATTAATATTTTAGCTTTAATTTCCTTGCTATCTTTGAAAGACGTATTCAAAATATAAGCAGTGTTATGATAAAACAAATTTGATAGAAAACCATTTTTTGGGCCGCCTAAAAACAGTAGTGAGTTTTGGTAATCACAAATACTGCATACGTAAACGTTATCATTAATCTTATTTGACATTTAATACACGAATCATTGACTTGAATTGTGAAATGTGGGCAACGTTTATACATGAGGTATCTGTCAGTGCTAAAACTACGCAAACACGAGCTTATTTCAATGCTTCTTATATTTTCAATGCGCAAATCAATGTTTATAGTATAAAGTTATCAAATTTGACTAGATCGATAATCAAACTCACTTCATCCAGCCTTATTGCAATTAAAATTTGAGAGTTCAACTTGTAGGACCGAATATGTGATATAAAAATGTAATATAGGCAGCATATATATGGTGAATCAGAAAAATGCGTCAATATTTCTTGGGTAGAAAGTACATCCGAAAATAACAAAAAAAGTTATAAAAGATATAATAATATACTATCGCCTTTTGATGATTGGTTATTTATTGAACTGTATGCGACTCAATCTACAAAAACGCTCAACTTTTGACAGCATGTCAGTTCTTTTTGTTCAAAGATGGTATTATTATATTCTAGGGTCATAAACTACACATAAGGAGCTTTATCTTCAACTGTCACTTTCAGCTTGCTAACTTACCCGTTCAAAGAATGAACAGGAGAGGAGGGGCTTTTCAAAAAGCACTGTATGAGATTTTCATATTTTTTTATCTACTTTATGCCCTAGAAATATCGAATCGTTTTTCTGAGTCGCCCTATATATACATAGAACTAGAACCCAGTACATTTCATATATCCCAAGAAACCAATGCTGCTTGGTTCAAACGCAGTTTATAAGAGTGTCATCTCAAAAGTAGTCTGTTATCTCCTTAAAGTACAAATACGATTTAATTCATTATTATGTATCTTGAACATTGGATTATCCTCGCATCAAAGATCGTTTGAACCATGGATCTATTGGTATAGTGTTACGCAATCTAGGGATCTATGTATAGTTTTTTTATGAATCCGCAGTAATTAATGCTTGATGTGTTTGAAACATGTTTACTTCTGTTTTGATGTGATTGCATGTACCTAAAAGGTAGTAGCTTAAAATAAACTCCAGTATGTACGATATGTGGTAAAGAATGAGCATTTTTATTACTATAGAATATTTTGTTGTGAAAGATTTATTGTGACTTTAATTTTTCGTATGTATTCAGAAGTCCGTTTTATTTATTTCAACGTTATTTTTGTATATGACAATAAATATTGCTCTTTTTAAATTGGTTGTTTTAATTTTTAAATTACATTTCCGTGCAAA
Source organism: Acanthoscelides obtectus (assembly GCA_963669975.1). Classification (NCBI taxonomy): domain Eukaryota; kingdom Metazoa; phylum Arthropoda; class Insecta; order Coleoptera; family Chrysomelidae; genus Acanthoscelides; species Acanthoscelides obtectus. The sequence continues at coordinate 50,247,168 of CAVLJG010000001.1, read as the reverse complement.
AGTAGATAGGAAATCTGATGATCGCACGTACCAATGGTTTGCCAAACTGATTTTCATCCTCATCGCATACGAAGACGAGAGAGATACCCTTAGGTCCTCTGGTCCATAACCGCTCGACGTCTGCGTGATGCACAGAGATGTCGTACCACACCAATATGACGGTCGACTGTCATGTGGTCGGAATACTAAGTATTCACACAGCAAACCAGCAATGGCTTTTTATGCATATGACATGACACGGCTGAAATTGACATGTTTGCTTTCCGTCTATGTAGCAGGCAGCGCAGTTTCGTGCTCATCAGTGAGACAACTAACGGGAAGCTAACAAGTGGGAATGGTCTTTTGAAAAACTCGATACATTGTTCGCAAGCAGGTGGAAAATCTGACGATCGTCACTTAACAATGGTTTGCCAAACTGTTTTTATCCTTATCTCATAGATTTCCCATCTACTTGCGCACAATGTTTTTTGAGTTTTTTCAAAATACCATGACCACTTGTTTAATTCCCGTCTATCTGTCTCCAAGACGAGACTTGTACCGCACTGGTGAATTGCTAATGAACACGAAATCATGGTTACAGAGGCGGAAAGTAAATGTCAATTTCAGAAGTTACCTACATTTTCTGTTAATTTCTATGCGGTGTTCGAAGGGGTGGGGTTTTTTGGCGGTCATAATAAATTTCGGGTGTCCCAAATTACCCTAGTGCACAGTTTCTCTCGCTAGTGGGTAATAGGAAAATAGAAATTTTGCGTTTTGAATGTTCTAAAGTTTAAAGATATACTGTAAAAAAAACAAAAATCTTGCGTATCCAATATCGACTAAAATCCATTTCTTGGGTGAATCGGGTGTGAAGATCACGAATCTGCTAGGAGCTTTTCGCTGAGAATAAATGCTGTGTATACGTTTTTCATAATTTTCCAAGTCAACTTATAGATCTCTCTTTTTAATAGGACTCCAATATCTGGCCGAACCAAATCACATGCATACATCTTTCAATTTCTCTTTATTGTACGATGTTTCGACCATTACTCTGACCTTTTTCAAGACACTGGTTAAATTAAAATATAGAGAAAATAAAACATACATATATGTGGTTTTTATTCGAATAGACAATGAAGTCCGATGAACATGAAAACTACGTGATAAGCTTAGGAGTTATTTTTGATGTTTCAGAAAATGCCCTCCACATTTGTTTGCACCTTTAATCAAAATAGTGATAGAAGAAATGAGAAAGGCGTGCAAGAAACATCCGCCAATTTGTGGATTCAGTCCAGATGATAACGGTAAGTCTTTGTACTTTAAAAAATAGACTAAAATATTAGTGCTCTGTTATTTTGAAAACTTCTTGTTGGCAAAAATCACGACTGTTGTGAACAGTAATAATCAACCGTATTGGATCACATATGTTATCGAAATAAAGAAGCATTTTTCACATTTAGCTTTTGGAGATTATTACTTTCAAATGTCTGCTGTTGATGCGGCTAACAGAGGGTTTTTAATGCTCTTGTTTTGCTACTTCATTATGATCTTCCTTATTTCGCGTTTGTGCAGTAGCGAGACAATGCTTCGTTCTCCGTTATCGAAATAAGAAAGCTCCGTTAGTTATGGTTTCCATTACGTTTTGATATCTACTGAGGTGAACAGCTGACTGTCAGTACTGTCAAATTACCACGGTTCACTTTAGTGGTCATAACAACTTTTTTCGAGAAGCTGTTAAAGTTGAGCGTTTTTGTATATTAAATCGCTTACAAGTTAACAACAATCATCAAAACGTTATAGTACGTATATATTATATCAATTCTCTTCTTTTGGGAGAGTCTATCTAAATGTGCAATAAAATAAGGGACATTCAGGTTGAAAGAAATTTTACAGTTTTTGACATTTTTTTAAATGTTTAATATTTTATTACAAATTTGGAAGACCTTTCCAAGAGAAAAATATTGATTTAACATAGTATAGCGTTTTGATAATTGGTTGTAGGACTATAAGCGACTCAATGTACTAACAAGCCTAACTTTGACAGTCTGCCAGAATGCCGTTTACAAGGTATTTCAGGGTTAAAAAGTACTCATAAGTAGGTTCAAAGTTGAGTGCCACATGACGCCCATTCCAAATAGATGTTCCAAAGTGTCGAACAGCCGATATATACATGGTGTGTCAATTAAATTCCGGGAATTTGTCAATAAAAACAAGGAAATCAAATTACACGTAAAATTTTATTATCGACCTTCACAATAGTCCCCATTTAACTCTACACAACGATTCCATCGCTGTTCTCACGATTCAAAACAGCCTTGGTAATCCTCTGAAGTTAGCCTACGCAGCACCTTCGTTACAGCTGCTTTCACCTCCTCTGTGCCACCATGATGAGTTCCTTTGAGGTGTGACTTTATCTTAGGGAATAAGAAGAAGACGCAGGGGGCAATATTGGGGCTACAGGGTGGGTGGGGCATCGTTGGAATGCCCTCGATTTTCGCATTCGTTTATGGGTGAGAACTTTTGGAACCGTCTTTGCGCAAACCTATCGCATGTTCAAATTCTCGTGTAACATTTGGCGGATGGTTTCTTTGTTCATATTTAGCTCGTCAGACAATGCTTAGGCGCCGGTCACATGTTATCAGAGTCCGCAAACGGTCGACATTTGCGGCGGTACGAGAGGTTACGAGAGCCGCTTCACGTAGATCATCTTCTACTGATTCATGCTCTTCTTTGAACCGTTTTGCCCATTCAACCACACGTATTTTTGATATACACTTGTCTTCATACACCACCTGCAATTTTCGGAAGATTTCCGAGAGATATTTGCCAGATTTAACTAAAAAATGGATCACAACACGTTGCTTGTAATGACTATCACTCATTTTCACGACGTCACTCAAACACTTTCTTCCAAAAAGCACGCACAAAATTCAAACCACACGTACAGTCGACTCCAGTTTTGGACTGTAACTCAAAAAGAGGGCGGTTTTGCCGGTCCGAAGTTGACAGGTGACGCAGTGTTGAAAGACGTCAAGTTATTACTGCATTCCCGGAATTTTATTGGCACACCACGTATATTAAAATTTTCAACTGCCTTTTTACTTCTTTTGCCTACTGGCGATCCTGATCAATTTCGGAAAAATGTTGTAGGTATTAAAAATTGAGGATTGTAGGGGGTGGGGGAGGATATATCTCAATTTTTTATGTTGGTATATTTGTACGCCTCCAACCCCAGTAACTCTTCGAACATATCAGGCATATTTCACTCATCATAGATGTCCCTGTACATTTACCCTTAAAACTTAAAAATATACAGTCGGCTATTTGTAAAAACCTACGAAACATCAAAATAAAAGAAAAACAATTAAATGTCATCTTGCAGACTAGGTAGTTTTCAGGGTGCAAGTAGTCCATTCCATGTTTGCTCGCTATCATCGCTGTGAGCGTACCATCTATGGATGAATGACTCAACTACACGCATTGTTCGTTGCAGAAAGCAACTATATATTTTGTGAAGCCGAGTAGTCTGTAGTGTTTTTCCTTGAGATGTGAAAGAAAGAAAGTTGGTTGAATATCCAGGTCGCATCTGGATGATTATGTGTATTGGTCTGCATGTGTATAAAATCAGTGATATTTGCTCTGTGAGAAAATTATTACTGAAGATGCTGCCAATGAAGTATATCTATTAGCTGTGCCCGACGGGTTATTTAATATGTTGTCCTTTCTGAAGACAGGTTATGTTCAAAGTTATAAATTACGGTTTTTCCCGTTTTTTGTGTTTTTGATATTTTGAGGAGCACTACGGTAAATTGCCACCGCGCCCGCGTTTTGTGCATTTAAGCCAAATCACAGCAAAATTAGGAATGACGCATAACACAAACATTTTCGCAATGCCTCACATCTAGGCGCTGATTTGTACTTTCTATTGACATCGCAAAATAAATTTATATAAAATTTAAATGACTGGAAATAAAAAATGATATAATTACCTTTTCACTTTCATAAATATTCCTGCCTGTAGCATATTTTCTCACCTGTTACTTCACCAACCAAGGATTTTCTTTTCTTATCTCTCTTATTTTTGAAATTCAGCAAATTTGCATATGTAATTTCTAGAATGAATAAGAAAAAGTTGATGCGCAAATAATTTCTAGCTTTGATCTCAAGTGAGTGTATTTGAGACAAGAATCCAATGGAATTATCATCAACACATATTAATAGCACACCAATCCTCACTATGCACTGCCGTTTCCTTCTAGCTATTGTATACAACTTACAGCTTAGACCTTCAATAATGGCATCCCTGAAGCAGATTTTACATCACATCAGAGCCAAATATTGATCACTTGAGCATCATGACGTTTATGAAACACGTACATCTACAAAACGAGTTCGCAACAAGTGTCCATCAGCTAGTGCTTAATTGACATCTTGTAGAAAAACCTACATGATGTCACAAAAAACAATACGTCATAAAAAATCGACTTAATGTCACTTTTCAAGATACGTAATACCCGTTCCGGTGTCGATGGACAAGCGTTATCGGTAGTCGTACGTTATAGTCGGCAATCGCTACTGTGGGCTGCGTGAACTGTGCATGGTGACGGCCAATGTCGTCATTCACGCGGCATTGGTCATCGCAACGATCATGTGCACCTGCAGCAATTCGTCTCAGAGGCAGGAGGAAGGTCATTAAATCTACGTGTTCGTGGCTAACTTTTTTCTCAGAAGGAGTAACTTGTGGCAAACATATTCCTTCACGAACTGGTGACAGCGTAGCGTGGAAAGTACAGAGTCAACTTACTTGACGCCATTTGTTAGGTTAAAATATAGTATTCATGCATCATTACCCCGAAGTCCAGCTTGCTGCCTTAATTCGTTTAGAAAATAATTAGGGAGGGGGACTTTTAGACAAGCACCATATATATACTGCTTCGTGTCAATCGGATTTAAAAATGCATACAGGAAGGTAATAATAATTATTCACAGTGGGTAAGTGTTTGTTCCACATCCGTCGAACTGTATTTTTGTTGTAGAAGAATAAAATTGTTTTAGCGAACGGAACACATAACGCTGTATGGCTGGAAAGTGAAATTGAAAGAGAGATAAGATCGCCTTTGTCCCATAAAATGAAAAATTCAGCTTCCTCCTCCGCTTTCTGGTTCTTTTGTTATCGGACGGAGGGCGTTGCACTTCATTTGCATATTAGAAACGTTTATTAATTTTGTGGTTACAAATTTACACGAGGCGAAAAGTTTACATTCGTCGGAGAAAATTTCCGGCTTGGCTATGTAATACGTTGACCGTCAACTACCTTATATCTCGTAGGTTGTTTACCTGCCCAGGACGTCAAGTACGAAATATATCGTAGTATCTGGTAGATGGCTTCCGCGAACAGATTTCTGTTACATAAGTTAACTTTTTTTTTATAAAACAGTTTGTAAGCTTTTTGATGATTGATATGTACAAAAATAAGCGGTCGTAGTTGCACATACCTCCTTCATTTCCAGCCCTCCAAATATACCGAATTGCAACGTCGCATTAGCGCCTAAGAATTTAGGTGGCGAAATTATATGGACTATAGAAGAGTCTCTGTCGTTAAAACAGTTTTTGGCGATGTGTCTGAAATTATATTGTGGTATCCAAAATCCTACATGCAGCTTAACTGTGGTGTCTGAGATATAGCAGGTAGTGAAGAGGAAAGTAAACATCCAGGTAATGAAGGTCACCTGCAGATAGTTGACCGCAGATCACAGTCAGGAGTGTTTTACGTGTCGCCAAACTAGCAGGAAGCAGGGTGCTGATATTTCTATGCCCCGCTAATGATGTAAAGGCGCGTATTATTATTCCAACATATTTGGAATTTGAGACATTGTCGCTTTAGTTGTAACACCATGAAACTCAAAACATTAACTTATGTATTTACTTGAAAAAGCCACCGTGATTCCCGGAACGTCATCAGTAGGCATTATTATCATATGAAGTTTAATTTGCGACTAGAAAAACATGGAGGACTATAAGATGATTCGATAGTGAATCCAAAGACCCACCATTCTTTTTGCTCTCCTAAAAAGTTATTAGTTTTAAGGTACATCGTGCTGGAAGTCTTTTTATTGAACAACTAAATTTTTGTGATTCATGAGTGGGTAGGAGCAAAAATACGTTAGAAATTTGTTATTTAGTTTTACATCCTACGTCAATGAGCAAAGGCAAACATTTTCAAAGTATTTTGAGTTTTATATTTTTATAACGTTTCATGATATACCCAAAAAGTATGGGTTCCTTGTTGCAACATCGGCTGTAGATTATTCAACTATGTTGCGAGAAAATAGATGTCATGTTCCATTTTTTTATTTAATTTTTTGCTCTTCAGTCTATACATTATTCATGTTCACCCAAAAATAAATACGAACAGTTAGAAAACAAAGTGATTGTTCTCATCTACACTGAAAAAGCTTTTAGGATGTAAGCACAAAGTTTGGAGAATCTGCTTTCTTATGTGGTGACTAACTTTAGCGCCCTTACACCCATTTTCAAACTTGTTGCCGTACGATAATACATTCCAAGCTCTGTTAGAATCATTATAGCAGTTACTGAGATTGCACAGTGTCAAGTAAACGAGAACCAGACAGGTGGGTTATCGCAATGGGTGGAACGCTAAAGCACCTACTTTTCAAGCCTATTTTCCGGAAAATGCTATGTATCATATATCGTTTAGACAGTAAAAATAATAATAATAATATGGATTACCCTATATAAACACAATTACTCTATGACATGCCAAACTACGTGTTACTCTGGAGAAATCAATTAAAAGTAGGGAATAACCCATTCTGATGAACCAGTCGCCAGTAACCCTTCTTCACTTTATTGGAGTATTATTATCTTGGTAGCCTACAGGCAGTAAATCATAAAGAAAAAAAAACCTATTGTTGAATGTAAAGCTGGAGATACACGCTAATAATATGCATAGCAGCCTGGTTTACTAGCTATTATGGATTTTCAGATTCATGATTCCGCCACTGTATAATCTAAATGAAAATTTTAGTGAGCAAATCATAATCAACTGTCCCTCTGTGTCTCTACCCACACTCCGCCGATACATGACGCGAATCTATATCGAAATTCTCCCAGCGATTGAAAATCTTCATTCCAGCTAGGGTCTTTGAGTTCTTACCTTTTGTCTTTCACCCATAAGCAATTCGTCTATAAAATGCTCAAGTTGATGATTCCTTTATTACCAACGGCAGATTTGAGGGTGGAAGGAGTTGCGGCGGTTTTTAATATAATGATATATCATCTTTCCTAGTTTTAAATCGTCATAACACAAGAGATGGAAATATGAAATTTACACACTCTTTAAAGTGTTTTGAAGGGTACTCCATGTAAAATTTCTCTAAGAATCCTGGTTACTACGCTCAAAACTCTTATTGTTATTGTAACCTGTTTATCGTATGTCCTTTCGGTATACATTAGCTTGTATGTTTAGCTTTTGCTTAAGGGTTAAATAGAAAAATACGACTTTTTCTAGCTACTTTGTGAGCCAAAACACAAAATATAGCTTTTTCCTTTGAGGTGCCGCGCCGCCGACTGTATAGGCGTACCCGCTGCTTGTTCCATATCCACATTCATAAGAAAAAATTACATGGATTACTCCTAATACCTAAAATTTAAAAGATTATTTTGTTTGTCAAATGTCTGGTAATGTTTTATGACTAAAAAAGATAATTTCTTTGATCAATGCATTAATATGTAAATTGACAAGGACTTATTCATTTCCTATTCACTTCGTCGCCGCCGCTGGATCAGTGCAATCCCAAAGATATTAGAGAGAAGCGTAGAACGGTTTGAACTAGGCCCACAGACTCCACGCATCTGTTCCTGTTCTGGTATGGGCAGACTGGCGTATTCATGGGAGCGCTTTACGGCTCCTCGGAGTCTCCCCTCCCTAAGCGCAACAGCTCATTAAGCTTCTCCTACATGTTATACCTTCTGTAAAGTTTAGCTTCCTGGACTAAGCGAGTCTCCCAACTGCTCTTCAATTTTCGATATCTAATACCCCCCCTCCCCTCTGATTTTTTCCTGGATAACACCTCTGGTTGAGAAGTATCTCAATATATAGGAAACAATTACCATCGCAAAATCAATATAAAATAATATATATATATATATATATATATATATATATATATATATATATATATATATATACAGGGTGACTTCGAAGTTGAGTCATTTATTTTAACAGTGAGTAGATCTGATCAAAAGAAATGTTTTTTCCTTTACCATCTTTCTGGTAAAATTAAAGTAACAAAGTTATAGCCCTTTGGAAGTTTGAGTACCGCCCTGTCTCAATAATATCATGTACTCGTGTTTGGCAACAACGGATATAATCCACCTTATCGGTTCATCGCATCGGAAACAAAAAAGCGAAAGAATTTGGAACGATGTTTATTTTATTCAGTTCAGTTATACATACAGTTAGTGTCAGTCGCGTGTGAATAGTGTCTGTTGCGTGGCTCAAACGAAATAAAAAATGGCACATGTTTATGCGGATCGGTTTCCCAATCGAGTGCAACCAACCCCTCGTGCCTTTGTTAATGTAGTACAACGGGCTCGTGAATCAGGTGACTTCAGACCTAACAAGGGACCTCACGATCAAATACAGGTCCGCACTGAAATACTTGTCGGGAGGATACTTTATAAAACAAGGTAAACATTTTTTTTTATTTTTTTTTTATTTTTACACACATATTTTGGTTTATCTTCCTTCTACAATCATTATCTGAAAATTAATGACTCAACTTCAAAGTCACCCTGTATATATATATATATATATATATATATCGCAAAATCAATGTAAAATAAAAATAAAATTAACAAATCATAACTGTAAAAGCAAAAACTCTATATACTTGGATTTCTAGTTAAAGTGGCTAGTATGTCTACAAAATAAGAAGCATGTAGACCAGAATGCAGTTTTGTATAGACACAGAAAGTGGTTAAACTAGATACTGGTGAAATACTTTTCATAGCTAATGAAATAGTTGCAAGAAGGATAAATAGCCAGCGTTAATTTCGTAATCTAAAATCTAAATGTTTTTCGTATATACATTTTAGATGAGAATGTTCATTTTCCATACGTAACTATGTTCGGTAGCCTAGCACTCACGGCTTGTCTATGCAATACCAAACAAACATCCGACATACCATATCAGAATTAATCAAACAACCTGCGTCTCCCTGAGTATTGAAATCTGAAAGAAATGTTTTACAAATAAAGATGTCATCTGCTTTGAATATTGGGAATCTAATTAAGCCTGCACCTCATCAACAGCAACAGCCGACCGCCACTGGAGACAACCCAACCAAGCCGCCCGACCCTATAGAATGCCGTACCTTTTATCTATAATTTATTGCTGGGACATTACCTTCCAGTATTAATAATGCTTTTTAGACTCTCTTCAGCGCTAATACAACGTTGCAATTCGGTATATTTGGAGCGCAGAAAATGAAAGAGGTGTGTGCAACTTGGATCGCTTATTTTTGTACTATAATCAACGCTGTTAATAATAAAACTAAATTAGATTAGATATGAAAAGTATTGTTTATGATTACAAGTTGTCAAAAATACTTAAAAGTGCGGGGAATTTTAGTGCGCTTTCCCTAAAGTACACTATAATAATAATAATCAATTCTTCTTGGAAATGCTGATAATTCCACAATTGCAAGATCGATTAGAAATAGTTATATGATTATCAATATTTGCTGTAGTCATTGAATATAAAACAACGTAACAAGTACGTGAAAAATTTTATTCAAGAAAATGAACGATTAATAGTAATAGCATTTATTACCTAACAGAGACAGAATTCCTTTACAGAACAATATATTTATAGTAATTGTATTTATTACCTACCAGAGACAGAATCCCTTTACAGAGCAATATAAAATAAAAAGAACTATCCTATCCACAGGTATTTTGCGACATATTCTTAGGAGCACACTTTAGTTGAGTTCACAATTGAATATTTCAAGATGCTTCGATATATTATTTTAATGTGAACTGATAATAGTGATTTCAACATTAAATTTGTCCCAGCAGCAGCAGAATAAAATGTTAATTATTGTCTAGAGTTAAACTTAAGGGGTACGTTAAATTTAATACGTGATAAAAGATCTGGGCAATCAATATACAAGGTGGCGCATCGAAAACGAAACAGACGCATTTACTGGCAGTTCAGTTTTTTTTTTTGGAAAAACGCTCAGACCCGTCGATTTTTTTTTTTCGAGGGGGACACAAGTTTGGCTAAAAATCACGTTAACACGTGCAGCCCTCTGGGCGGGGGTGACCAACCCTAAAATCTTAAATGGAAAGGGGGTCGAGTGATACCTTAGGTCTTTCAATTCCCTTTATCATGATGTAAAATACATGAGCTTCAGTTCAGTAGTTTTGAAGAATTATTGATTTAAAGCTTAAAGTAGACTTTAATAGGTACATCAGGTTAGTTTGTACTACTTTCAGAAGAAATTTGACTTAAATAATTTACTTAATAAGTAAATGCTTTTCTTCACTACGCCCATGGTTTGTTTATAATTTTTTGTTGAAAATAGCTATTGGAGCGTTTTTTTGTGGCAAAAAAGTTATTTCTTGAAGAAAGATCAGTAAATATCTCGTACTTATTTTAAATAGGAATTTAGTACATAGTTTGCGATTGATTTGACCAAACTTTGTTGCTAAAATAACTTGTTACGCTTTATTACATAAATTAACAATGGTATATTCCACAGCAGATAGGGTTGAAATTATAGAAATATTTTTCGGAAATAATCAGTGCGCTAATAGAACAGCAGAAATATTTAATGAGCGACATGAGAACATTAACGTGCATCGAAAATATGTTCTAGAACTTGTAGCTAAATTTTGGGAAACTGGGTCAGTTGCCAAAAAAAAAAAAACGCAACATTGAAAATCCCGTAAGAAACGAAGAAATAGAAGTGGGGGTTTTATGGCAAGTTTATGTAGATCCTACGTTAAGTACCCTCAAATTGGAGACTGAGTGTGGTGTTAGTCGACGTACTGTCCAACGGATTCTAAAGGCCCATAGTTTTCATCCGTATAAAATTCACCTGGTACAAGAACTTAATGAAGATGATTTTGATCGACGATTACAATTTTGTGAAGATATGAGTGAACGAATTATAAACGATGAACATTTTCTATTCAAAACTTGCTTTTCCGACGAATGCTCCTTTTTCTTAAATGGCGTAGTAAATCGTCATAACTGCCGATATTGGTCCGATTCTAATGCCACAATTTATTATGAGGTTCATACACAGCAGCCACAAAAATTAAATGTTTGGGCTGGTATTTTTGGCGATCATTTAGTTGGTACTTTTTTCTTACCTGGAAATTTGACCGATGAAATGTATTTGGAATTACTTGAAGACGCCATAGATCCTGCATTAACAGCCATAATTGAAAATCAGAATGATCGGCGGTACATTGCGAATAGGTTGATATTCCAACAGGATGGTGCCCCACCACATGACGCATTACGTGTTCGACAATAACGTATTTAGATCAGACGTTTCCAGATCGATGGATTGGGAGAAGAGGTGCCATTTAAAAAGCAAAATCTATGCTACTCAGCCAACATCATTAGAAGACCTGCGACAAAGAATTGTGAATGAGTGCCTTCAAATTACTCCTCAAATATTGCAAAATGTGCGGCAACGTTTTGAGCAAAATCTTTATTATTGCATGGAGAGTCATGGTGGCCTTTTTCAACATTTGTTTGCCTAACGGGTCAGTTCATTCTTCATTTTTAAATTACTTTGCTGCCAAATGATGATGTAATAGTTTTATTTAAGCTTTAAATCAATAAATCTTCAAAACTACTGAACTGAAGTACATTGATTTTAAATATCATTATGAAGGGAATTGAAAGACATTTAAAATAAGGTATCTCTCGACCCCCCTTTCCATTTAAGATTTTGGGGGTGGTGTCACCCCCGCTTAGGGGGCTGCACGTGATTTTTTGCCAGACTTGTGTCCCCCTCGAAAACAAAATCGACGGGTCTGAGCGTTTTAAAAAAAAAAAATGAGCTGCCAGTAAATGCGTCTGTTTCGTTTTCGATGCGCCACCCTTTATAAAGGAATGAAAGGGATGAATGACAGTGTCCGAGCTCCAAACTGTCAATGTCAAATATATATATATATATATATATATATATATATAACGTATATATATATATGGTGCTTTTTAAACACTAGGTATTTCAAAAACTTCCTTTTTAGTTTATCCAGTCTTTCCTTGTGACACTGATAGTATGGGTTCCAGACATTCGAACAGTACTCCAGTTTAGAACTTACATAGGGAAAAAATAGACATTTCAATGCTGCTTCACTACTAAATGATCGACAATTTCTAACGATGAATCTATACATTTTGTATGCTTCAGCAATTTTCTTATCAATATGATTAACGAAACTGATTTGCGAGTCAAATAATACTCATAGATACTTTGTGGTTGAATGACGCTTCAAAAAAATACCATCAATATTATAGTCAAATAAGATTGTTGCTTTTTTTCCTAGAGGAAGCGACTACTGTACACTTTGCATCATTCGGTGCTAATCTTTGTTTTACTACACCATAAATGAACTTTGTTGAGCATAACCTGTAACCTATCAGCGTCTTCTGTAGCAGTTACATATATTACAATAGACTTTAAGATTGTCAGCATAAAACAATTTCCGTGTTTCAGTTACATTATCCAAATCATTGATGAAAATATTAAATAGTAGTGGCCCTAAGTTTGATTCTTACGGAACACCTATACACACTGTATGTGTTAGAATTGTACCCATTATAGTTTATATACTGTGATCTATTGCATAAGTAAGATTTACGAAATTCTATTAAATCCGTCGAAAAAACTGAGAGTTTTTTAAGAATACCATGATCCACTCTATCAAACGCTTTTCCATGTTGCCTTGGAATGATATTAGTACGAACGCGAACTGAAGTTCCCAAAAGATTGACAATGGATATGGCACGGCAATTGGAGATAATATATTTATCACCTGTTTTAAAAGTTGGCACAATTTTGGCTGCCTTCCATACTTGAGGAAATATACAAGATTTCATTGCCAAATTATATATAATTCTTAAAGGATATACTAAAACAGAAAAAATCTTCTATTGGGAATTATTTTTTTAAATGCTTAGGAAACCCTGATAGTTTGTAGTTATCCATAGATTTTCGCCTCCTTCCGAAACTTTTTTTAGGTGTGGGAAACAACTCCGTTAGACTTGTATTGGATTTTAAAGACGTATAAAATTGGCGTTCTTTTTAAATGTTCCAAGATATGATTTCCATTTTGACTTAATACTGTAGCTGCTGAAATCCACAGTGAAAACCATATTACTTGCTGTTGTGAGACTTAAACAGGCTCCATCAGAAAGAACGCATGTTTTTTAAATGAGTAGTACAGTCAAAATAAGTAAGGGAAAATATTCTATTACATCAAAATACTCAAAAATACATGCCATTTTTTTGAGTAAACAAAATTTACGTTCTAAAAACTATGTCGGCCATATGGGCCCTTGAGCCGAAATGCAGGAATCAAGCCTCTCCGGCGATATTCCATGGCCCCCTCGCTCTCCGGACCTTACAACGTGTTTTTTTATGGGGCTACCTGAAATAAAAAGTTTACCAAAGCAAGCCTCGGACCCTCGTCGATTTGAAGTAGGAAATAAGAAGAGAAGTAACCCAAATTCCTGCACCGATGCTGGCCGACGCGATGGGCTCATTTCGGGAGAGGCTTGATTCCTGCATTTCGGCTCAAGGGCGCCATATGGCCGGCAAAGTTTTTAGAACGTAATTTTTTTTACTCAAAAAATGGCATGTATTTCTGAGTATTTTGATATAATAAAATATTTTTCCCATACTTATTTTGACTGTACTACTCATTTAAAAAACATGCGTTCTTTCTGACGGACCCTGTATATTTAAAAAAATCAAAACTTCTGAAAAATACTCTATCTAGAACAAATCACTCATCCAGGGGTGCTACCTATATATTATTAGCTTACTTATCTTGAAACGTGACATTATGTCGGGATTTTGACATTATATATGTTTTTTGTGACATTATGTAGGTTTTTTTACAAGATGTCAACTTAGAACTAGCTGTTGTCCACTTTATATGCACTCGTTCTGCAGCTGTACGTGTACCCAAACATCAAGTCGCTTCAGCTATCAATGTTTGGCTCCGATGTGATGTAACATCTGCCCTAGAGATGGCATTATTGGAGGTCTAATCTGTAAGTTGTATACTATAGCTGGAAGGAAACGGCAGGGCATAGGTGCATAGTGAGGATTTGTGTTTCTTGTCTCAAACATACTTACTTGAGATGTAATGCGATCTTGCTATTCAATTAATCTGCGTTCTTTCACATCTTAAGTCAGATAAATACACTACAAACTATCTCGGCATTCTGCAACCAACAAAGCACGCTAGCATGTCGTTTGAGTCATTCCTCTATAGACGACGCTCACGACGAGCAATAGCGGAATGAACTATTTGTACACTAGCAGCTATCTAGTCAGAAAGTTGACATTTGGTCGTTTTTTTACATTATATAGGTTTTTTATGTAATATAATACTTGTTGTGAACTCGTTTTGTGTCTGTACGTGTTGCTTAAACGTCAGCGAACAGCGGTTATAGCGAGCAAACGTGGAATGAACTACTTACTTGCACACTAAAAACTACGTAGTCTGCAAGATGACATTTCGTTATTTTTCTGACGTTTTCTTGCGGCAGGGGTATTATGTCACAAATCTACGAAATGTAAAAAAAAAAACAGAAGAAATGTCACTTTTCAATTTACGTAATATACTTGAGGGTCGACTGCTGGGCGAGTACCTTGTACTCAGAATTCGAATCTAACCGAGTTCCCGCTACTCGGCCTTTTGAAAAAACAAGTACTTGGTGAATCACCAGTACATATCAAGTATACTTAGCAGCTTCCATATTTTTAACATGGTACTCTGTTTGCAGCTTATGAACCCTTGAAGCTGATGCAATCCGTGATGGCAAAAACAAACGAAGTGTGCCTTCGCTACTTGGACAATAGTATGCTATGTTCACTGCCTTCCCCAAATGACAGTCCTGTTTTTTATCCAACAAGTACTTGCGCCTTCAAAAACTGCAAGAGGAAGATGGAAGATAGACACGTGGTCATACATGATCTTAATACAATGCTCAACATTCAGGTAGGTGATCATCTACTTTATTACGGCGAAAATTTGAACGGTGTTATATTTCATATAACCATATACCTTAATAATAAATGTTTTATTTTTGAAAGCTTCACCACCCTGTATCTTAAAAGTTACGACGTTTAGGTCATACGTTCATATGAAGTTTTCTTCTTAAAATGGAAGCAAAAACCGCCCCCTTACATATTGACATTCAATTAGGAAAACCTTGTATAGTGGTATTGATAGACGTTACAAATAAGAATAAATTGGAACATAAGACGAAGATAAACATTTTCAAAACTTTCTTCTGGGCATTCTAAGATTTTTTAATAACCATATTGGAAATCAAATTGTAGGACTTAGCAAAGTGAAACTCTGCATTTTTGAAAGAAAAGTTTTGCGGCCAGATCCAGACCAGTTCAAGCACAAACATTCAACTTTCATAATAGTGGATCTAGCGCCTCGGGTCTATTCCATCACCACCAAGATCGCTGGACCTGAATCCACAATTTTTTTATTCGGGTTGCTTTAGAGACTGTATACCAAGTCGAGCTGACCACGGTAACAAAATTTGGTTCCAACATTAGATCAGCCTCGAGCATCCTAGTGGATATTCTGGCAGGTTAAAAAGATGTTTCATGAAAAAAGTAGCTGCAACACTTACTAATAGATAGCCGAGGAAGGTGACAGGCATGTTTTTTTTCCAAGAAATCATAGTCTATTTTGCCGGCAGCAGCGCGGCCTGCCATCGCCCACTCAACCTGTGACCGCCAAGCGATCAGACGTTTTATTTTTTACTATCTGTTATCCGCCACCTCGTATGCTTTAAACTGTTACCTATATGAAACATTATTGTTAAGTGCTACAAGCTTCTGATTACGTATCTTTGATGGCATTAGTAAATTGACAGCCAACTTGTATGCTTGGGACATTTGATTGCGAGCAGAAACCACGGGACAGAAAGCTAAACTGAATCCAAATTCAAGATGAGATGTAAATAATAACAGTTAGCGCGTGATCTCTCGGTAACAGGTGGGGACAACGCCTCTTATTGGTCAATTCGCCATTAAATTTCAAGCGGTCGCCTGGCGGAATAATGCGCGGGGCAGGGGCAGGGCAGGCAGAGTTGCATTCAGGCCACCGACCCTCGAGTGTATCACTGCGTGCTCGTGTTTCCGTATTCACCTTGCTTAGCGTAGCCCTGAATGCGGCCCTGTACGCCGTCCTTGCTTTTGGGAATCACGCATCCATTCTATCTTGGGTGTAAATACACTATAGTTATATTAATACGTTTCCTTTTGCGGAAACAACTACGATTGAAATAACAGACCTGATGTGTGGTGAAACAGTAGCGAAAAAAGTAAAAAAAAAAAAAATAAATGAGAAAGAACTCACCGTTCAGTTGCAGAAAAATTCCAAGTACGTCACTCAAAGTACTGTTTTAAGTTGTCGCTGTAGGTAAAATGTTTCTTAGAAAGTCTAGGTACTGTAAACCTTCCACCCGATGCGGGAAAATAAATGAGCATACCATTTACCATGCCAACCCTAATATTCAAAGAAAATATCTTTTGATAATGTGATCGAAGGACTACGTGAGTATTTTCTAATGACCACACATGAGTATTTCGGAAATTATTAACCCGTGTCGCATGAAGGTTGATCCGTCCATGACCAATATCGACTGCAGCAGTCATTCACAAAAACGTACTCTTGCAGGAAAATCCTTAGCTTTGAGGGCTCGTACAAAAGGGTACAATTCATCATTACGCTGCATTTACCACACTATAAGTCTGTCATGATACAAAATTTTGTTCATAATTTGATACCAAATTTCGTGAAAAAATTCGTTACTGAATTTAATCCCCAATTTGTTTACAAATTACAATCCGGTCTGACACGTAAAGAAATTTTTGTACTAAATTTCATACGAAATTATAGTATGCGCAGTTGGTAGAAAAAACTATATCTGTCAACTTCTTACTGCCATTTTTCACGTCAAAGTCATTCTAACCACACTTTGCGATTTGCTACTTTATTCCTGTATTACCTTAATTGAATAGAAAATTGTAGAAAATGGAGCGATCCCGTAATTCGCATATATTATATGCGACTGCGACGGCAGCTATCTGCGTTGTAGCTGCCCACCTCATGAGAAAAAGAAGTAAACGAAACCGTAAAAGAATTTGGTGCCAAAAATGGAACAGGGAGAGGGACCAGGGCATGGGTGTGCTCCATATGCCGAATAAAGAACTTCTAGTAGGGGATCAACTGAGCTATAAGCCTAATTGGTTCTAAAGTCGTTCTAATTTTATCCAACGTAGCTTATTTGACTTTTCTGTTTTTATAGGCCTTGCTTTTTTCAGCATATAAATAATCAATCATATATCTCATACTCGTTTAGTAGTATGTCACACTGCTCCTTTGATCATGACATTTTAAGTATGTTTTCAATCTATAAGTAGAACACATAATGAAAGTGTTTAAGGTTAGGCCTGTTTTTGCCAACCAATTATCATCTCATATTATGTAATCATCACAAAACATCAAGAAGTTAACACAAATCATGTAATTCCTTGTCACGTAGCGCTTTTATTAGCCACTGTACTGTTCCAGATGCGCAGTATTCACGCACTTTTGGTATGATATTATTTAGAACAGGTTCTCAAAAATGTGGCACTAAATTTGTTCATACAAAATTATGTACCAAATTCTGTCGGACACTATTTTTGATTTTTCACGAAATTTAGCGTACTAAATTTAGCACAAAATTTCGTATCGTGGCAGAGGGCCTTTAGTCTTGGAGGCTTGCACTTGTCTAGCCTCTTCCCTAGTGCTTGTTGAAGGATTATCTTCTACAAGATTAAACACTCCTTCCTCAGTTTGCACCATCTCTTTTGCTCAAGGTAAACAAATCTAGGCGGGTCTGAATGATACTGTCCGGGAAAGCGAACTGCATACACTCGGGAAGCCTCGGTCGCATTTTGAAGACGCTCACCATGAATTAAAATCATGTCGACAAGTCCGATATTTCTGTAAAACGACCTGCATTCCTAGCTCCTTGCATAAGGTAAACACATCTAGGCGGCCCTGACTGATAATGTCTGTTAAGCGAATTGCACACTATCGCGAAACCTCAGTAGCATTTTGGAGTCGCTCTCCGCAAATTAAAATCATGTCGACAAGTTCGATATTTCTGTAAGATTTTTGTTTTTCTTCCAACCGAATGATGTGATCGATATACAGGCGGGGATTAGGTTTGGCTGATTTTGGGCAACCTAATGTCTCGGTTATCTTAAGACTTTGGTATATATGCTGCTGGGACCGTTCTGCAGATACTGAAATGATTTTTTCGCGAATCCACGGTGAAGTACAGTGCACTACCGGGAACCGATACTCAAATTTTCGCGAAGAGCGGAAATATGGTGGACGGATGTGACGTTATCCAAATATCAAAAAGTCACGTGGTACGGTTAACCTGCTAACGTCGTTGAGGTAATAGCGGGTGACAGGTCTTATGTCAATGTCATTTGAAAAACAAAAACAATTGAAATTTGTCTTCGTCTTCGCAGTGCCGAAAATTGAGTTAAATTATTGAATCATAAATGGAGGAACAGGTCCACACGATTTTAAATGACGAGGGAAAAGTTCATCGAAGATATAGGAACTGCACTTGTCATATCAAATGGTTGAGTTTTATTGATATATGTATATGTACATTGCACAAAAAAAGATCGGTCTTTTTATTTCAGATTCAAAGAAGGCAGCTAAGTTTATCAAGGAGCTCAAAGCAAACATTTTGCATAACATGCGCCATCTAACCTCTCCCGGTTTAACTTGAAACTGTCAAAACTTCCATCTGTTCCCGCTCCATTCACTACGGAATCTCGCGGAAATATCTCTTGAGTTGTGGTAAATAAATGGACCTAATATTGTGGTCCCTAGAATTCCACACCTCATATTAAACCCAAAATGTTCTTGATCTGGATACTTTTTTAGCCCGCAGATTTTCTTGAGCCCAGTTATGAGCGTTGCGGTGATTAAAGATACCGTTATTAGTGATCATACTCTCGTCGGACCATATTATTTTGGAGGGACATTAAAATCTTTAGACGTTCGTGTGTACCACTCACCAAAATGCTGGCACCGTTCGCTATCCCCTGGTCTAAGACCAAGGCGAATCCTGAATTTATAGGGATGATATCTATTTTTACGCAAAATAAATTGGGCTGTGGATTTGGCTACGCCTACATTTTTCGTAATTTGCCTAGTTGATATCTCAAAGTTCCCAACAGCTGCTTCTAAAACAGTATTATGAGTTTCCTCTAAATACCCCTTTTTCGAGATGTAACAGGCTTTTTGAATGAACCATATTCATCTAAATTTCGAGCCAACTCTAAGAAAATGGACTTACTTTTTATTTATCAAGATGCATTTAAGAAGTATTTTTAGTATTTTTGTAGCACAAAATGTAGCACGACAGCATGTCGAACTTTTCTTCATTGCTAAAATGACCGCCTGATATCTTTGACGATACGATAATAAAGCAATATTAACAATACTCGGTGACAGGTATTTACGTCAAGTCAAGGATTTATTTGTAACGCCTACTTATAACAAAAAAATTAAAAATGCGTTTTCCTTATAACCAAGAAAATAAGTGTAACATGAGATACATCGTTGAATTCGGATAAAAAACTGCTATCAGATTAAGGGTGTACTTTTTTCGAACCAGATAAATAAAGATATAATAAAGATGTTGGTTTCTCAAAAACGAACCGACAGGCACAAAATTTAAAAACACCATCAGTTAGAGCCTAAAAAGTGCCAATGGAAAAGTTTCATTAGTTATTTCTTATATTTCTCAATCTTAAGTCAGAAAAAAATAAAAACGGTTTACCCCAAATTTTGGTTTTTCACAAATCTCACAGTAAGCCATTTTTCTCAATAACATGTAAATACGCCCCAAAGAACGCAACTTTTTCCTAATTTTACCTTAGCTGTATCTCCCACAGGTATTGAGATCCACATGCAGAGGATCCTTATCTTGGATATAGAAAAGACTTTCTTATGTTTCAGGAAGCAAGTCCGTCCAGTTATTACGCCGTGTTCGATGGCCATGCAGGCGTCGACGCAGCTGCTTACAGCGCCGCCCATTTGCACCAGTTCCTAGCTGAAAGCCATCTTTTCACCAATAATCCGAAGCAGGCCTTATACGAAGCATTTTGCAAAACTGATGCTCATTTTACAGATAAATGCAAAGTTGAGGTAAGTGTAGATTCCTCTCTACACAATAGGTCGCGGGTCAGGATGACCCACTGTATTAAAATTACAGGGAACCAGAAATTCGGGACAATTATCAATAGTATATTACAGATGTATATTTTCATTGTATATAGATGCTCATTCAGTAAAATAGGTATATTCTTTAATTCACCGGTTGATTCCATCACTGATGGATCCGGTGAACTTATGGTTGACAGCTGATGTGGTGACGTCAGCAACCGGTTCCCTTGAACATACAAGACGCATTTTTAGCCTTCAGGTTGCTGTCGTATGAGAAAACCTAACCTTTTTTTTATCGTGAATGGACGCTTATTAGTTTGAACTGCCTATCATTTAAAATCATTATGGCAATTTACGCAGCAGTTGGTATTGTGGTGGAACGTCTGTTAAGCGAGTCGAGTGATGATTCGGATGAAGAACTTATCCAGTGGAGAGAAAGAGCAACTCATACCAAAATTGAACAGTATGCAGATACAGTAGTCAACAGTTCTAGTTTGAGTGACTTTAAATCACATTTTCGGCTCACAAGGATCCAAGTTGAGGTAAGTGTTAGCCTTTATATTTAATACTCGATCTATTTTAACAAATCGAGAACTTAACTCTGTCATTCGTTTATTTTCAGGATTTATGCTCAGAATTGGAAACCAAAAAGGAGATTCACACTGTTGGGAGGCCAGCTAGTAAGCTGTTACCCTGTGTTCTATTAAGCCTTTGGACTTTGGCTAATCAAGAGAGCTTTCGAAGTATCGCGGATAGATTTGGAGTGAGTCCTGGGAATGCTCACACCATTTTTATTAGAACGTGCAAATTAATATGTCTTCTCCAAGATAAATATATCAAGTGGCCATCAGGTGCAGACATAGTTAAAACTGTGAAGGATTTCAATACTTTGCGTGGCCAAAATTCTTTTCCCAATGTGATAGGGTGTATAGATGGTAGCCATATAGCTATCAAAGGTGTAAAAGATAACTCGTACTATAACAGAAAGGGCTACTACTCAATGCTTTTGCAAGTTATTTGCAACAGTAAAAAAGAATTTATAGATGTGTTTTGTGGATGGCCAGGCTCATCACATGATGCCAGGATGTGGTCAAATTCACCAATCCATCATACAATTGAAAATGATGGTTTGATGAATACCATCTGCTTGGTGATTCAGCATACCCGCTCAAAAACTATTTGTTGGTGCCATTCAAGGATAATGGTCATTTAAGCAATGCCCAAAAAAGATTCAATAAACGATTATCTAGTACAAGAGTCGTTGTGGAAAATGCAATTTATCTACTTAAAGGAGTTTTTCGTAAACTTAAGTATATAGATTTGATAAATATAGCAAATTTCAAATATATAGTTGTTGCAGCTTGTATACTTCATAATTTTCGTTTAAAATATGATAATGAAATGGAGCTAGATAATAGTGATGGCTATGATGGCTGTGATGAAAATTTTGAAGGGAGAGTTTGTGATTTTGGCAGAAATAAAAGAGAGCACATCATGCTTCAAATGACATAGATTTCAGATCAATTTTGATACATTAGTCGTATTTATACTTATTTATAATAATTACTTATTTTTGTAAAATGCACATTTGTTTTTGGAACTCTTTTTGATGTCATATATATGGAAATAAAATATTCAACACACATAAGTATTTAATATATATCTGAAGGTATATCTTTACTACAAATTCAATGCAAAAATTTTTGAAGGATTTTGCAGATTACCCAGTATTTATATTGTGTGATCTGCAAAATCCTTCGCCAATTTTTTTGCCAGCATTATTCCGCCAAGCCAACTTTTGCTGGGTGTACTGGTGAAATGAGGAACTCAACACATAAAATAAATTATTATTTATTTAGGCAGCAGTGGATTAACATTATATCTTTAATAAAATAAACATGTTAACTTAATATCTATCACAAAATAAACAGGAACTCTGAGGCAGGTACGTGAAAAACTAAAAAATATTTAACTCGAACATAAAACTATTAAGAATTATACAACTATGCATCACTTCATTTGGAATGTGCAGAACTTCTAATAGCATGTGCTAAATTGTTGACAGCTTCTATTTCTTTCTCTTTTAAAACTTTTTTTTCTGTCCATATCTTTTTCTCTCTTTCATTTTTTAAAAAAAGATATTCTTGTAATGATAACTGTTTTTTTTTTGCGAATACCTTTGTTTGTACCCTGTGTTGAGTCTTCTGAGGAATCTATGTCTTCTGATATCATACTTTTGTTGATGGATGAGCTTAGGCTCTGTGGTGGAGGCATACTGGAGGCTTTATTACCCAACACCCTATCCATTATTTCAAAGAATTCCCACGTGATTTGTGATTAACCTGTTCTTTTTAGTCTTTTTTCTTTATTTTGTCTGTAGGTTTGAAGCAAATTCCGATATTTTCTATAGCAGTCATTTCCACATACATTGTATTTGCCAATTTTGTTCATTTGGTCAGCTATTTGTTTCCACAGTTTCATTTTTCTACAGACTGGCTTATTGAACTCCTCCTCTTTTCCTAGTCGCAAGTCCAATAATAATTTCACTGCACTGCTAGTCCAGCAATGTAGGTTTTCTTTATTACTTTGAGATTCTTTCAACATAAAAACAATAATTCATATTACTAACAAATTTCAAGAGTTTGCTTCCATATTTTGTGATTTCGATATTTTATTAGACATAATTTGATTTTTTAGCCAACCAAAGCAATCAATACACGTTATTTTACTATGTTGACTGCCTACAGTAAATACATACCAGTGTGAGTTTCATTTATAGCTAGCTCAGACTGTGAGTGTATGGTGCTATTATTATTTTCATTGCCCTCGAATGTATCATCCATGGCCTGTTTTTTGTACTTCTTGTAATAGTGGTCAGTAATCTCTTCTAGGAAAGCTTGATCTGGAACATGTAGAAAATACTTTTTCAAACGGATTTATCAGAAGAATTTGCGTTCTGAGAATCAATAAAAGAACTCTGAACCAGAAAACCAAGAAATTTTCAGACATGCATAATTCCAAATAAAATCACTTGCCTTCAGATGCTGTGTTTATCTCGAATTGTGTTATAAAAACATTAAATTTGAAGCCATTCCTATGCTGTAGCATAACTTCAATCTTGTCTTCTTCCATTTTTTCACACAAAACTGTAGTTGTAAAAAAATATAAAATGTAGAGGTTAGAATATCATGGATCAACCCGATCAACCGAGCCCGAACGTCGGTGGATGCTGTTGGCACCGGTGACGTAAGGCGTATTCTTTAATTCACCGGTTGTTGTCTATATAGCTGTTGTATACCAAACTTGTCTATAAACTTGTCTATATAGTTTATAGACAAGTTTGGTGTACAACCGGTCGCTCAGACGGAAATTTTGGTTGCACCGGTGGCTCAACCGGTGAATTACAAAATACGCCTCTATTCACCACCAATATAAAGACAAGGTTGATGTACAACCGGTCGTTCCAGCGGAAATTAAAGGACGCAAAATTGGCTAACCGGTTGCACCGGTAGCTCAACCGGTGAATTAAAGAATATACCTATAGTAATGAAGTTTTTGAGTTCTCAATTGTTTCACTTTCATTGAAATGACTAGACGATAGTTTAAGTTCTAACAACATGGCGAATTAAAAATATTCAAAATACCCCTTCTGCTTATCTTAGAAGTAGCTATATCACTATGAGTCTGCAAAAACCTTCGTTTTTAGTTTCGTTTACGGCTTTTTACACGACACTTGGTAAAAGGCTCACAGTAATCGTATTTGCCCCATGAATTGAAATATTCTGCAACGAAGTTTGCAAGTATTAGAGATTTCAGACGATGGAATGGTATGCCTTCCGTATATGCTTCTAAACTGATACCGAGAGTCGTACCGAAGGAGTCTTATGTAAGATAATATGGCCACACAAGACAATTTCTCAGATATATTCTTCTAGGCTGTACAAGACTAGCCGTAGGCCAATAATGTAATAACTGTTTTACGTTTCATAAATATTCCTGTCTGTAGCATATTTTCTCAGCTCTGACTTGTAATATACTTCACCAACCAGGAATTCTCTTTTCTTATCTCTCTCATTTTTGAAATTCAGCAAATTTGCAAATGTAATTTCCAGAATGAATGAGAAAATGTGGATGCGCAACTAATTTCTAGCTTTGAATACATCTCAAGTAAGTGTATTTGAGACAAGAAACCAACGGAATTATCATCAACACAGATTATTAACACACACATCCTAAAAATGCAGTTATGCACTGCCGTTTCATTGCAGCCACAGTATACAATTTATAGCTTCCAATAATGAGATGTTACATCACATCGGAGCCAAACATTGATAACCGAAGCATCATGACGGTTAGGCAACTTGTACAGTTACAAAACGAGTTCACAAGTTACAACAGCTACAAAATGTAAAAAACCGACAGTCTGTTTTCAAGATACGTAATACCAGTGCGGGTTGGATAAATATACCCTATTTCACGAGTATCCATCACGCTTTGACGTCTACTGAGGGGAACAGGTGACCAGCAAGTGACATTTTTGTGTTAGTCTGCGACGGTGGCAATAATGACTCGGGTGTAAATCTGGTAAAGCTTGTTTGTAGCGTTTTGTTTTTTGTTTGCAAATGTACTTTTCTAAATAAATAAGCTTTTAGCAAGAACAAAATGAATCTGTAGCTTTCAAAAAAAAAAACAAAATATAGCTTTGTCTACCTGGCATTGACTGATCCGCCAGAATTATGTTCTTTTTTTTATACTCCAACTACCACGAAGGCCTAGGGCCTAAACACCCATGGTGTACCGTGGGGCTATAGGGGGATACAGGGGAAAGGGGGAACGCCACACGGATTCTGGCGAGGGAACACGTGTGCATGCAACATGCACGCATTCTGGCCCCGCCTACGAGATCCGCCGGGTGGTACCTCCGCGGTCGACAGTCAGAGTCGGTCTACCTCCTACGGATAATCACAACATCCATAGCCAAGAGAAAAGTTTCTCCTGGGACGGGGTTTGAACCCGCACAGCGCACGGCGACTGATCAGGAGACCGAAGAGTCTACTACTGCGGCTACCGCTGCTGCCTGATATGGGGAATTTTGAAATAATACTAGATAATCAGTTGTCATTCTACCGTAATGGATACTCGTGAAAAAGACTATATGTTTCGTTACTACAGGTTTTCATGTTGTGATTGTAGGAGTACGTTAGAATGGTTTTCTGTCATTCTGTCTTCACTTGAGGATTCTTATAGGGTGTCTTAATGCATGCATGCATGCTCCCTCACCAGATTTGCCAGTTGCTCACTCGTATAACCCATCCGCGAAGTTATGCTCATATTACAACTTAATTTTTTCATAAAAAGCTGAGTTTCGCTAAAATTTCTGTTGATTACATATTGGACGATGATTCTGCCAAGTATATTTTGTTGCTGAGAATATTTGGCCATTTTTGCTTTTTTTTTTATTCATCGAATAGCTCTTATCATGCTGAATTTTCAACTGATTAAGAGAAATACGAGTAGGCTGTACGCGACTAGAGCTATATAGAAATTTAGACCTAGCATCCCCTTTTCGATGATAGGAGATCCAAATTGTAAAAAACGAAGTTTTTGATTGACACTACTAGGGTTCGCTAAAGTTCGTCCAATAAACAGAAATTAAAACATACGGGTATTTGGTTTGTTTTGGCCAGACAATGGTCTTAGTTGCCAACTGCAATATCATGTTGATATCTCTATATCCTCCAAGGGTCAACTAAATCCTCTAGAGTATCATATCCATACATTTAACTGGGTTATCCTATTTAAGGGAATCAGTTGATGACTCATTTACGGCAAAAATGTGTTGTGGGTGTGCTGAACTATTCGTTGTCGGCTGTTCAGAGCTCCTGTTCGATCCAAATTTCTGGGATTTTTGGGATCGGGATTTTCCGGGACTATTCCCCAGTGTGGAAGCCTTGTTCAAAACGAAGATCTGATTTTAACATTGCTCCTCTTATCATTTTTTTATCATAATTTCTTAACTTTTTTCCAGCATTTGAGCAGTGGTACGACTGCAGTTGTAGCACTTTTGAGACCCAAAGAGAAAACGTTGTATGTCGCATGGACTGGAGATTCTCAAGCATTATTAGCGAGCCAGGGAAAGCTTATGCAACTAGTTAACCCTCATAAGCCTAACAGACCTGTAAGTATATAAGTGTCGTGTTTTGATGTCATTACTACAATAAGTGCTGAAGTCAAAGGACCAAAGTAATCCTATGATTAGTTTCTGAGAAACAGTTTATTGACAGTTCGCTTCTCGAGGGCATGGAAAGGTCGTGGTTGTTTCCTTCTTTTTGATTATGACCTTCGCAAGGTCATATCGAGCTCAACGCATATTGATTTAAGTTCTTGCAACTTATAATTTATTGTACTTTACAGCGGAAAATAAATTAAAACACGGATGTTGAATGGATTAGCTTAGTGGCGTTTCGGCTGTCTTGGCAGCTTTGTCCGAAGTAAAAATTAAATTAATGACATATACGTTTATGAAATTATCAAATAGTTGTTTTGCTAGCGACAGAGTTAGCGCTGCATTTGCATGTTTCTTTAAGGGTTTTTGTCAAGATCAACCTCTCAACACCCTCCTACAAGGTTTTTTAATGAAATATTTCTCCTAAAATAACAATTCTGTTTGTTACTTGGTGTCAGAACTATAATCGGTACATTCACCATTTTTCAAATAGGACAAACTATCACCCTATTTTCTCAGAAACTAATCATAGGATTGTTTTGGTCCAATGAGAACTTTTTTCAAGAAGGAGATTAATATACCATACTAAATTTTCCATATGTTTTGTGAGAGGTCCTTTGCGTTGTCATACACATTTATTGTTATTTTTCAGGATGAAAAGGACAGGATAGAAAGAAATGGCGGTTGTGTCTTGTTATTTGGAACATGGAGGGTCAACGGTCAATTAGCAGTATCAAGAGCAATAGGTTGGTATTAATATAATCAATCAAGGGTCGAATGCAAAGTAATTCCTTCACTAGAGGATCCCTTATTTTGAAGTTGCCTGATTGGCCGTGACAGCTTTAGCACATGCGAGTGACCAGAGGGATGTCAAATATCTTTCTCAATGAACAAGTCCAGCCTCATTTTAACCGAGACTTCCTTATTGCCTTGCATAGTCGTTAACTTCTAACCCCCCTTGTTTCATTGCTTTTCTCAAGGATCGCAAGGGCTTACCCATTTTGGTAGTTATGCAGATAAAAAACACATTTCGCATAATGATACGTAACTACTCAAGGAGCGTGGCATGCTGGCGTGATCTTCGAGTTCGTGAAATTACCTCCGTCTGAACGAGGTGTCATGAATTGCCTTTGACGTAATAGATCTACTGGGTGTTCATTTGAACACTTCACGCCACGGATTTATCGAATACCACTGATTAAAAGAAAAAACACCGAGACACGTCAAAAGATTTGACAAGGGGGACAACTTTTTAACCAAAAACTACTTCCCCCCTTTCACCCTCTGCCCTCCAGGGTCATCCCCTTAAAAATATTAAATGACAAGTGTATCGAGTAATAGCTTGTTTGAAAGGTCTTCATTTTGACGATTTTTTAAAATCGGTCGATTCGTTTTCGAGAAAGTTAGAAAAACCTTTATTCATCTTAATTTGTTCAGATAGAAAACAAAAACACACGAAAATATCACTTTTTATTTCAATAAGTGTTCAATATGTTGCCCGTTATTGGCTAAACTATGATATAGGCGATGTTCAAATTCCTGACGGACATTTTCAAAAACATGTTGTGGGATATCACGGCATCTTTCGATGATGCGTTGACGAAGTTCATCCAAACCTTCAGGTTGAGGAGTAAACACAATAGATTTCAAAAGGCCCCATAGAAAAAAGTCTAATAGCGTCAAATCAGGAGATCTAGCAGGCCATTCCATAGGTCCTCTTCGCCCTATCGATTTATCTGGTAACTTGTTGTCTAGCCATTGCCGAACCGGAAGAACATAGCGAGGAGGAGCGCCGTCTTGCTGGAAATACATTTCAGCCTTAGCAAGTATACGGTTTCCATCCTCTTAGATTTGGTTTTCATTGCATCTATGCTCTGCCGTTTATTTCCAGTTATAGTATACAACTTGCAGCTTAGACCTCCAATAATGCTATCTCTCAAGCGGATGTTACATCAAAGCAGAGCCAAAGATTGATAGCTGAAGCATCATGACATTTAGGCAGCACGTACAGCTACGGAACGAGTATCCATCAAGAGTACAACAGCTAGTGCTAAGTTGACATTTTGTGGAAAAACCTACATAATGTCACAACAAAAACGACAATATCACTTTTCCAGATACGTAGTACCTCTGTGGTCCTATAAGATTCCAACCAGTATCGTATCATAATAAAAGTACTATGCACTCATATCATATTTAATAAACTGATGGTATTTGTGGAACCCCAAAGAAGAGTCCCATATAGATCTTGTTGTAGATTCGGTAGACATCCTAAAAGAATAATGGAGGTGCTTTAAATGTAAAATTGACCTTAACATACAGGCTGCTGACTGTATACGTTGCAAACAGCATTGGCGCACCATGGTCAACAAAACATAATTCAATAGCTCAAAACCAGTTTGCAGGACGATGCGATGTAACAAACCCAACGTTGTCAAACTACAGCCAGTATCTTAGATATAGGTGCACTGCTCTTGCAACTGTTTACGATATTCGCTCGATACTGTTTCAGATTCATGGTCGCCGCTGGAGCATCATACTTTCTAAACGCGTATATAGTCTGGTTGAAGCCGTGTCCATATTTAAAATATCATATACAGGGAAATCCAAATATCACTGACGAGGTAATGTGTACGGGAGATAAGCGTGCAATACGTGTATTAGAAAGAGTGCGCCTATGGCAACGCGGCAAGCCGCAGCTGCGTTCGTGGCCTGGTCACTGCTAGGCAATGTGGTGCTTCTATCTCTTCCTAACAAACGTATTGCACGCTTCTTGCGGTTCTCTGTCGTACACATTACGACGTCAGTGGTATTATGGATTTCTCTGTATATGTACGATCTAAGGGAACACACGTTTTCCACCTGTGAATGATGGCAACGGCGTAAAATACCATAACAGTAACATTCTTATGTCCGGAACGGAAATTTAGTGAACAGATTTGTCTATAATCCCTCACGCTTGTCGCCAGTAGAACTACGTGTATCGGCAGATCTTCTTTACTGTAGTAATTCAGAACTATGATTTCGCACCATCTCAGCATGTTGCTATTGTGGTAACACACTGTATAGTAATGTGATAATGAAAAGAAAAAACACCTGGAAAACAGACAAATCAAATATAGTCAACGCCAAACAAAGTGGCGTGCACGTCATCAAGGTGGGTGTGTTGAAAAATTTACATTGTTGCCAAACTTTTTGTAAAATAATAAAATTTATTATTTACATATCTAGGTTTATAAGCAATATTAACCTCAAATGAGAACAAAAATAATAGTATAATAAAATTATAGATCTGTACTTGCATAATCATTAAGTATGACAATTATTGATCAGATGACACTATGAAACTACCATATTTAATTGATAGCTTAAAGGTACTGAATAAAAATCCAAATGAGGTCCTCCAAATTTTATGCATGGTATTTATTTTACAGAATTCATACAGAAAAATGCATTCTAAAATTAGGTAAGCTACTGGTGTAAGCTTTTTCTGTACAATAAAGTTAGTCGGAGTTTCTTTCTTCAGCGCTGTCTGAATCTGAATCTTCATCACTCTCAAAGTTGATTATTAAAGGTTCGATGTCTGGTCGATCAAAAATTCGTTCTCTTTCATACCATTTAAAAATTTCTTGCTCAGTATGTCGAACACTATTTTTCCACATGTCTGGGGTAACCGTTTGTAGAGCCTCGTTCCACATATCCAAACAGTCTTTTTCACTGTTACCATCTCTACCAATATGTCTGTTATAGTAACCTTTTGCTATGCCCCAAATTAACTCAATAGGGTTAAATATACAATGGTAAGGAGGCAGACGAAGAACTTTGTGCCCATGTTGTTCCGCCAATTCATTAATCACGTATATTTTAAAAGCAGTTATTTTAAGAATAGGAATAAACAAAAGAAATATAAACTGTCGACCAAAATATATATAATTAAGAAGCATTATGTACCGAGCAACAATACTCAATAGCTCTGTTTTAAACATTGTGTTTAAAAATGGTATGTTTTGATTTGTCAACCAGTCTTGGATATTTTTTTTTGTCCATGCATTGTTGGGCACTTTGTTCAATATCATGCTGTGATAAGGGGCGTTATCCAGTATAATCATAGATGGACTCTCCAATTTTTCTAATAACTGATGTTGAAACCATTTCAAAAAATTGTCCTGGTTCATCTCTCCATGGTAATCGCTCAATTTTGTTTTCGAAGAAAATATCGCTTCACTACCCTCAATAAACCCATTTTCATTTCCAGCATGTAATATAATGTATCTAAAATATATTAGTTTTAAATTTTATAGTGCAAATTGTGTAAAAGTACATACCTTTTACCATCTGTTTTAATAGCTTTCACGCTTTTTTGGTTTCCATTTTGCCAAGAGCGACCTATGGTCCCATTTTGAAATATCCAAGTTTCATCGAGGAAGACAAACTGGTATAAGGCCTCAACCTTGGCTTGATTGTATTGCCTTAGAAATTCCACCCTTTTCAAAGCTATACTTGGTAGTTCCATGAGCCCTCGTCGCGGATTGTCCTTAAGCCACTTAAATCCAAGATCTCTAAGCAACCGCCTTAAAGACGTGGCACTACCATCAAATAATGCCCTATCTCTTAATCGAGACCATAAAGTTTGTATCGTAACTTGTTCTTCTGAAACCATGTGTAATATGACATTATAATTTAGTTAACAAATTAATGCAAATTTCTGATATATTATTATAATAAGATCTTACTTTTGTGATACATATTATAGATCACTTCTCGAATGGCACTTGTATCCAATGTCGCTGTGTTGGTTACACGTTTAATATAACTCCGCTTTTTCTTGGGCGATTCTAAATTTGCATCACTTTTCACACCCTCGGAAATACGACTAACTGTCCTTAAACTAATTTTTAAAGCAGCAGCAACACGCTACAAAAAATGAAATAAAATTTCACTATTATTAATATACATTACATATAATTATTAGTAACCTACCTCTTGAACAGCATTTAAAGGCAACAAAGGCCCGTTGTTGTCCCTTTCTTGCTCAAAGTAGTGCATTAACGAGGCCACGAGTTCCTTACACCGACTATTTAACTGTTTGGGCATCTTTATATACCAAAATTGCCTTTATCTACTCGTAAAATGAATAATTTTGTTTTGAAACAAACAGTTGTTGATTTACAGTATGCGGGGCCAAAGGATTTATAAAGATTTGAAATGCCACAAATTGATTCAGTGTCAAAATTAATACAAATGTCAGTTCCCAGTTTAAATAAGTTTCAAGGTGACAATGTGTCAACGCTGCGAAATCGGTTTAGTGCGTTTACATGTCGATAAGTGATTGGAGCGTTTGCAAAACATTTTATTTCGCATAATGCGTCTAAATTTATCAGAAAGCAACTTATGTGATATTTTAATAACAATGTTTATATGACTGTTAACCATAATAAGAGAGTAATGACCATTTTACAATTTATATATCACATTAATATGAAACTGCAATAGAGCAATTGTTTGTGATAGAAACCTAGGCATTAGGTCGGGGAATTTTTATCGTGATGACGTGCACGCCACTTTGTTTGGCGTTGACTATATATGCCATTGTACTGAAGAAGATCACCTGTGTGTGAAACGTTTACTACAGTAAAGAAGATCTGTCAATATCTGTGGTTTGCTTGACCATGCAAGCGTGAGCGATTATCAACATGTAACCCACAAGATAAATGTCATCTGTTACATTAGAGATGTCAATCTTTGTTTATCTCACAACGAGGAGTCGTAAGTTTGCCTCTGACGTTATCGGAACAGAGGCAAGTCCATGACCGCTCACCACGTGGTTATTGATAGCGCCAAGAAGACTGGAAACAGCAGGGTAAAGTCCTAAAATGGGGTGAAGCCAAAAGTGGCGAGAAAGGTGGGCTATCGGCTATCGGCTATCGACTATAGCCATTGTCTCTCTGTTGCTTTCGCCACGAACGTAAAACATACACAACTCCAGTTTGGATAGTTTAGATGAAGAAATGATGTTTGGTATTAATAACCCAACAAAGAATGGCATGACGAGTGAATACCATTAGGTAAATTAGTAATGAGATCAAAATTAGCTTCATACGAATACGTGTTTTGTTTTCGGCAGGTTTTCCTCCTGTTACCAGTCTTTTTGGATAGCGCGGCTTCAAGAAATGAACTGAATCGTGAATCGTGACCGTGTGAACAGAGCACAACCTTTGCTGGTTCACGTTCCACTCCCCACACTCGAGCTAAGAGTCGCGAAAGCAAAATTGCGTGCCAGGTTGTCGTCTTCTGGTCCTCCGAAAACCTACCATAAAACGCCAAATTAGGAACTATAATTAGAGATAATAAGGAAGCCGCAGATCTAAAAATATATGTGTCTTTGATATTGGACACCTTGCCTATCATTCCCAAATGACAGGGCAAATAAGGCGTTCTCAGATCAAGTAAGCCTACAAGGTGCTACTTGAAGATATTTTGTATTCCACAAAACAATTTTATGTTTCAGGTGATGTGGACTATAAACCCCACGTCACAGCAGTTCCTGACGTAATCGAAGTGCCTCTAGATGGAAACGAAGATTTTTTGGTGCTAGCCTGTGACGGCCTATGGGATTTCGTATCGGAGGAGCTTGCTGCCAAAACGATATACAAACTGGTCCGGGAAAATCCAGGCAAGTACTGTGTAAAACAATTTAAATCCATCATAGGATGATTGAGTGTTATCCAATTGAGAGAAGGCAAAAACCTTACAATCGTGGAAAATATTCTCCAACTTATTTTTTTTTCATAATTTCGTTCGTTGGATGCCTTTGAGCATGGATCAAGGGATTGGCGTGCGGTGACCAGGTTCTAATTCGTATTAAAATTTTAACAAATTCAAAAAATAATGCACCTGACTTTTTTATATCATTCTGAACAAAAGGGGCCTTTAGTAACTTTTAGATATATATTTATAAACCCTAATCTCGGTAATGCCACCTGCCTATTAGGCAAATTGCACCCATGTATTACCCCGTATATTTGCCGTTAAGACTTCGAATGATAGAAATATTTTGTATATACAGTCACTAGCCGCTGCTGGCTCTCGGGCGAACATCCACGCGACGAATTTTTACCCAAACATTTGAGAAGAGGTTAATGATGCCCCGGCGATGTGACAATTACGACTACCAGGGCAATTTAATTTATTGAATATAAATGATGAGATAGGGTGACAACATTAGACTCCAGTTATTCAGCGTGAAATAACGAGTAGAGGTTCACCAGTCATGTGCGAATATGAAGATATATATGAGGAATATTATCCATTTTAGAACCTTTCCTCCAAGCAAATAATACCAGGGCGTACAAAATCTTGTTCTCGATTCGTAATACAGCTTTTGTTCGTCCGACCACATACTGCCATCCATGTACGATTATAATTAATATAATTATGTTTCGTGTTGTTTGGCAACACCTCAGCGTGGCTTGGTCTCAAATAGGGCAACGATTGAAAGCTGGACAACTATCCTCTATCCAGAGTGTAGTGGTTGATTCTGGTTATAGGTGGCACTTTGTACTGTTTTCTTTCGATAGACCTTATACTCTGGATAGACGATAGTTGTTGCTCAGCTTTCGTTCTAGCCGAGACTAAGCTCGCATATCTGTGGTCTGACGAACGAAAGCTAAATCATAAGTATATTCAATGGCGAGTAGACCGCGTCTACTATAGCACCAGAATCGGCGGCATTGAGCGGCCACAGTAGGGATCCGGCTGACAATGCGAACTGGGATACAGTTACAACAAATAGCTTGCTGTTTTCACTTTCTAGTGGTCGATTCTAATAATAGATAGCAGGTTGTGCCGTATTATTTTATTTGTCCTCGATTATCCATATTATCATATTACATGACCAGCTGTAAGGGTTTCCATAACCGCCCAATAGTAAACCTACCAGAATGTAAGAATGTTGATTCTGATACACATGCGTACTGGTATCCCATAATTTCATTGCCATATCATAAATGCTTTTTTCATTGATATTAATTCTACTCTATGGCCTTATGTCAGGCTACAATGATTTTCATAGCCGGCAAACAATAAAGCATACAAAAGCTGACTCAGATACTGCTATAATTTTTGAAGTGATGACTATACCACTGTTGAATGCTGTACATGGAAAGGGAAGTGACTACACGTCATGTTTTATCCGGCTACTAGATGATAGAGTCCACTCCAAATGTCGCGCCAACTGTGACATTTCACGCACCATAATTTTCCGCGCAAAAGATCGTGTGTGTATTGCCAGCAAATGATACAGTTTCCTATTTTTTGAAACATACTTAAAATGATTGGTTGAAGAGAATTAAAGCAATGGAAAATATTTTTGAATATTAAAAAATGAAAAAGTTACGCTGCTCAGAAGATACTTATTTGGAGAATAGTCGGGCTGGGGTGTGTGACTGAGTGATGACGTCATATTATACCAGTTGCCATAGCCACTATAGCGATGCATCCGCCGCGCTCGCTTCACGCTATTGACAAACGTTGTTCTCTTCTGTATTTGTGATGTATAGTAAAAATGGGTAGAAAATGGGCCTGGTCTTTGACTTACAAACGTTGTATTGTATTTAGGCGTAAAAATCGAAGCATATCTGTGCCTTAAAAATATTTTCCTACTGTGCCAAAACATTGAAGAGTTAGAATTGCCTCTTTCGGAAATATCATTATATTGCTTTTGATGTAAGTACTTAGGGATTTAGTTAATATGATCAGAATAATTATTAATAGTGTGTATGTCTATTATCATGGAGAAAGATCCTACTTGGTGCAAACAAGGACGGCGATAGAATTGATTGTTGTTTGAAAACATGTAAAACTGTAATTGGAGCTCAATAGAAAATTTTTTTGCAAACATAGCCATCATACTATATTCGCCATTTAGATTTTGTAAAAATCGATATTTAATTAGTTACTAACGATCTTAAAAACATGTGAAACGTAATTTTGAGCGCATTCAAGGCACCAGCCATATTACAACCGCTTTTCGATTCCTGAAAATCGTTATTAAGGGTCCTGAAAACTTCCACAGTTTAAATTCGAGTTCAATCAAAACTTTTTGTGAACATGTCCTCCGTATTGAATCCGCCATTTTTATCTCTGACAAATGGAGATCATATCTGTTATCCGTGATCTGCAAAACGTAGAAATGTATTTCTGGTAAAATTTAGGGAATTTTCCTAATTTTGGCCATATTTCAGGACTGTTGAACCACTATGGCGTCGGTCGCATTTAGGCTTAATTTAGTGCATGCAATTATCGAACTCGACAATAATCCCTCTATAAGCTTTAAATTGAAAAAATCTACAGTTGTTTACGAGATCTTTCAAACAAATGCTTAGGGTCTACTAAAACTCTTAAAGGTAATTGTAAAATCAACATAAAAAAATCTGTTGTATAATTGTAAATATAAAAGAGCTCACGTTTTACTAGTTGACATTTTAAAAGGTTTTGTTAAAGATATATGATTAATTGTAGGTATTGAAATGAGATATTTTTTATTTTTGTTACTGGTCCCATTTCACAAAGCAACTATTAACTCCATGATATCCTCCATTTTAAATTCGCATAGTGTTTATTTATTATTGTTACTTTACATTGGAATTAACATGGCCTCTATTATGTTTTGGAAGTCCAGCTCAGTTAATTTTTTGTAGGTAGGTAGGTCAAAGACAACCTTTTTAGCCATACAGTTAATCGTGTTAAATTTTAATGGTGTTTTTTTAATATGAGTTGCGTATTTCTATTCCATAGTCTAACGAATACCGACTACAGTGACTCAGTACGTTGCACACATTGCAATGAACAAATGATAGCGGAAAGACGGTGGTGCGGTGCGGGGTGTATTGTATCGTTAGGAAATTTCGAAATTTGGATACATGACGCTCGTCGTTCTGAAAAAACTTTTATGATTTATAATCGATTGTAGATATTTATCTTTTTTCTTTTGATATATATTGTTTTTCAAAATGAATCGATAAATAACCGATTATCGGTTTGCATGCCCTAGCTTAATTATAAATATTAATGTGTGTTCTAGCATAAATGTTTCGCATTAACTATTAACCATTGTTTTGTCTATATTCAGTATAATTTGCGTACAGAAAACTGTGTTCCATTTTAAATTCCAAGTTATCGGAATACTTGTATCCCGTCCCAGGAGAAAATTTTCTCTTGGCCATTGATGTTGTCATTGTCCGTAGGTGGGAGACGGTCTCTGACTGTCGAACGCGGAGGTACCACCCAGCGGATTTCGTAGGCGGGGCCAGAATGTGTGCATGTTGCATGCACACGTGTTCCCTCGCCAGAGTCCGTGTGGCGTTTCCCCTGTATCCCCCTATAGCCCTACGGTACCCCATGGGTGTTTAGACTGTTTAGGCCTTAGGCCTTCGTGGTGGTTGGAGTATATAAAGATTTGACAAAAATACCAGTTATACTATTTTATGCAAGTTACACTCAGTATTTTCGACTATATTTGTTTGACTTGAGTACTGCAGTTACGACTGTGGTAGCCCAATTTCTATAAAGCCCTGTTTCGACTGCAATCACAAAAATACACCTTTTTTTATTGATTGCTCATCCACCACTATTTAATACAATCAGTTGTAATAATGTCACGCGATACTGACATATTAAGCAATACAGTGTAACTTTTGACATAATGAAGTGTTGAACATACATCAATCTATATTATAATCATGCAATTACTGTAATGCAGCAGTTGTAGGCTGGACCATGCTGGTTCTCTCATGAATAATCAATATGGAAAAATTATGAATATATAGAGTGCCGGCGCACACATGCACATATCGGTTATTATAGGATATATAAATCTAAATTGTAAATACCCCCACACCCCGCTCTAATAGACCTAAATCAAATTAAAATGGGTTCAATGTAATTGTATCAGGCGCTTATTCCATCAACTAGATTGTTATGTTTTATTGTTTATGGCGTTTTGAATTGTGACTTATGTTCTGTTTGATCCTTGCAGCTGTCTGCGTTATTGAAAAAAGAAAATTTATTATATATATATTTTTATTTCCATCCCCAGTGGTCAGTTCATTAAAACTAAATTCTTTACACTGAGGTAGTTTGGGACGTTGATTTAGAATATTATGTTAAAAAACTCTTGATTTCGAATTTAGAAAACACTATTTGGATTATAAAATAGTCCTTTTGGAGTCTCCCTTTAATCTCGAAAAAAAAATGGCGCGAAGTAGGTTGACTCTGTACTTCCCAAGCAGTTCTGGACAAAGACCGTAGAGTAGAATGAACATCACTGAAAATATTTTGAAATTGCTGAATTATAGGCTTTGAATGCGCATAATGAATTGTATCTGAATCCATTCCTACCTGCGCCCAATAAGTTTACTTCCGATTCTATCAAAAATATTGGAAAGGATAGTACATGATCAATTGAAAGAGTATTGCTCTGAGAATAACATAATTCCAAAAAACCAGTTTGGCTTCAAAGTAGGGAATAGCACTACCACTACCCTGCTTAAGGTGACTGATGATATTGTTGAGGCTTTGGATCGGGGTCAAGCAGCGGCTCTTGTACTGCTTGACTTCTCCAAGGCTTTTGACACTATCAATCATTCACTTTTAATCTCAAAATGCAAATATATTGGAATTTCTCAAGCATCTATCAAGTTCATTACTAGTTATCTCATGAATGTTATGCAAAGGGTACATTTGAACAACTCATAGTCGACATATAAGAATGTGATATCAGGGGCTCCTCAAGGCTCTGTTTTAGGACCGCTATTGTTCTCCATTTACATATCAGACATGTGTAAACTGATACGCTCCTCTGAAGTGATGATTTTTGCGGATGATACACAAATATGTAAAACTTTTGATCCAGATGACTGTGTAGCAGATGTTGACGAGTTGAATTGTGACTTAGCCACTATTGTTAGTTTTTCCAAGCATAGCTCCTTAACGCTAAATGCCTCTAAATCTAAAGCTGTTCTCTTTGCACCAAAAAACAAAATCATTAATATCAGAAATAATACGACAGTACGCATTAATGACACTTCTTTAGTTTATGAGGATCTTGCCAAAAATTTGGGTGTCTTACTTGACAAGGATTTACGTTTTCGTGAGCATATATCTAAGTTAGTAAGAAACTGCTTTGTCGTACTAAAAACATTGTTTGTTAATAAGCATTTCATCAATTTCAAATTGAAAAAACATCTTTGTGAAAACCTAGTTCTCTCAAAAATCAACTACTGCCTTATAGTTTTCTATCCTTACTTAGATCAAGTCTCAATTCGCAGCCTTCAACTGATTCAAAATTCGTGCTGTTGCCTCATCTACGGTTTAAGAAAATATGACCATGTTTCACACTGTATTCGTAGTTTAAAATGGTTAGATATTAATAGTTCTTACGAGTATTTTATCTTGAAGTTCATTCATAATTTGATTATCACGGGAACTCCCGAATATCTCTTAAAAAAAATTGTTTTCAGGCAATCTGTTAGAGATCGCATGCTCAGGTATGGCAAATTATTAGATATTCCACGGCACCGTACGGCTTTATTTACTCGCTCTTTTAGGTATAATTGTGTCAAATTGTATAACGTGCTACCTGATGCATTCAAAAATTTATCTCAAACTAAATTTAAAGTTCGTGTCAAGCAGCATTTGCTATCAAAAATGACTCTTAGTAGTAATTAAGTAGTAGTTTGTAGTTTAGATTAGTAACCGCCAGAAAAATTTTATTTGACGTGTTGCTGAATCTGTTTATATTTTCTATCTTATGTCTTGCAATATTTTTGTTTTCCTTGGGTTAGCCACAGTATATATATACATGTTAAATACATGTATTTACATTGGTTCACAACCATTAAAATAATAGGGTTAAGTGGAAGAGTAGCTATTTAGCTAAACTTCGCCCGATACTATGTAACTTTATAAATAAAGACGATTTATTATTATTATTATTATTATTATTATTATTATTTTCTTATGATCTGGGAGAAAAAGTATTTTGAGCTTAAATTTATTTTGAGATAATTGAGCACAACTTTCGTATGTCCAGGTATTATTATCTTGAGGAAAAGGTACTAAAATAAATGAGATTCTTCATTCCACAAAATGTCATCGTTTTCGCAGTCGTTATTTCTCACTTAAATAAGAACATCCATAATGTTGTTACCATATATGATTATTTATATTTAATAAACTATATTGGCCTGGTAGTCGCAATCGTTACATGGCTGGCTATCCAGGTAAAAAAAATTGTCGGGTAGATGTTCGCCCCAGAGCGTTGCAGAGTCTAGTGCACGTTATGTACAAAGTATTTCTATGATTCTAAGTCTGAAGAGCGAATATACGTGGTAATATATGTGTGAAATATGGCTAATAGGTGCGTAGAATTACTGGTCTAGAAGTTAAACATATACTACCGCCAAAAAATTGAGATACATCCTCCCTCCTACAGCATTTTTTAAAAATGATCAGGACCCTCTGGAATGAAAAAAAGATTTTGCGATTTTTATTTCTTTCATTAATGGCCTTTTTCTCCGTCGACACTAGACCGATTTGCAAAAACTACAAAGCTTTTCGTTATTGGTACTATGCCAACCTTATGCAACCTTATGTGAAATCAAAATCCGAGCAGTACTTTACAGGTTATGGACGGGCCAACGAGTAGCGGACAGACAGAGACAGACAGACAGTCAGACCGATGGAAATGAGTGACATGGTTATTCATGGTATACATGTCATTTAATATCTAAAAAACATAATATTATTATTTTCGAAATTTTACGCGATTACAATACGCCAGTAGACGTGTTAAGTAAAAATTGATAGATTCGTAACCAAATCAGCCGTACCTGATGCTAATGAATATTTAGGAATGAGCTTAAAGGGGCTTACGGATTTCTCAATTTATTAATTATCTTCATCATTTTTTAAGTAAGCACCGCTTCGTAATGGAGTCAGAGAAACGTAAAATGTACCACAAACTAATATATAAACATTTTTCGTTTTTAAACATAGTCACCATAAACATTTAAACATTCGCCAATTCGTGGCACTAGCTTTTGGATCCCCTCTCCAAAGAACGCTGGCGCATGATCGTTAAACAAGTTGGCAACTGTTTCTTCCAACATTCTATCATTTTCCAAGCGCTTTCCGCCAAGAAAGTCCTTAAGTTTTGAAAAAAGATGAAAGGCTGATGGTGCTGCATTAGGGCTGTTTGGTGGATGATCCAGTAATTCCTAACGAAACCTGTCCAGTTGCATTTTTGTTCTTGCCGCAACGTCAGGCTGCGCGTTGCCGTGAAGTAGAATGACGCTAGAGAGAAAGCCTCGCTGCCGGTTTTGAATAGCGCGCCCAGTAATATTTTACAGCACTTCCTAGCATTTATAGTACGACGAACTTTTTGCGGTTGAAAACTTCATAATCGGCGGGCTTATTGAGTTACATGGCGATAAACAAAGCAGTATAATCGCGCAACCAACATTGACAGAGACGTGAAACATAATAACGGCGTAGCGAAAAACTAGCCAAGAGTGTCCGAGGTAGAGTCTCATTACTCTTCTACAAAGTAATCATTTATTGTATTCGTTACTTTGATTACTATGAGTAGTATGACTATAAGGATTTAGCAATCGTGTAATTAATGTCGAATTTGAACAACTTCAATGGAACGACTATATTATGCTTTAGTTTGGTAAGTTGTATTGTAAGAAAATATACAATCTTAAAATTTACAAAAAAAAAACATTTATCATACTTTATGTAAATCTGTCATGCTTATTGCAAATATTATATCTTCAGATTTTATACAAATCGAGATGGCCTATTATAGGATAGGGCAGGGTTTCCCAACCTTTTTTTGTTGAAGCTCCCCGGACTATAAATTATATTTTCATGCCCCCCCTTTACTTTTTCAATAAATACAAAAAAAACGCTCATTATATAGGTACAAAGACTTTTATTCTCACATAAGTGATTTGAAGAAAAAGGAACTA
Source organism: Acanthoscelides obtectus (assembly GCA_963669975.1). Lineage (NCBI taxonomy): Eukaryota > Metazoa > Arthropoda > Insecta > Coleoptera > Chrysomelidae > Acanthoscelides > Acanthoscelides obtectus. The sequence continues at coordinate 50,205,374 of CAVLJG010000001.1, read as the reverse complement.
GTATTCGTAAAGCAAGAGAGGCAAGTGTCGAATTAACAGGAAATCTTTTGATCCAAAATTTCTCCCAAGTTAAAAGATGGAAGTCATCTTTCATGGACGAATCAGCCTTTATTTCTAGAAATTCTTCCTGAACTTCTTCTGGTAATTGTGACACACCGACAACAAATGGATTTCTGGTCATGTGCCATGTTGGTGACTCTGAATTGATGTCTCGATGGTATGGGCGAAATTTGTCTTCCAGCGCTTGCAAATGAGTTTTTATGTCAGCTTTTAAATTTGCGTCCAGTATGTTATTTTTAATTGCTTCAAACAGCCGAGAAGAAGAGATAACATTTTCAGAAGACACTTTTTGATTCCAAAGTTAAAGCTTTGATATGAACCCCTGACTATAATCATAATTGTTTATTATAGTGTTGTTTCTGCCATGAAGTTTCAGGTTTAGCACATTCAAGGAGTAAAAATATGTCAGTTAAATAAGCCAACCTCCACTGATCTGTCATCTTTGAACATTGTCAAGAATTCGTGTTTTTCTTTGAACTCACGAAAAAGAATTACCTCTTCCTTCAATTCATAAAGGCCAGCCAACATGTTGCCTTTAGACAGCCAGCGTACTTCTGTATGGAACAGAAAAACTTTGTGATCAGAATCGAGATCCTCGCAAAGTAAAGTAAATAACTGAGTGTTCAAAGCGCTGCTCTTGATGTAATTTACAATTCTTATAGCCGAGTCCAAAGTCTGGCGTAATTTCTGTGACAATGTTTTGGAAGCCAAAGCGTGCCGATGAATAACAAACACAATGTGTACTAACCATTGCGGGTTTTTTTTCCTTGAGCTTTTTAGCTAAGCCCGATTGTACACCTATCATTGAAGGTGCGCCATCTGTGCAAAGTCCAATGAGTTTCTTCCATTCCAAATCATTTTTTTCAACAAAATTCGATATATCTTCAGATGTAGTACCTGCTGTCAAAGATTGGGAGTACAAATTCTCTTCTTGAATGATATCTCCGTCGATGTAACGAACATAAACTACTAACTGAGCACAATTAACGATGTCGGAGGATTCATCGCAACTAATGGCACAAAATGGCGATAATTTTACTTTGTTAATTATTTGTGACCTTATGTCTGCTGCAATGTCATCGATTCTACGCTTGAATGTGTTATTCGAAAGAGAAATAGACTTCATTTTTTGCTCTGCATCTTTTCCTAAAATTATCTGCGTGGTTTTTAGGACACATGGTTTTATTAATTCTTCACCGATAGAATGAGGTTTCTTTTGCTTTGCTATCATGAAAGCTATTTCAAATGAAGCTTTGAGAAGCTGCGATACACCTGTATGATAACTTCCCAATGTATCCAGTCTCATCCGCTTGAGTGATTCATCTTTAGAAGAGAAAACTCTTTCGTCTTCAAAACTAGAGCAGGATGTTGTTGCTTTAAATGCCTTTCAAGGCGATCGGGCCTTATGCTATCATTACTTGAAACTTTCATACATATCACACACTGAGGCAATTGTAACTCGTCTTTTCTATGAAGGTAAATCCAAACTTAACGTAATCTTCGGAAAACTTTCTTTTTTTTTGCTGCCATTTTGCACCTTTAACAATAAAACAAATAAGTAATAAATAAATGAGCAAAATACCTACATGTAATTACTAATTATATGCCCATTATTTTATCTTAATAACGTAATGTATTCAACAGTATATTGACCACCGGGAGATAGTTATATTATTGTAGGCAGGTTGGCGTTAAAATAGAAATTTTAAATACATTTGCAATCAATATTAGGTACTTAAAGTTGGTCGTTTCAAAATTATTTCGTTACGTTGGTTTGATTGTGATGTGGTAAAAAAGTCCCAATGGCCGATCTATGAACGCGTCTTCACTCAATCAACAATTTAGTAAATTAAATAAAAATGGTAACTGAAGTTTGTAAATACACAAAACTTACCTTTTAACAGTGAGGCACAATAATTTGACACAAACAGATTTATCAACAAAACATGTACATCGAAACGTCAAATGTTTCGCAAGCTTGTGGGAATGAAAGTCACAGATGCTCATCCGCGTCAGGTAGGTACACAATTGTTTTCTAAGTGATGAATGTTAAGCGGAGCGCGGCGGGGTGCGCGCGGATTTCATGTTGTGTCTTGTCGAAACTTATATAAACTGCGAATGACGACGCCGGGTTTTGAAACAGCGGTTAACAGAATAAGTGAATATGATATTTGATTTCTAATTTTATGCGTGTAAATTAAAAATTACATTGTAATGTTATTTGTTAATGTTGTTTGTTTATTTTTTTGGTTTTTTTCTTTCTAAAATGCAAACGCTTTCCGCCCCGCCCTTGACATCTCTCTATGCCCCCCTTCTGGTCTAGGGTGTCATATGACTTATATGTGATCTGAAAACAGTTAATTAATAATTACTAGAAATGCTTCAGAAGCAGTTAGAAAATTGATTTGTTTATGGGCTTGAGGAAATTCGGAATGGCAAGTAACTTTTCGAAGCTATGGGTAATTGGGCACGTCAATTGAGCATGTATCAGTATAAAAATTTTATGTGGAGCTTAGTCTACACATACCACCCGAATGTGGGATGTCTGGCAACCCTGATGCGGCAGTGCTACAGTGATGCCTAAGATGGGCAGAAATCAGCGTTGTTACTCAACGATTGTACGCGTACGGGTACGGAAAACTGAGAGTAATCAAAGTAATCATTTGGTGCTCGGATTGATACTAGGTACTTCAGGTATCTATGAGTAACGAGTACCTGGGTAACGCAATAGTTACTTTTTCTACACCTCTACTCGTGGGCCGCATTCTATCCATCTCAAGTCGCAAGCAAGGGCGTTGTAATTACAAACGCGACTTAATTACCAACTATAACTAACGTGGTATCCCTGATTTATCTCTTCTCACTCCCACGGTGTCAATACTTCGATGGTTAGCCTACACGCACGAAAGAGGCGGTTGAGAGACAGTCAGTGTGTATTGAAGAGATACCGATCGCTTGGTAACGGTACTCTAGATAATTGTAGGTGGGTGGACAAAGGCTTAGGTTATGGGAAAAATGGAGTCAAGTAGATTGGCTCTGTACTTCCCACGCCTAGTACAATTTTCCATGTAGTGCAATGGCATCAAAAAGACGTAGGTTTTGTCATAACTATTGTCATAACTATTTGATTTTTTTTGGCTCTCTGGTGTAAATCGTTTGTCAGCTGTGTTTGATGACGAATTGTAATAGCTTTTGATAACGTATACTTACACGCTATATACAGGTATCTGCGAAAGGTCGGGAAATCTTGAAACTGGAGATACTACAGACCAAAATATGTGAATTGACCTAAACATACCTTAGTCCAAAAGTTGATAGTTTGCCAGATACAGGGTGTCAAATTTCATTTTCTATTTCTCCTTACTGCTTGAGAAATATTTCAGATTTTGGCATAACACTTGGCATAGGGAGGTTTTCTAGTATGAGAAACAAGAATCGCTTATTTTTTATGGCCACACTTCTAGAGGGCGCCACTTACAGCACTATTTCGGTAAATAACTTATAACTTTTTTGTGCTACCCTGTAGACAACAACTGACCGAAAAATCTGATTTTATCGTATTTCCACAACAAAAAAGGTTTACTTGTTGGAAGTGTCTAAAGCTAATAGCTTTCGACATATTTGTCTTTAAAGATTGCAATCCATTATTTGTACCATGATGATAACATTTTTATAACATAATAATCAAGTTGCTTTGGATAATAGCTCAGTAGCGTTGCTATGGTTGCACGGCAACGGGTATCATGTAAAAAACCTATAAAACGTCAAAAAGAACCTATAAGATGTCAGCTTGCAGACTAGGTAGTTCTTATGGCGTAAACAGTCATTCCACGTTTGTTTACTAGGATCGTTGTGAACGTCCATCTATGGAGGAATCACTCAACTAAACTACGCATTATTGGTTGCATAGTTTTGTGAGGCTGAGTGATCCGGTCTGTTGTTTTTATCTCTGAGAAGAAAGTTGGTTTAATAGCAAGATCGCATCTGGATGATTATGTGTATTGGTCTGCATGTGTAGAAAATCAGTGATATTTGCTGTGTGAAAAAATCATTACTGAATATGCCAAATATGACGGGTTATATATATATGTTGTGCTTTCTGAAGAGAGGTTATGTTCAAAGTTATAAATTACGAAAAACTGAGGAGAATTACGGGAAATCATCACCGCGCCCGCGTTGTGTGTAATTACTGTTAGCATGTATATGGCTTGTAATTCGACAGTGTACAGTGAATATAATTATTTTTTATCTCTCTCATTTTTGAAATTCAGCAAATTTGCATTTTCCAGAATGGATAAGAAAAACTGGATGCACAACTAATTTCTAGCTTTGAATCTCAATTAAGTGTATTTGAGACAAGAACCCAATGTAATTATCATCAACACATACAACTTACAGCTTAGACCTCCAGTAATGCCATCTCAGAAGCAGATTTTGCATCACATCAAAGCCAAAGATTGATAACAAGCCTCCTGACGTTTAGGCAACACCTACAACTAAGTGCTAAGTTAAAATCTTGTAGAATGACCTACATAATGTCAAAAAAAACCAGCATAATGAACAAAAAATCGGCATAATGTCACTTTTCAAGATACGTGATACCCGTGCGGATTGGCAAGATCTAATGCTTAAAAGTACGAAGATTGTACGCTGACAGATTCCCTAATAGACACCTGCCTAATTCAAAGACTTCCAACGAATCGATCAGCGGTTACGAGAAACTGGTAAGACATGATTATAGCCTTATTTTGAGTAGTAAAAACCATTTGGATCTCCCAGAACTGTACATACGCTGAAGTTGAAGAAAATGTTTTAGAATGCTGTCTTTGAAAATCCTACAGTTGGAGTTAGGAATGTAGCTCGAGAATTTCAAGTTTCCAAATGTACAGTAAATATCATTTTTCAAGAGCAACTACTCCATCCATACAACCTGTAAAAAGTACATGGTTTAAGCGCGGATGATGACCCGCAAGGGTAATATTTTATACATGGCTCTTAAGGAAGTTTAACCACGACAATGGTTTTACTTCGTTAACATTATTTTCGGACGAAGCAGGATTTGGAAGAGATGGGCTCATTAACTCGCATAATCTTCACATTTATGCAGACGAGAATCCTCATGCAATAATACAAACCCGCCAAGTACAATTTCAAATTTATTTATGGGCAGGAATAATTGGACAATATTTAATAGGACCCGTTAAATTACCATCTAGACTAAATGGCCAAAGGTATTTACAATTTCTCGAAGAACAATTACCCACTCTGCTGGATGATCTTCCATTACACACACGCATGAATGTGTGGTTTATGCACGACGGCGCTCCACCTCATGTTAGTGTATTAGTTAGAGAGCACCTAAATAGAGTTTATCCAGACCAGTGGATAGGCCGATCAGGACCTGTATCGTGGCCGGATAGATCACCAGGTTTAAATCCTATGGATTTCTTCTTCTGGGGTGATTTAAAACGACGCGTTTACAATACGCCACTGGAAACTGTAGATGATCTAAGACAAAGAATTTTCCACCATAGCTAGGAAATGGAAAATAACTTTGGAGAGTGCAGCAAGAATTAGTTCGCCGAGCTCGAGAGTGTGTTAGGCAAGGTGGTGCATTTTGAACAATTTTTGTAGTTATTAGTTCCGTTTATTAGTTTTGTTGTCATCCTCATTTGTTATTGTTGAAAACCATAGCAATGCTACTCAGATATTATCCAAAGCAACTTGATTATTATGTTATAAAATTGTTTTATCATCATGGTAGAACTGATGCATTGGAACTTTTAAATACAAATATCTCGAAAACTATTAGCTTCCCCTATACCTAGCTTTATGCCAAAATCTGAAATACTTCTCAACCAATAAGAAAGAATAGAAAATAAAATTGTAACTTTGACACCCTGTATCTCGTAAACTATCAACTTTTGGACAGGGATATGTTTAGGTCAATTCACATATTTTGGCCTGTAGTATCACCAGTTTCCAGATTTCCCAACCTTTCGTATACTGTACTTCATAGTACCTCGCAAAATCTCGTCACTGCGACTTCTGCTACCTGCTTTTACAACCCCGTATGGGATCCGACTGCTAGAAATATTTAAGGGAAAATATTCGCGTAAATCTATGCTAGTCAAACATGCCCATACAATCAATCCATAGAAATGTTGCCTGCTCTACCGACAGTGCACCGGCCATGTGGCAAGTTGAGTCACACTGCCGTTCGCCGCAGTCATTCAGCCAGTCGCGGCTCGAGGCAGACCACAGTTATCGTAGAGTATAAACTCAGCGCAGATGTAGCCAGAAGCCAGACATGTGCATTTGTCTTATAAAAGTTTCGAGGGCAAATGTACTAGAAAATCTATGAGATGTGTGAAGTATGTATAATAGGTACTAGAATGAAGAATTTTTCTATTTTTTGAAACACTAGATAGTCTAAGTAAATTCAAGTACATCACTGAAAAAATTGTTTGAATACCTTAGAAAATGACAAAGTTACGCTACCCAGAAGTTTATTATTTGAAGAACTATCTTGTTGGAGCATGAGACTGAGTGATGGCGTCACAGGACACCAGCTACCAAGGCTAACATAACACAAACATAAAACATACGTGGCTCTACAACATATTTACTCAGTCTATACTGTATTGTACTTAGGTGTATAAATACAGACATACCAGCTTCTGAAAAACTTGTTTACCTGTGCCAAATCATATGAGAATTAGAAGGTGGTGCAGGTAATTAATAGGGACGATAAAATGTCCTCTTTCTATCATTGTACTGCTGTAAATATAATTTTGATGTTACTACGTATTTAGTTAATATGATAAAAATGATCAAAAGAAATACTAGTGCATGTACCCATTATGATGAATAAATAACTTAATTGATGTAAAGAAGTTAAAGGGGAACTTTTAGAAGTCTGGCTAAAAGAGCAAAAAATTGCATAATCGAATAGTGTCACGTTTTAAAATATTCAGCTGTATTGAGATGTAGCAAAATGAACTGCGGAGTCGAAGGTTTGCCTCGTCTATTTAAACTAAACATGATTATTTCGTCCGTCCGACCAACAGACAGCCAACCATGGAAAGATGTTTCGTGCTTGTTGGTTACTCATCAGTATGGTCTAGGCTTGGTCTCTCGTTTCTGAATATAAACGAATGCAACTATCACCTATTCCGGAGGTATGATCTAACGAAATAAGACAGCGCAAAGCGCCATCTATTGCACCAGAATAGGCCATGCTGATGAGTGGCCATATATATATATATATATATATATATATATATATATATATCGCCCTGTATATTTGTGCAAGTTTGGATTTAATTTTTTATAAGCCTTTTTTTTGATACTACTCGTAGACACATAAGGGTCTTTACGGCTATTTTTTTCGGTTATTAGCACGTCTTTTATGGAACGGTTAATTCCCTAAAATATCACATCATGTCATATAACATCCAAGAAACATAATGTCTGATTTTCGAAATTTCTTGCGATTAAAAGGCTTCCTCGTGTATGCGTGGGAAGTAAAATCGATGTAAAACATATTTGTCTGTAAAAGGGTTGATTGAAGGTGTATACTATTCTTCTCTTATAAAGTAAATTGTTTACAATTCCAAGGCTTGGGTATCTTCTATTTTTTTTATATCGAAGCAGCCGCGTAGGTAGAAGCCTAAATATTGGGGCAACGTGGTTGCTATAAGGAGCTCAAATACACTTTGTTCATCAGTTTTGTGAACTGTCTAAGGTTAGTAGAACTTCGAAAAGCCTCTTCAGGCAGATTCTTCCACAATTTCGAAACTCTAGGCACAAAGAAGCGGTCCTTTCGGTCAGTTCTCAATGTGAGAAGTTCGACACGGTTAGGATGGAAGGTCGAAGTCAGGCGGGTCTGTCTGGCAGGCTCATAGCGTGGCGTCATCATGGAGGAGAGCTCTGAGGAGCAAAGCCCATTGACATAGGAGCAGAGTCATCGATTAGTCGGACAGCCCTCCTCTGAATAGCATTGAGCATCGATAATGTAGCCGGGGCGGCAGCACCCCAAATATGTTAGCAGTACTCGAGGCTAGCTCTTATCTGAGCCTTGTACAGGATGATGAGGTTATGTGGAAAAAGTACTTCTTAGCAGAAAACAAATAATCCTAGCTTTTTCGAGGGCACTTCTTGTCAATCAAGATACCTTACCTTCTTCTCTCCAACTCACGGGTTGAGATCGACTTAGCATTTTGGATTCCTGCATGTGGAGTGCTATCATCTGTAAAACTGTGGATCGAAGTCATCGTACAGCAAAGTAGTTCGCTGAAATATAATAGAAAATGTCGGAATTCAAGATCGACCCCCGCGTTGACATTGTGGGATGGAGAAGAACCCTTCAATTTCTATGGATATCTTGCGGTGAGAGAGCAGAACCCATCTGCGAAACTTCTCTGGGAGGCCATAACGTATGCCGAATTTGAGGCGGCGATAACAAAAAACAACTTAAAATGGTTGATATACTATAGACAAATTGTTGAAATATTCCATAATAATTACCCCAGTTTCCAAGGAATTTTTTCGTAAGAAACTTAAATACAGCTTTTCGAGCTCATTTCCCATCATTCAAAGAGAAATCAAACATGGAATATGAAGCAATATTCATAATTATAATTTAACATCATTGAAAACGATTCTTCTATGTGAGCACATCACACATGTCAGTCAGTTCTTTTTTTGATTTTACACAGTGAGGTGTAGTGGTAAAGCTGTTATGTCTTTTGGACACTCTTTTGGTATTTTAAGAGAATTCAACCAATACTATAGTGACTGGACCGTTTACAAAAAACAAATGGAGAACTTTTTCGTAGCAAACTCTATCATAGACGATGTCGTGAAACGTGCAGTGTTTTTAACTTTGATCGACGAAGAAACGTACAGGCTTTTGACAAGCTTTGTTATACCAGAATCTACCCCGTATGGTAATTTGCTACAAATCTTGGACGAACAATTTTCTGCAGAAGAAACAACATTTTTCAGGCGATGGCAGTTTTTTACTTCAAGGAAGTGTAAAGAAGAATCGGTGCAAGATTGGGCAGATCGTGTTAGAAATTTGGCAGAGTTTTGTGATTTTGGTGAATTTCAGCAGGTGTATGCGAAAGAAAAATTTGTATTTGGACTGTATGTTGAAAAAGTCTACTCTTTGCTTGATCGAAATGTGAATATGTGTTTTGAAGAAGTCGTGAAGTTATTGGCAAAATGTGAAAATGCCTTGCTAGATGTTTGTGATTAGTATTTTGAGAGAGCGAGAATATGAAGGATCATTATTAATATTTATTTTATTAGTATTTTTTTCGTAATAGGCACGTATGTAAAGAATTCCAATACATTTTTGCTTTTTATTGCTGAGAATCGTGAATAAAAGTTTGATATTTTAACATTTTTAATCAGATAGAATAACATGAATGTGTCCCCATATTTCAAGAGTATTTATTTCAAGAGTATTCATTTCAACATAACAACGACCGCCTCAGAGCTCCCTTCCATGATGCCGCCGCGCGATGAGCTTACCGGACAGCTCCGGCTGACCCCTGCCTCCCATCCAAACTGTGCCAAACTTCAAACATCCAGAACAGGGCAGTTCTACTATCCTCAGGCAATTCAAAAATCGGATTAACAAAGTTCCATATAGCTGCTCCCCCTTGAAAGAAACATTTTAAGCTTAAACTGTGACGTAATAGCATTCTAACGAAATGTAACAAGTTTTGTTCAGCTTGACAAGAAATATATGGTCACTTGATATAATATTTAGAACAAACGATTATATTTATATATTCATTCGAAGGGAAATATAGGTGAACTAAATGAGTTTTAAGTGGAAAAACGAGGATAAACTTCATCATCCTTGGAAAATGGATATGAACAATCTATTTCAGCTATTAAAAATGTAATTTTGTCTGGGAAGAGAGTATTTTCTAAGGGTTGACCGGAGGTACAGACTCCTTCGTGAGGGTCACTCCATCACTGCCACGCTGCCGAGTCTGATGAATGGGTTCATCTAGCGAGGAGGTATGGGGGAGGGCGATGCTAAATCAACGAATTTTGTTAAGAATTTTAACGAGACTTTCTGATAACAACATAACCTCAACTTATAAGAACGCTTTGTTTTAAGGCGCGAAGTTATTTATATGCAAAATAATGTGATTTTGGGTGACTTAGGTATTTTTGAAAAAAGTAACATACTATCTAAGCAATTAGTTATTGTTCTTGTTTTAATATTAAAAAGAGCATATATGATATATGGCCATTTTCAGCATTTGAACCTGTTGGCCGAAATAGCATGCATTTTTAACTTTACACTTCAGTTTACTCTATTTCAGATCTAATAATTACTTAGAGGCCAAATTCTAAATCAAGGTGAAACTAGGTCTCGGTTTTTAGTTTTGTTCAGGTTGACATTTAGTTTTTCAATTGATGTAAGTAGGCTGTATTTATTGGTTTGCCGTAGCTGGCAAGATGGGTGTGAATTATAGAAATACTAAAACCCCACCCCGAATTGCGTGTATGCGATAGGAAAAATATCCCTGATAGGGATCATTGTCTCTTTTTAAATTACACACACACACACACACACACACACTCAAACACACACTCACACACACACACACACACACACACACACACACACGCACACGCACACGCACACGCACACGCACACGCACACGCACACGCACACGCACACACACACACACATACACATACACACACACAGAGAGAGAGAGAGAGAGGGAGAGAGAGAGAGAGAGAGAGAAAAAGGGTAGGTTTTGAAACCTGTCATACAGAAGAAAAGATCACTTCAAAATTACGTTCTGTATTACATAGTCAGAATATTGAGCCTGATGCTGAGTCGCTTTTAACAACCCATTAGTATAGTGCGGTATACCTACAAACCTTAGGCTTTTTCCTGTTAAAAATTTGAGACAACTCGTGAAAGTAATTTTTTCCTTTAATATGGAAATCTAGACGAACATTTACTAAAATCGTCCTTGTAACCTAGTACACATATCGACTTGTTTTTTTGTTTTTTACCAACTCGCAAGACATTTTTATTGCTCATTAACAGAACTTAACATTGAGGGTATATTTTACGTCAATATGAGATAAGCTATAACCTCTGGATTTGTCTTCGAGGTAAATATTCTTTTAACTACTTTTTAGAAGTGTGTTTTTTGTTGTTTTGAACCAACCAGTTTAACCCCTTGCTCAAAGGTCTATTAGGGCCCTAATTTGATACGCAGTTACCGATTTTTGACAAATGATTCAACTCTGAAGACAATTCGACTTTTGCGGACATCATTCAAGGATGTAATTACTAAAATTTTACAAATGTAGATAACTTTTTCTTGGGTGGTAGCCCATTTTAACAAAATGCTAGTTGGAGTGGGAATTGCAGAGTCAACCTACTTGACGCCATTTTTTCCAAATCCGCTTGACATAACAAACCCCTGTTTTGGGCCTCCTTACTCTTGTTCAACAAGGGTGAGAGCATCCACCAGAGAGACAAAAACGCGTGACATCGCGTAGCAGAGCTATGAATCGATTCGTCTAGTTACCCCATTCCAACATCATCCCCCTTGCTATATACATTCACCCCTTATCAAATATAAATTAGAATAGTCCCGAGTTCCCGAGTCGTTTCCAACATTTTCTACCCCATTGCAGGAAAAATATCATTTTCTTCGACGATGCACACGCTCACCCTAAACCACCCCCCTAAATTATTAATTCATACAGGAAACAGCATATTTAAGAAAACATTTACGTAAGAAACCATGCAAAATGATGTACTCGTATATGGGCCTTTCATATTAATTAATTACGTTGATATCATTACATCCACAATGGTCATTGCCTATAAGATATTTCAGTGTGAGTCAGAGTGTTGAACGTCAAAACACTGATATACACTTTTTCTACAAGGTGTCCATAAAGTATGCATACTTCAAAATATTTCGAAAAATACCTTTCCTAGAGAAAAATGTAGAACAAAGTTGTAAGGTTGAAAAGGATCATCTAATGGTGACCTAGACCTTTATCTCTATTTTAACCTTATATTCAGGTATCTTCAAGACCTTGACTATCATCATTAAGGTTATTTGGAGATGAAATAAATTTTTAACGGGAAACATCTCTTAAATTCCTGCAAGGCGAATTGAGGTCAAATTTACGTTCAAGTATATATGAACCTGACAGTCACCTTCAAGGTCATTTGAAGGTCAGACAAAATTCCAAGTAAACTTCTCACTTTTTGTCGGATATATAACACAGCGAAACATTCTACCGTCAAGGTAATTATCATGTACTTGTCCGACACCCTGATTACAATCTACAAGGTTATTTGAATGAATTTGTTAACGGGATACTCATATGCTTGCTTCCAGAACAGTAGTCCCCCGTACCGCTAATCCTTACCCTTCGTAAAATGTTTAAGGTCGTGGTCAAGGTCACGCTTAAGGTCACCTTTAGTTGGCACTTTTTAAACCTTGCAACTTTGATCTCTAAGTAACATATTTTTTGAGTTAAAAATAACCGAGAAGGTCATGGTCAAGGTCATTGATAGGTTCTTACTTGAACGTAAAATGTCTCGCTCTTTACATTTCCGGTGTAAAAATAAGGACGTGCTTTACCCTTTTGAAAAACAAAATAATGTGCGGTGAAACAGCTGCGAAAATGTAAAAGAGAATTGAAGAAACGTGCTCACCAGGTATTCATTTGGTTAGGAATTTCACTACTCTATCACATGTTAGGCTCGTAAATGTGATTTGAAGTTGTCAACCTTCGATTCAAAAACATAAATTTTTCAAGTTAACATTTGGGCCCGTTCAGATTTTTCGGAAGGACCCCGTACACAACATATGGAAAATGGATCCCTGTCGATTTGTCTAAGAATTCAGTATGGTGTATTTTTCGCTTTCCTTTCTCATGGGATCAAAGCAATTCTGTGATTAGTTTTTGAGACACATAGGGATGAATTCTGTCGATTTGCAAAAACGGTGAATGTGTCGATTTTAGTTTTTAGTTCGTCGGACTACAGACGACCAACCATGCTTTCTATTTCACCTAACTTAATCGACGCGTGCGTCCTGCGCCATTGCTAACATGCTATCAGCTGAAGTTAATGCAGCATTAGCGCTTCCCATAAATAATGGTTGAGGAATGCTATTCATTAATAGGAGCACCAGCTATTTTATAAAGGTATACTAGATTCTGTACATGCTGCATTTGTCTGGTTTTCTTAAGGAATTTAAAAATAGATTGTACTGTCACATTCACCTTTTTTGTAAGTCGGCTAAACTTCTTCCCCCTATTTCTTAGAAACTAACCAGAGGATTGCTTTGGTCCTAGAACCTTTGTTCAGGAAGGAGAGATATACGGGGTGCCCCAGAAGTCGGCGTCGAGCCGGAAACGAGGGTTAGGCCAAAACATGATAGTTATCAGAAAAATATAAAAAATCCATGTCGTACTTTTCAAATTATAGGCTTCCAAAAAAATCGTAAAATCTACACCCTGTGATGATATTTCAGTTCCCATTACAAGTTTCAATTTTTTCTTAGACGGAGTGACGGACAGTGTCATTCTACGTAGCGACAGCAAGACAGATAGTAACGCCACTTTTATTAATTCATAAATGTATTAGTAAATTCACAATAAACATTCAAACTACCTTCCTTTAGTAGCAATGCAAGCTTGACATCTTAAAATTGATTAATTATTAATAAATTCAGCTGCTTCCGTTCCCGTAGCTCAGCTAAATTTTCGATTGGCTTTAAGTAAACTTTTTCTTTCACCGCTCCCCAGTAAAACAAATCGAATTGATTTATGTCTGGTAAAAATAAGCAACCAGACATAGACATGCGATGTGAGGCTTGTGAAGAAGATATCCGTAGAGGCAGTGCAAAGAAAAAATGTTGTAATCTAAATTGTGAAGTTACCCTACATCAGAAATGCCTCTCATTCGATTGCCAAAGTTATAAAACTAGAAAAATCCGACTGGCTGTGCAAAAACTGCGATGAAGATAGTGACACATCAACCACAACCGTGATATCGTATAGCGATGGAGATGTAATTAAGGAGCTTGCTAAAGTGAAGACTGATGTTCGGCTACTAACTGATCTTGTGAATGAGTTAAAATCTACTAACAAAATTTTGCTCAATAAAATTACATCCAGCAGGTTTCCCGATGTACAAATACAGCAGAATACTGAACTTCCCGTACTTTATAGCCAGGTTGTGTCAAAAACTGTAAGCAATCATTCCAAGTCTGTTTTAATTATTACGTCAAATGATCAAAAAGAATCAAACTCCGAGGTTTTAAATACTGTTAACCCTGCTGCCGAGAAAATAAGTATCAATGGTGTTAAACTTATAAAAAATGGAATGTTGATTAGTTGCTCTAACGAAGAATCCTTAGAAAAACTTAAGGGTGTAGTTCAGAATAAGTTTAACAGTAAGTATAAAGTAACAGCTCCCAAACCCTTCAAACCCCGTCTCTTGATTACTGATGTTGATAAATCACTAGATGATAGAAACACTTTCCTCGAATCAATAGTCCAAAATAATGATTACTTGGCTGATTGTGATATAAAGGTGATATCTGTTCTAAAGTTAAATCATTCGTTGAGTTATATAGTAGAGGTTGATCCTGATGTGAGGAAAACCATAATTACTCGTGGCTTTTTTTTGTCCGTGACCATATTTCAGTAATTAGGTGCTTTAGCTGCTCTCGATTCGGTCATTTGAAAAAAGATTGCAAAATTAAGTCTGTGTGCTCGCTATGTTCTAATGACCATGATGAGAAAGATTGTAACTCTGTTAGTAAGAAATGTGTGAATTGCTGTATATATAATAATTATATGAAAAGTCATTCTAGAGATTTTAAGCCATATTCAGTCGATCATGCTGCATCAGACAGACAATGTTCATGTTTTTTAAAGAAATATGCTGAATTAAAATCTAGAATTGTATGGCTAGGCTTAATAACAAAGTTTTAAATATTTGTCATCTCAATGTGCGGTCCTTGACTACTGCTTTCGACTGTTTTTGTGGATTGGTTCAAAACAAATTCGATATTATATGCATTACCGAAACGTGGCTTAATGAAAACATTTCTAGTCAAGCTGTACCTATAGGGGTGTAGGGGTGGGGTTCTATATAAGAAATAATTTCAACATTACCGTTATTGATACCCTCGATTTTGTAGGTGACTCTTCCTTAGAATTGCTATGCTGCAAACTCAGCATGGGCAACTCTACCCTACTTATTGTCATCGTGTATCGCCCTCCTCATACTTCAATTACAGATAGCATTGATACCATTGATGATATGCTTTCTTTCTTCGTACCTCAATATGATAATATAATAATTCTTGGTGACATAAATGTTGACCTTTTGAATCATGACAATCCTTTGAGCAACTGCTTCGATAGCTTCAATTTTGATTAATTAATAAATGAACCGACTCCTGTAACTCAGTTTAGCTCAACTCTAATAGACCCCTTTTTTTCTAGCAATTCGAAAATTGTTGTAAAATCAGGAGTTCTTAATGCTGATCTTGTGTCCGACCACAAGTTGGTTTTCTGTGCTGTTGCATTGAAGCTTCCTAAATTTGAACCCAAGTTAGTAACTTTTAGAGATATAAAAAATATTGATGTTATTAATTTCAAGGGCGACTTACTTTATGCTGGACTTGATCGTATCTTTTACTTTATGGATGTTGATGACAAAGTAAGCTGTCTATCTAGTTGCATAATACAAAATATATTATATGCACGCGCCATTACGAAGTGCTCGTGTAACAAAACCGGCTGCTCCATGGATAACATCGAACCTGAGATGCATCTTTAAGGAACGCGACAAAGCTCTCTTGAATTTACGTCATGACCCATCTGATGTGAACTGGTCTACGTACAAAGATATGCGGAATTACGCACTTGCTTCCTTTCATAGGGAGAAGAGGGCCTACCTTTCTAGATATGGTGATATTAGTACACGATCAGCATGGAAAACACTTAGATCTATGAATGTCTGTCAACAGAAACGTGTTGATGTACCGTTTAATCTGCTAGATCCCCGTGAAGGCAACGAATACTTTTTAAGTACTTTTATGCCTGCCGATCAAAACCTCAAAGTAGTACAATCCACTGTCAACAGCTACAGCAACAGTCGCTTCGATCCCGACGTGTCATCATTTCACTTTCGTCCGGTAACCCCTCGTGAAGTTATGAATGCAGTCTTGTCTATCAAGTCTGAAACAGCGGGTTGTGACGGCATCACTCTAATACTATGCTAGGCTTATGCCTGCCTGAAATACTTGATCACATCACGCATATTATTAATATTTGCTTAGAGAGGGGCGTTTTCTCATCCAACTGGAAAGAGGCAATAGTCACACCTCTAGCCAAAAGTAATAATCTGACTGTAGATGCCGATCTTAGACCTATAAGTTGTTTATGTTTCTTGTCGAAAGTCTTGGAGAAGATAGTATACGAACAGCTTGTTCAGTATTTTGATAATAATAATTTCTTTCCAGTACATCAATCTGGTTTTCGTGAAGGTCACAGTACGACTACTGCACTACTACATCTTGCAGATGAGATACTTTCCAACCTTGACAACAAATCCGGCACGCTGTTGGTCATGCTTGATTTTTCCAAGGCTTTCGATACGGTCAATCATGAGATTCTTTTGAGTAAGCTAAAATATTATGGCATGTCGGAAGTTCCTTTGAATTTCTTCAGATCGTACCTAGCTGATCGCACCCAAAGAGTGAAAACATCTAGAGGAACTTCTGATGCACGGTATCTGTCATCAGGAGTTCCACAGGGTTCAGTACTGGGACGTCTTTTATTCCTAGTATACACATTTGATCTGCATGAGTGTGTAGAACATTGTTGCATTCAAATGTATGCTGACGATACACAGCTAACATTTCGTTTCAATGAATTCAACGAACATGAAGCATCCTATAAAATTAACCTAGATCTTGATAACGTATTAACGTATTGCAATAGACACTGTCTCCGCATCAATCCATCAAAATGCACCGCGATACCATACTGTCCTAGACATTCAAATTACATCACAAATCGAGTCTCCTTATTTATCAACGACATAGATATTCCATTTTGTGATAATGCTAAGAATCTAGGTGTTATATTTGATTCAATTCTGCGATTTAACTTACATGTGAATAATATTATGAAGTCGAGTTATATGAAGATGAAGCTTCTATATTCTAGTCGCCATATTCTAAACTTTAAGTGCCGTAAAAAGTTGTGTGAAAGCCTCATATTATCAATTTTAGCTTACTCTCTAGTCCTCATTTACCAATGCCAATTACAGAAGCTTCAGAACAACTGTTGCAGATTCAAATTTGGGCTTAGGAAGTACAGTAGCGTTTCTTCAAAAATCAAAGAGTTACAGTGGCTCAGAGTTGACGGCTTATACAACTACTCTATGGCTTCATTGGTGCATAGAATTTTTAAAACTGGTAAACCCGTCTATTTGCTCTTTAAGTTGATTCCTCGTGGAAACCAAATTACTCTAAATCTGCGGCACAATGATCTACTTTCCATTCCTATACATCGTACGTCGGTCTTTGAAAGGTCCTTTACTTATAATGCGGTCAAGGTATACAATTCTTTAGCAGCTATCTCCAAGAGCTAAGTTTGCAGCGCTTCAAGAAGACAGTCAAGTTGCACTTTCTGGACTGATAAATTCATTTTATTGTACGATATTTTGTTCTTTTGTTTCTTTTCTTTGTATATGTTCATATTATGTATTTACTCCTTTTTAATGGATTCCTTACAGCTACTGATTCATGTTGTTATGCTAATGTTTTGTGATGTCTGGTTATAGTATGGTTGAGTGGTAGAGTAGCCACGGCTAAACTTCGCCTTACTATGATCATCTTCTGAATAAAGTCATTATTATTATTATTATTATTATTATTAAAGTCACGAAATTATACCAGACCGCACCATCCATCTGCTCGGGTATTCCGCTTCATGGTATTCTCCAACAGAACGGGCATATTGCGCTGGGCAGCCGTTGCTGGTACCTCATGTCTCTCTGTAAGTACTCAGTGGCACGTATTCCAATAAATTTGGTAAACAATTTTGGAAAAACTTTAAATAAGTTTCGCCATTCAATAATTCTGGCTGCTCAAAGGGTACAATGATTCTCCCATTCAGAATTCCGGTCCACATGTGTACTTTTAAACGATACTGCCCAACTAACAATTATCACTCATATTAGAGTTGCAAGAATGATTATACAGTATTCCTTAAACAGCATTGTATACTGTAAGAACATTGGCAAAACCCTCTTAGAACAGCTATACAGGCGGAATGGGCACACCTAATAGGACACTTCAGTCATTTAAGGGCTGCAGGTAACAGTTATAAAACAAAAGTGTAAGCCTCTTGCAGCCGCTATGGGACATTTACGTCAGTGCAAGATTCAGTTTTTGTCAACTATACAACTATTCTGTTACGTGATTCTACTTTATTGCAACCAAACTATTTCTTATGCATTGTATAGACGAAGTGAAGAATATATAACTAACACATTACAGTCATCTTGTTTACTTACATATCGGCCATTGTGAATTTCATACACATGTATATGATAACTTCTACACTGTGATATAGAGCTATTGAATTACTTGCGCAGCAAATTTTATTGTGATTATCGTGCAAATTACTTACCCAAATTCTACGGGCTTCGTATTTGATTAATATTTTGACAATGATCGAAAGTATGTCTAGATTTTTAAGATGGAAAACTGAACTTATCTGCGTTAAATCTTCCACAAATCCTATATTCAGACACAATTACACTAATTTTTATCACTTTATATCTGTAATTTCGAACTGAAACATAATTATTTAATATTAAATAGAGGAATAAATCTTTGCCCAATATGGCGGGTGGTTGTGTACAATCATGGCATCGTCCATGTTGTCTAGGTTATTAGAATATTTTGGTGTTGCCTGAAAGGTGTTGTACAGCAATTTGACAAATGCCTGAAATAAATACCGACAGAGTCGAATGATTTACCCAGAATTTGTACCAGATCTATATCTTCTGTTTGAACAGTTGATAAAACCTTTTGAACCAATATGCATGCGTTGTTTGTCTTAAAACATTGGTTATGACATTTTGACAAAAATATGACAGCAGAAAATTAGCTTATGGTGAAGTTGTTTACCAACATATTTAGCATATGTACAGCCTTTAACAGTTACTAAACAACAGTTGTATAAGTGGTTCCGTTGGGAGCAATTTGTTGGCTAAAGTAGTAAATTGCACAGCAAAACAACAAGGCTCGAGTTTGTTTTATAAACGTTACCATGGATGCCATAACACAACCATTTTGACTAACTTGCAAATATGCCGTATAAAATAGTTGTATAAACGTTTATGCAACAGTTAAAAATTTGCCCTATAAGGTGTTGTATAACTATGCTATAAGAATATTTTAAACACCTCATTTTAGAGCAAATTTGTTGCAGAAAGCAAATTTGCATTCCACACAACATTAAGCCAGTATTTTGGTGTTCAGGCAACAACAATAGAGAGCTTTTATGGCTGAATGGTTCTTTTACCAAAAGCTTATACCACTTTGCTAGTTGGGTGTGATCTATTTTGTCTCATCAAATCTGGATTTTCTACATGACACTAGTGTGAGTTGTGTAGATTCACGTAACCATCTTTTTTAAAATGGCGAATTATCAGTCCATAAAATTTTATCTAAAAATCGAGGATCTTCTCGGTGTCTCTGTAACATTGACAAAACTCATCTCTTGGAAGATAATCCCAGAGTTGTAGAAATTGTACTCGCTGTACGTGATACGAGTGGAGCTAGTTCTTTCGAAAGATTTGGTGGCCTGTACTTTTGGGCACTCCCGTGCTTGCTTCTATTAGACGTACTGTTTCCAAGTCTTTTTCGACTGCTTGTAGTACGACATTCTCGCAAGGAAAGAAAAATCTTGCTTCACCATACGCTTGATTTGAAAATCGTCCCTCTGATAGTAAACGGTGCACATTCACAAAAACTCGGTGATCGGGATGATGAGCATCATTTGGTTAACTCTCACTATAAAGCGTAGCTGCACCACTAGCATTGCATCTATATTCCCCATGAATGAGGTGCATGTCGGCGTATTCCTGCACGGTGTATTCAGACTTCAGAATGATGAATTAATAAAGGTGGCGTTAGTATACAGGGTGTGTCACAACTTATCCGACAAATTTTAACCTCATATGCACTGTTACGAAAGAAGTTCATTTCTCAAAAAAAAAATGTAATAAAAGTCCTACAGAAATCGAGATACTAAAATAATACGGTTTAACAGTTCACTTACTTATAAAAGCTGTTCAAATTTTTTTCCATTGACTGCAATACAAGCTTGGGCGCGTCTAATCCAATTTCGGCGCACTAATTCAAATACACCTCCCTGCTGTGCCTGAAGGCTAAAATTATCGGCAGCCACTGTGATTCGGTCACGCAATTCTTCAATATTCTGAACGGTGTACCTCGTTTTTCAAGTATCCCCATAAAAAGAAGTCCAGAGGACTTAGATCGGGAGACCGTGGAGGCCAAGCAATTTGTCCACCCCTTCCGATCCAGCGTATCTGGTGTACCTGATTAAAAAAATCAAGAACTTCTAAACGAAAATGCGGAGGTGCCCCATCGTGCAGAAACCACATCCGTGGTTGGACCGCCAGTGCCACATCTTCAACAAGGATCAGCAAATCATTCCGAAGTGCCAAAATCACGTAACCTTTTTTTTCTTCTATTTATCACTTATCAGTAATTTGAATTTCTCTTCATTGATAATAGAGTGCCCATTCCTAGGCCAAACCCTTTTCAATGATTTTCGTTTGGCAAATTTAATAGTTTATTGATTGTATAATTTCACTCGAATTATATCTTTCTTTCTCAGCGATTCAGTATTGTGTTGGCGATCAGCAAAAAAAAGTTTTTCTCCGTTAGTTGGTTTCCTATAAAACATATCTTATTCAAGGCCACTCAAGATACCTTCTTCCAGAACGTATTCGCTTTTCTGTTTCCGTTGAGGTCGTGGTGCAGGGGTCGTTTCGTCATTTTCCGGACTCTGGGATATTAGGCCCCAAGCGCCAATTCATGGACTAGCCTCCTTTTTTTGTGTAACTTAAGTTTAGTCATTTTGGTTTGGGTACTACGTCTTCCACTTTTGTATGGGATTTTGACCCTCAGCGGTAAATGTACATGGTTTTGCTTCAAGTGCGAATGTTTTCAATGAGTAGTTTTATCTCAGACAGAGAGTAGAGTAGATTTCTAAACAGTCTTTCTCTCTCTAGGGTTTTTTTTACTACCCTAATTTTTGGCAACGAGGCAAGCAGCCCTTCCCAGTATCGTGCCCACTACTGGCCACTTTTTGAAGACCTACAGATATATTTAATATTTAGGCCCAAAATATCTGTAAATACTTCGGGCGTATACCATAGTAGTCGTCTCGCGGGGTTATCTCGGAAAATAATCTTGTCAGGTTGTATTTAAGATTTCCTTTCTTTTTCTTATTACCCGCACTCCAGTAGTGGAGCACATGCGCGTTTTTTTATTAATCAATATATTGTGATTATTTAATATCTTGTTTATGTGGCTCTCTCTGTGTGTACTGTTACTTAAATTTCGTCGTTAGATTCTCCTTTTGGGGGTGGTCAAGCAAAACAAGTTCCTACTAACATCTCGGCGAGTTGTGGCTTAATCCGTCCTAAGTCACTGGCGCTCTTAAGCGCTCCTCCGCTTTATTGAGGGCGTAAATTTGCACGCCACTAGATAACTGTTTTGCTTAGACCAACCATTAGATAGTACTTATCATTGTGTTTTAATAATCAACCAAAAAAAGGCGTGGCAAATTCCGAATACTAGTGACCATCCATCCGATTTGGCAATATGAACGGTCCAATTAGACGTTCATCGACAATACCTGCCCACACGTTTAAAGAAAAACGATTTTGGAAGTGTGTCTGGACCACTGCGTGAGCATTCTAAAAGGACCAAACATGTGTATTATGAAGATTGGTTATCCCATAACGAGTAAAAATAGCTTCATTGGTGGCCAAAATATCAGCTGTAAAACGGGCATTTCGTGCATTTTCTTGCAACAACCACTCACAATATCTTACTCTTAGGAGGTAGTCTGTAGGTAGTAACGCCTGGACTCTCTGGACATGATAAGAGTACAGTTGGACCGCATGTAATATGCGTCACACTGTTGCTTGTGACACTTCTGGGACCTGTTGGGCTAACTGCCTTGTGCTTATCCCCGAATTTTCTTCCAAAATATCCAACATTTCGTCTTCGGCATTTAAAACGCCTTGTGGGCGAACCCGACCGCCATCCACTCCACGTCTAGGACGCAAATCTCCACTATCACATGCACGTAAAACAATTGAACTAAATGTTTCGTGATGTGGTATGTGCCTATTCGGAAATGGTGTGCATAGAAACGAGAAGCCGCTCGCAAATTTTGCCCTGCTTCTCTGTACGCTAAAACAATGTCTACTAACTCCTCATCAGTGTACACATGTGCCATTTTTATTAATGAATAACTAAAAACATAAACTCGCATATTTTCTTATCTAACTTCACAAAAATCGACCGTTCTTCATTCTGATCACCCACGATACAAATTAAACGTTACTTACACGTTCTTATCAGTATGAAAAACGTCAACTCCCGCTTATTTGAGAGGTAAGATTATATTTAGTCATGAAGTTCATAGCAGGAGCATAAGAGACTGTAAAATAATCAGAATACCGCCTCACTCTATGACACTTTTCAAGCGTTGTTTTTCGTATAATGCCGCCATACTTTACAATGCTTTACCTGGTAAATACAAGGAAATGCCTCCTGCCAATTTCCGTAAACAAATAAAACAATTTGTATTTACCCTTACCTGATATTGGTGCAGTATGTTTTCTTATGTATATATGTATCTAAATATTATAGGTGAGTATGGGTGTATATACAGGGTGACTTTGAAGTTGAGTCATTAATTTTCAGATTATAATTGTAGAAGGAAGATAAACCAAAATATGTGTGTAAAAATAAAAAAAAAAATTAAAAAAATGTTACCTTGTTTTATAAAGTATCCTCCCGACAAGTATTTCAGTGCGGACCTGTGCGCCCAAAAGCATGTCACAAAAACTGTTCGAAATGATTTCCGTTTTGCTCGACGCAGAGCTGGGCTCTTTACATGCACGCAATAAAATCACTGGTTGATTTCTGATCACTGTACGCATTTCCTCAATTCGAGCACGTAATACTTCGCGGGTATTAACCGGTATTTTATAGACTAGAGATTTTAGCCAACCCCGCAGACAAAAGTCTACAGGATTTAAGTCCGGAGACCTTGGCGGCCAAGGTACAAAACCGCCACGGCCGATCCAACGATTACTAAATTGTCTATTTAAAAATTCACGCACATTTCTTGCATAATGGAGGGGTGCCCCATCTTGTAAAAACCACATGTTTTGTCTAATATTTAAAGGCACATCTTCCAGTAAACCAGACAAATTGTGTTGCAAGAAATCAGGATAATTTTCACCAGTTAAGCGATTTGGTAATTCAAAAGGCTCCACTAATATTCCATTAACAATTCCAGCCCACAGGTTGATTGGTTCAAATCGCTGTTGAAAATTAGTTTCCCTTATTTCATGGGGATTTTCAATAGCCCAAACGTGAGAATTACGTGAATAATAATAAATCATATACTAATTCTAAAATTGGTTTCTCTAGTTCTATTTGATCGTGCGGTCCAGCATGCTCTCCCCTGTGAGGTCTTAAGTCACCTGATTCACGAGCCCTTTGTACTACATTAACAAAAGCACGAGGGGTTGGTTGCACTCGATTGGGAAACCGATCCGCATAAATCCGTTATGCCGCGGCAGCATTTTGTAAATAAGAATCATGTCCACAATTTCGGCATTTTTGTAAACATGTGCCATTTTTTATTTCGTTTGAGCCACGCAACAAACACCACTATTTACTCACGCGTTACCGACTGACACATTGCCTGAATACAACTGAATAAAATTGTAGTAAAAACATCGTGATAAGCGTTTCAAATTCTTTCGCTTTTTTGTTTCCGATGCGATGAATCGATAAGGCGGATTATATCCGTTGTTGCCAAACATGAGCACATAATATTATTATTGAGACAGGGCGGTACTCAAACCTCTAAAGGGCTATAACTTTGTTACTTTAATTTTACCAGAAAAATATTATAGGAAAAAACATTTCTTTTGATCAGATCTACTCACTGCTAAAATAAATGACCCAACTTCGAAGTATGTATATGGGTGTGTATATGTATGTATGAGTACATGTGTATATGTATGTATGTGTATATATGTATCCATGTACATACTGTATATAGTTTTGTATTTTAGTTTATAGTATGGTTTAGTTATAACTATAATTCTTTTTTATAACATCTTAGGCAACGCACATTACATCGTGCTCTGAATGTACTGACCAAGATAGTTAAGTGTAAGAGTAGCATAGGCTAAACTTCGCTATCTTTCTCCCTCACCTGTACAACAAATGAAGGCGTTATCATTATTATTATTATTATTATTTGCTACAATAAATTATTAATGCGTGTTCTAATATCACGACGATGAACGCAAAATACAGATATTTATTTTTCAATTTATTATTGAAACTCAATTTATAACTTGATTTCTGTAGGACTTTTCTTGAATTTCTGTTGATAAATCAACTTTTTTCGTTACAGTGCATATGTGGTTAACATTTCTCGGATAAGTTGTGAAACACCCTGTATGTCTTGCTGTCACTACGTAGAATGACACTGTCCGTCACTCCATCTAAGAAAAAATGTGTAGTAGTGGAAACTTGAAGATCATCACGGGGTGTAGATTTTCCGATTTTTCTAGATTTGTCAGATAACTATTATGACTCGGCCTATCCCCCGTTTCCGGCTTGACGTCGACTTCTAGGTATATCATCTGAATTTTTAGAACAATCGACTGAGACGCATTTTACACATATTTTGGGCGGGGTCCTTTAATATGTCGGTTATCTTAAGGCTTTTGTGTATGTTCTTATTGTTGCATGATACGCTCTGTGAAGGAAAGTCTCTACTTTAAGGACACCGTGTATATCTGAGAATCAGTCTGACCAGTCTTGTTCCGCATGGACGTTTGTCCCGGAATTCCACCTAAAAATCGATTTTCTCAGCATCGTTTTTATTTACTACGTTTGCAGAAAAATGCTCCCGAGAAATAACAATTACTCTGAGGAAACTATCTGACGAACATCCTTATACAGCAATTATATTTCTAATTAGTCCTCGGCGAATGATCGAGCGAAGACAGAAAAAAAGGAGATCGTTAATGAGCAAAATGGCCAATTAGTCGCCGCCTCACTGTGCCGATCTGAATCCAATTAATGTTATCGCTCGTGGACGATGACAGGAGTGGTGCGGAGCTAGAAATCAACCGATCGGAAAATTTACAAAATGGAGATGAAATTGAAATTGGCTGTTGCATAATAATATGACTTTTCATATCCGAACATTTAAATCCTACGTATTTTCCATCGGAGGGACTGACCAATAGGATTACATATAAAGGGTCATGTTAAGTTTTCTGAAAATTTGTTATTTTACTTATTGTAATTCTGAAAAGTTTCGAAAATGACATAATTATGTTTTTTAGATATTAGATGACACGTACATTACTCATTTCCGTCGGTCCGTTTGTTGATCTGTTTGTCTACCTCTCGGTCTGGCCCATCTATAGCTTGGAGGATACTGCTCGGATTTGGATGAAATTTTTGACACAACGTTACTACTAGGCCAATGTGTGTCGCGTGGCTACGGACAAGAAATGCAAAAATTAAAATCGTTTAACAGAGGCTTCTGATCATTTTCGGAAAAATTTCTATATAGCATAAAAATTGGAGGTTACAGTTCGTCAAATGCACGTGTCGCGGCTAGATCGCACTTGCCGTACGTTGGTGCTCACAAAATCCTGTTTGCGATTGCCGCCTAGTCTCTCCCCTCTTGATGCCACACTGCTTCATCTGACCAGGATAACATGGCTGGCGTTGCCAGATGGTCGATAGTTTCACTAAGGACAGAAAAAAAGTTTCTAGATCGCAGCGTTATCAAATGGGTAGCACTAATTAGATTGACCTGTATGGCTCACTTGATCCATTTATTTTTTTTACTTCGTAGTACACTTTTTGTTATAATAATTATAATAATCATTTATGACCTGATGACCGCGTGCGTGAGAAGTGCAGAGTCAACCTACATTTTTTTTCGATCTTGACTAGTCGAAAACTGCTGCATATCAGTCCGCTTCTTGTAATCGCGGCTGCCATAAATTATGCATGCATAAAAATCTTGTACGTGAACAACTTAAAAATATTAAAAACGATGTGCTATCGACCTAACAGGCCCACTATTATCAGCATCATTAACATTTATGAAGAACATTATCCTCTCGAATTTAACAGTTTTGCTCTAGATGGCTATCGAACTGCGAAAGATACCTATCGCTAAACACTAAACGTTGGTATACGGCAGTGCACTGACCTGAAACTTTAAAAAATAAAAAAATTGACAATGCAACTACGCACTAGTTTACGTATCGAACTAGATACAGAAAGAACTAAATATGCTGTTTTCGTCCGTTCCACCGCAAACAGCCAATCATGGACAGGTGTTTCGTGCTTTTTGGCACATCATCATCATGGTGATGGCTTGGTATCTGTGAGAACGAACGAAAGCATAGCAAGTATAGTCTATCCGAGGTATGAGATCCATCGAAATACGACAGCGCAAAACACCATCTCTTACCAGAGTCGACCATTGGGCTATCAAACGCGACTTGAGATCTTTAGGCCCGATTTTACAAACAGGAGATCATAATTCTTGATCCGGATCAAAATTTTTCAATGAGTCAGGTTGAAGGGCTTGTACACGTTGGACGTGAAACGGATACAGCCCCTTTCCACACAGCGTTTGCCACACTTTAGTTTTTGATACTTGCACTTCTCTAGCCAATCTCTAGTGCTTGTTGAGGGATTCTCGTCTACGCGATTACCTCTACACGCGTGACCGTAACAGTCGGTTGAAGGTTGCATACTGACCCGACACACTGACCTCGACCCAGTTCTGTCGTCGGGTTGAGCTAGTGTCCTAGTACCACTCGGGGATGTCGCGGCTACAGGACGGTATTCAGATATTTTTGATGTTGCAGAGCCCTTTATCTCGGTTCCCTTAAGACATTGGTGTATATGGTACTAAGAAAAATTGCTTATGTTTTCAAGATCTACACGTCGTGTAAAGGAAAACCCCAACTTTGCGGACACCCTGTATATATAGGGTGGACCATCCATGTGTGGACGGAATATTACTCATAAACAAATACATTTTGGGAAAATCTATTTACGGGTTGTTATACATGAGATTTGAGGGCGCATTCCGAAAATATTGGCCATCATACAGGGTGTCCCAATTTCGACCTACATATCAAAGTTGTGATTTTTCAAATGGAATGCCTCAAATTTTATTGCATATTTGGATGAACCAATTCAAAAGAAGAACATTGATATAACATACTATGGGGTTTTGGTAATTAGCTACTGAAAAAAAAACTTACACACCTCAGCTTTTATCTTATTTGTTACTTTTTCGAATTTTAATTTTTATTATAAGTTTGATCCAGATAAAATCACTAGATTTTGAATTATTAAGCTTTTAATAGAACAACAAATCAAAATTAAGGAAAAAATCACATCCTCCATGGCAACAAAAGACAAACAGTGGGCTAGTTCCATATTGCCACTAAGAGTACAGATTTGACGTAAAAACTAATAACAATCAGAACAGTATAAATCAGCTTCAAGCGTAATAGAGAAAAACAACTATAACAACTTACATAAATTGTAATTCGACAGCGTACAGTGAATATAATTATTTCTCATCTCTCTCATTTTTGAAATGCAGCAAATTTGCATATGTAATTTCCAGAATGGATAAGAACAAGTGGATGCGCAACTAATTTCTAGCTTTGAATCTCAATTAAGTGTATTTGAGACAAGAATCCAGCAGAATTATCATCAACACATATTATTAGCACACACATCCTCACTATGCATCTAGGCATTGCCGTTTCCTTCTAGCTATAGTGTACAACTCACAGCTTAGACCTCGAGTAATGCCATCTCTGATGCAGATTTTACATCACCTCAGAGCCAAACATGGATGATTGAAGCCTCATGACGTTTAGGCAACACGTACAACTGCAAAAGAGTTCACAACGTTGTCCATCAGCTAGTGTTAACATCTTGTATAGAAACCTACATAATGTCAAAAAAATCGACATTTCGAGATGGCGAGACGACGCTGAAAAACGTTATGTCTGAGCTTACACAAACAAGCGTTCGCTCACAGAGGCATATCGCATATCTATCTGTGAGGGAGATGGCTGACCATGAAATGAACTAAACATAACAGTATTTGGCGCCAAAATTACATAGTTTTAGTGTATAGTTTTGGTAGAATTGCCTAACCAATATAACGGTATACAACCTTTTATCTGGAAGGGTATTCAAGTCTACCCAATCGTACTGGGTGTAGTCACGTAGGCCAAAAATACTGTGTTACGATGTAAATCACTCAATTATTCCCAATAAATAGTGATAAATTGAGGAAAATAAACGAAAGTATTTATTAATGAATAATTCTGACTTAATTCGTGATTTTGGAAGGTGAGCAGTACGACAGAGTCACCTTGCCTAAACGCTACTCGGTTTTTCTAAATAGTTGTTATGATCCGAGCAGATTCTTGGCTAAAAGCAAATACTTACTTGAACCTAATATGTTCTAATATTGCTGTTATATCCTTTTCATTATATTAGTCAAATAAAAAGATCTGGACGGAATTTAATTTGATTAGATTTTTTGCCATGTATTTTTCCATTTCTGTTTTCCATATCGCCACAGAACCGGGTGTAGAACCCACCCACTTGATGCCATTTTTCTGCCTCCGAGCGCAGGTGCGTATTGAATAAAGAAACCTTATAACTCCTTCCTCTGAAATTTATATATTGCTTTCATTAACGCACACACACACACACACACACACTGCCCTGTTATATGGTTTCCGTTCGAAATTTTTTGTACAGACACTAAAGAAAATCTATGCTAATCCTATGCCAACATCTAGTTATAGAGATTACAGAAAGCAGAGTCACTCGATACCTTTCAAATATTCCAACAGAAATCGCCTAATATAATTTTCATGAAAGAGTGATAAAAGTATTTCTTGGGAAATAATATTGTCAATCTACTTGACTCCATTTTTAACACGCTTTTATTAGTTTCGCCTGTATGTATGTAACGAAATGAGTATAATTATCATCAATTTCCAGAAGTTTGATTAATTTCAAACTTCGCACACGTATCAAGGACCGATGACAATGAAATAATTTGATAACAGTTTTCCATTATCCTTATCAGGTCCGCCAGGATTGATAAACTCTTTTATAGATCCTCTGTAGGGGAGAAGAGAGATAGAGATAGTGCGCGATCTGCGCATGCGTGCAGTTTTGGACTTACTCTTTGTTGGTTGGAGCCCTCGGCACAGCAAAACGGAGGCAGATACTTTTTCAAGGTGGTGCATTCTCACCTTGTTCATTGCGAATGTTGTCATTAATCCTGAGTTGGGCTTCGACCGTCGACAAGATGCAAGGTTGTACAGTCGATCATGTAGTCATTTATTTAGGCTCGCGACTGTCTGCTGCTGGACAAGCTTATGTGGCACTTAGTCGTGTAAGAGCTTTAGACGGTATTCGGATTGAAGAACTTGATTGCTCTAAGTTAACAGGAAAAACCCCATGCAACAGTGAAGCTTTAAATGAAATGATTAGATTACGAAATGATTCGCACGATATTTCAATACCACATGTCCACAAAAAACTAATTGATAAATCGAACTAAAAAATGAAATATAAATAATAGTTTAAAAAACTAAAAAATAGGCTTTTATAGCTAACCGAACTAAAAAGTAGAATCTAATTTTTAAAAACAAAGAGTAGATATTACAGTAGTAGTTGGTCGAACAATCATAATTAATGACCTCAAAATAAAATTATAATAACATTTAAGTTATTAACAGAATAATTCAATTCAGAGTAAAAAGCGTGGGGTGCATGTTACTACATTTTCATAACTTTCCTCTCATTGATAAGTTGCCAATAGAATGATTGTGACATTTAATTTATCAAGCACCCCATGCTTTTTACTCTGAATTGAATTATTTTATTATTATTTTATTTTGAGTTCATTGATTATGATTATTTTCTACTTTTTAGTTCGGTTAGCTATAAAAGCGTTGTTTTTAAACTATTATATTCCCACGCCTATCCGACAAACATATTTTACGTGAGTTGCATACATCGATTGTAATCGTGAAAATTTTCTAAAATGAGATATGTTTCTTGTAGGACATCATGGAAAACCATGGCCCTTTACCGTCGGTCTGACATTTGGATGACATATTGACACAAGGTTACTACTGTGTCAAGGATGGGAAAGATTTGTAGTTTTTGAAAATCGATCTAGTGGCGTCGGAGAACAATGCCAAAAATGATAAAAATGAAAAATGCTCAAACTCCATTTTTTAACGTTTCAGAGGATCTTGATGTATAGGAATTTTTTCTAACCCCGGTAATTCTACGCACCTATTAGACATAAATATCTTACACATAATGCTCCCAAATATCTAGACTCGAATCGTGTCTCAGTCGCATTTCCTTCCTTCGTCCAGCAAACCCTGTCTGCGTTAGTGGTATTGAAAAAGTAATCATACGATACTTGAGTACTCGTTACTCACAGATACCTCAAGTAACGAGTACCAATTCGAGCATGAAATGATTACTTTGATTCCTTTGATTACTCTGTTTGCCGTATCCCTACCCGGTATCCGTACAATCGTTGATGTTGAGTGACAACGCTGGTTTGACTGTAGCACTGCCGCTCATGCATCAGGGTTGCCAGACATCCCACATTCGGGTGGAAGCCTGGAAACTCAATTGACGGATATAGAGTTATTATTATATATAATTATATTAAACATAATTATTTTTAAATCTGAAGTTTACCTATTTACACCGTGACACAAATTCGCTTTTATTATTGTGATCCTGGGAACCTGAAAAGGAATAAAGGGTCGATTGGATTGGAGCAAAGTTCGGCAGTATTATGAGGCAGAAAAGCTGCAACAAGGTAACACCACTGTTCAGGAAAACCACAATAATAAAGATTATGTCAATTTGACTCGTGTTTATTTGTACTCGTGTTGCTAAAAAATGTATAATTCCGTATGGCCACCAAAAGTAGGTGTAGACTAAGCCCCACGTAGAATTTTTTTTGCTGGTATATGCTTAATTGAAATGCTTCGAAAAGTTACATGCCATTCCGAATTTCCTTAAGCCCATATACAGATTATCTTTCTGACTAAAAGACATGTTTCTAGTAAATACAAAGTATTTTCAGTTTGTAGGCTTGTATGAGTCATATGCCATTCCATCCTATAATAACCCATCTCGATATGCATACAGTTTGAAGATACAATGTTTGCATTAAACACAACAGTTTCGAATAAAGCTTGCTTATAACATTTTGCAAATTTTAAGATTGTCTATTTTGTTACAAGATTCTGTTCCATTGAACTTGATCAAATTCGACATTAATTACACGACCCACGTTGCCAAATCGTTATACTCATACTACTCATAGTAATCAAAGTAATCAAAGTAACCAATACAATAAATGATTACTTTGTAGAAGAGTAACGATTAGTAACGAGTACTTGAAAGTAACGATAATCAACACCACTAGTCTGTGTATGGCTGCGTCGCTGCCCTTCTCGATCTCGAGTTATAGCTACGATGCTAGATTCGTCCCGAGAAAAAACAGGTAGCGGGTGATACGATATGCACATACCAGTTGGGGTAATATTATATAGTATATGAGGTCTGTAAATTAAGTGATGAGACTGGAAACGTAGCGTTCGATCTGGCAACACTCGAAGTGCTGGGCTTGGAGAGAAGTCAGGGAACATGTGATCCGCCTTCAGTACAAGCTTGAACTCGATCAGTTCATTTGGTTGTCCATAGCGATTTTTTTTTGTGGAAGAGTTTTTTCTATTGTGTTCTAAAAATCATCAATTTCATGCAAAGGTGTGCTATCAGGTTTTGCTTCAACTTGGGCACAGTGCAACGGAAACTCTTGTTAAAAAGGCTTACGGAAATCGTGTTTTGTCAAGAGTACAGGTTTTTCGGTGGCTTAAAACATTTTCAGAAGGGACAGAGTCGATTGAAGATGAAGCACGAAGCGGAAGACCCTCATCTTCAAGAACCGATGAAAATATCGGGATTTTGTGCGTTCAGATTGTCGGTTAACAGTCAGAATGATCGGGGAAGAGTTACATTTGACTCAAACCACCATTCTTCAGATCAAGAACAACTGGGTGCTTATTATCAAAATCACCCCAAGGGAACTCGTTTTGGGACAATCGAAGACATTCAAACGGCTGTAATCGACCAGCTGAAGGCTATTCCAGTATCAGAGTTCCAGCACTGCGTCGCCAGCGTTATGTGGCTTCAGAAAGAAGTTGTTTTGAGGTTGAAAATATCAAATTGTAATTATATTTGAATAAAAAAGTATTTTTTTTTTCATGAAAAGCCCAGGTTGTGCACTAATGGTTCTCACAAAACCTACATATTTTTTGATGCCATTGCACTACATGGAAAATTGCACTGGAAGTAGAAGGCGTGAGAAGTATAGAGTCAACTTACTGACATTTTTTGTATTCGGTAATAAACGTTTGTACGAACGTATGTCGTGATAATTTCGTGTTATATGTGTCATGTGATTCTAAATGTAGATGTATACATTTGATATCTTTCCTCATTATTGATTGCTTACTACTAATGATTATTTGTAGTTGATTCCATGGTTAGAAAAGACAGATACCGACTGTTATTATTTAATCTACCCAGTATCTGATCGCAATGTCTGACGGACTTTCTAATTTTCTAAGAGCCAGAGGTGTGTGAGAGTAGAATAAAAGATGAAAAAAAAAACAGCTAATAACGAACTAACTAGTGCCGGTATAGTGTTATCTAAAACACTTATCTAGATATACTGCTGCATAACACATTAGGATGCATTTGCTTCCATTAAGAAATAAAGTCCGTTATAATAAGATGACGCGAAATATCACTCAAATTTCTCGTTATGCATCAATTTTTTGTAAACAGTAAACACAACATTCTTGTTTATACTTAAATCTGAAAATAACACGAATATATTCCGGCGATGACAACTTGATATCAGCCTTCTTGATGTGTGGAGCAGCAATTTTTGTGGCGCGAAAAACATTGGCAGCACTTTCAATGACAAGCGCGGTGGCGGAGTAAGCTCATGAATATTTTTGTAACTTCGCATTTTTACTTAATTCGACGTTTGTCCTTGTATATTTTTACCCAATGTCTGTTCAGAGGCTGTTTGGTGCGGAATGAGGGCATTTCAAAGTCAACAGCTGCTAAGAAATTTTTAATGGATATTTTCAGTGAATCATGATAAGGCCGATGTCATATTCGTTTTGAGTTCTGAGATCGTCAGGAGGCTTTTTTATATACCGAAGCAGCCAGGTGGCTGCCATAAGGAGCATGAAGTTACTTTGTTAATTCGATTTTTGAATTGCCTAACATTAGTAGGAAAGAAAAGGCAGATAGTTCCGCAATCTCGACATACTAGGGTCGAAAGAACGGTCGTACCGGACAGTTCTGGATGTACGGCTCAGTTGCGAAGCCGAAGTCAGGCGGATCTGTCTGACAGGCGTATGGCGCGGTGGCATCATGGAGGAGAGCTCTAAGCAGCAAAGCCCGTTGACATAGCACTAGGAGAGATCCAGATCGCGGACAACTCGCCTGTGTGAAAGGGTCGCGAGACTGTCCGTTAGAAGGGTCACCGATCAGTAGCCTTCTTTGAACAGCACTGAGTTTGGATAATGTAGTCAGGGCGGCACTACCCCAAACGTGAGCAATACTCGCCTTATATGGGCATTGTACACAGGAAGCTATGTGGAGAGAAGTATTTCTTGCCATAAACGAATAGCCCAGCTTTATTCCAGCAGCCATCGCGTTTGACGAGATGAATTCATGCACAGATCAATTCCCCGGTGAAGGGGACTCCGACCAGATGAAATGTGCGGCTCTTTGGTTGAACTCGGCCATGCATTGAAACCGTAAGACCGCTAGGACTCTTCTTGTTAGTCAAAGTACAGTATTGGAAGCATTACCAGATTGTTACCTCCTCAAACAGTAATAACCTAAAGTTCTCTCGCCAGACAGGAAGTCGCTGACAGTCATCTTTTCTCCATCCCACTGGCAGAGATTGGCTTGACACTCTGAATTCCTGCATGCAGTTTGTCGTCATTAGCAAAGCTGCTTGGATTAATATGTAATAGGAACAATGTTAGAGGCAAGACCGATCCTTGTGGAACGCCCGTATTAGCATTGTAGGATGAAGAAGGAGGTAAGCCACCTATCTGCAAAGCTTCTCTGGGAGGCCATAGGCTGGAAGTTTGCAAAAGGGGACAACATGCCACAACCGATCAAATGCTTTCATGATATTCACCATAAGCCTGGACGAGTTTACTCAGTTTCATGACGTTATCTAGGAGGTCCCCCGTGGATCGCTGGGGCTGGAAACCAACCTTAAATAAGACTTCTCTTCTTTTCAGGAGTTTTTGCTGGTTGTATTCAAAATCAGCGCCCCAAATTCAATTGTAGAAACAGAGAACATATTTGAAAGCTTTATAGAGAAACATTATCTGCTGTTGTTTCTCTAGGCGACACCAGTGACTGCTTTCAGTTCCATTCATTAAAGAAAAAATATTGAGGTGCGCATCGGATGTTAATATGCTTGAAAGTCTTC
This sequence comes from Acanthoscelides obtectus, assembly GCA_963669975.1. NCBI lineage: Eukaryota > Metazoa > Arthropoda > Insecta > Coleoptera > Chrysomelidae > Acanthoscelides > Acanthoscelides obtectus. The sequence goes on along the minus strand of CAVLJG010000001.1, from coordinate 50,170,250 downwards.
TTTCCTTCGATATTGTGTTGCAGAATAGTATCAATTACTGTAGACCTACATTTCCGTCTGACGCTTGTGGTTAATTCATACATAGGTATTGAATATTACCCCATTCACTAACGATGATTAAAATTTCGAAAAGTGGAATATGTTTTTCTTTTCACCTGCATTCTTGGACTTGACTGCAAAGATCTTCGCAATTTACATATATCGCTCTGACAATTGGATACTAGTTAAGTTGGCGATCATCTCTAAAGTCCGTATATCACAATTAAAATTTTCATCACATTTATTGAATGTTTATTTTATTGTATGAATGAGCAGTATCATTACTGCGCGCTTTCACATCCAATTTTATGCAGCACTTTGTATGAAATTGGATATAAAAGTGCACAAAGGATAACTACGCACTCAGGTGCATTCTGGCAACAACAGGAGGTTATGTTTACAAAACATAACATATTTTTCTTGCAATGTTTTGCAGCTAAAAAGGGATAAAGGTTTAATAACAAAGTACATTATTCATAAATCAAACCTAAACCCTTCCCCACTCACCCCCCCACCTCATCCTAATTTCTATTGTCAACAACTTAATATTTTCTTGTCAGAGAAATAGGATGAAAAATTGAATCGTGACGTTCGAGGCTAAGGTTATCAACAGCTTAGCTTTAAATAGAGAAACATTTTCTGCTGTTGTTTCTCTATACGACACCAGTGACTGCTTTCAGTTCCATTCATTAAAGAAAAAATATTGAGGTGCGCATCGGATGTTAATATGCTTGAAAGTCTTCTTTCCTTCGATATTGTGTTGCAGATTAGTATCAATTACTGTAGACCTACATTTCCGTCTGACGCTTGTGGTTAATTCATACATAGGTATTGAATATTACCCCATTCACTAACGATGATTAAAATTTCGAAAAGTGGAATATGTTTTTCTTTTCACCTGCATTGTTGGACTTGACTGCAAAGATCTTCGCAATTTACATATATCGCTCTGATAATTGGATACTAGGTAGGTTGGCGATCATCTCTAAAGTCCGTAAATCACAATTAAAATTTTCATCACATTTATTGAATGTTTATTTTATTGTATGAATGAGCAGTATCATTACTGCGCGCTTTCACATCCAATTTTATGCAGCACTTTGTATGAAATTGGATGTAAAAGTGCACATAGGATAACTACGCACTCAGGTGCATTCTGACAACAAGAGGAGGTTATATTTACAAAACATAACATAACCTTCATGGATATTTTTCTTGCAATGTTTTGCAGCTAAAAAGGGATAAAGGTTTAATAACAAAGTACATTATTCATAAATCAAACCTAAACCCTTCCCCACTCACCCCCCCACCTCATTGTAATTTCTATTGTCAACAACTTAATATTTTCTTGTCAGAGAAATAGGATGAAAAATTGAATCGTGACGTTCGAGGCTAAGGTTATCAACAGCTTAGCTTTAAATAGAGAAACATTTTCTGCTGTTGTTTCTCTATACGACACCAGTGACTGCTTTCAGTTCCATTCATTAAAGAAAAAATATTGAGGTGCGCATCGGATGTTAATATGCTTGAAAGTCTTCTTTCCTTCGATATTGTGTTGCAGAATAGTATCAATTACTGTAGACCTACATTTCCGTCTGACGCTTGTGGTTAATTCATACATAGGTATTGAATATTACCCCATTCACTAACGATGATTAAAATTTCGAAAAGTGGAATATGTTTTTCTTTTCACCTGCATTCTTGGACTTGACTGCAAAGATCTTCGCAATTTACATATATCGCTCTGATAATTGGATACTAGTTAGGTTGGCGATCATCTCTAAAGTCCGTGAATCACAATTAAAATTTTCATAACATTTATTGAATGTTTATTTTATTGTATGAATGAGCAGTATCATTACTGCGCGCTTTCACATCCAATTTTATGCAGCACTTTGTATGAAATTGGATGTAAAAGTGCACATAGGATAACTACGCACTCAGGTGCATTCTGACAACAAGAGGAGGTTATATTTACAAAACATAACATAACCTTCATGGATATTTTTCTTGCAATGTTTTGCAGCTAAAAAGGGATAAAGGTTTAATAACAAAGTACATTATTCATAAATCAAACCTAAACCCTTCCCCACTCACACCCCCCCCCCACCTCATCCTGATTTCTATTGTCAACAACTCAATATTTTCTTGTCAGAGAAATAGGATGAAAAATTGGATCGTGACGTTCGAGGCTAAGGTTATCAACAGCTTATCTTTAAATAGAGAAACATTTTCCGCTGTTGTTTCTCTATACGACACCAGTGACTGCTTTCAGTTCCATTCATTAAAGAAAAAATATTGAGGTGCGCATCGGATGTTAATATTCTTGAAAGTCTTCTTTCCTTCGATAATGTGTTGCAGAATAGTATCAATTACTGTAGACCTACATTTCCGTCTGACGCTTGTGGTTAATTCATACATAGGTATTGAATATTAATTATCCCATTCACTAACGATGATTACAATTTCGAAGTGTGGAATATGTGTTTCTTTTCACCTGTATTCTTGGACTTGACAGCAAAGATCTTCGCAATTTACATATATCGCTCTGAGAATTGGATACTAGTTAGGTTGGCGATCATCTCTAAAGTCCGTATAATACAATTAAAATTTTCATCACATTTATTGAATGTTTATTTTATTGTATGAATGAGCTGTATCATTACTGCGCGCTTTCACATCCAATTTTATGCAGCACTTTGTATGAAATTGGATGTAAAAGTGCACATAGGATAACTACGCACTCAGGTGCATTCTGGCAACAAGAGGAGGTTATGTTTACAAAACATAACATAACCTCCATGGATATTTTTCTTGCAATGTTTTGCAGCTAAAAAGGGATAAAGGTTAAATAACAAAGTGCATTATTCATAAATCAAACCTAAACCCCCACCTCATTCTAATTTCTATTGTCAACAACTCAATATTTTCTTGTCAGAGAAATAGGATGAAAAATTGAATCGTGACGTTCGAGGCTAAGGTTATCAACAGCTTATCTCTATATCAAATCTGCCTTTTTCTATCAACGTTTTCTTGACAGTTTGACCGTCTGGCACACTAGCGCCACCTAGCGGGAGCAAACAAATGACTCTGATAATTTCAAGGCTACCTAGGAAATTCTGCTTTTTTTGAAAGAACTAAGGGTTGGCAATGTGAGTTTATGACATATTATACATTTTTGGAATCAGAAAGTTGATGCTGAAAGACAAGAGACGGAAACGTCATATTGGAATTCTAATTATGCCTTCTTGTAGAGGAGAAAAAGAGGCAATGTTAATGTGCAATTTATTTTGAAATCCCATCGCAAATAAAGTCCTGGAAACATTAAAACGATTTTGGAAAAATTAGTTTTTCCGTCTCTCTCCGGAAGTACTCTGAATTTTTTAATACTTTTTGGGCGGCATTTTGTTGATTACCTAAGGCCCGTATCGTCAGTCGTCCCTACAATTGTAGGGCTCGTTTATGGCCTCCTTGATTGTCATACTCCTTTCTCTCCTTCAAAAATTTCTAGATTACACTTGCCTCGTGTCAGCGTCAGCGCTCTCCTATTGTGAAGATATGTTTTCTTTTCAAATTGTAGGAAATTTCAGGCTGATAAAACATGACATAACTCAAAAGCAAGCACAATTTGATGCAAATAGATGTTTGTGATATAACCTCAAAATAGAGCGCTAACACGGAGAAGTAGAAAACTATGACAATCAAGGAGGCCATAAAGGCGCCCTACAATTGTAGGGACGACTGACGATACGGGTCTAAATACTTAACTTTACCACCACTTAAGCGACATCGTATCTCTTACAGTTTTTTAGATCCCAATGGTGAGGGTCGAATTTGAAACACCCTGTATATACATCATGAGGTTTAGGCAACACGTACAACTACAAACGAGTTCACGACAACTGTCGATCAGCTAGTACTAAGTTAACATCTTGTCGAAAAACCTACGTACTGTCAAAAAATACCAGACATATAAAAAAAATCGATATAATGCCACTTTTCAAGATACGTAATACCCGTGCCGTTATTTATTGTCACGTTTTGGCATGTTCTATCGTTGTAATAGTGTATGTAGCTCCAGTACTATAATTTTTGCTGAGCTCAAAGCATTCGCTAGGCGGGGGTCTTTCATTAGATTGCTTGTTGTGGTCGGTGGCTTCTCGGCAGGCGTCGAAACTCCTGGTGAGAACGACGAGCGAAAGGAGATTCGCTATGGTCTCGCTTCAATTCACCTACCATCATCAAGCTGTAATTCGCCCGAAAAATAACTATGAACAGCAAGGATAAATTCGGGGTATAGCAATTCATCTCTACTTCATTTTGAAGCTCTACGTTATCCACCGATATTTAGTCATAGCCTTGTTGCATAAAAAATGGTTTTAAGTAGGTTGACTCTGCACTTCCCACGCAACGCTTCATCCATTCATAAACGACTATTATGAGAAAAAATGTTGACTACGAACATGTATAACACAGAAAACGAATAAAATGGGACCAGTGGGCCAAACAGGCCTATACGATTAGTCCATAGTCCCACCCATTTGATAACGCCGCGATCTAAAACCTTCTTCCCTGCCCTTGCTGAAAGTATCGACCATCTGGCAAAATCAACCTTGGTATGCTCCAGCAGTGGCGGTATGGAAATATCAGGCGGTAGTAGGGCTGGGCGGTTATAGATGAAAAACCGGTTATAGGTTAGCCGGTTGTTACTAACTTTGATGGGCGCCAGTTAACCGAACCAAATTTAACGGGTTATACGGTTAACCGGAAAATAACCTTTATTTTTGTCCATCAACAATTTAAAGTGCCATTGGCCATGTTTACACCGTGGCTAGCCAAGCCCCTAGATAGCTCATAGCACGCTGTGTCAACATGCTCAGAGCGACATTTATGTACAGACTTACGACTTACAACTTCCTTGATAAATCAATCCAAGTTATAGAATAATATATGTAAAAGCGGGAAACGTGAAGTTGGCAAGTGCGGAATGAACTATTTCCGCGCTAGTCTTCTTAGTCAACAAGTTGACATTTTGTCGGTTTTTTGACATTAGGGAGTTTTCGCATAACGCTTAGAGAAGCGACGTAGGCGTAAACGCTACCCGGTAAAGCACATTACGTATACGTTATGTTAATCGGTTGTGGATACTTTTCGCAACACCATGAGAAGTAACGTGGACATACCTTAAATTGTGACCTTAAAGCTGTACCCTACAACGCTACAACCCCAATACTTAGGCTGTAAAGGTGCCTTTGACGAATTGGATGTACAAGAACTTCTTGAGTTGGCCGCTACACGGGCAGTGAACAACGAGGAGTTGGAGACTGGGATTTTGCACAGTATTCTTAACAGACAAGTTCCCCGTTCGCTTGACTACTTTCGCAGTACACATAATACAAACTTTATGAATAAAACTGAAAACCACAGGCCAACCGATTTTTTTCATATTAAGAAAAATCACCCATTAACGGCACCTAACCTCAAATCATAACGATCATCGCCCGATTGGTTCCGGGTATCCACGAAACGATCATATACCGCCTCGCGCTAAGTGTTCTCAAATTACGCTAGGCGGTAACGTAACTAGTGCCCGCTGTCATGAAACCCACAACTGAGCATGCGTATCTACGTGCCTAGAAAATACCGCAGCACGTTAAGTGGCATGCGAAAAACCCCTATTATATTAAGTTTTTTGCGTAACAACCCTGCGGTTATGCCGGTATTGGTTTTTGTTTAATACCCACATATGGGGCGTTGGAGAAGTGAACAGGGACAACAAAAACAACACAGAGGTAATATTCACTACGTCCATATTTACTGAGATTTGTGTAGATAGAAAATGAAAAACCTTTCTTCCGTTTATTGCATTTTTTAACCGATAATCTGTTAACCGTACATTATGAAATAACCGGTTATCCAGTTAACCGATTATTTTTGCCTATCTCTAGGCGGCAGTCGCAGAAAGGATCTTATAGGCACTGAAGTTCATAACAGCAATCTAGATGCGATACGTCTGTTTGATATTTGTCCAATGAATGAATGAATCTTAAAATTAGAGGCATCCCGGCCACCATAAAGAGCCAGTGCATAGGCCACTTAAGCGGGCCCTTATGCACCTCTACAATCCTTAAATCACAAGCCTCGCCCTTTTAGCGAAGTTGAGAATCGCCGTGAGTCCAAGCTCCTTGACGTCCTGAGGGTCCAAAGTAATGGACCCCAGTATAGTCTGCCTATAGTAGCTCAGAGCTTCACAGCGACACAAAACGTGCGCCGAGGTCTCTTCCTCTACTCCGCAGTGTTCGCACAAGGGATCCTCAGCCACCCCCATCACGTGCAGGTGACGCCTTAACGTGTTATGGCCAGACAACAGTCCCATCAGCAACCTTAGGTTGGCTCTATCCAGAGATAGGCAGAAGCATCCTTAGCACTGGGCCCTTCAATGAGCTCTCGTGCCTGGCGGAGATGTCTAGAGATACTTCTCCATTTCTGAGAGTGTTGTCTTGCAACCCACGTCTCCATTTTCCTCCTAGCTTTATGCGCGGTCACTCCTAGAGCTGGCTCAGGACCAACGAGCTTGCTGGCTGATCCTGTTTTCGCCAGAGTGTCCGCCGTCTCATTGCCCCTTATCCCAGCGTGCCCCGCGGTACCCATATTAACGATACCGGATGCCTCGCTGCGAGGCAATCCAGAGCCTCCCTGCATTGCAATACAAGACTCGAAGTAATCTTACAGGCACTTAGTGCTTTCATTGCAGCCTGGCTGTCGGATAAGATTGTTATTCTTCTCCTAGGCCCACCCTCCTCCATAATGTAAGATACACAAGCCAGAATCGCAAAGATTTCCGACTGGAAAATGGTGGTGTATCCACCGAGAGGCAGAGATAGCCTAGTTCTAGGCCCAGAGACCCCAGCACCTGAGCCCTCTTCGGTGAGCGAGCCGTCCGTGTACCAGACCTGCCCGCTCACTTCGGAGAGTCCCCGGCTACCGGCGTCCCACTCCTCCCTCGTTGGATACTCCACAATAAACTTGCGGTTGAAGCGATATTTAGGGGTAATACGATCACCCCTGCTTAAGAAGGACGGGGTCCTCCCTTTCTAATTCGACTAAGATGGCAGTATGCCCCTTGACAGGATTCAAGAAAGCCCAGCTGTCCTGACTCCACAGTCGATGAGCGACTACTCTCGCTTCACCGCGGATCACCAGATCCAACGGTGGGAGATCCAACAGAGCTTCCATTGCACTCAATGGCGTTGTTCGCACTGCGCTTGTAATGCTAATATAGGCCAAACGCTGAATTTTATTAAGTTTGGCCTTAGTTGTCTCAGTTCTAATGCACGGCCACCAGACCAGGGAGCCGTACAAGAGAGATGGACGTACTATCGTCGTGTAGAGCCAGTATACCACTTTGGGTTTAAGCCCCCACCTTACCCCGACAACACGTCTACAAGCCCACATCGAATTGCCAGCCTTGCTAGATATTTGTCCAAGAGCAAGAGCAAATGTGCGGGGAAATCTATGATGAATGATATACATACTAATAGGCGCTTAGAATTAGCGGGTTGGAAGCGTATAAATAAATCACGGAAAAAACAATGAGATATACTCTCCCCAACCCCATACCACCCCAACGGTGAATATAAATTTTCTTTCCGAAAGTGATCAAAGAGCCTCTGAAACGTCAAAAAATTAGAGATTTTCATTTTTTCGTTTTTTCTCGCTGCTCCTCTGACATTGGATCGATTTTCAACATCTACAAACCATTTTTGTCCCTGGCATAGCAATAACCTCGTGGAAAAATTTCGTACAAATTCGAGCAATACTTTCTAAGATATCGATCGACCAACGATTTGCGGACAGACCGACAGACAAAATAACCGACAGACAGGCCGACGGAAATGAGTGGCATGGTTTTTCGTGATGTACATGTCATATAACATCCACAAAACATAATATCTCGTTTTTAAAAGTATAACTGAGTATAAAAATTGTTTCTAGCTGAATCTGGCTTAAAGATCATGAACACTTCTTTATTTTCGTGGGGAGCACCTAAAACACGTTAAGGATTTTTTGACAGCCATACTCAGAATCAGTACGAGGGATGTCTTTTAAGTTTTGCATATGGAAATCAAACAACACGATAGGTAGTTTTAAATGACTTTATTGTTTTTCGAAGTATTCTCCACGAAGATTAATACACATCTGCATGCGCTCGAACCAGTTTTCGAAGCACTTATTCCACTCGATTGCTGGCAGATCCAAAACTGCATTTTTGAATGCGTTAACTGCTTCTTCTGGTGTCTGGAACATTTGACCACACAGTCTGTTTTTAATTTTCGGGAAATTAAAGAAATCGTTAGGACTTAGATTGGGACTAAATGGAGATGGTCCAATAATTCCACGTTTTCTTCCGTTAAATACTCCCTTGTTTTTTGGGCTGTGTGCGAGCTTGCATTGTCTTGGTGGACGGTGATTCTTTTTGGGGGTTGATTTTTCGAAGATCGGTGATGACTTTTGGCAAACAAATGGTGGTATACCAATCCGCAGTAACGGTTCTTTGCTCATTAACAGGAATTGTTGCAATATGACCCGCTTTTGACACAAATGTCGCGACCACCTTTTTCGAAACACTTCGAGAACGGATGACTTTTGTTGGCTTTTCTTCACCTTGGAACACCCAAACAGCCGACTGTCGTTTATTTTCTGGTTAATAACAGTAAATCCACGATTCATCACCACTAACAATGCTGTACGGATTTTTTGAGTTTCCGGAATTGAAACGGTCAACCGTTTTTTGACACCAATTAACCCTGTCTGCTTTCTGCTCTTCAGTCAACAGGTGGGGTATCCAACGAGAAACTAATTTTCTTACTCCTAAAACTTCATGTACATTTTTTTGTATTGAGGTCTTTGAGATCTTCGACGCCTCAATCTCGCGATATGTCACATGTCTATCTTCAATGATGAGTTTGCGCACAGCATCGAGTTTTCCTGGGTGACTGCCGTTTTTGGTGCACTCACACTGGGATCGTCGCTAAGGCTCACCAGTCCACGTTTGAATTCTCCATACCAACGGGAAATTGTCGAGTGATGTGGTGCTTCGTTGCCGAAAACAGACAGTAACTCAGCAAGGCATTCTTGTTGCGATAATTGTCACCGAAAGTTCTAATAAATTATGGCGCGAAAATGTTCTCGGTTGAGTTCCATTTTTCTAATAACTTGGTGACACTTAAAAATTCACTGTAGTGAGAACACTGCACGTATTGTTGTGAAACTTTGAATTTAAGTTTACTAAAGGGTGAGGTTAAGATTCAGCACTGACGTTCGATCCGCGCGGCCTACTATGTTTCTATATGCAAAACTTAAAAGACATCCCTCGTATTGTAAGTTGTTCCAGCATACCAATTTTCCTAGATTCTTTCACCTGTTGGCTTGAGGGAATTATATAAAAAAATATAGATATCTTTGCGTATCTGAGAAAACAAATGGAATATTCACAATTGAAAGCCGTAGTCTTAAGAAAGCAGATTTGGATGTATTCAGTTTCCTTCAAAAATGATGAGATTTTTCCAACCGCATTTTCTCATTGATTTCAAGTTCGAAACTATACGTCCTTACGCGAAGAGAATTGACCTGCGCTGCGAGTAGACTGCAGCAACAAGAGTAATTGTTATGGCTTAGAAAATGACTGAGCAATTAGTAGTAAATAGAACTTAAACAGTTTATGCGTCGTCATGCTCAATTTTCAGGTAATCAATCGGTGCGAAAGGATGGGAAAGTGCCTTGAGACATCATACAGGATATTAGATATATAGTCAATTCTGAGTATACAGAGTGTCGTGAAAGTTGGGACTTTTATTTTCAGAAACAGCTACGTTTGAAATAACAAAGCTGTAAAACATCACCAAAAACGTAAAAAATACTCGCTGTTTATTTGGTACGGCTTTCCAAGCACTGCCTTGCCATATGCTTTGTTTGTAATGTAACCGCTTGAAGTTTTCGCTACGCAGCTTTGATGGAAATATCGAGGACGAAGCGTCCTTCTGAATACTCGAATACACTCGCGGAGTATCAGTATTATCTTGAAGACGCTCACAGTAAACTAACATCAGATCGATACCCTGTATTCCAGCAGTACCTTTACGCCACATATCACGGGTCACTGTACAAAAAAAATCAGTGATGCTTAATAATGTTCTATTCAGAGATGTTTCCTTATTCCTTGTCCCTGTTTTACTTTATTCTTCCTTTTCCTTATTCTTTAAAACTGTCGGCCTGACAGACTTACGGACTAGTTATTATGAAGTAAATGAAATAGGCATACGGATCACCACGCTGAAAGCCCAAAAGAACATATTCGCCATTGTCTATCAGCGCAGTCTGTAGTTCTTGATTAGAGTCTTGTAAGTCAATAGATCTGTCTGATATGATTACCCAGGCACCATACAAAGTCAGGGAAAAAGATGAGAGGAAAAAAGAAAGGAAGTGGCAGATAAGAAGAAGTGACTTGATAAGTTTTGATGAAATACTGTAACGAAAACTTATTCAGTAAATAATCTATTTTATAACTCCTAAACACTTATCACTAATTTATAATAAATTGCTCGCGTCTACCCCTCTTTGAACACTGACTCCCAAAGCAATTGGCTCTTCTCCCCTCTCCCGCCCGAAGGCCTGGAGTGGCGCTGCGTGGTTCAGGCCGCTGCGCATTCCCCGAGTGTGTGCTGCCGAGCGAGCTACCCCCTCCCTAATTTTGCCTCTTTTTCCCTAAAGTGACTCGATCCAACTGTCGGTTCTCAACTTTTATGGACGGCCTCTTTCTTGGGGGTACTGCGATGGGGGCTTTGACCTAAGCCCCGAACTCCCAATGCCCCAAACACCTGCCTTTATATACCTGCGCGGCTTCTTTTTCTTATATCCTTCTAGAGTTAGAGTCGTTGAGGTTTCCTTTCATTTTTCGGTTTTCGGTATTTCTACCGAAAGGGGACCTTATCTACCGATATACCGGAAACGCCCTCCATGATTTTTTAAAATAATTCAAACATTTCCAAATTCGAAAAAGAAAAAAAGAACTGGAACCAAAAATAAAAGTAAAAACATGAGTTATATGTAGTTTTATGGCCCATATCAATTATATATATATATATATATATATATATATATATATATATATATATATATATATGCGTACAATTAACAGTCGGACACACAAGGAACGTAGATTTGGGTTGCCTATAATTATGTACGCACATACTTGACTTCGCTTTCCATGTATTGCTTTTTTTACAACAGGTACAGGCTGATAGATAACCGCTATCACCGCAACACCTGAAAAGCAATAAGGAAACCAAAGAGTGTCTGTTTTTAATCGAAGACACAAGTGGCTAAAAGTGTCTTGTAACAAAATCTTTATATGGAGAAAATTGACTTTAAACATTGTTTATTGGGACTTCTTACTTTATTGGAATTTTAAATATTTAGTTTTGTTATTATCTTGTTTTTGTAACAAAGTAATCACAGAATGAAATATTCGCTCCTTAATGTTTATTTAATGCAAAAAATGCAATTTAAAAAAAAATTACGACACCTTTATCCACTGGGGTCTTCAATTAAATACTAATGGCAGCGGGTTCAGTAATAAAAAAGAAAAATATACAAAATTTTCTAACCAAGAATGGAGAAAGGAGTTTCAAGGATGTTGCAAAGTAGTGTGAAGAGCGACCAGTATGCTCATTTTATAAGTTGTAATAAAGAAGTTAATATTTTTTCCGGGAAAAGATGGCCTCATAAACCTGTGTTGTGTGCGCGCGCGCAAAACAAAAATATACTTTTTTTATAAACGGCGCTGCGGACGCAAAAGTCCTTGAACCACTGCTGATCTTGTGAATGCCCTGATTTTCTCCTACCGATTTTGTCCTTGAATGTACCAAATTTCAACGGCACTGTCTACCGATTTCGCCTTTTTAGGTTCGGCGACAGTACATATTGGATATTTTCACAACTGGACAGAAATAAGCCGAATGATGTGTTATACTTATATATTTGAATCCCCAATTTTTCACTCCACCCTCGTATGCTAGTTCGCGAAATAATCGTGAGTCACGATAATGATGCAATTTTTGTCCGGAAACCACTTCGCCGCACGGTTCAGGTGTATAAGGAGCTTGTTTCCGATTACCTCACTTGCACTGACACACCGTATACACACATATGCATACTCATGGAAAGCAAGAATAACAACGGTAGTTTTTGTCTGGTCATATAATTAACCACTTGAAAATGGCTGAGCAGTCATGTCGGCCCGTGAAACACGATGTGGAACAAAAACTACAAAAAATACTATCGAACTGTCAAACAAATTCAATCACAATCATTTTTGTGGATTTCACATAGCTGAACTTTTCAGTATTTTGATTCTGTAGATTTAGAAAAATAAAGGTCTTGCAACTTGCTTTTTGGTGCTTATCTGAGTGAATTTATTATATTTTCAACTTTAGAGGGAAATAGTGAAAAGAATGTTGTGTACCCCTTAAAACTCTTTGACGTAGGAGGGGAGGGAGGAAGGATCGGAGTGGCTTATTCACAGTTTTGTCTGACCAATAAAATTACATGTACGGACAGATCTTCTTTAGAGTAGTAAAAGTTTTAATCACAAAGTTGATCTTCAGTACAATGGCAATATTTGATTTGACTTCAAATTGAAATCAAATATTGCCATTGTGCTGCAGAAGATCACCTTTGTGATTGAAACGTTTAATACAGTAAAGAAGATCTGTCAATGGGTGTGGTGTCATGGAGGATTATCGACATGTATACCACAGATGTTAAGCTTGCTTACTGTTGCCTGATATACGGTCTGTAAATGAAAGTCCCAACTTTGAGGACACCCTGTATAGACTGTACACTTGTGAATCAGAATAATTTAACAATGGCTTTTGATATAAATGATAAGTAGTGCCGCCATATCCGTCATACTCCTATAACTTGTATAATGGCCTACTTTTTCTTTTTTCACTCTACTTTACACTATTTAGCAACTGCTGCGCTACCGCGAACTGACTCAGCCAGGCTGACCAACCGTTCGTATTATTTTCTAGAAGCAGCCATTATAATGTTTATGATTAGTAAAGGTTACAGATTACGAGAAATGAAGTCACTCGCGGAAAAAGCTTTTATGTTTGGTTTTTTTTTCAGAAGTACCGTCAATATTTTTGGAAACCAGATTTTTTCTCTGCGACGGACATTCTTGGTGGAGCGATGGCTTCCACAGGAGTTTCGCACTTGTACTTTTACTGGCGAAGAAGTAATGTAATCGAAAATATTATATTTTTTTATATTTATTATGTTTTTTGAATGTTATAGTACATGTTCATCACGAAAAACATCACTCATTTCCGTCGGTGTGTTTGTCTGCTAATGTTTGGCTCGTGAAAAGTACCACTCAGATTGTCATGAAAATTTCGCGTAAGGTTACTACTATGCCTAAGACTAAAATGCTTTATGGTTTTTTAAAATGGGTCCGATTTCAGAAAAAAAATGGGTGTCAAGCATTGGGTTTGGGAGTTGTAGGGAGTGGGGGAGGGTCTAATTCAATTGTTTGAATGATATTTTAAATTAAATTACATTATTTAAGTTACTTCTGAAATTGTTTCTGAAGTTTACTGAATTTAGTCTGAAGAATAGCTATCTGTAGAAGCAGCCAGGCGGACTTTTGGAGAGTATTACATATTTATAAAACATATCTCACATATTATTCAAAAGTTGTTAGGAAGAATGTGGTTTAACCGCTAGGTGATCCTACTATTCGCAATCGGTTTACTTTGCAATTATCTTCATATACCACTTGAAAATATTGTTAATAATATCGATAATGTATCTGGGGAAAAACCGTATTGAGGACAGGCGGTTTCTGAGGATATTTCGCTTCTATGATTGATGCGGATTATGTTTTTTTTTACTTTCATCAGGTGGCAAGTGTGGATGAGAAATGAGCATTGCTGTGCTTGTGATAATTATGATTTCTATGGAAATATTGGGTTAATGGTTATTTACTACACAATTGCAGTAATATGTTTCCACATGTTTCGGATTCTGCTATAGTTTATGTATTATACAGGTCAGGGCGTCTGTGAAAGGTTGAGAAATATCGAAACTGGAGATACTACAGACCAAAATATGTGAATTGACCTAAACATACCTTAGTCCAAAAGTTGATAGTTATCAAAGTTATAATTTTATTTTATATTTTTCCTTGTTGCTTGAGAAGTATTCCACATTTTTGGCATAAAACTCGGTGTAGAGAGGTAGGTTTTCCAGTATGAGAAACAAGAATCCGTTATTTTTTATGGCCAAACTTCTGGAGGGCGCCACTTACAGCACTATTTCGGTAAATAACTTATCTTAACTTTTTTGTGCTACCCTGTATACAACAACTGACCGAAAAATCTTATTTTCTTGTATTCGCACAACAAAAAAGGTTTACTTGTTAGAAGTGTCTAAAGGTAATAGTTTTCGAGATATTTGCTTTCAAAGGTTCCAATGCATTATTTGTACCATGATGATAGATCATTTTTATAACATAATAATCAAGTTGCTTTGGATAATATCCGAGTAGCGTTGCTATGGTTTCTAATGTTTGTCATAATATTGCTTTAAACTTAATGAATGATCTTAAGTTGACAATAAGTTGATGACGTTTGATGAATATTCTGATATGCATTTAATGTACGGATTGGCAAGATGTAATGCTTTAAAAACAAATATTTCGAAAACTATTAGCTTTAGACACTTCTAACAAGTAAACCTTTTTTGTTATGTAAATACGAGAAAAAAGTTGTGATAAGTTATTTACCGAATTAGTGCCGAAAGTGGCGCCCTTTAGAAGTTAAGGGATTCTTGTTTCTCATACGAAAAAACCTCCCTATACCAATTTTTATGCCAAAATTTGAAATACTTCTCAAGCAATCAGGAAAAATAGAAAATAAAATTGTAACTTTGCAACCTTGTATCTCGCAAACTATCAACTTTTGGACAAAGGTATGTTTAGGTCAATTCACATATTTTGGTCTGTAGTATTTCCAGATTCGAGATTTCCCAACCTTTCGCAGACACCCTGTATATAATCCACGTTTAACAACGGCGTATTTACCAGGAAGAAATGTATTTCACGCAAAAGATGGCAGAAAATAGGTTAACTCGTAACTGCCAAATATTTTTCTTCTGCTATTGGAAACGTTGCACAAAATAATTATTGTTACCTGGAAACATACTTTTAGAGGAACAGAAGCAAATTTAGGATCGACATTAATAGAAAATGTGGTTGAATTTTTTATAAACAAGAGTAGGCCCAATCCCCGATATCTAAAAAACATACGATTCAGCATCAAGTCCGCATCGGTGTTCTAGATAAGGCAACCTCGCACTGCAACTCCCAACATCACGTCGGAATCGTAACGAATCGGAAATCGGAATTGTGAACGAATCGATTCTGATACAGGAATCGGAATCGAAGGAATCGCTTCCTAGGTTCGAAATCGGAATCGTGAACGAATCGAAGGAATCGATTCCGAGACAGGAATCGGAATCGCAAACGAGCGAAAGGAATCGATTCCGAGGCCGAAACCACAATCGTGAACGAATCGAAAGAATTCATTCCGGGGCAGGAATCGGAATGGTGAACGAGTAGAAGGAATCGATTCCGAGGCCGAAATCGGAATCGGAAGCGTTAACGAATCGAAGGAATCGATTCTGGGACCTAAATCGAAATCGTGAACGAATCGGAGGAATCAATTCCGAGGACGAAATCGTAATCATTACAGAATCGATTCCGACGTCGATATCGGAATCCTGAAGCAATCGACTCCGAGGCCGAAATCGGAACAGTGAACGAATCGAAGGAATCGATTCCGAGGACGAAATCATAATAATTATAAAGTCGATTCCGAGGCCAATATCAGAATCGTGAACAAATTGAGGAAATCAATTCCTAGGCCGGAGTTGGAATAGTGAGTGAATCGAAGATCTATTCCAAGGCTGGAATCGGAGGAATCGATTCCGAGGCCGAAATCGAAACAATGGAACCGAATCACTAAAAGAAACAATTTTGCCCAGATCTATTGCAGTTGCGCGTATGCGATATGCGAATCCCTCGTATAGTTGTAAGTTGCTCTGCTGTCTAATACTGTATAAGCTGCGGTGATGTGGTGCCTTACACCAAAGACCGAAGAGAGTACTGAAGCGTATAGTTCATCCACTCTACTCTTAATTCACTGTTCTTTTCAAGGTTATTATTATTACGCGCGTTAGTAGGCATCATTATCTTGGTGTGCCGTGGAGGCTAATTTATAATATATACGAATTGAAATTCGAAATGAAGAGTGAAGGAACAAGAAAGAAGAAAGACCAATGTTGCCAGTTCGTTTTGATTGATTCGTTATCTTTAATCGTTTAACGGGTACATCAAACCACTTTACTTTCACAAAAAGGTAATAGTAAAGAGTGGTTCAATAGTATATTAGTTGCTCCTGGGCGATAAGCCTTATTGTACTTTCCGAGATAGAAAGTATGAGTCAGAATTCCATATCAAGTGCTTGATAAACTTGGAAACCTATCTCGTCAATCGCGGAAGTTGCTGGGAAAAAGCTAGGCTATTTGCTTAGGGACAAGAAGTACCTTTCTTCGCATGACTTCCTCGCCGTGTACAAGGCACAGATAAGACATAGCCTCGAGTACTACTCACATGTTTGGGATGCTTCCGCCCCGACTACATTATCCATGCTTGATGCTGTTCAGAGGAGAGCTATCCGACTCATCGTTGACTCTGCTGTAACGGACAGTCTCTAGACTTCGGCCTCCCATTCTGACCGTGTCGAACTTTGTACATCCTGAACTGGTAGGTACGTCCGCTGCTTTATCTCTAGGGTGACACGATGACGGGACAATCTGCCTGAGGAGGTTTTTCTCAGATCTACTAACTTTAGGCTGTTTAAATGTCGGATTAAGATGTCCTTAAGCTCCCTATAGCAGACTCTCGCTTGTGCTCTGCAATGGGCTGTTAAAGGAGTAACTCGCAATAGATTCACAAATACAGACTATATTGAACATAAAAGTATAAGAAATAGACACTTACTATAGTTGGCACTGTAGAGCATAGTTGGTCTCTACACAGGGTATGGCAAGAGTTGACCCCCGGGGGGGACTTCCCCCAGAGTGGGAATGCCTTTACCTGTACGTCCAACTTCCAATATCTCCACTTCGGCTGATAAAAATACACCATAGCTGTTTATGTATTTATGCATACTCATCAGCGGATGTGGTTTAGGATAACTGTTCGTAAGCTAGCGAGCTTGCGCGAGTAAAGTCATACAGGGTGGTCACTCGCGTCAGTATAGGGGCATGCCTTGTAACCAAAAATATTGAGCCATATCATTCCACCCCAACCGCCTTGCAACCCTCACTCACAAATTGTAATGGTCTTTGAGGGCCAATCCAGAATTTATCACTTCCTTAGGGAAGCGACCCTTCCTTGCTTCGACGGTTTTGTCCCCTTCCTCGCTATGTACACACTGGAATGTGTATTGAATTTCAATAATGCTTCCCTCTAAGGAAAGCCAATTCTATTGCTTCGTACGGTTTTGTTATCCACCAAACGCTACGTATTGGTTTTTGTGGAACTTACCTTCTTTAAATTTCCCTATTTCTATTATTAGTCTGGGAGCAGCCAACAAGGTCACGTGTGCCTTTATATGTCGTTTAAGTTTAAATACAGGACATTATCAGGCACCTATAGGAGCATATAAAAAATCAGGTCATGCGGTCCAAATCGTGGTACAAGTTATTCAACGTATCTTCGTAACCACTAGACCAATTTTAAATTTTAAAAGCTCATTTTGCTTCATTTTAAATATAAACACATTTGATAAAAATAGATTTTTCGAATAATCCAGTGATGTATCATGCGCATGAGCATTTTCTGGATATTTTCGAAAAGATCAAGTTCTTATTCTATATCAGTATTTGTGTTTTCAGTGTCAATTAAGAAACATTTATTAAATTAATTTTGCTT
Source organism: Acanthoscelides obtectus (assembly GCA_963669975.1). Lineage (NCBI taxonomy): Eukaryota > Metazoa > Arthropoda > Insecta > Coleoptera > Chrysomelidae > Acanthoscelides > Acanthoscelides obtectus. The sequence goes on along the minus strand of CAVLJG010000001.1, from coordinate 50,152,150 downwards.
CCGTGTTCATTATGCTACAATACTATATATGTGTGTGTGATGGATATTATCTGATATGGTCAGATGAAATTATGATTCGGAGAGCTTTTATAGGTACCAGGGGAAGATGTGCCAAGAGGGTAACATTTAAACTATGAAAAAGATACTATAAACATACCGTTAGCTAAATAAATTCAATAGTTCTTCATTAAAAAGAACAAGTACCTATTCCCTCCCATCGGTCTTGCAACAAGAGAATCCTATAGATTGAAAGCTCACAGTCTTTCAGGGTAACGGTGGTGTTTAGATGCTAGAAATGTTTTTGCTAGCGGGTCGCAGCCATTGCTTTTATTGTTTATAATATTTTTTTTTGGAATGAAATAATAAAAGGTAGAAGGTTGAAAAATTTCGGACACATTATCTTTATAGTATGTGACTCATGACATGTAATGAACAGTAATGAACCAATGAAATTCACAAAGATATGCTTTCCAGGGTAAATACTGGAACCGCTGACTGGTAAAATGGTACCTATCTGGGGCCGACAATACGTGATCAACTGATTTCTTTAGGCCAAACTGCGCTAGTTTCAACCTATCAGTTCTTGCCTCGCTACGCATAAATCAAGATCAAATCGCGATTTTGTCACATTTACACTAAAATATTCAGTTGTCAAGAATCACTAAAAACGTATTTTTTACTTTTCTACAAATTCTTGGTGTATTTTTTCATGAAAATACGTTATAATGTGTATCCAGCAATATAAAGAGTATCCCGTATAGTCACACCAGTCACAAATACAGTGATTTGTTGATATTTGCAGCAAAAGCCGGGAATGGAGCACGCCAGGGACATTTTGTTAACTTTTATATAACATAACATTGTGCCTAAATCTTAATGGTTACCTTATGTTTCAAATATAGCATGATATTTTACACTATTTGGATAGTTCATTTCCATAATTTGTTGATTTACTTAAGATTCTTTTGGCGGAACATTGAAATCCCATATATCGGAATTCACCACTTATACTTCGCCTGGAGTATAACACGTTACATTTACCACACGTTGATCCTGTCAATATCCTCTACTCTTAAATGAACTTTTAAAGGTAAATTGTTGAATAAATAATGTCAAACAAAATTTTTTCCTGTCGAATAAGTACATGCGTAAAATTTACGTTCATGTAAGTAGATAAATCAGCAACAGTTTTCCATTTTAAGCATAAAGAATCGTTGTTTTCTTATCTTGCATCACTTCTTGTACGCTGTTACTTTTACATGTTGATGGTTGTTTGTTCTTATTTATGATTCTCTGTAACATATGTTTTTAGTATTTGCTTATAACGAATTGGGAATAACGAGGCAGGGATTAGTTTTTTTTTAATTTCAAAGATACGTGTAAAATCAGTAACAATTGTTATGAATCCAGAGGATAAATGAATAATGATTAAATAAAATCAAAACCAATGAAATGATCTTAATGATCTTAGATTTTTGCTAATCAGATTTTCAATAGCTCCATATTTTTATTTCTAGGTAAGTACTATACACTTAGGAGATTGCATCCAGCGGAGGTATACTCGGAAATAGTTGGTGAGTAGATATTAGGATAAATTTCAATGCTGTTACGGATTCTGAAGTTTCCTCTTTAAGACGGCTCTAGTTCTGAAGAGCGATCATTGGAATGGTTTGGATAGTCTGTTCTGTAGAGTACCTACCTTCCATCTCCTCGCGAAGTCTAGTTACCTTGAAATCAAGTAATTAGTAACGCTAAGACAGCCCCAGATTCATTAAGTCATCATTTATATGCAACCCGTTATACTTACGGTCAATAATTGCTTGTGTCCATCTATAAATTATACCAAGAGCTTATGGATTAAGAGAAATAAGATGATCATTATGACGATCAAAAATCATAAATTGTTGTGTCGTCCTATTTGTAGTAAAAAATGAGCTTTTCATAGTATGCGGCCGACATGAGATTTGTGATCTATACACGAGGAGGTATTGTAATCCCGCAAAATTTCAAAAGTCAGATATTATATTTTTTGGATGTTTTATGACGAAGTATATCACGAAGAAACATGTTACGAGTACTTTGTTCCGTCTGCCTGTCGGTCTATATATCCGCCAATCCTTGTCTCGTTTATAACTTGAAAAGTATCACTCGGATTTTGATGAAATTTTGACATAATGTTTCTATTATGCCAAGGACGAAAAATTTTTTGAAAATTGGTCCAGTGGTGGCTGAGGTAGAGGCAGAAAACGAAAAAATTAAAAAGTTGTTCAGACTTCGTTTTGTAGCGCTTAAAAGGCTTCTGCGCATGTTCAAAAAGACGTTTAATATTCAGAAAATTGTGATCCCGGTAGTATTACTACTACTACTAAGGCAGTTCAAGCAGCTAATGATTTTATTGAAAATCGCATGGATATGTTGGTTCCAATAGTCACTCTTGAGATTCTGCATGAGTCTCAATGAACTCTCATTTAGAAAATGTAAGTGTTAAATTTTATCATTGTGATCGTAGACTATGATCTAAGATCTAAGCAATCTTAAAAACCAGTCTTCACTAGCCTCAAATAAAAGTAATGATGCAAATTGTGCTGTTTAAATAAATCCAACACAATTACTTTAAAATTGCAAATTTTGAAAAATCTCACGTGAGATAATGAGACAGGGAGTCGAGCAAAATTTCATGACATCTCACCAGAGAGGAGGCGGGGCCAGAGAATCGACAAAAATGCCTCACGTAATTAATTAATCAATTAATTAATGAATTAAGGATACTGTTCAGCAAAAGTTAGACCTTCCGAAAAAAAAGTAATATGTTCATCAGGGAAATTAAATTGACCAAGTCAGTCAAACAGACCCATACAATTGGTCCATAGACATTCATTTCCTGCCTTACCGGTAGTATCGTCCATGTGGCAACGTTGCGGCAGCGCGGCACAGTGGCAGTAATGGAAGGAAACTCATAGAGACTGGTAAGCATGTCGGTGAACCGAGGACAGCAGAAGCAGTTGCGCGTATGGAAAACATTTCTCTATCAAGTTTTAAGGGTAAATGTGTGAGGAAATCTGTGCTGTGTGAAATCGGGCCAATAGATGCATAAAATTACCGGGGATTGATATGCCGGGTGTCCAAGACAAGGATGTTATGCATGGGGATCTCAATAACTATGGCAGATACAGCTTAGCTTAAATTAGGAAAAAGCTGCGTTCTTTGGTGCGTATTTACATGCCGTTGAGATACTTGTAAACATTCCATGGCTTCATGGAGTTTATTTTAAGTTGTATCAAAAAATTAATACAAGTTCTTCATTGGCACTTCGTAGGCACTCCATGATGGTGTTTTTAACTTTTGTGCCCGACGGTTCGTTTTTGAGAAACCATCGTCGTTATTTTTTATATGGTCCCAAAAAAGTACACCCTGTATCTGATAGCATATTTTCCTAGGAATTCAACGATGTATCACAAGTTACATTTGTTTTCTTAGTTATAAAGAAAAATGTATTTTTTTTATTTTAAGTTGGCTTTGCAAACATATCCTTGATGTGATTATGCGATTATTGATAGATGCATACATTTATTTATTTATTTCCTCTCGACACAAAACATTGTATAGGAATTGTCATACATTTTCAAATCTAAATGAAAAAAAACCTATATGTAACAAAAAACAGTCAAATAGTAAAAAATAAGATTATATATCACAATATTCTTCCACACTATAAAAGCTACTTTCAACCAAATAGTCTTTTAAGATATTCTTAAACGTCTTTAGACTGTGGAAATTCTTTATCTCCAAAGTAGGTTAAACATTTTTAGGCCATTAATATTTGGGGACTTGCACATAATTTGAGATCAATGTTGTAGGCTGGTATATAGAAGTCTTCACTATCTCATATTAATGGAATCCATTTGGCCATGTGTTTAGATCCCCCAACATGATATGCCATATCTTACGTATTGATATGATGGGGAAAATTTTATAAAATAGAGTTTAATTTAATGATATTCAGGATAACGAATACATTTTTACATTACACATTCTCGTAACTGCTGCTCAGTTTCAAAAGTATGCTGTTAAACTTGGTTTTTCATAAAACTCTAAACAAAAAAGTCCAGAGTTAAATCCGCGGGACGCGCTGGCCAGGACACTTCACTGGAGGTTCCAATCCACCTTCTGGGAAATTGCTAATAAAGATACTCTTGAACTTGCCTAGAGTTATGCGCAGGAGCACCGTCTTGTTGAAAGCAACAGATAATAACCTGTGCCAAACGTATATTACCCAGGCAGTCTTCTAGATCATGATACAACAATTGAAGGTACCGTTCTGCAGTTAATGAGTTGTGCTAAACAAATGGATCTAATATCTTGGCGTTTAGAATTCCACACCACATATTAAACCCAAAACGCTCTTATATCTGGATAGTTTTTTAGCCCGCAGCTTTTCTCGAGCCCAATAATGAGTGTTGCGGCTTTCAAAGATACTATTATTAGTGACTACACTCTCGTCGGACTGTATTATTTTTGAAGGGAAATAAAATTTTCTTCACACGTTTGTGTGTACCGCTCACAAAAATGCTTGCGCCATTCCCTATCCTCTGGTCTAAGGCTAAGTACTCAGCAAATCCTGAATTTATAGGGGTGATATCTACTTCTAGCTATTGAGTTCTCAGCAACTGTTTTTAAAACACTATTCTGAGTTTCTTCTAGATTCCTTTTCGAGGCATGACATGCTTTTTGATTGAACCATGTTTATTTAAATTTCAATTCTAAAAAAAAAATGGACTTACTTGGCTACCTTCTTTCGGGAAATTTATCAAGATTTTTGTAGCACTTCAGCATGTCGAATTTGCTTTCCTTTGCTGAAATAACCGCCTGGCATATTTGACGATAATTAAGAATATACAATAATAACAATACTGACAGGTAGTTACACCAAGTCGAGCATAAAAAAATAAAAAAATCGGAAAAAGCTAATTTTTCCTTATAACCAATAAAATACATGTAACATGTGATGATCCTTGAATTCGTACAAAAATACTATTTTCGATTCATATGAAATAATAAAGTTGATGATGACAAAATTTAAAAACGCCATCTTGTGATCCTAAAAAGTGCTAATGGAAAAGCTTCATTATTTTTTCGGTATTTATTAAAATAAAGTCAGAAAAAAATGATTAGGGGAAATTTCTACTTTTCTTGTGTTTTTGTCCCTAGCTTCGCCGCCACAGGAACGATTTTCGAAAACTGCTGTTTCTCGTCATAATAGTCACCTTGGGTAAAAAAAATGATCCGAATTCCAACCGGGACGATCCAAGTTTAGCGGACAGACAGACAGACAGAAAGTGACATGGTTTTTCATTATGTAAAAAAACAATATATCATTTCTGAAATTTTTCGGGATTACGATACTTCCTCGCCAGTAGACGTGGGAATTGAAAACGTGTTAGACCACTAACTTACGCTACTGCTTTTATTCCGTACACTTTGATTATGCCACAGAGAGCTTACATCAGATCACAACTCGGCAGGAGTCTCCCCCCATCCACTCAACTGGATTATGCTGCTTCGTCTTTAACCTTTCAATTATAGAAGCAGCTTGGTTTTACAAGCATTTCGCTCTTCTGGATAATCATGGTGGCTTTCCATTAATTGCAGATCTCTTATTAAGAAGGCCGAACTAAAAGTCGACCTTTGGCAGACACATTTAGAGAGCAGTAATGGGACAATACTTGCGTCTTTTTATTAATTTCCGATGTACCATCTCTGCTGTGGGAATTTCGTTGCCTGTATAATGGCCATATACTACGTCCCTTATTTTGGCAGTTGTTGCTGCACTTAAAGGTCTAGTCGTACCCTTGCCAGATCTCCTGTTTCTCGGTTTTGCACCATTTGGAATTATCTTACATATTGTAGTATATGACACGCATTAATCCATTATGAACATTTAAGCAAATTTGCTGAGCAGCGGCAGATAGGCATTTTCTTTAATAGTTGGACATTATTCCTGGCTATATCCCTACACTCGTTGCTATTGTCACTACCATACTCACCTACAGTATCACTTTCGGAAAAGTCTTTGATGCAAGATGGACTTATTCCGTCATCGATAGTGCCTATGTCCATTTCACCGTCGATGTTCGTACGCCGTTGACCTGCCTCAGGAGTCTATGACCCTTCCCAAGGTCGAATCATTTTCGTATCGTACCCTACAAGTTTTATGTAAAGTAGGTTTAACCAAACCTTAAGCGATATCAAAACAATATTGTTTATTAATTCCTATCGCAGTTAGTCAAGAAAATGTCAGCCAACCTCGATTGTCTGCATATACATAGAACTGAAGACCTACTGATTACCCCTCTGTCCATCGTCTGGATGCACCTGCTAGCTTGTGGAGGTACGGGGCGCGGGAAGAAGGTGGGGGCTAGCGGCTCCATTTATACCATAGTCAAATTATGTACATTTGGTGGAATGCCCGTATCCACACAATGCGATTCATTTTAGATTCACTACATTCAAAGCTATTATATGGATCTACTCGTATTAATGCTTTTTATGTTATTGCACATTGCTTAAATCTATAATTGATATAGATGTATCAGCTTTCTCGTTATTTAGACCTGTAATGACCATACCATACGCGTGTCGGTACCAGAACGAAGCAGAAAATATGTAAACAACCACTATAAGTTTTTCGTGAACTATACTTCTTCGACTAGGCTGAGATAACAAGCACATAACGACCAACTCGGAATATGAAATGAATGATTAGTAAGGCACAAAAAAACTCTAGGAAGCCTATCTAACCTGCTGCTCGTAGCAAAATACCAATCAAAACACTGAAGGAATGACTAATATTTGTTATAGACGCCATGACTCATCAAGCAATGAACCATTTTTTGCTAGTATTTTTTTCCACACAACAATTTCGTACTGCGTAAGCACGTAAGTTTTTCTCGACGAGTGAAACGCTTGTAATTAAATAAAACAAGGTGTGTTAGTGTGCGAAATACTGCAAAAAAGGCTTGTAGTATTCCGGTGGGAATAAGAAAAAATTCAATGTAGGTTAATACGGATGTTTATGCACGCAACATTATGATGAAAGTGTACATTAACTAAATTAAGTATTTTTTATACACAATTTCGGGTGATCATGCAAGCGTAGATATAGTGTCCGTGCTCGAAGGGCATTACTCATACAATCTCATTGTCGAGAATTTTCGAAAGTTTTGTACTAACCACCTAGATTCACTTTTTACTTCTCACGTCTTCTGGGGTGGAAGTATTGCAATCGCGAAACAGTTCAAAAATGAGATATTATGCTTTTTTGGATGTCATTTATGACAACTACATCACGAAAAACCATAGCGCTCATTTCCATCGGTTGGTCTGACTGTCCATCTGTCGGTCTGTCAGTCGGCCTGCTTGTCTGTCGCTCTGTTTGTCTGTCTGTCTGCCTGTCCGTATGTCTGTTGTTCTGTCTGTCGGTCAGTCTGTTTGGGAGAGTATATCTCAACATTCCCGGTAATTTTAGGTGAGTATTTACTGTGCTCCGTCAGTATTTATCATGTAATGTAGTACTTATTAGCTGTGTTAGCTGCACGTCACTAATTGATGTATAAGATTACGAGAAATCACTGATACTGTTCGTGTTACAATCGCCTTAGTGGTCGCATATAATGTCACAAAAAACACAGACGGTTCCAAAGATGTATGCAACGATTTTCAAGAGACATAATATTCGATAGATTTGTAATAACCATCACAACTCTCGTATCTGATCATAACTAACTACGCTTCCAAAATCACGTACTAAACGGTGTTTTGACGAAGAAAAATGTCAAGCTATATACATTTTCTCCCCCATTTTCCTCCGAAATCGAATACTTGTGTTTGTACATTTTCTTAGAAGGCCATTTTTCTTTATTTTTGTCTGAATGTACTTCTGGGCCATTAGAGGGGTAGAGAGTAGGAGAAAGGAACTTCTAAGAAGATGAAGTGTTTACCCACTCGTCGAATGAAAAGATTGAGTTCTCCCACAAAAAAGTATTTAATTCCAGAAAAAAACTGTTTTAGTCATTGTCAGAAATGAATGGGTCATTCCAAAAACCAATCAAGTCCAATTTTTTCCAACATCCTTTTTACTTTCCAGGCCTACTAGCGGGGACGTATTGTATTCGAGAAAATTTTAGAAACTGAGATAAAATCTTTTTTGGATATTATATGACATGTACATGTCGTACACGAAAAAACATGTCACTCATCTCCGTCGTCTGTCTGTATGTCGACTACCCCTATAACCGCCTATAACTTGAGACGTATCGCTCGGATTTCGATGAATTTTGTACGCAATGCTACTACTATACCAAGGACGCAAAAGCCTTTTAGTTCAGTGGCGGCGGAGAAAAAAGCCAAAAACGGAACTAAATATATATTGCTCAAACTTCGTTTTCTTATCTACAGATGATCTTGATCATTTTCGGAAAAACTTTTGTAAGGCTTAAAAGTTGGAAGTTAGGAGTTGCGGGGGGTGGAGATAGTATACATCAATTTTTTGACGTTGGTATAATTATTCGCGTCCATCCCAGTAATTGTACGCACATATCAGGCATATTTCACTCATCGTACATCCTCGTACATTTACGCCTGAAATGTAGAAATATCTTCAACAGTAGAGTCTCGATTCGTGCGAAGTGGTCTCTCGATGGACAAGCGTCGTAGACGGTGATCGTACGCAATTGTTTCTGCACTGCTGTGTGCATTCTGTTCTGTGCATGGAATTGGTCATCGCAACGATCATGTGTGCATGCAGGAATTGCAGTCAGGGGGAAGGTAATTTAATTTGATTTTATAAATGTTCGTACTTAACTTTTTTCTTAGAAGGGCTAACTTGTGCCAAACATAATACTTTATGAACTGACTGCATAAATAAATACTGCGTAATCGACGTTCATCGCATAAACAACATAAGTCCGGACTTATGTGGTTCTTGCAAGTACTACTCGACGGCGGTTACTTGAATGGGTCATTTCAAATACAGTATCCGGATCATTAATTTGTTTGATTTTCATATATTTGTGATACATGCACCGGAATACACATTTTAAACTATTTATTATTTATATTATACTACATCTACAAAAATTAGGTTTGTTAGTTAGGCCGTATCCGCTTTGCCCGAAATGACTTATTTAAAAGTTTTCTTGTTTCCTACCAAAACAATTGACTCAATCCTCCTCATTTGAATGACTGGGAAAGTCCTTTAAATATACGTTAAAAAGCTGCCCGTATAGATAGTTTATGAAATGGGTTGCACTTACAATGTCTTTAATGCAAGATATTGAAAACATTCATGCAGTTCTCTGATAGTCAAATAAGCACCTGGGTTGTCCTATATCTGATTGCCGATTATCTGAGAAGAAATAAGTCTTTGTACTTGTACTTTGTTCACTTTGCCGTTGCCCCTTTCTCTTATGTTATCTTGAAGATATTAAAACATCCACAATTAAAACGTGACATGTTGATAAGTCAATACTTAAGGGTAATTTTCAATAATCAGCAGTAAACAATATGATTAATATGACCTTTTGTTGAAGTTATATACCACTAACCCCATTTGCTGCTAAAACAAGTCCAGAACAGTTATTATGGGTTTCTCGATTATTGTTATTATTATTATTAGAATAAATCAGGTTTACTTGTCAATGCCACAGTTATTATTTCTTGAAAAATTCAAATTGCGTGACTTATGAGGTTTTTAAAATGACCGATTCAATTAAGTAAATAACATTATACACGCAAAGATTATTAATCTGAAGCTGTGGATTCTCGGTAATCCGAAGAAAGTAAACCTGATGACACGTCATCTCACGAAGAATAGACAGACGCTAATTATTTCCTGAGAGATTGTCTGCATAATGGATAATTTCCGCAGAATGGGTATTGTTGTGCCTAAACGAGGTTGCAGCATAACTGTAATAGCATTTTTTAAATATGTGTAACAAACTTAACGTTGGATGGAAGACTTACTGCAATGAAGAAAAAGCATACTACTCGTATATGAGAGAATTGTTTGACAACCAAATACTAAATAAAAGCTATATTTGCCCGAGAACTTTTATGTCCTGAGACGTATAGTACCGAAAGATATAATGTGCCTTCTCCACCAATTTATATGTAGAACCGGCAAGGATTGATTAGCGTATCCCACCTGAAGATACCCGATTAAACTAAACATTAAAGAGGTACCAAAAAGGAATTGAAGATCCTAGCGCTATCTACCCCACGGGGTAGCAGAACCAAACACTAACTCTTTTAAAAGTCGATTTCGAAATTCATTTTACCTCCCACGCCTACCGGCGGGGAAGTGTTGTAATTTTGAAAAATTTAGAAAATGAGATTGTGTTTTTAGGAGGTTATATGACATGCATATGACAAAAAACCACGTCACTCATTTCCATCATCCTGTCTGTCTCTCGGTCTGTTCGATAATACCTGGCTCGTCTATAACTTGGAAAATACTGCTCGGATTAGGATGAAATTGTGATACAAGGTTGCTACTATGCCAAGAATGAAAAAGATTGGTATTTTTGAAAATCGGAGCACCGACGGCATTTCTGAAAAAAATGTACGAGTTAAAAAAACAGAGGGTGGTGGGTTATAGGGGGTGGGGGATGGTGTATCGCATTTTTTATTTAATATATTAATACACTTCCAACCCCGGTAATTATAATAATAATAAAACGTCTTTATTGGGCGAAGTTTAGCATAAGCTATTCTACCACTTAACCCGTAAAATGTCCATCCAAAAAAATATATGCCACCCACTAAAATGCAGAGTTTCAACATAAAAAAATAAATTAAATGAGTAAAACATAGGTAAATCAAGATTGGATAAAAGTATAACATTATACATACATACTGATGCATATATTATAAGCAGAAGTTAGAGATAAATCTATGTAAATGATTGCTCGAAAATTATTTTTAAAATTCTTGAAATTTAAAGTTTTAGTTAGTAGTTTTAGAGGGTAAAGCATTGTACATGATAGTAGCATTATAAGTAAAATATTTAGTAAAAAATGAAGTTCTGTGAGGAGCAACTGTTATTGTATTAGTAAAACGAATATCTCCTGAGTGCATAGAACCACGAAATTTTAACTTATCTTTAAAAAATGGGGGAATTGCAGTAAGTAAAAGCTTGTGAATATAACATAGTAAATGCAATTTAAATAAATTAGGAATAGATAATTTTATGAACGAGGAGGTAAGGTGGTCATATTTTTTTAAGTTACCGATTAACCTGCAACATGAATTTTGAATTTTTTGTAAGCGCTTGACAGATACTGAATCTAAAACCGAATGATAAACAATGTCGCAGTATGTAGTTTTTGAAATAATTAATGACTCACAGAGAATTTTTTTAGTTTTGTAATCGAGAACTTGTTTGTTCAAGTATAATTGCCGAAGTATTAAGAAACAACTTTTTGTAACATTGTTCACATGAGGGATAAAATTCAGACATTCATCAAGAGATATGCCTAGATTTTTTACAGTTTCACATACTTTTATAATTTCACCATTTAATGATATTGTCGAATATTTCTTAATTTGATTCCTAAATTTGTTAGGAGTGAATATAATTACTTTTGATTTTTCTGAATTTAATTTGAGATTATGAATTTTTGCAAACTTGTCGATAGACCTCAAGTCTTCATTAATTTGAGCCTCAGCAATTATTATATTGTCAGTATTAAAATTATTGTATAACTGCGACCCTTGAGGTCTCCCGATGAAATTAAAGCCTCAGGAGACAGATGACAACTCTTTTTAAAAAGCTGTTTATTAGAGCAACTGATGATTCAGAGAAACCATAAAATTTACATTAGTCTATTAAGAGTGAGTCGTTGATGGTGTCAAACGCCTTAGAAAAAAACTAAAAGAATGAAGGAAGTAGTTTGATGGTTATCCCAAGCCCTGACAATATTGTCAGTTAGATCTAACAATGCTGGAGCATTATTAAAACCCTTCCTAAAACCACACTGTCTAGATGGTAGTATAACACATTTCAAAACGTGTTCATTTATTTATGTATACATTGCCTTTTCCAATAATTTGGAAAGTATAGGCAAAATGCTAATAGGCCTTGGGTCAGTATACGAGCTAGGATTACCTACTTTGGACAAAGGTAAAACAAGAGAGTTTTCCCATGCTTTAGGAAATATACCTTTCTAAGCATTTATTTATGTTATGTAATATATGTATTGAAATTAAGAGAAAACATAATTTAAGCATTTCAAGTGATATTCCAAATGCATTGGATTTTAAGGTATAAAATATTGAGCGTAAATCTGAATAATTTATTGGACAGAAACTGAATTTATGGCTACAAAAATAACTATTTTCATACAAAGAGGTCTTTTCTGAACATGGATAAATGTAATTGTTGAAAACAGAACAAAAATATTTGTGCATTTCTGTAGGATCTTTGAGATGGGTGGCAATCTCGCTATTTTTAGATTTTTGTATACGCATTAATTTGAGCTTTATAAAAATTCGCAGAATCATTCTGTTCACTAAGGAATCTTAAATAAGCTGCCTTTTCGAATCTAATTTTTCCGTAATCTTTTGTAAAATTTCCATGATTCCTCTGATCCATCACGTCTAAATTGAGTAAGTGCTTTGTTTTCCTCCTAATTTAAAGTTTCACATCTGGCGTTCACCACGGAGCAAACCGCTTATTGACTCGTACAATTTTTAAGGGTGCACGAATAACAAAAGCAGACTTGATACCATGGGTCAAATATGACACCTTCTGGTTAATGTCGTCTAACTCGAATAATTCATCCCAAGGAAAACTACTAAGATCGTATTGAAAATTTTCCATATTAAAATTTTTTAAATCCCGATATCTGATAAACTTTTGTGTAGATTTTACACTATTAAAGATTGTTTCAAAAAATACCAAGCGATGATCTGTAAATAAGTCTGTTCCAGCATTAATGCAAATTCTAGAGTCACTCAAAAATATAGGATCTAGTAAGCCACTGCAGTTCTCCGTAATCATAGAGGGTTCATTTATATCCTGGTGGAAGCGATATGCTTTAAAACAGTTTATTATTGGCGTCCAAAAGGTTTACATTCATGCCACCCACAACAATAATTTGATCAAATTTCGGTATAACGAATGTCAAAATATTTTCAAAATAATCAATAGCTTTATTAAGATTGATATTTGGAGGTCAGTAGATCACCCCAAAAGCTAGACTCAAACCACTAATTTTTAATTTTATCCATAAATTCTCAACCTCTGGTATATACTGCACGTATTCCTCGATTTTTAACTCCTCACAAATTAAATCATTTCTTACATAAACGTCTACTCCACCACCAGGGCTGCCTCTATCTTTACGAAATAATGAACACCCTTCAATATTCAACAGATTATCTTGAATGCTGTTGTTAAGCCATGTTTCAGAAATACCTAAAATATCAAACGTAGAATTTTGCAGGTTACAAGAAATGTCAGATAAAGAAGGTAGAAGAGAGCGAATATTTATATGGCCAAATTTAAATCTTTTCATCCTAGTACTGGACATTGAAATGTATTAATATTAAAAGATGTTATTCTTTCAAAATAAGATTTGGGATGTATGCTCCCTTTGGAAGAAACTGAAAACTGGGCAATTTTCATTTGTGGGTGCGGGGTTAATATCATAGTTTTTATTACAGTTTTTGTTTGCAAATATACAATTAGAACATACATGATCTAATTGTGTGCATGATGTATACTAAGTGACATATAAATCCGAACACCCAGTTTAAATGGTTTTATTTTAATAAAAGTTGGTGAATGTATTTATATTGTATATCTTACTGTAGATAACAAGTGACAAATTTTCAGCCTTATCAGTTGGACATTCCGGTTTTTATACTGCTTTTTTTTTAATCCACTAACGCTCTAAAAATGAATATTTCAGCCGCAGAAAAGAATCAACGTTGGCGGATTTTGGTTCTTGACATCCTTTACGATCGGTTACGATGCCTAGAGTAGGGAGACCTGTACGATTTCGTCATCTTAGTGAGTTTAATAGGGGCCGTATAGTGGGACTTCGGGAAGCTGGACTTTCTTTTCGGGCAATTGCAGTTAGAGTGCAAAGAAGTGTAGACACTGTGGTTAGGTGTTGTCAGGCATGGCTTCGAGAAGGCCGTACGCAAAGAGCAAGGGGCACTGGACGCCGCCGTAGAACAACAGACCGTGAAGATCGCCGCCTAAGATTATTGGCCTTAAGGGACCGTTTCTCCACTACCAGGTCCATTGCAAATGAATGGTTTGCAGAACACGGAAGACCTATTGGCATGCGAAGTGATTACCGACGAATGAGAAGTTTTGGCTTGTTTTCATACCGGCCTCACTGGGTCCTCCCTTTAACTCGAGAACACCGACGTAATCGCCTTGAGTGGTGCAGACAACGGTCACTCTGGGATGAGGAATGGAACAGTATTGTCTTTAGTGACGAGTCTCGATTTTGTTTAGGCATGCACGATGGTCGTGCCAGGGTTAGAAGGCGACGTGGTGAAAGGTGGAATCCACAGTTTTTTGTTGAAAGTTATGGTTTGGGGTGCTATAGCTTATGGTTCCAGGTCACCTTTAATCTTCATCAGAGGTAACATGAACGCGCAGCGTTATATCCACGAAGTTCTAGAACCCCATCTTTTACCCTATCTTGACACCCTGGCAGATCCAACTTTCCAACAAGATAATGCCCGACCACATGTTGCAAGAGTCACAATAGACTTCTTTCAACATAATGATGTCACATTGTTACCATGGCCACCAAGATCTCCCGACTTATCCCTAATTGAGTACGAGTGGGATATGATGGATAGGAGATTGCTCAATTTGCAACGTCCTCCTCAGACTCTAGAAGCACTTCGAGAGGAGCTGGTGGTTGGCTGGAATGAGATACCACATGAGGACATTGACCACCTGATCAGAAGCGTGCCTAGGCGCGTTGGAGAATGCGTAGCACATCAGGGTGCATCCACACATTATTAAAGGTCAAAGGGCTTTAAAGCAGTGCAATCATTTTGAAATTTTTATCATTTACTTATTATGCTTCATTAAGTACTTATACAAAATTTAATTAAAATGAAACCATTTAAACTGGGTGTTCGGATTTATATGTCACTTAGTATACTATCACGATTTTCCCCACATTTTAGACAAACCTTTTGATTACTACATTTATTTTTCGAATGATGGAACCTGAAGCAGTTTGTACATTGGGAGATTTCATTATTTTGATATACTGTTTTTTTGTAGAATAATATCGGCCTCCAGCTCGGTTTCAGTAATTTTTCATGACTGCGATACCAACTATTTTTATTTTTGGCCTCAACATCTTGGGTTCTGACACTTTGTAAACTGAAGATAATTCTTTTTCAATGTATTTCTTCAGGATACCATGGAAACACCCTTCAACATTTATTTCAACTCCTCCATTCTTAGAGTTCTTCATTTGTTCTACTTTTATATTCATCTTGGACAGATGCGTCTTTTTATTGAGGTCATTCCTGGTTTCAAAAGAAGACTGCTCTTGATTTGGAGTAATTATAATACTTTTTATCGATCTTTGTTTGGTTTTCAAAGGAGCATTATTGTAACAGACTCAGCATATGAAATGCGTTTTGTACTATTAGCTTTTTCAATCGCTTCAGTTCTGGAGTTTAGTTTCTCGAGAGCAGAAGTAATAGACTCCTTTTCAGTGATGTGACACGTGAACAAATCTACTACTCTTGAAATCTTCTATTCTCATTTGTCAGTTGATGAATTATTTTATCCGTTTCGGTAAGCAGCTTTTCGTAAAGTGACAATTTATCAACTTGTTGTTTAATTTCTTGTCTCAGTTGTTCAATCTTTTGAAGTTTTCTTCTTAGAATTGACCGAACTTTTTACACCTTCAATAGCAGTGGTTTCTCTATCTTCATCAGTTTTGTTTTTCTTTTGCTCATATTGTACATCCAGTATGATAGTTAGGATTATATCATTTAGGTAAGTGGCAAAAATGTCAGAGCAATGTCAAAATTTCACTTAATAGAAAATAGCTGGAAATGATTTCTGTCTTTCATACCGTCTCTCCTTCAAGAATACTTTTGCAGCCTGACCTTCGAAGTAATTCTATTCACAAGTGGTAGAATTCCCCACATACCCTTAAAACAAATATTTACAGACGCCCATCGTGTTTCAGTCGCGGGTCTCCTTCCTTGGTGCAGCAAACCCTATCTGCGTGTGCCCGGATCGCTGGCCCTCTTGATCTCGAGTTATAGCAGCGTTACTAGATTCGTCTAGAAAAAAAAAGTTAGCAGGTCATTCGATATGTAGCTATACAAGGCGGGCGTGATATCTATTGTGCTTGGAGAATAATTTTAAGAGGTTACTTGGTTTCGTGAGGTAATATTATACAGAATAGCGGCTGGTAAAAAATCGACCCTCACCACTAGGATCTCGGGAGCAGTAAGAGATGCGAAGTCGCTTAAAGGGGGGCAAAAATGCCGCTTAGAAAGTTACGATGTTCCCCAGAGAGGAAAAAGGCCGAATTTCCCCAAAATCATTTTGATTTATTCCTGACTTTATTCGTAGTGGGATTTCAAAATAAATTGTTCATTAATTTGCCACTTTTCCTCCTCTACAAAACTGCATAATTTTGAATTGCAATATGACGTTTTACCTCCTGGTCCTTCATCATCAACTTAATTTTTTCCTATAGACGCCATTTTGGATGTTTGCACATGTAATAGAGTTCTCTGATTCTAAAAATGTATAATATGTCATACATTGACATTGCAAAACCTTTGTTATTTAAAAAAAAGAATTTTCTAGGTAGGCCTTAAAATTATCACATAGTCATTTGTTTCGTAAACCAGATTTATCGCAAAATCATAATAAACCGAGCACTGAACAATATACAGAAAAGAGCCAGGATTTGCCTACAAAACAACGAACAACATGCTGTGATTTACCTCTGCTTATTTATGATTGGAGGCCTACCTAGGATTTTTCTTTTTTAATAACTAAGGCTTAGCAATGTCAATGTATTACACATTTTTGGAATCAATTTAAAAAATTGCAAAAATCCAATATATGGAAAAATAAAGTTGTTGCTGAATGACAAGAGATGAAACGTCATATTGAAATTGTAATCACTTCATTTTGTAGAGAAGAACAAGTGGCGATGCCAATGGGCAGTTTATTCCAAAATTCCACTACAAATGGATTTTGGGAAAATTCAATTTTTTCCGTCTTCGGAAGTACTTTGAATTTCGAAACTTTCTAAGCAGCATTTTATTAGCTACCTAAATTAGCAACTTTGCCCCCATCTAAGCAACTTCGTATCTCTTACGATTTCCGAGATCCCAGTGGAGAGGGTTGAATTTGAAACACCTGTATATGGTATATGTATAAGTAAGTATCAAGAGCTATTATTATCAGTTATAAAATGTTGTTAACAAATAATTTTACATTAGAGCTCCAAAGAAATAAGGCTATTGTGTACGGACACGCTCATTGCTGCATTCTGAGGAATTAAAAGCCCAGATAGTGCACTACTGGTTCTGACAAAACCTACGTATTATTGGTGTCAATGCATTAAATGGAAAATTATAATAGAAATTGTTTCGAAGGCGTGTGAAGTATAGAGTCAATTCACTTGACGCCATGTTTTGTTCTGCTACTGTCTCATAGGCGGCGCTAGTATCTTTCAGATCCCTTTTTGGTGCCGACATACAGTCTATGCTTGGATATCTTCAAACAGAATACGTTAATAAATGGTAGAATTAAGAAAATTGAAATGAAAGGAATCCTAGCTGAAAGTAATTGTCAACGAATCGAAGTAATCGGTTCTAAGGTCAGAATCGAAATCATGGAACCGAATCATCAAAAGGAACGTCTTGACCCAGCTCTATCTCGCACATCATGTTTTGCTGATGAAAGAAAAATACAAATTACCCAGTGGGGTTATTAAGGTACATAAACATAATGAACATTTAAAAAAAAGCCGCGCTTGGCGATCTTGCCATTAACTAACTGGATAAGCAATTCGGCTTCTGGTAAAGTTAAAATGAAGAGAGTAATAAATTCCAGAGCAGTTCGTGTCGCACACTTCCTTTGCACCGCTTGGTCTACGACTTAATTCGACCATGATAACGGTACGAAAAACCACCATAAGCAATTATTGCTGCTTGCTATTTTTTCTCCATTCTCCTTGTACGAGGTGATTCGAAAAAGTGCTCCGCATAAACAAAAATATTTTTATATACCCAAATGCTAACGCACCGCAACTGGTATACAAAGTTTAGAGAAGCCTTGTTAATCCGTCTTTGTTCTAAGTTTGGTAGAACTACCCACCCAGGTACAAGGTTCGACAGAGTTAGGTTGGGAGGAAGAACCCTGGCGGGTTCATCTGGCAGCGGTGGCATCATGGAGCAAAGCCTTGATATATCGGAAGAAAAAAGCTAGGTCGCCGACCGCTCGTCCGAGCGAAAAGGTCCCGAGACTGACCGTTAGATAACTATCATAGAACAGTCGCACAGCTTTCTCTGAACAGCTTCGAGTATGGACAATGTAATGGCACTTGTACAGAGTGAGGAGTTTATACGGAGAAAAGTAGTTCTTAGCCTTGAATAAATAGCTTTTTCCCTGCAGCTGTTGTGATTTACGAGATGCATACGTGCCAAATCAAGTTCTCGGTGATCTGGACTCTCACCAGGGCGCGTTTTGTTAGTCAAGATACATTACTGTGTTTTGGAAGCAGATTGTTGTGTTCCCCGGCAGTGGTAACCTCCAGAACTCCAGACAGAGAGGAAGTCTCTGCTAGTCTTCTTCTCTCCAGCTCACTGGCAGAGATCGGCTTGGCATTCTGAAGAGTGCTAACATCCGAACAGAGAAAAGTAAGGATTGCCAGAAATCCCAGGGAAACGGTTATGTGTCATCTGATTTGTATCAAAAGATCGATATCTTTGGTAAATGCCACTTGCGCACTGTTATCTAACCTAATAACGTTTTCTTTTGGCGAAACTTGCTTTGGTGCATGTTTTATATTCCTTTGACAAAATCAGTGTATATATTGGCCCGCACTTTAATCTAATTTTGCACTCAGTTGCACAACTTGAAGGAACTCGTGCTGGCAATTGTCATCACTGTCACATTTTACAGCTTTGCATGCAACCGTTTCTAACACGCTTTTATTAGCTTGGCCTGTATGCATGTATGTAATGGAATCTTTGAGCACAATTTTCACCAATTTCCAGAACTCTGATTAATTTGAAACCTCTGACACGTATCAAGGACTGATGGAAATG
Organism: Acanthoscelides obtectus; assembly: GCA_963669975.1. NCBI lineage: Eukaryota > Metazoa > Arthropoda > Insecta > Coleoptera > Chrysomelidae > Acanthoscelides > Acanthoscelides obtectus. The sequence goes on along the minus strand of CAVLJG010000001.1, from coordinate 50,132,800 downwards.
CAATAATTTGATAACAGTTTTCCATTATCCTTATTAGGGCCTCCAGGATTGATCAATTCTTTTATACATCCTCTGTAGAGGAGTAAAAAAGATAGAGCTAGCGCGAATGCATAAAATAGTACCCAAGCCAGAAAAAACACTATTACAACGCTCTTGGGTTTATCTATATATGCCCCAAGCTTTACGATGAAATGCTTGTCGCTTACAAAACGATACAAAATATTGGGCTATTTAAAAAAATAATTTTATTCTGGATAAAAACCATCCCTAGAAAAAAGCCAAGTATACAAGATGGCAAATCGTTGTACATGCCTCTATGTAAAGGCCAGATGTAGTCACCAGCTTGTGTGAATGTGGTAATTATCGTATATTTGTAGTGCTCTTTTTATATTAATTTTGTTTTTACTATTTTTTGTTATATTTATGATATACATAACTTTATTATTAGCAAGTTTTAATACTTTTTTAATGTTTTATGTTTCATTTTCACTTTTTATATCCTACGTATAGCTATAGCTTCAATGCATTTATTTTTAACTTTCATTTTAAACAAACAAATAACCAGTGCCATTTCACGTCTCATAAGTTGTTTCGCCATGATGGAAAATGTGACAAAAGATTAGATTATTGCCGCACACAAGGTTTCTCTTTCGTGGCAGTGTTGGTCCTGTATTGGCAACAATTATTGAAATCTGTATTTTTGGCAAATACATTATTATTATTATTATTATTATTATTATTATTATTATTATTATAAATTACTATCATAAGATTAATAGACAGACCGACAGGCGGGCAGACAGACAGAGCGACGGAAATTAGTGACATGGTTTTTCGTGATGTACATGTCATATATCCAACAAAACATCTCATTTTCAAAGATTTTCGCGATTACAATACATCCACGCCAGTAGGCGTAGGAAGTAAAAACGCTATAAGCAGTACTGATTTTTGTTGAGGATAATTTCATCAGATAAACCAATTGCAGGCAACGTAATCTAAAATCGGTAATTTTCCATGATAAACATTTTAATCCGTGGATCAATACAGGAAAGTAATTAACACGAAATCATAAATAATGAATCAGCTAAGGGCGTGCCTACTAATGCTAAATCCCTGAGACTGAAAAGGAGAAACAAGAAGAATCTCGAAGAGAAGAAGAACAAAGCTTATAGTGGGTGGTGACAATGTTGGGAATTTTTGCATATACAACGTGATGACTCATATTGCAGTCATTGTAGTGTCCCTTTTGATCAATAATAGTTTTGGGTTCTCCACGCTATGATGGAAGTGACTTGTAGCATTGATTAATGTATTCTCAAAGGTGATCCCCAACCCTATACTGAATTTGGATGTTCACATAGAATTTCCATCGTCACAGCTATGTATGTCGCCAAGTAGGATCGTAGTAATTTTCTTAGAAGTATTAAACAAACATGACATCAACCTTCTAAGGGATGATCACCCCTAAAATCTCGTCGTCGACGAAAATTCCATAACCTGTGACAACAGTCCGAGATGTGACAACACTCTCGCCTAAAGATTGTGGTCGCCACGTATACAGTCGTAAACATAAGCGGTCGCCAGCGCCACGGTACGTATACTTATTTTGAGAAGGCTGACCAGTTAAAATATAAGCACAAAGGTCGAAATAAGGCAGCACAGAGTGCCATATATCACCAAAATCGACCACTAAGGCCCGTATCGTCAGTCGTCCCTACAATTGTAGGGCGCGTTTATGGCTTCCTTGATTGTCATACTCCTTCTCTCCGTCAAAAATTTCTAGATTATATATGTTTTCTTTTTAATTTGTAGGAAATTTCAGGCTGATAAAACATGATAGAACTCAAAGGCAAGCACAATTTGATGCAAATAGATGTTTGTGACATAACCTCAAAATAGAGTTCTGACACCGAGAAGTAGACAACTATGACAATCAAGCAGGTCATAAAGGCGCACTACAATTGTAGGGACGACTGACGATACGGGCCTAAGAGAGTGTATAGATGCGCTTTATTGTGTCTTATTTCTGTAGATCTCATACCTAGGATAGAGGATAGTTGCTATGCTTTTGTTCGTTGTCCCAGAGACCAAGTCTAGATCATGCTGATGAGCCAAAAAGCACGAAATAGCTCTACATGGTTGACTGTCTATGGTCGGTCGGACGAAATCAGCATGTTTAGCTTTGTGGAATATGTCTAATAGGTGCGCAGAATAATCGGGATTGGAAGTGAATTAATATACTAAACTCAAAAAATTGCGATATACTCTCCTCCACTCCTACGACCCGCACCCCTAAAAAATGTTAAATAAGAAGTATGATCGATTTTTTTTGTTTTTGGTATTTTTCTCCACCGCCACTAGACCGATTTTCAAAAACTACAAAGCTTTTTAGTCCCTTGACGTAGTTGTAACCATGTGTAAAAGTGTCATCCAAATCCGAGCAGTACTTTCCAAGTTATAGATGGGTCAAGGATTTGCGGACAGACCGACAGACAGACGAAAGGAAATGGGTGACATGGTTTTTCGTGATGTAAACTTCATATAATATCCGAAAAACACGCTCATTTTCGATTTTTTTGCGATTACAATACTTCCTCTCCAGTAGCCATGGGAAGTAAAAGAAGTGTTGTTCTTTGTTTATATCGAGCTTTCAAAAGTGTTTATTTTCTTCATCTGGTCGCACTACAAAGATAATTGTATGACAATTTAGATCAAATACAATATCAATAAAAAAACTGAAGTCTTCTCTCTAGACACAAGCAATCTAGAAAACGAAAAAAAAAACATTAATAATTTATTGATCAAAAATTAATAACACATAGGTCGACGTGAGGAAAAAACCTTTATTCTTTCTTTATTTTTGCGCAGGCAAGTCCGAAGTTTAAAGTCAAAATTATTTTAGTCGACTATGGTTGACTGTAGCATACCGTGATGATGAATCAACGGTTTGAGGCTATACGAGGAAAGTCGGTTATAAGCGAGAGAGACGGGAATGTTACAAAGTTGAGTGCCGAGGGTGTCTGTTGGCAGTTTCTCTCTAAATTACTTCAGATATTAATCTAGTCATCCATCAAACCAGGAATGTAGGGGAGTGGATCTAGTATAGAACTGGTAACTTAGGGACATTACTGAAGTGAATAGTAACAATTGAAAGGCTTGGTGCAATAGGGGTCTTAAGCCACATTTGAATAAAACACCACATTTCCATCTTAAAGCAGCCGTGGCGTAGGTATCTATGTTCGAAGTTGATTTTTTGAAAATTGCCTGACAGATGTCGCTATTATTTTTAAGTGGTGTTTTTGACCAACCATAATATCCTACACATTTATACGCCTATATAAGCTATAAGTTACTTAAATTACAAGGTGGGCGTCTAACGGCAATTAGTCGATGGTGAAAACAATGGATGTTTCAGTGATACAGAGAACAAAGATGGTTCTGGATTTAGTTCAGATGATCGCGAAGGACACACAGTACCCTCAGACTGATAGCAGTTCTGATAGTGACTCTGGGTGAGTAAGTCAGGTGAATAAATAAATGTGTGGCTTATGTCCTTACTGTCGCTATAGATGTGGCTTACGCTTTTGTTACGTAGGAAAACTATTTATTATTAGTTTAATAATATCACTCGATCATGATTTCAAACCATCCATGTATCATTATTCTTATTGGGAACTACTACCGTAGACCTCAATTAACTTTAACATATGTCAATAATATGCAATTTTGTGATGAGTGGCGAATGCCCTTGAGTGAATAAATTTATCTATGTGGCTTGTGACCTTCAGTCTTCTGTAACATTCGCAATTTTTTCGAAATAGATGATGCACGTGACTCAGTCCTAATGGAAAACAGAACTTTTACGCATTTGGCTCTGTATCTGTCACGGAAAGGAACTTTAACGTAGATAAGGAGTTATTGACAAATTGGTTAAGGCTTTCACGGCCAGTTGATAAACGGCCGTCTTGATTCGGGTCTAAAGGCCGTCGTCGGTTGGAATTTCTTCCTCAGGACAGCAGTTTCAGTAACATGTTGTTTCATCTCTAACAACGACATGTTAATTATATGTTTATAACACAAAGCCATTTTTTGATTACCATTGGAGTACAACTATTTTTCAATAAGGCATCTAGCCACAGAATTCTCAAAATGAAAAATGCGCTATATGTTTATGATTCAGTCGTTACCAAACCTTTTTTCCTTAAAAATGTAAACCTATTGTAACATTTCAGTCGAAGTTAAGCAAGAAACGTGAGTTCAGGCCTTACTTAAAACTTATTTCTCGAAGTGAAGTCAATGTGGCTTACCTTATTGCCCTAAGCCCATCAATTGAGACAAATGAGAAATGGAATGTTTTCATGTATCTAGTTTTTGGGCAAAATTATTTAATGTCGTTTCTTGAACCCACTGTTTTTTCAAATACAGATAATTTTCAGGCATAACACCGAATTCAACACACCTAGTTATAAAAGTAACATTTTAGACCGTAGCTTCATCTACAATGCTGTGAAAGCGTATAATGATGCTCTTAGTGGTACTTACAAAAGCAAAGTAACATTAAATCTTTGAGGATTTTGAGGTTCGTTAGTTATAATATATATAGTAACATTCAAAAAAGCCATCAAGAACCATCTTCTGGGATCCGCTAGCCAAACTAGTCAATAAAGTTACGATTTTTTTCTCAATTCGGGATATCACATTACAGTCAGGAGATATATGGTATTAACATATTGATGGCTCTGTCTTATTTATTTATTTTTACTAGTAGAACATATTGTATTTTTTTTCTTGTGTTAGTGCTCATACACATAGTCTTGTTTTCATTCAGCTTATCTTTAAGCCTTACCTACCTTGTTCATATGAACTTTTTTAAGAGTATTTCAATGAATTGTTATTTTTGCTTATATTTTATAAACTTCGCCTTGCACTGTGGATTAGTCAATAAAGGTATTATTATTATTAGTTCCGCCAATCTAGGTGTTAACGTACGGCAGCAGTAAATCATAGTTTCCTGTCATCTCTGAATCTGCTTCTAACAAATCGTGTGGACGTGTGAAGCTGTGAGTTTCGATTAAGTTTCTAACAGGTTCGACGTCAAGTTGGTGGTTGTGTTGTTATTTAGTAGAGTCGATGTGGCCTAGTTGCAAGGTTTCACTTCCCCATTACTAATTCTACAACGAACCACTGAACAGAGTAAAATGACCAGTTCATTATTTTACAAGCTTTTATTTAACCTGTTTGTTATTTGGTTCTGTTTTATACACACCCATTTTCTTGGCCATCAGTCTAGCAGCGGATCTTTATCGTTCATAGTTTATAAACACGATCCGTTGTCTAATGATTGCACCTTGCAGGATATGAAACGCCCATTCTCTTCTCGTTACTTATTATTTCTGGTACATTAACGTCGCCTATTCGGCGTTCGTAAACCTGTCTGTCCTTTTTTGCCTCATTCATAATCGAAATGTTTCTCGGACGTTTTGCACTCCTTCATCGAAAGATACCGTTCGTTACGATTGTTTGTTTTCTGTTTGCCAGTTTGCCTTTTTTGGATCAAAAATATGTCAGACTAAACCTGGAAGATGGGAGACGAAGATGGGAAGAAGTGCCCATACGCCCGGTTTTCGGAAAAAAAAAATCCAAATATTTTTTACATGTATATAAAATAACTAAACGGTTTGACCACAAACAACGCTTATAGGTACACACCTCCTCCTTGCTGGGGTATAGGTTATTTCGCTGAATCCGTATATGACGTCGTCTTGTCCTTATTAAGTCATTTGGAAGGGCGATTCGAGATCATTTCAAAGTCAGATGGAGAAAATGTCGGGAAATCAAATCTACTAGACGTCTACTTGGGTTTTTGCAATCGCTGCGTGCGAATATGAGGTCAGCTTGTCCGTATCAGGGCATTTGAAGGGTATTTCGAGGTCACTTTCTGGTGGACCTGATTTTCCGACATTTTCTCAGTTTGACATCGAAACCCCTTTCAAATCACTTGATACGACCAAACTAATTCGGTCTTAGCGTCCATAAAAACCTACGTGCATAGATTTGATTTCCTGGTATTTTTTCAAACTGACCTTGAAATGACCCCGAAACTCCCTTTAGAAGACCTGATACCGACAAAGCAAGGGCGAAAACACAGTGGAAGTTGGCTTCCTGCTTACCGGCAACCAGCGCCGATCGGTACCGAATTTCGGCGCTGGTCGTGGACACAGTGCTGACGAGAAAAAAGCAAATAAAACCGGCCTCTTGTCAGTTCCAGCGTAGTCTTCGCGTCTAGCTAATCTGAAGATGAATTTATTGCATTTGATAGCTCTGTAACCAAAATAATCACTAGAAAGAAAGTTGGTATTCACTCCATAAATCGTGAGAGGGCACAATGGTGAATATCATTTTTCAGTACACCGGAATGAATCATGAAACATTCAACTACAATCTGGAAAAAGTTGAACACCTGCTAACTAAAAATTGGTGTAACCTCCACAGTCTTAACTAACTTGTCTATATCCATTATCCACATCAACCTGCTCTGACAACCGTCGAGAAAGAACTAAATAATCGTTTCTGCCTGAGCCTGCCTCTATTGTGTTATTGCCAACTGAAGAGCATGATATTATTATAGAAGCTTATAAGCGCGGATTGGCGCTGGTTGCCGGTAAACAGAAAACCGGCTTGCACTGTGTGGAATGACAATTAAGCGGCAGATACTTGATTACTGATTCAGTGAACTTCGAAATTTCACCTAAAATTGACCTTGAGTCCACCTTCATCTTAGTTGGCAGGGGTATTATGTAAAAAACCTCAAAAACGTCAAAAAAATTGACGTCAATACCATCTTGCAGACTAGGTAGTTTTCAGTGTGCAAATAGTAAGTACACCATGTTTTATTCGCTGGTAACGAGAGATGATAATGGAAATTAAGTCCTATAGAATAACCGATTTCTTGGGTGACGTGAATCTGATATTGGTGAATAATGATTCTACTTTCTTGGATACTTTGTATCTTACAACACCCCTTTCTTATATCCTAGTAAACGACAAAGTCAAAACATCGCATGCTTACGGATCCCTTACATATACCACCCTCTTTCCGACTCATAACTAGATTTCACCTGAAATTGAGCAGGAAAAAAAGCAGGAACGGGAGACAATGAGTCAAAGTAGACGTGATGCGGGGTAATCCGAAACCCCACGATTGCGACAGACGGGTGGGGGTGGAAACAGCAGGTGGAATGGCTAGGGAAACCACCTTTGTGTAGACACCCCACGCATCAGAGGGTCATATAGTTACAAACGGCAAGTAAAGCCACTGAATATCCCTCAAGCGAAGTGTCAAAGGGGCTGCGAGGTGGAAGTATTACCTTTAATAAGAGGATAAGGCTGACACTTGGAAAATATATCAGCTTATATTGAATTATTTACAGTATCTTAGGGTATTTTAATATGTATTTCTTAGTAATTTCTACGACAAAAAATATACTTGTATGGAATCACATTTTAAGGTTGTGTATAATTTTGAGGGTTGATTACTGTATTCTACCTGAAGATATCGGACCATTTATTGTATTTCGTTGCCCAAGACGGGATATTCAATAACTTAATGACATCTATGACACAGTAGCAAAACACAGAAGTGATTCTGGGAAGCTGCTTTGAAAACAGTTAGAATGTCTGGTTCTGTTCTGTCTCATAGATGGCGCTACTGTCTTCGATCCCTTTTGGCACCTCTTTAATGCATATTTTAATTGGTTATCTTCAAGTGGAATCTTTAATCAATGTCTGAAGATACCCAACAAAAATAGGCATTAAAGAAACCAACAAGGGATTGAAGATCCTAGCGGCCTCTGTGAGATAGTAGAGGAACCAGACACTCTAATGACCAATAGCGCCGCATTTTCCAATACAACTATTGTACGTCGTGGATTGGTAATTAATGTTTTTTACAATTTTATTAAGCTCCCATCGTATGGCCTCCCAAGAAAGCTTTACAGATGGGTGGCTGACTTCCTCTCCGGCTGCAAGTAATTGACGAGTTCTCCTCTTCGACCCAAAATATCAACGCGGGTGTTCCCCAAGGATCGTTCTTGGCCCCAGCATTGGTTCTATTACTCGTACATATCAACGTTCTCCACTCCTGCACTATCAACCCCATCCACGGTTTTGCCAATGACATCACTCTACACGCAGGCATTCAGTATAACAAGCTGATCTCTGCTGATGAGCTGGAGTGAAGAAGATTAGTAGTGTATTCCTTTCCGACGAGACATCTGAAAGTTATCACCTCTGGGAACTCAATAATCTGGTACAGTCTAATTCTATCACCGCTGGGGAATGCAATAATCTGGTACAGTTTAATTATTCCGAAACCCAGTACTGTACCTCGACTAACAAGAACCCTACCGCGCATCCTCTATGGATGGCTTAGTTCTGCCAGGAAATGCATGCAAAAAAGGGATGGTTTGGATAGAGATAGTGAGTATGCAATTTCTGGATAACCTCACACTTCTGGCAGGAAGGGCCGGCTAAGCTTTTTTGGCTAAGAATGGCTTTAAAAGCTTTCCCTTGTAAAAAAATCGTCCTCACTCTGTACAAGGCCGAGATAAGACCTCGCCGCGAGTGCTGCTCACATGTCCGTAGCCAATGCTGTTCAGAGGAAGTCTGATCCATTGATCAATTACACTTCCCAACAGACAGGTTATGGACCCTTTCGTACCATCTGGCGGTCGGCGATCTTGTTCTCTTCTACCGCTATGTCAACAGGCTTTGTTCCTCAAAGCTCTCCATGATGCCGTCGCGCTCTGAACCTGCCAGACGGATCCGCCAGGCCAATACCCAGTCCTTTGTCTCTAGAGTGTCGAGATTGTGGAACAGTCTGCCTGAGGAGGTATTGCCAGTTCTGCTAAATTTAGGCAGTTCAAAAATCGGAAATAATGTGTCTTCAAGATATTTATAGAAGTCGCGGTGCCCCGGTATTTAGGTTTCTGCCTACGTGACTGCTTCAGTGTATGAAAGAAAGATCACTCTGCAATATTTTTTGTCTTACTGTAAGAACATTCACTGACGAAATTCTATTCGAACTGCCAGTGGTGTGATGAGTGCTGTCCGTCTAATGCAGGTAAGTTGATGCACTTATTTAACGACATGCAAAAAATAATAAATATAAAATCCGTTTTAATACTGATCCGTGATCGAGCACTATAAAGGCACACCTGCTGATGGATCTTGCCTCAACGAAAAATTAAAAGTGACATTCGATGAGCACGGGATGTCTAGCCGCATCAATTTACATTAAGAGCCAAGGTCTTTGACACCATGTTGGATGTTTACAATGGTAGCGCCCATAACTCGCGTTTTCTAATGAAGGGTGTGTCGTCCGGTATGTGTGTATCTACGTTACTATAAGGGAGGTGGACGCTGTTTTTAAGGGTGGAGGGTAAGTAATTTGAAAATAATGGCAGGCACTGAATAGACTATTTGGTAGAATTATTTTTATTCTAGGAAGTGGACGCCTAGAAACTTTCCAGAATCAGTTGAAAAGATAAATTTAGTATTAGGTAGACAACGACCAGTCGACCGAGGCGGTACCACCCGTTTCTTTTTTCCAGGGTGTCTGAATGTTTCCATACCTATGCAGTCGGTTTTCTTCTTTTTCCCTTTCTCCTAATCTATAAAAAATAATGATGCATTCCCCGAGTTCTAAGAATTACAGACGTAAACCTACTTAACTTTTAGAATGTCTGGGAGCAGGGTCGCCTTGAGGGAAAGACATCGTTGATACAATCTTCTTCATGAACATCAGCGGGATTAATTGATGCTGTGCACCACGATCTGCCATCTCCTAAATGGGTGACTGACTTCCTCTCTGACCATAAAATATCCGTCAAGATTGACGGGTTCTCCTCTTTAGCCTACAATCTCATCGCAGGTTTAGTGTTTGTTTACAGATCGGTCTTGGCTCCGATATTGTTCCTCTTACATATCAACGACCTACTTTCCTGTACGATCAATCCGACCCACCGCTTCACCGACTTTTTTTTAGGAGATACTTGGTAGTTCTCACTGATTGGGGATCTGGTACAGTTTAATGGTTACAAAACACAGTACTGCACCTTGACTAACAACCATCATCCGGATCAGCGGATGGCCGAAATCTACCAAAGAGCCGTTCATTTCGGCTGGGCGGTATCCGGATCACCGATTACTTCTGGCACGGATACATTTAGTCTATAGCGGCAGCTGCTGGGAAAAAGTTATGGTTTTTTTTTTGGGGCTAGAAGTACTTTTATCCATATAACCTCCTCACTCTGTACACGGCCCAGATAAGACCTAGCCTCGAGTACTGCTCACATGTTTGGGGTGCTGTCGCCCCGACTACATTATTCATGCTCGATGCTATTCAGAGGAGGGCTGTCCGACTGATCGATGACTCCCTTGACGCACAGTCTCCAAAACCTTTCGCACTGACGGGTCGTCGGCGACCAAGCTTTCTTTTACCGCTCTGTTGGCGGGCTTTGCTCCTCAGAACTTTCCTCCAAGATGCCTCCGCGCGTCAGACCCGCGTGACTTCGGCCTCTTATCCTAACCGTGTTGAACCTCGTACATCCAAAACTGGCCGCTCCTTTCTCCTTAGGTATCGAGATTATAGAACCTAAAAGGCTTTGCCAGTTCTACTAACCTTGGGTAGTGCAAAAATGAGATTAACACATATTCTTTAAGCTCCTCATTGCAGCCGCGGTGCCCTGATATTTAGGCTTCTGCCTACGCCGCTGCTTCGGGGTAAAAAAATATCTTCCCCAAATATAGGGTTTAACGACGTTCCAGAACTCATGGGCATGTGTGACAATATCTCTTCCCACCAATTCCCCCAATTCTAATTTCTCCTGCTATGTTTTTAAAGACCTCCTTGTAAACACTAAACAGCTTACGCTGAGTAACGTAAATATTTTCCTGTTAATTTTGCCCGTGTTTCTCTACAAGATGATTGACAAGTTATTTATTGAATGCATACCGCGTTGTATTTCACCTTCCTAGTTCCCGAGGAATTTAAATTGAATCGTTATTGTTTCCTGATAGTTTACCTCTTCAGTGTTACTTCAAATAATTTGAACATAGTTTATTAATTGGTTGGTTGCTCGAGACCAAGTTTATACATTGAATAACTATCTGTTTAACAGCATTATTTGCGATTTCTAGTTGGAGATACTCTGTTACTTATCCAATGTTTTTGAGAAATCAAATTTCTTCTGTCATGAAAAAGTTTCTTCTCCCCTTCATATAAGTTTTGATCTTATTCTACCTGACGATAGCCATCCGTATAAGGCATTTTGACGTCCTAAAAGGTGGCTGAAAGATACTAGTGCCCTCTATGAAACAGCGGAACAAAAAAAAAATTAATTCAGAAATCCACTTTGAAAAGAAATTGTTTGGTTCTGCTTGGCTGTCTCCAGGTAAAATACGTCAATACCTTTACGAGGTGATAATTCAGAACTTGTATAGAAACATGAGTACATAAATGTAAAGTACCAGTACCCAATAGAAGCAGCGTATAGCAAATACCTGTACGCTTGAGATGAAACGTGCTACTGTCAGTATGGAAATAACGGCGGTAATGCTGACGATGAAACATCTCGAGAGACTCTCCTATTTGGCATTTTTTATGGACATTTTCCATCCATCTGATGTATTTCTGCTTCTCGGCGAAATGAACAGATAAATCACGTTCAGATCGAGAGCTGTTATACCATACAGAGTGTTACAGTCAAGTGGAATCGCATAGCAACCCTCTCAACCCCAAAATCAATTTTCTAGATTGAATTAAAAAAGTAATCAGGCATAGTTCTATTACTTTTACTTCCCATGGCACTGGCGAGGAGGTATTGTTATCGCGAAAATAGCATATATTATGTTTTTTTGGATGTTACGTGACTAGTGCATCACGAAAAACCATTTTACTCATTTTCCTTGGTCTATCTGTTTGTCGGCGAACCCTTGGCCCGCCTATAACTTACTACTTTTAATGAAATTTTCAAACAAAGTTGCTACTGTGCCAAAGACGAAACAGCTTTGTAGATTTTGAAAATCGATCCATGGCAGCGGAGCTAGCTGTAAAAAATGAAAGAATAAGAAACACCCACACTTTTTTGACATTTCAGAGCCTCCAGAAAAACATTTTTTTTGTGGTTGAAAGCTGGCAGTTGAATTTTGTGATATCGATAGTATCATGGACATAATAGCACACGTATTTACTTCTGTGACTTTACCAATACCAGCTAACCAGAAACACGCAATATCCTTTACTAATGGAGGGTCCGATCCGATTCCAGCAGAGATAAACCCTTCTAGAGATGGGAAACTCCAATACTAAAATAAGTTACCGTATTTCTGCGACCTCTGGTGGATTGGCCGCACACCAGTGCTGAATAATGGGCCTTTCCATTTTAATAGGAAAAACCTAATGGGGCTTTTTACATTCTGTTAATAATAAATCGTCTTACGTAACAAAAACACTCCAAATGGGTTAATTTCCACTTTCTTAGTCATTAATACATGACGCGCATTTCGACACAGTGTCTTTCTCCAATGCTGGGATGAGTCGCGCGTCACGTATTAATGACTAATATAGCAGAAATTAAACCATTCGGAGTGTTTTTATTACGTAAAATGGCTTGTGGAAAATCTTTCCAGGGGATGCGAAGGGAGGAATTAAAATTCAAGAAATAATTATAGTCATTTTATGGTCAATCATTCATATACAAATTATATCACCTTTTTTTCACAAAGCTAAATATAATAATAATAATGTCTTTAGAAATCCATCCACACTGCGAGGCGAAGTTTATCCAGCTGGCTACTCTACCACTTAACCTCACAGCGCAGAAACACATACAAAAAAAAGATATAACAATGAATAGCAACCGACTAACTAATATATACAATAATTAAGGCTTAAATAGAGTAATCTTAAGATGTTATACATCAATACTACATGGCCCACTCTAACAAAAAAAAAGAAATATATCAGCTAGCTTGGCTGGCAGACCCCAGAAGATGGTTCTTAATGGCTCTCTTGAATGCAAGTATTCCCTTCTTTTTGCAATTGTTATTAAGACTATTATACACCTTGACAGCGTTGTAGGTGAAGCTATGATAGAAAATGTTGCTCCTATAACTAGGTATATTGAAGTCAGAGTTATGTCTGAGATTCCTGTAATTGAGATCCCCACGTGGTAGTAGCCTTTTTAGTAGATAAGCAGGTAGCCTATTGATTTTGATTCGTTGTACTAAAATTAGTAAATTATATGTGAAAAGCTGGTCAACCCTCAACCATCTAAGCTCATTGATCTTCTTAGACACATGGCTAAACTATCGCAGACCACAAACGAACCTACAGCAGCGATTTTGAAGTTTTTGTACTCGATATCTAGTCCCGTAATCAAGACAAGGAAAGTAAACAGCAATTGAATAATTTATTAACGATAGCACCAGAGTCTCAGCCAGTTTTTTGCGAGTCTTGAAATTCAGAATATGGCGATTGTTGTATATCTTCAAACGCATGTATGTTAAGCGAGATAAATGCGTAACATGTTGCTTAAACCTCAAATCTGAATCCATGATGATCCCTAAATTCTTCGCATGGTCTCTAGTTACATGTAACTTATGCAATAATCCAGATTCTGTTCTTGAGGAACATTGAAATAAAGAATGAAATTGATATTATATTACATATATGTTCAAAATCCATTACAACTGTATTTTTACAAGACAATAAATTCAACAAAATGTTCCATTTCTAATTATAAATGCAAGTGCTTGATAGTCAAAGTTAACCAAACTTCGTTTAAAGTTTATATTATGCTGATGTGATTTGAAATTAAAATTATTATTATTAGTAGGTATTGTTATGTATAGAAAACAATTTTGTTTTAAAACTTTCACAATTTTGAAGAACTTCTAGTAAGATTTGCTTTTTTTGGAAAACAATCTTTCCCTTGGTATAATAGGCTAAGAGATTCATGCAAAATTACTTTACTCACTTGCTTCTGAATAATGCTCCTCAATGGGTTCTACTGTAGTTACATCAAGATTTCCTGGTTGTGAAGTTGGAACTGAGCAAACTTCTCCCAACTGTTGATATGATGCTGAAGTTGATGGTTTTCCTGTAACCACACAATTTACACTATCAAAAAAATTACATGATCAATTTTATAATGTTTCATACAGTTGCTGTGCTATCATCAATAAACTGTTTTGGAGCGCATTCTGGGAATGAATGAAACAACTACCAATGAGATGTTTGCAGTTAAGATAATGTGATCTCTAATTTCCCTGTATAAATATTCACCTTATAACATTCCCAGTGTTAACTGGAGCTCAGTCTAACTTATTCCAAATATAAATAATTCCCATCAATGAGTTTTAAATGGAAAATATTAACTAGATACTTCATTTATTGAAGAAAGACACCAAACCCAACAATTTTCACACATATTTTATGTGACTTGCTACATGCACTGTGTGTCCTGCCAATGCCAAACCAGGAGGGTGGAGCAGGAGACAACACAAAGGTGCATGTAGCCTCACCAGTCATGTAAAATATGCATGTATATGTTTTCATTTACTCTTCCTTCGATAAACAGACTATAGTTATGTAGTTTCAATCACTTGTACTAAACACTGTTGAAAGTCACAACTTATAACAGTTTCCAAAAAGCTGAATATATGTAATTGAAGTTGAGATATGTAAAATTGGGTATTAAACAAAACCACATACCAAGAATTTCATCAGTTGCTTTGGATATTTGTTGATCAGGAAGATTTAGTGATGGCACAGCATCCTTCCTAAGTCTGTTGTTACCATAATTGTCTTCCACTGTGAAGTGTGCATGACACACTCTATATCTATTATAAACAGTTATGGGGTCTATATCTCTCACTGCTTCATTACCAATACAATCCACCCATTGCACAAAAACATACATAAATTTCGTCGGGTTTGGAAATCTGTCGTACTGAAACACTGTCCTGACAGCCTCTAACTGCGCATTTGCGGTACCGAGACATGGTTTCTGAAAAACAACATTCAGTTATAAAAATATGTTCAAGTTAAATGACTCAAGGAAATAGAAATGTTGCTAGACATGACAACATAAACAAAGTCAAATTTAACTTTTGCAGTTGTAATAATGTAGTAATACTGTAATGATACAATATTAAAATTGATGATTTTAGCAAACATATTTAGATAAGCAGGGCCGTTGAGAAGTAAGCTCGGGCTCCTTTGCCCAAAAATTCTCGAGCCCCATACCGAAATATTCTCGGGCCCTTTTCTTGACATGAGCGAACCTAAGTACGTCTATCCATCAGTTCAGTAAGCGAGCCTCGTGCTCCTCTGCCTGAAGTTTTGTACCCATCATCTTAGCCTATAAAACTAGATTATATCACTATACTTACATGCTGCAATAAATAAGCGCTGTAATCACTCAAATTTAACCACACATAAACACAAAATAAAAGTATTTAACGGTCCAAACCACCAAACAAACCAAACACAAGGAAGAAAGGAAGCAGTGACAGCTGTCAAATATCAGCTTCCAATTCCGACAAACGACAACAGCGATACCAGCGGCATCCAACGGATTGATCACCAACTAAAAACACTGTTCCAATTCATCCCATAAGAGTGAATACCCCCTGGATTCCAGCAACACCGACGGTGCTCTAGCCATCGTGGTCATCGACAACGCACGACGATGTAATGATACCAGTGCGTACGAAAGTTTAGGGATTCACTATTTCATTTTCAATCTACTCGACTTGACTTGAAATCAAATCAAGCTCAAGTCATGTATTAGACGTTAGGAATCTGATATCAAGTCAAGTAGTTCTTACGTCTGACTGTCAAGTACTTGAAAATTCAAGTAGCCTTGATATTTCTTGATAATTTTTGTAATATAAATACGAGTAGATTATAAATTTACAATTTACAAACTCAAGTAGAAAAAACATTTCTTCATCAGCTGATACAAAAAAATTAAAAAAGACGTGATCGTTCTAACGGATTGATAATGGTGGTCAAATTAAAAATAGTGGAAGTGACAGCTGACCGGATTTTGAACCACACTCCTCATCTACATTTCCTTTTTGTTCTTGTGAAAAACATATAATTAGTTGTTTAGTTGTTTTTTTTTTGACGAAGTTTCATCTTAATTTATTTTTATATTTATAGAAAACCTGTGTATCCGTGTTATGTGCTCGCGCTATATGAAAATATACTTTTCATAGATGGCACTGCGTGTCCCAAAAGCCCTTGATCTGCCGCTGTTGTTACGCCTGCCCTAATTTTTTTTTCGTACCGATTTTTTCCACCCGAATTTCAATGACACTATCCACCGATTTCATATTTTTGGTTTGGCAACGCTGTTGTACAAATAGATATCACTGAAGGTATTTGGTAGAACAAAATTATAATTTGCGATCAAGCAGTAGTAGTAGTTTGAATATGTTTGACCTCAAATAGCACAATAAAAAAGCCAGTCAAGTTAAACATTAACGTTTAAAATAATTTTATTTTCAAGTCAAGTAGTTTATGAAAATATCAAGCTACTTGACTTGATGTATCCCTACAAAAGTTCTCTAGGTATTATTACAGTCGACTTCTACATTATCTGTATGAAATGAGATCACCCTGTAAACCATTTCCAAGTTTCTTCCTCGATCTCGTTATCACCAGAAGAATCGTGAACGTGCTCGTCAACTAATTTCTCCTTATCCGTTTGATGTACCGCGCCGATTTATTCAAGGAAAAAAAGAGCTAAACACACTCGTTTACCAGATATAGAAAATCACGTAAGACATGCTATAAGGAAAAAACGACTGACCATTAAGGTGACATGACGACGAATCGTCATATTGGAACATATTTTAAACGTAGATATAGCTTCCGAACTTTCATCTAGAAAACGTAATTGGAATTGTAATTTCTTCATCCGGCAAAACGACTATTTTCATCCCTCATGTTTTTTGGTGCGCTGACTCTATTTTTCATAGTTTGGGACGGTGCGGAGTTAGTAAAGAGGCTGAATTAGGAAAATTGAGTTTCATCCTCTTCGGAAAATGCTTCTTCTCAAGTGCCGAGCAAAAGCTACAATATTTGCGCATAATACTGTGTCTGAAAAACTTATAGGCAGTGTTAAGAAAATTCTGTGAATTAGCTTAACTTTGTTGTAAGAATATATATTAATTTAAGATTATTTGATTTTCTAAAGTTTGTTAAATACGAAGAGACGGTCAAGAACAAAAGTCACATTGTTAGCATAATGAAGGAAAACAACACAGATAATGGTGATACCTTACCGGAAATGCCTGATATTCTTATATCTAGCTTATAAAGCCTTGTCAGAATAAAATCCTACGGGAAGATCTAGACTGGACATTATATCTGCACCATAAATGAGAATAAGGTACACAGAGCAAGGCATATGGCACCAATGGAACTGCTGCTCAAAAATGTGTGCAGTTTCTAATGCACATATAGTTGAAGATCGATGAAGTTGATTTTATAAACCAAAAATAAGTGGTGTGCGTGGTGGGTAATATAATATATACTAAGTGACATATAAATCCGAACACCCAGTTTAAATGGTTTTATTTTAATAAAATTTTGTATAAGTACTTAATGAAGCATAATAAGTAAATGATAAAAATTTCAAAATGATTGCACTGCTTTAAAGCCCTTTGACCTTTAATAATGTGTGGATGCACCCTGATGTGCTACGCATTCTCCAACACGCCTAGGCATGCTTCTGATCAGGTGGTCAATGTCCTCCTGTGGTATCTCATTCCAGGCAACCACCAACTCCTCTCGAAGTGCTTCTAGAGTCTGAGGAGGACGTTGCAAATTGAGCAATCTCCTTGGTGGCCATGGTAACAATGTGACATCATTATGTTGAAAGAAGTCTATTGTGACTCTTGCAACATGTGGTCGGGCATTATCTTGTTGGAAAGTTGGATCTGCCAGGGTGTCAAGATAGGGTAAAAGAGGGGGTTCTAGAACTTCGTGGATATAACGCTGCGCGTTCATGTTACCTCTGATGAAGATTAAAGGTGACCTGGAACCATAAGCTATAGCACCCCAAACCATAACTCCAACAGTGTGATGAACATGTCTTTCAACAAAAAACTGTGGATTCCTCCTTTCACCACGTCGCCTTCTAACCCTGGCACGACCATCGTGCATGCCTAAACAAAATCTAGACTCGTCACTAAAGACAATACTGTTTCCATTCCTGATCCCAGAGTGACCGTTGTCTGCACCACTCAAGGCGATTACGTCGGTGTTCTCGAGTTAAAGGGAGGACCCAGTGTGGCCGGTATGAAAACAAGCCAAAACTTCTCATTCGTCGGTAAACACTTCGCATGCCAATAGGTCTTCCGTGTTCTGCAAACCATTCATTTGCAATGGACCTGGTAGTGGAGAAACGGTCCCTTAAGGCCAATAATCTTAGGCGGCGATCTTCACGGTCTGTTGTTCTACGGCGGCGTCCAGTGCCCCTTGCTCTTTGCGTACGGCCTTCTCGAAGCCATGCCTGACAACACCTAACCACAGTGTCTACACTTCTTTGCACTCTAACTGCAATTGCCCGAAAAGAAAGTCCAGCTTCCCGAAGTCCCACTATACGGCCCCTATCAAACTCACTAAGTTGACGAAATCGTACAGGTCTCCGTACTCTAGGCATCGTAACCGATCGTAAAGGATGTCAAGAACCAAAATCCGACAACGCTGATTTGATTCATTACTGCGGCTGAAATATTCATTTTTAGAGCGTTATTGAGTTAAAAAAAGCAGTATAAAAACCGGAATGTCCAACTGATAAGGCTGAAAATTTTTTCACTTGTTATTTACAGTAAGATAAATACATTCACCAACTTTTATTAAAATAAAACCATTTAACTGGGTGTTCGGATTTATATGTCACTTAGTATATACAACATTCTAAATACTTATCTTAGGATGTAGATATAGACAACTTGAGGCTTGCTTCGCTGAACAATTGTTATAATACGTCGATTTTTTTCATCTTAATCTTTTATTGAAACTATGTATGAAAAATAATATCAGACTAATGTCCGTCTCTAGAGGCCGTGCTAACCTGGGCCCTCTTGATTACATTTCCCATCACTTTTTGGAAGCTTTCGGAAGGAATATTTTCAATCGCTTCCCTGATATTCAAAATTTTTCAAAAATCCCCATAAAAAAAAGTCAGGAGCCGTTAAATCCGGTGACCTTGGTGGCCAGTTGACATCAGCAAATCGAGAAATTGAATGTCTCGGAAATATTGTTCGCAAAAGATTCATTGTTTCCCTAGCTGTGAGACAAGTTGCTCCGTCTTGCTGGAACCACATGTTTTGCATTGTTGGATTTGAGGAGCCAGAAAGTTTTGCGCCATATTACGGTAACGCTCGCCAGTGACAGTAAGAGAATTACTGCAGCGTCTTCAAAGAAGTAAGGTCCAATGACACCTCCATATCAAACACCGCACCAAACTGTGACTCGACGAGGATGTAGTGGTTGTTGATGGATGACACGAGGCTTCTCTAATGTCCAGACATGACAATTCTGCTTATTAACAAATCCGTTATTATGGGTATTAAGCTGCAATATTGCATGACTGTATTGTCGGCGACTTTCATGGTCCCTAAGTTGAAGTTCTTGGGTTAACTGAATTTTGTATGGCCGCAAAAGCAAGTCTTTTTTTAAAATAGTGCATAATGACGTATGACGAATACCCAGTTCTAGAGAACGATGTCTGGTAGACGTCTCAGGGTGCTCCACTATACTTTCACAGAATCTCTCGATATTTTCCGGAGTTAGAACAGTTCGATCACGGCGCGACCTTGTCAAGCCTTTAACTTCACCTGTTTGTTCAAATGTCCGCACCAACTGATGAATGGTGTTGACACTGAGCACATTATTTCAACCGAAGTCTTATCGTAGCTTCCGACTCGTTGCAACAGTCGACTCATTATTTAAGTAAAAAGTTCTAACAATCGTGTAGCGCTCCATGATGCATTGAACACATGTGCTTTAAACAACTACTACGGCGGCACCTACTGAAATGCGTGTATCAAAAATGGCGCGCAATTTAAATCAGTTATATACTAGTATAAGCAATATTTTTTTGGATATTGGAGTGCATCATATTTATTACTTTAATTTTGAAAGAGAATGTGCAAATTACTCTTCGATTTTATCGTTTTATATACAATCCACGATTCTCTATCAATATTCACCCCAAATAGTACGTCGTACCGTTCTGTTGTAAATGAGGCGTCACCCTGTCAGCTAATGAAAGCGTTCAATCACAGCATAAAAAATGTATTTAACATGATTAAGGCCTAATCCATCAAGAAATTCTTTTTTGTTGGACTTACTCAGACATACGATCCATCACTTATTTTATCTTTGGGTCATTAGAGATTATTCCAGACTGATGTATGTTGCTACAATTGGCGGGGGAAAATTTGCGCAAAATTTATCCAGGGTAGTGACGATGTAAACACATAGCGGTGCGCCGCTTCATTCACATAGGTCGACAACAGTTTTGCCCAGATACCAGAGTGTACTTTCCCGAAGAGTTTTGAAGTGCCGAATCAGCATTCGTGGTCCAGATCTCTCAGTTGACCCTAGTTTCCCAGATATCGTAACCTAAGAGTGCAAAAGTAGTAAGTTTTGCTTATATTTGAGGTTGTGCAGCATGATGAAGTTTGAAGTTTTTTTTCAAGGACCAAAAACATCGTCTCGAGTACCAGCCTTGCATTTTCAAATGCAGTTTATTTTGTTTCAATATTTTTTTTTGCTGAGATATGGCTTTTGAAGTTTTCATTTTTCTGAATTTCACTTTATTTGACAGTCTACACTTTATGATTACATGTGCATCATTATAATACACCCTCAATTTAATAGCAAGTTAATGTATTTTTAAGAAATAAGACCTGTAAACTAAATCACATAAATCCTCAACATGTACATCAAACATAAAGACCTAAAACAACAGCGCGCTCTACCTTATCAAAGCCGAATTTGACGTTCTTACTTTCGATTGCAAACTATAAAATATAAAATTACTTGGTTTTGATAAGTGATCAATGAAATGAAAGTCAGATAGTTTATTTGTGACATTTTATAGGAAAACCTACATAATGATATAAAAAACCTATATGATGTTTTAATTTTAATCTCAAAAAAATTCCAATAAAACATATTTTTCGAATGTTATATGACTTTTACATCACAAAAAACCATTTGCACCAGCTTTAGATGTCATTTGACATGTACATTATGAAAAATGCCGATTATTTTCGGCGGTCGGTCTGTCTGTCGGTATGTCCGCTAGTCTTATAACCGCTTATAACCTAAGAAATACCGCTCGGATTTCCATGAAACTTTCACACATTGTTAGTCATATGCTAAGGTCGCGAATGCTTTGCAGTTTTTGAAATTCGGTCCAGTGGTGGCGGAGCTAGCTAAAGACAGGGGAACATAAAAACCGCTCACACTTCGTTTCTGATCATTTTCAGAAAAAAAACATTGTAGGGGCTGAAAATCGATGATCATGGGTTGTAGGGGTGAGGAAGCGTATATATCATTTTTTGCCAGTAGTATATTTATACACTTCGAACCCCATTAATTTTAAGTACCTATCAGTACATAGCTCACACATCATCGATTTCCCCGAACATTTGCCCTTAAGACTTAGAGATATATGATTGTACAAACACACTGATGCCAACGTTGTGTGGGAAGTGCAGTCAATATACTTGACGCCATGTCAGGTTTCGTAATACGGCTGCCGATCTAGATCAGAAAAATGAATACCTCAGCGAAAGAAAAATACGTTTAAGTAAACTCAGTTTCATTTGAAATGTCAAGGCTTGTACTTTGAGATTATGTCTATGATTTTTTGTAAGCAAAAATAATTCGCCATTTTATATAACCTCTAATATTGGCAAAATTCGATATTTTATGGTTAGGATATCTCGGAAATTAGAACCAATTGACAGATTGGTACCACGAATTTGAAATCGGCACAAGGCACAATTATACATAGAAGAAATATATCAAGATTATGCGAAACGAAGGAAAAGAGAAAGGAACTGTTAGACCCTACATTGGTAACGGGCGAGGAATATACTAAATCACTGTGTCATCTGATATACTCGTATATCTAAAGGCGGATATTCCACCTAATATATCACAGATATATGATACATATCTAAAATATATTTTATTACATGTAAGAGTTCCCTGCTATTAAATGCAGAGCAAAAGCCAGAGTATCCTGCATATCTGATTGATTTCTGTGAAGGAACGGTCACAAGAAGTCACAAGTTACCTTCGTGAGGCCACCGTTCGCATCGAAGTATACAGAAATCGCAAAGTATGGTCTCTCCACGGCTACGATCAAGCCAATTTCGAATTATAATGCTTACGTCCATTCGACCAAACGCGTGTTGTGGTGTCTTGGTTCTAGTCTAGGTGGAACAACGAGAAAAACATGCAGCAGTATTTTCGATTACAAGAACGATACTAATTACATTGTATGTTGGCTCGGGGGATGGCGCAGAATAATTACTAGTTGCCATAACACTTGGAAGAAGTTAACGTTTACTGAACGGACTGTGTAACCAAAAATATTCCTGGAAGTCGCCAAAAAAAAATCAAGTGGAAAAAACCATCGCGAAGCCATATCAAAAATCGTCGGCGCCAACCAGCATTATATAGCCGTATACGGTTGGTTGGACGGACAAAAGCCTGTATTATTAGAGACCGAACATGATATTGCTTCTTTACGAGAATGACTTTACTTTTTGTGAATCTGTATACTTTTGATCATATATTATTCATGACGTTCGTTCCTTATGTATGATTTATTCGAGCGTGTTCCGTCCATTTTTAACATCCGCAGAAATAAATGTATGTGTGTTCGGTAAAATATGCTTGCACCGGTACTCTCTCGTGCCTCCTCGATTTTTTCGATTGCATAAAGTGAACGTATTTGTGGTGCAGAAAAAATCTTACAATGGTGGTAATTTCACTGATACCACAAAGTGCAATAAATGTACCTTTAATTAGTGAAATGCGTTATTTTACACAACAACTTCTGAAGGCTGAAAAGGACATGTTTGCTTTCCGCTTCTTGTAACCATGATCACAGCAGACAGCGCTGTTTCGTGCTCATTAGCAACTTGTTAGTGCGATATATGTAGATCCTAGATCTAGTCTTGGAAACAGGCGAAACGGAAAGCAATCAAACGGGTATGGTATTTTGAAAAACTCAACACATTATGTTGAAGTAGATGGAAATCTGACGATCGCCACCTACCAATGGTTTTGCCAAGCTGATGTCCATCATCACCTGCACTGGAACCGATACACCTAAGGCCAAACTCAATAAAATTCAGCGATTGACTACAAGTATTACAAGCGCAGTGCGGACAACGCCATTAAGTGCAATGGAAGCTCTGCTACACTGATGCACAAAAAAACATACTGAAGAATGTCTAATTCCATGCTATTCAAGGAAAACACATCTGACATATGTGGTTGTCAGCGGCCATTTTTTGAGGGTGCGCCATGGCTGTCAGATTGTGCATTGATGCCAGCTCTACACTTAAATATGAGATTGCTATACTTTTATATATAGAAATTGGTGGCATACAGGAGATCTTATAACAGCTGTTATTAACATTTTGCGCTATCTTGGCGAATAAGTGCTTTTTTGTATGTTAAAATAGCAATGTCAATAACACAAGCTGCTATAAGATCACTCATATCTACTTAGTAATCTGGAAAGGTTCAGCAGAAAAGCATACATTGCAAATACCTTAATAGATATTTATTATATAAATCTCATACATTTTTCTCCAAAAAGATCAGTATTAACATCATTATGGTCCAAATGTTTTTATTCCCCAGCCTTTCTTGGCACCTGCATAAATAAAAAATTAGGAAAAATTGAATACTGTAGATACGCTACTACATTTCACCGATTTCTTTTTTATTAGAACAATAATACTATTGTCCGTGGTTACCCACAGGAATTTGTCTCAGGGGTGTGGATCATCGTCAAGAGATAACTTTTTGTCAAATTGTACCTGCCACCAAATCTTTTTGAAGAGTAGAGGTAGCAAATTTTCTCAAATGGGAAAAATCCTAAAAAATTCTCAAAGTTGTACACAAAAGCAAGCTAAATATGCAAATGTTAAAGTCCAAGCGGATTCCCAGGAGAGGCCACGGCCGCCCCATCACCGCCCTATGGGCGCCTATGTTTTTGTTCAAAAACAACATTTACAGTCCAGACGGTACCACACACATAATTTGAACATATTTATTTTTTTATTTGCAAACATCTAATAATTTTTTCACAGCATCAGCATTCTCATTAATATACATGCCTTACACAAGATTCAAAATAACTTAAATCTGTATTTTATGTCGGCTATAAATTATCAAGATATTTAAATGTTTGATATTTTATTTTCATTCTTAGTAAATTGCATTTAAAAAATAAAATTTTGATTCCAATCATCAATTTATTCTTACTGGTATCTTTATAAGTTTTTAATATGGATTTGCATCTCAGCCATTTTTGATCTTCAGCATAGCTTCGATTTCATTGAAAGTATAGTGAGCTTTGTATATCAACTCTGCTGCTCTGAAAATAGCTTGTGTATAAATATGATAGTCATATAAAAACGTACAAATGTTATGATCTGCAAATATCATTCAGAGCTGTAAAGCTGTGACTTTTGGTTAGATCATAAGAAATCCCCAACCTCAGGTGTTGACAATGGTGCTCTACTGTTCAAAAGGTTATGTGGAGATTCTAACAGGTATGATCTTCACATATTATATTCCTCAAATGAGTGCATCTCTGATCTTCCTTAAAAAAGAAACATCTTTGAACATAATAAGGACCTTATTGGATTTAAAATGAAACGTTGCGAAAATGGCATAATGAAAAAAGTAATATTATTTTTGCGAAGCACAGGAAGAAACCCGCCAGATACTTGAATATGGCCAATCAGACGTCAGTTGTGAATAAGAAGCCATTTTTTGAGGGGTGCCACATGGTTGTCGTATTGTGCACCAGCAACATTCCCATTCCCATTCGCCCATCTTAGTTTCACCCACCTTTTCTGCTGGTTCTCCCACCGTTGGATCTAGTGATCCGCGGAGGAGGCGAGAGTTGTCGCACATCAACTGTGTGTCAGGGCAGCTGGGACTTTTTGAATCCTGTCAAGTTCCACACTGCCATCTGAGTCGAATTGCAAAGAGAGAATCCCGTCCTTCTGAGCAGAGGTGATCTGATCACCCATAAATATCGCTTTAACCGCAAACTTACTGTGGAGTATCCGACCAGGGCGGACTGCGATTCTGGAAGCCGGAAGGTCTGGTACATGGACAGCGCGGTTACTGAAGAGGGCTCTGACGTCGGAGTCTAGGCTATCTCTGCCTCTCGGCGGATACACCACTATTTTTCAGGCGGAAATCTATTTGGTTTTGGCTTGCGTATTCCGCAATTTGGAGCGAGAAGGGCATAGGAGAAGAATAACAAGCTTCTCCGACTACCAGACTGCGATGTACCTGCAAGATTACATCGAGTCTTGTATTGCAATGCATGAGGCTCTGGATAGTCTAGCAGCGAGGCATCCGGTATGGTTAGCGTGGTTACCGAGATACGCTGGGATTAATGGTAATGCAAATTGCGAATGCCGGATTAGCGAGCAAGCTTGTTGGTCCTGAGCCAGCCCTAGGGGTGCCCGCGTAAAGAAACAGGAGGGAAGTGGAGAAGTGGATTACTAGACAGCACTCTCAGATATGGAGAAGCATCTCTAGACATCATATCCGTCAGACACGGAAGCTCATCGTAGTGCCCAGTGTTAAGGATGGACGCTTTTGCTTATTTTTGGATAAAGCCAACCTCGTGTTGTTGGTGGGACTGTTGTCTGGCCATAACACGATGTAGCGCCACCTGCATGTGATGGGGGTGGCTGAGGATCCCATGTGTGAACGCTACGGGGTAGAGGAAGAGTCTTAGGCGCTGTGAGGCTCGGAGCTACTACAGGCAGACTATATGGGGGTCCAACACTTTGGATCCCCAGAATGTCAAGGAGCTGGTACTCAGGGTTATACTCAAGTTTGCTAGAAAGACGGAGCTTGAGGATTATGGAATGTGGGGTGCATAAGTGCCCGTTTATGCGGCCTATGCGCCAGCTCCTCATGGCAGCGCAGAGATGTCGGACCGCATCACGGTCAACGTGTCAAGTAGCCCTGTCAAGGTATTAACAGAGCAAACGAGCAATGGCTTTTCTATGCATATGTGCTTAATAGACACGGCTGAAAGTGACATGTTTGCTTTCAGTCTTTATTCCTCTTTATCTTCATCGTACGAGATGGAGGTGAAAATCAGCTTGGCAAATTCATTGGTAGGTGACGATCGTGAGGTTTCCATTGTGCGCAAGTCCTGAAGGTCAAAACCTGAACACTCAGATTGGTCCGTGGAAAGCTATTGGGATGCTTAACAGAGATTGACATCAGATGTGAACTAATTTAGATTGTCGGTAAGTATCTGGAAATCTTATGATGAGTCGTTACACATTGAGGTGCCTGAGAATGGACCAAAAAAATACTGGGCTCATGTATGAGGGAACACAAAAATGAATTTAGAAATATACCTTGAAAATAGTTGGCGTATTTATTTCTGCTACTATCCCATACATGGTGCTAGGATCTTCAATCCCTTTTAGGTGCCTCTTTAATGAATATTTTAATTCGTAATCTTCAGGTGTAAACAGCAATAAATACCTAAAGATGCTCAATTAAAATGAACATTAGAATCTGAACAATTTTTTTTGTTCCGTTACTGTTTCATAGATGGAGATAGTATCTTTTAGACACCTTTTTGGACGCCAGAATACAGTATATGGTTGGACATCGTCAGGTAGAATACGTAAATCAATGTTAGATTTGTTTTAGTAACGAGTAACAACTGAAAAACTTTGTTGCAAGTTACAGAGAAAACAACACATATCGAACAAAATATTTTGTTCATCGAATAACTAACAAATAAAAGAACGATAAAACGGTAATCATCAGCTGATACAAAAAATGAAAAATTGTGAATTAGCTTTTTATTCACTAACCACGAGCTCAGACACATGAGGATCTTAACGGATTCATCATCTGATTTGCTGCAAGGTTCCGTAATGGTCAGTGCAGCCCTAGAAAATACCCTTTCAATGGACGCGGATGTTGCAGATGTCTCTTGTCATTCAAAACTAGATTTCATACCTTTTCCACCACTCGTGATTATTTGCATTAAAATATAAAACACAGTTCATGGGTTATACAAATGAATATCAGTGAAGGCCTTTAGCAGAACATAAGATTAATTTACCATCAAATAGTTTGAAAATGTTTGACCCCAAGTCATGTAGAAAAATAAAAAGTCAAATCCAGTCGTTTCAAGTAGTTTTTTTTGTCCAGTCGTCTCTAAAAATATCAAGCTATTGGATGAATCCCTATGAGTGACACTGGGCATAACCAAAATTGTGAATTTTAAACGCAAATTTCACGGGCTATTGACATTTTAGGAATTCAAACTTCATTCTTTACAGTTACTGCAGTGAGTTTCTCTGAATGTACCTGTGCCATTATCCAATGTTTACACCAACATGCTGTATTTATGATACTGAATCAGATATTATCAGTGTAACAAATACACAATAGTACCTCGAATAATTGGCTCATTTTTATTCAGATGACTTAATTAAAAATATATCTTCAGAGATAATTACGAATCAGCCAGGACCACCTAGGTTGTTTCTTTCGCCATTAGGACAGATTTTAGATTCTATATGATATTACGATAAAGTAAAATTATGAATTTTATCAAACTCATACATACTGAGTGCAACTATACCAATAAAAAAAGGACTCTTTCGCTGTACAAATTGTGTCACCTGATGAGCAGGCATGGAGGAGACGAAACGGTTAAGTACGTTTTGTGCAGATGCCCTGAAATTGCCGCTGTCAGGTACAATACACTTGAGGGAGTAGTAGAAGACCTGAAGGATATTTCTCCAAATAAGCTGATCGACTTCCTTAGGAGGTCGAAGTTAATTGGGGAAATATAATTAGGTGTAAGCCACAATAGACCGTGAGTCGCAGTGGAGGATCATGA
Source organism: Acanthoscelides obtectus (assembly GCA_963669975.1). Classification (NCBI taxonomy): domain Eukaryota; kingdom Metazoa; phylum Arthropoda; class Insecta; order Coleoptera; family Chrysomelidae; genus Acanthoscelides; species Acanthoscelides obtectus. The sequence goes on along the minus strand of CAVLJG010000001.1, from coordinate 50,104,547 downwards.
TTGACCCACTTACAAAAAACCCAACCAAACCTAACTCATACAAAGTTTTATAGACACTGGCAATAGCAAATGAACTAAAGACGATACTAAATACTGTTGACGATAACGAACTTAAATGTAATGTCGCAGAATGCGAAACCTGAAATATACATTTACATTTCAACATTTTGGCAGTGTCTTGGCGCTGTAAACTTTAGTCAATTTTTACGACAACTGTTAACATTTTAAAACGGTAAATACTTTCTTCTTGATATATTTAGCGCGCACCGTGTGCACTTCTTCACAAAACGCATACAGCAGTACATTTTGTTTATTTGCGGTCATATAACTTCATTTGGTGCTTTCCGCCAGACATTCCAAGTTTTAAATCGAGCCATTTGTGATTTTCATTGCGATTTACGGCCCTCAAGCCTACGCGGGAATGAAAATGAAGAAAATAAAAAGAAATACAAAGTTTGCGAGAGGAATATTTATGGTCTCGTCCCTAGTTTGTAACGCTGCAGGGGATATGCGACAATTTTATGCAAGACAGTGTCGAAGATCTTCACCATATGTGCATTTAAACGCGTTCATTTAAATATGACAATGAACTCATGCGTAGTGAATGCATCGTGTATATACAGGGTGAGTCTTTAGTGTGGGCTTAGTCCATAATTTCATTATTTCGCATGGTGTCGAAAAATGTTAAATACAAAAATTGTAGCCAACAGTACGAGGTCTGTAAATTAAGTGATGAGACTGGCAACGTAGCATTCGATCTTGCAACACTGAAGGCACCGGGCTTACAGGGGAGACAGGGGAACATGTAATCCACCTTCAGTATAAGTTTGAACTCGCTCGAGTCATTTGGTTGTTCGTAGCGATTTAGAGATTTTTTGTGAAACAGTTTTTCTATTGTGTTCTAAAAAGGAGTGACATCAATTTCGAGCAACGCTGTGCTATCAGGTTTTGTTTCAGACTTGGGCACAGTGCAACGGAAACTCTTGCTAAACAGGCCTACGGAGATAGTGTGTTTTGTTAAGAGCGCAGGTTTTTCGGTGGTGTGAAGCATTTTCAAAAGGGAAAGAGTCGTTTGAAGGTAAATCACGAAGCGGAAGGTCTTCATCTTCAAGAACCTTTAAAAATATCGACATAATCCGGGATCTTGTGCGTTCAGATCGTCGGTTGACATTCAGAATGATCGGGGAAGAGTTAAATTTGACTCACACCACCGTTCATCAGATGAAGAACAACGGGGTGCTCCTTGTCAAAATCACCTCAATTGAACTCATTTTGGGACAGTCGAAAACATTCAAACGGCTGTAACCGACCAGCTAAAGGTTATTCCTGTATCGGAGTTCCAGCACTGCTACGAGGAGTGGAAGAACCTTGTCCATTAATGGGTGGCATCGGAAGAAAGTCATTTTGAGGATGGCAATATGAAGTTGTAATTATATTTGAATAAAAAAATCAGTCCGATCGCCTAATTTACAGACCTCTTATGCTTCTCATTATAAAAATATGTTTATTTCTACAGGATAATTCGTAATTACGTGGTGATCCAAACATTCACTTTTTTAAATTAAATTACTGCTGTTCGATTCAGAAACACGAGTTTGTTTACTTCTTCCTGAATTTGCAGCATTTGGGGCTGGGTATGTCTTCTACTGTGTCCACCCAGATGGCTTTTGCACGATATGGACAAACCTATGCAGCTCTGAAATATCGAGGGCGACGGTGACGTTCTGAATACTCGACTCCACTCGCGGGGTATCAATAGGATCTTGAAGACGCCTACAGCAAAATAACATCAAATCGATGCTGCTACTATTACGATACTGCTGTAGGAATATGCCAATTTCGGTTTGCAAATGCGGCTTGTGTATAAACTGGGTTAGTCTACACACCACGCGGCGCCTGATTTGGATACTTACTCACTTAGTCATAGTTCCTTAAAACATCATACTTTATGATATAGGAGGGAGGCAGGGTCGGCATGTTTTATTTGAAGTTTTTCGCAACTTAATATTTCGGTTATATTAAGGCTTTGGGATACGTGCTTATTATTACCTGAACTATACTCTCTGAATAGTGTATGGAAAACTTTCCACTTAAGGACACCCTGTATAGTGTGATAAAAATACACTATTTCAAGATGCAAATCTGGACCCATAGAGCTTCAGGGTCATCAACAATCAGGAATAAAACATGGAAAAGAAAATTCAACTAATCTCCAAAATTCCATGTAACGTATACGTGATTCTTATCAGATCCAAAGCTGTTTTCCTGCATGTTGCCATTTTTCTTTTTCTAAAGAGAACAATTTAATACAGGTTAGCGAAACAAGAAATTTCGATTGTTCCTCTTTGTTTCAAATCGGAGGAAATCCGCATTCTGTCCAGACAGACAGCAAACGTTTGCTTTCCTCTGAGGCGTGCTTGTTGAACGAACATCTTTCATGTTTACCGTTCTCGGAAAATGCAGTTCGTATGCAGGGTGGTGGAGAAATAATCACGAATATACCAGGTGTTTCAGATTCGATCCTCACCATTGGGATCTCGGAAACGGTAAGAGATACGAAGACACATAAATGGGCGGTAAAGTTGCGTATTTAGGTAATTAACAAAATGCCGCCTAGAAAGTTTTCAAAAAGTACTCCCGGAGAGAGACGGAAAAACCAAAATCGTTATAATTTTTTTCCGACTTTATTTGTGGTGGGATTTCGAAATAAATTGCACATTAACGTTGCCACTTTTTCTCCTTTACAGGATGGTGTAGTTATAGAATTGAAATATGACGCTTAGTCTCTTGTCCTCCAGTATCAATTTTCTTTTTTTCTTTTGGGTGCCACATCGGATGTTTGGACATGTGAATAGAGTCTTTAACTTTGATTCCAAAAATATATATGTCATACATTGACATTGCCAAACCTTAGTTATTAAAAAATTTCCTGGATAGGGCGTGAAATTATCAGATATTCATTTGTTTCGTATTCGATTTATCGAGAAAATATTTTGTATTTTTCTTGACTTTACTTGAGATGGGATTTCAAAATTAATTACATGTTGCCATTGTCACTTTTTCTCCTCTAGAAGATGGCGTCAAATTTTCAAGATGTCTTCTGTCGACTTCCATCACTAACTTTGTTTTTTCATATGGTCGCTACGTTGGAATTTTGTACATGTAAATGGAGTTTTTAGGCATACATTTAGTGACATATTTCCTTAGTTGACCATGAATTTGTTGTTGGAAAGTAAATTATAAGGAAATAAGAAAGATATGGTGAAACTTTAACACGAAATGAAAAAGATATTGATGGTCATAACAATCGTAACCACAAATCAGCAGAGGCAAATCATAGACGTCTGTTCTCTGTGAATTGTTCACTGCTCGGCTTATTTCTCTTCTTCTCAGTCTTCCAAACTCTGGTACAATGTTCAGTTTGAGGGCTGGTCTGGTATACGAAACAAATGACTGATAATTTCAAGGCCTACCTAGGAAATTCTGTTTTTCTGAAATAACTGAGGTTTGACAATGTCAATGTGTGACATATTATACATTTTTGGAATCATATATTCACCTGTATAAAAATCAAAAATGGCGTCGATAAGGAAAAATACAGTTGCTACTGGAGAAGAAGATACGTCATATAAAAATTCTAATTATGCCATCTTGTAAAGGAGAAACAGTGGAAATGTTAATACGCTATTAATTTTGAAATCCAACTACAAATAAAGTAAACGCAATTTGAAACACCCACTATATAAAAGAAGTAAATATCTAACCGCGAACTAGTCGTCCATTCTCAATGGCATTGCTATAATACGAGTAGAACGTCAATACATATAAAAACATTGTTATATTGAAACAGCTATAAAAGTATAAGGTATCTTTTCTATCCGATTTTTGAAGTATATTGGTGGTTCTCTTCTATAGATATATGATCATTGATCATATACTGTTCCTGCTTCCAAAAAAGGATATGAAAGATACCCGCACAATCTATGCGGAAGTAGCAGAACATAAAAATGGATATAAAATTCTACTTTATAAAGAGTGTTTGGTCCTGCTACTGTTTCATAGATAGCGCTAGTATCTTCAGCGCCCTTTTTGGTGCCTCTGCAATGCTTTTTTATTGACGAAGTTTTCTATTGTTTGAAGCACGTCTAAAATTATAGTATACATGACTTGAAATACAGCACTGAAACATTTTTTGAATATATAAAAAATCACAAGTTATGCTACCCAGTCGTTTCTTATTTGGAGAAATATCTTGCTGAAGCATGTGACTTAGGGTCGTATCGTTCCTACAATTACTGTAGGACGTCTTTATGGTCATCCTAATTTTCCTAGTTTTCTACTGTTCCGTTTTTGAGTTTATGTTAAATATCTGAAGGGTACAGGGAAAAAAGATTAATTTCACAAAAGGTAAGTTTTGAGAAAAGCGAATTTGAAAGTTTGAAGATTCATAGACTCGTTGTACAGGGTGGGTCAAAGATCTGATGGAGTACCATAGATTCCTTATGAGAAGAAATTGAAAAAAGTTAAATTATAAATAAAAAAATATTTTCTGATAAACAGGTTAGCCCAAAGTGGAACCAGACCAAACATTTTTTAATGGAAAATCCTTTTTATTTTTGTATTTTGAGATTCTCCTTATGATTTTAAAGATTTTTTATGTGTTAGCGTCCAGGCCTGAATTCAACTTTTTTTGAGATAACGAGGCTAGAAATGAAGCTTTCGTCATAATGCGACACGCTGTACAATCTAAGAGTTGATTGACCAGAAAAATGTCTATCTTAGGTTTTACAATCTGTTCTGAGAACTTCCTAGATAGGAAATTTATTACACAGGGTCTAGAACATAAGAAAAAGGTGATTTTCTAACCTCAATAGCTCAAACACTTAATTATTTCTAAGTATTTTCAATTGGGGCAGGAAAAAACTGAATATCTTTATTTAAAACAATATGTCACAAACAAAACAAATTTAATGGCAACTGCTTAAAATTAACTACTTAACGTTTATTTCTTCGGTCGCAGATTGGTATATGATAAATTGTATCGGCGACGATCAGTGGACGTTCATCTTTTTTTCATACAACGTCTGTAATATTCATCTTTTTTTCCCTGCACGCCAAGTTTTCAACTGGGTATAACTACATTTTGTAAAAATGTACACCATATTAAATCCGCCATTTTGATCTTTGACAAATGGATATTGTATTTGTTATCATCTTCCATACGTAGAAATGAATTTTTTTGTAAAATTTAGTGAATCTTTCTAATTATTATATTTTAGAACGGTTGAACCACTGTGGCATCGATCGCGTGTGGCCCTAATTATAAATATAAATGCGTGTCAAAGCTTAAATGTTTAGGTTAATATATTTCATCATTAACCAATATTATGTCCACCTTTGGCAGATTAGTGGCATCGGTATGCACAAAACCTTCTTCCATTTTATTTATTGTAGGTTTATAATATCGCACAGCAGTCTATGCCGAGATATACATAATAGTATACTGAAACGTCACGACCCAACCTGAACCCGCGAGGGCAGTCGGCTGCTGCACCCTATACAGGAATAAATCTGTCAGATTTGTGAGAGATACCAATCACACTATTATATCCAAGTGAACTATCAGTATTTTCGAATAGCGGAAACTTCCTAATATTGATTATTTACTAGCATTGATTCGTCGTTGACACGTCGTTAAAAGTTGCGACTAAAGGGACCCTAGGTCAAAGCGAAATTAGAGGCCTTCTTTCCGTTCGGAAAGTTGAACAGCGAGCCTGGTGGGTTATTAGAGGCCCCTATCACGCCGGAGTTCTCCGCTCGGGTCCCGTGTGCCCAGAGGGTGAAGACGAAATAGATTTCACAGATATTCGAGCGTTTATGTCTCTCTCTCTCTCTCTCTCTCTTAACTTCTACATTAAGCGGGTCGGTACGACCGTTACTTTATCCCTAGAGTGTCCACATTGTAGAATAATCAGCCTGAGGAGGCTTTTCCCAGTTCTGCTAACCATAGGAAAGTTCAAAACTCGGATTAACTCCTCATAGCAGCTGAGATCCGCGGTATTTAGGCTTCGGCCTACGGAGTTGCTTCAACATATAAAAAAATAATGCTCAAGCTTTATTATGATGCCAATTTGACCTTATCATAGAATTTTGCAAAGAAGCGCGTGGAACACAAATTCAACCAATAATAAGACGCCTTAGGAGTAATGGATCTTATGAATATGGTCTATTTCTTGTAAAATGTCCCTCAAACTTGAGAACAATTATACGGTTTGTGTAAGATGGGCCCCTTTTCCCATACTAAATCAAGAAATACGTCATAAATCATTTGGTTTAGCTACAAAAACTTTTAATTTGCGACTGAACACTGAATTAGCGGCAATGATCATATAATTCACCAATGAAAAAAAAGCATTGACACCATACTCGAAGCATGGACACAAATCTGATACAATATCTAGATTGATGTGACAGCAACTAAATTTTGCATTTTATTGAAAATAACAGTGTCTCACTGTTGCTGTACAAAATTATGTTTGATAAACGAATAAAATTACAGAATGCCTTTCTTTCAAAAAAAAAAAACATCAAATCCTGACATCCGTATGCATCGACACTGTTATTTTCAATAAAATGCTCAGTAATCGCGTCATGTTAATGTATTATGTCATGTTTGATCCATGTTTAGAGTAGGCCACAAATCCTTTTTGATTCATGGAATTTGCGTCAACTCTTGTATTCGAACACAAATCGAATCATTTTTCTTTGATTTGAGCGACATTTTACAAGAAATCGACCAACTTCATTATATTCATTACTTCAAAGACGCCTTATTGGTTCAATTTGTGCGAAGGATCAAATTTTAATTTCCGTCGATCAATAGTAAAATCGGGCCTAAAGGTCTCATGTTCCTTTTTTAACTGTCTGATTGGAGCAGTACTCTAAATACTTTTCATCTGATTATTTCATGGTGTGTATATATTTTTTTTTTTATATATCGAAGCAGCCGCGCAGGCAGAAGCCTAAAAGCCGGAACACCGCGGCTGCTATGATGATCCCAAAGAAATTTTGTTAATACGGTTTTTGAACTGCCTATTGTTAGTAGAACTGAGAAAAGCTACCTCTTCTAGATTGTTCCACAATCTCGACACCCTCGGGACAAAGGAGCGGTCGTATCGGCCAGTTCTGGATGTACGAAGTTCGACACGGTTAGGATGGGACGCCAAAGTCGGGCGGGTCTGCCTGGCAGGCACATCGCGCGGCGGCATCATGGAAGAGAGCTCTGCGGAGCAAAGCCCGTTGGTATAGCGGTAGAAAAGAGCTAGATCGCCGACGGCCCGCCGGTGCGACAGGGCCTCGAGATTGTCTGTTAGAGAAGAGTCATCCTCTGGATAGCATCAAGTATGGACAATGTAGTCGGGGCAGCACCCCAAACGTGTTGTTCGTCAAAGTACAGTACTGTGTTCTGGAAGCATTGAACTGTACAAGATTGTTGCGTCCCCAAGCAGTGATAGCCTCCAGGTCTCTTGTCAGAGAGGAAGTCGTCGCTAGTCTTCTTTTTTCCAGCTTAGCGGCAGAGATCGGCTTGTCACTCTGAATTCCTGCATGTAGAGTGCTGTCATCAGCGAAGCTGTGGATTGAGTTGATCGTGCAGGAAAGGAGGTCGTTGATATGTAAGAGAAACATTGTCGGAGCCAAGACCGATCCCTGGGGTACACTCGCGTTGACGTTGTGGGATGAAGAGGAGAACCCGTCAATTACGACGGATATCTAGCGGCCAGAGATAAAGTCAACCACCCATCTGCAAAGCTTTTCTGGAAGGCCGTAGCATGGTGGTTTGCTTAAGAGGGCAGCGTGCCACAGCTGATCGAACGCTTTTGTGATGTCAAGAGCAACGACATTAGCCTCACTATAAGACTGGATGAGTTTACTTCACAATTGCGTGACGTAGGCTAGGAGGTCCCCTGTGGATCGTTGGTGCCGGAAACCATACTGCCTGTCGCTAATCAAGCTGTGACTTTCGAGGTAGTCCAGAAGCTCGCGATTTATGTACCTCTCCATCATCAAGCAGAGCTATAGGCGTGTAGTTTTAAGGGTCGGTCTTAGTCCTTTTTTGGGATGGGTTGGACATGAGCAAATTTCCAGTTTTCCGGGAAGGTACCGGAATCATAAGATATCTGGAAGAGACGCGAAAGAACTGGAGCAAGCACCGCTGCACACCTCTTCAGTACAATGGCAGGAATCAAGTCCGGACCAGAAGCTTACGGTCTTATGCCTGAATGTTACCTCCCGCATAGTATAGGGAACCCTTTGAATTGACGGCACTTGGGCGTTGGGGTGGAGTTGGCAACAAAGATCATGGCTAGCACTTCCGCCTTGGCCTTTGAGTCGAATACAATAGTTCCATCCTGACATGTAAGTGGTGGAAGGCTGCTGTGTGAGAAGTTCTTTTCAATCTGCTTGGCCAGCGTCCAGAAAGACCGACTGCCATTGCGCTGCGACATTACCCTTGCATAACTTTTATATCGTGCTGGTTTTTGGCATTGCGAACCTCTTCGCTATATATGTTTCTGGACTCGACGTCGGCTTGTTTGTTCTCTACAGTGGGGTTTTGTAAGAACGTTCTGTGTGCCTTGATCTTCTGCTGACGAGCAGTGTCACACGATTTGTTAAACCAGCCGTTGGACCCTGGTTTAAACACTTTCACTGTGTGAAGGATGTATTTCTCCATTCCGACGTGGATAATTTCGGTTATCGAAGAACAGACAGCCGACGCATCCGCGTCAGTGAAACAGACATCTCTCCAAGGAAAGCTAGAGAAGAAGTCTCTGAGCCCCTCCCAAGTTTCGCGGCCTGTACGAGTTTCTGCTGCCACAGCGGGTTCTGACCGAACCCTAACCTCCACAACACCGTGGTCTGAGTTACCCAGGGGAGACAGAACGGCAGTGCTGTAAGGGACAGGGTGCGTGGTCAGAAAGAGATCCAGCAGGCTATTGGCGTGTGACGAGACGCGGGGAAAAAAGTAGGGCTCGTCACCAGCTGGGTCAACCCTTGCGTAAGAGCGAACACTTCGACTGCACGACCTGCTGCATCGGTTTGAGCCCAACCGAAGCTCATTATGGGCATTGAAATCACCAAGAAGAACTACCTCTGAAGCGGGGTGATTGATGTTTAGGAATTCGATCTGGACGGCGAGGTATTCGAGTAGGTCATCCCAGTTATGGTCCGAGGGAGAGCGATAAAGGCAGCAGATAAATTTGGGTGATGTTTTGGAGTTGAAGCGAAGCCACAGAATATCCTGCCGGCCTGATTCCAAAGAATACGTACATACGTACATGCGTACATACGTACGTACATACATACATACATACGTACATACATACATACGTACATACATACATACGTACATACATACATACGTACATACAGGCCAAGCTTACAAAAGCGTGTTAAAAATAGTCTCATCACTTAATTTACAGACATCGTAGGAATGGGATCACCAGGTAATTAAAATGCATAAAAAATGAATTTTTGACAAAAAATAAATTGGTAAAATTGCTTTTTAGTCACCTCTATACGTAGCGTGAAACGTCAGATGAAAATTATTAAGAATAATACTAATAATACTCCAAACAGGCTATTGGAAAAAAGGGGCATGCGACGTTAAAATCCTCCTGTTCTCTGACCAGAACCGTGTGCTGGCTTTCACGCGGGCTTCCTTTCGGCCTCTCTCTCCGTGTCTCGCCAACGGCACCCCGTCGCCCTCCTGATGACTCAGCTTTTGACGCGTGGCGTTGCCGGTCGCGTGTTCCGCCGCCGCCGCGCTTGCCGGCTGTCGCTGGGCTGCCGCCGAAGTCGCTCTCCTCTCTTTTCAGCTGTGCCAACGTATCGCCACAACGAAGTTTCTCGCTCCGGACACACCGCAACTGGATAACTCCTCGGATCGACACACAGACCGCGTCGCGCGAAAACGGGAGATTCGCGTTCGACAGAGGAAGTCAACGCCGCCGCCGGTTCGGGCTTCTTGTTGCTAAGTGCGAAATTAGTGCCCTTGGATTGCATTGTGCGTGACCAAATACGTGGCTGAAGGAGCTTAATAAGGTTTGTGTTGTTCCTTTGATTTTGGACACCTAATTTTCAATTGATCCGCTTCTATGGTGAGTTGGCGAAGCCTTTGGGAATGTCACCTGACTCGGAACATTCGCCGAAAATTAAAGTATTAAGTAAGATAGCGACACGAAAGCAAAACCTACATACTGCTTAGAGCAGCGGGGTCAGTCCTGAACGAGTCGTGTCCCTGGAACGATACCCAGGGGCCCAGTTTTTAGGACATATGCTAAATTAAAAATTCTCATGTGCCGAACCATGGATTGTTCGGCTAGGTGATAGTAGCATGCTCCATATTTTTAATCCTCTAGATTATAACTGCAACAGCTGAAAGAAGCTTTACGAAATAAACAGTAATTAAAATATCTTAGGCAACTCACTACTAGACTGTCAAGCATGGTACCGTCTTTAAAAAATTTCGAAACATGAAATTCGTCTTCCGCTATGGATGGTTTAATAAAAAAAAATTGAAAAAAATTTGGCAAGTAGATTGACTCGGTACTTCCCAAGCGTTCACATATGCCTTTTTCATATTTTTCATGATTCAAGAAAATCCTTGCTAAAGAAAAAAATGTTTAAGGTCCATAATGTTTTAGAATATACCCTTATCCTGAAGCAAACGGAAAAGATAAAAGCAAATTTTCAAAAAGATGTTCGATTACCCTTAACAGTGTTCAAAGAGCTGTAAAGCATACAAAAACAAACTTTGGGACGATCTGAAAGCTATTTTAATACTTTTGGTAGGAACAACCCACATAGATTTACGTGTTGGAGACATCGCAAAATAAAAAAATTCTTTTATCTGAATTTCTAAAATCTTTTCATTCACAGTACCCCGCCCCCACCCCACAAAACTCTCCTAGCTCTTAAAACAGTTTTGAGTTTTATTTATTTTTACAGAAAGTTATCTCTTGCCGATAATCTGCCCCCATTGAGAAAACTTGCTGCAGGCGCCCATGATCAATATACGTGGCAATTAACATTATTCAATGCAAGCGTTTATGCTTCCTTTGTAAGATTCTATACCGCAAATTTTACCCTCGTTGGGATTCGCCACAGTTGGGTGGAGCCCCCTAAGCAGCCAGATACGCCACTGACGATACCGTAGATGGAATTAGCAGAATCGATCCGATGATTTCGATCCCGGTGCTTTCAATTCTTAAAATCGTGTGTTTTATTTGAAGGAACTATACCTCTGCGATTCGAATATCGCCGCTACGGCAATACAAATTCTCGTACTTCTTACGCTTTCAGTTCCAGGAAGTCAAAAGTAGTAACCATCTACAAGGTAATAATTGTGGTGTATGGCCGGTTTATGGATTTATGATAAGTTGCCATTTTTATATAAATTTATCACAGAATATGAAACTGAGCGAAGTCAAAGAATCAAAAAGGTTTAGTGATATAGAAGAAAGCGAATTCAAATTTTAAATTATACCTCCACCGTTCTTGCAAAAAGACGTAATTTGGATATCTTCTACCATATGCCCATCCACCATATTTTCCAGCCATTCAGAGATTTCAACGTCTGAGATAGATGTTTTAAGCAACCATGTTTTGAACTTTGGCTGTGTATTTATTTAAATGAATAGTTCGATGTTTTACTAACTGGTTGGAATACTGACGTGAAATTGGAATAGAAGAAAACTTTATTTTGTATATGGTTAAGTGAAAGAACAGCTCTAGTTAAACTTTGCCCTAATGAATCGCAATATGTGGCTTTAGTAATAAAGACGATATTATTATTATTAATGCCTGCATTCACGCATTATCGCCAACATGGTATGACATGTTATCATTCAGCGCCAAGATTGGCCAACGACGAACAAAGCGGATTGGTTTAACGTTCGCACATTGTTGTTGGCCTACGTTGGCCCAATATGTGAATGCGACGTATTGATTTTTCTTTCCATCAATCAAGCGAGTGTTCTCTTTTTTAAATGATTTCGTAGTATTGGTATCATTACGAAACAACTTGCTTTGTGTACACTGGTGCATGTATCATGAAATCTAATTACTCAAGTCTGTTTACGGATGTTTTTTTCGAACTAATGATTATATAATTAAAAGAAAAAATTAAAATGAAATATACTGTATTTCCACCTTGACTCACTTTTCCAGCTGGATTTAATAACACTTTTGTTATTATCCCAATTCTCGGTAGCCTTGCAGGTTGAAATAAAATGATAGATAACAATGCAATGATTGATTCAGAAAGCTATTGGGGGGATTAATTCCTGCGAGAGTCTGTGATGGCATTTGAGACTTATTTTATCTAACTCATCAAGTCTAGGTTTCCCAAAGAATTAATCTATCTGATGATTTAGCGTTTCACACGCACAGAGGACATCAAAGGTCGACCTTGTACCTTTTCCATATTGTCTGCAACTAAAATCATCTATTTGTGTCCTATTTTGTGCAGCTAAACATGCTGCTTTCGGACGTCCTACCAAAAACCATGGACTGCTGTTTCGTGCTTTTTTGGTACTTGTCAGGTTGCATGGTCAAGGATTTATCTGTTGAATAATGACTGAAATCATAACAACTTGCTCTATCCAAGGTATCTAGATATAAATAAGTCAGTGCAAAACACCATCTATTACCAGAATCGACCCCTGCGAGAGTGTATAGCAGCTATCGGTTGGAACTGTAAAGATCAGTTCACAAAATATACGAAACAGCTGTCCATGGTTGGCTGTCAGTGGTCAGATGGACGAAAGCAGCATGTTTTGTTGCTCAATCGCCAGTAGCCCACATCTACTATATTGCCAAAATCGTCTGCCTCTAGCAGTCACAAACCCGAACTGATATTTTTACAGTTCTAACTTAAAGCTGGTGCTTTGCGCTGTCTTATTAGTGATATTTTGTGCAGGTTATGTGAGTATACGGAGTTGATCCCTAGATTTTTTCGCTCTCGCATTCAAAATTGTATCTTGACCCTCGTAACAGAAATTTTTCCATTGATCGAAAGTATTTTATAGAAAAATGAGTTAAACCAGAAATATGCAAAAAACGCTCTCGCTGGCCTGAAAGGAACCGATCATGATTTTTCTCGGTTAGTTACCATGCTGAGTCATCTTTGTTGATTGCATGTAAAAAGCCATCTGCTTTTTCTAATTCCTAGGAATCATGAGCGTCCATTCAGGGAGCGTTCCTTGAGCCATCCGTTCGATAAACTGATAAAATTTGCTCAAACGGAACGTTGCCCCCTAACTTGGACGTTTTATAATAATAATAATAATAATAAACGTCTTTATTTCCAAATGGACTGATTATATAAAAAAATAGCCAAATACGGGCGAAGTTCAGCTATAGCTGCTCTTCCACTTAACTATATTCGCATGTATTATCTAGAGATACGAGAACTGAAGGGCTTATAGCAATAAGGTACCTAAGCTATATTGTTTCTATTTCGAGAAATCTAAATTTATGTAAATCCTGAAATAATGATTTTTGCTCAATTTCCATTCAAATGCTACAACACGTATTCATTTTGAGAAACAGATTTGAAAAATATATATTTTTGTAAAATAGCCTCATCTTTGAAAATAATGTGGCTTGGTGCCTTATTGAAAGAAAAGTTGTATTCCAAAGGTAATTTAAAAACTGTTTGCTTTATATAACATATAATTTGAGTGTATTCGCTCTTAGACTTCATTAAACTTGACCGTACTCCTTAGCTACGTTAAAGTGCCTCTTCGTGACAGACAAATGCGTAAAAGTTCTTTCATTAGGACTGTGTCAGAATTGTTGTCTATGTCGAAAAAAATATTATTGTTCCTGAAGACTGAAGAAGATCACATACCACACAGATCCATTTATTTGGTCAAGACGGACATCTCAAAATTACATATTATTGATACGCATTAAAGTTATTTGTGGTCTACGTTAGTTGTTCTCAACCTATGTAGGGTTATTAAAGCTGCTACACACAGTGCCGGCGGCAATGCCGCCGGGTTTATGCCGAGCGGCTATGCCGCCGGTATAAGCCGCGCAGAGCCGTCAAGCATCATTCCGGTTGCGAAAGCTACTACACACAAGCCGGCGGCAATGCCGCCGGGTTTATGCCGAGCGGCTATGCCGTCGGCAATACAAGCCGCCGGCACAAGCCGCGCAAAGCCGCCAAGCATCATTCCGTTTGTGACAGTCACATAGAACGCTAGTGAAGTGCATATTTTATGGTTGATTGGTTAAAATGAAAGAAAAAAATACAAAAGGACGAGAAGGTTTTGGTTGCACCCAAGTTTACAAAATAGAAAATGGCGGAACGGTACTGTAATGATAGAAGAGTATAAAAAAGATGATGTGGGGTGTCCGCGTTTGCGCAATAGCATGTTTTTTGGGTTTCTGTACATCGTCTATGCCTGCACCAGATTTGTGCAACTGTTCGAACTTCTTTTTTTCCCGAAAATAACACGAGGTTACATTTTTTAACTTTTTAACGACGGCTCCTTTGCGCGGCAAGGCCGGCGGCATTGTATGCCGCCGGGTGAACGGAGGCTTAGCCGACGGCTTGCCCGGCGGCCCTGCCACCGGCACTGTGTGCAGCAGCCTTGACAGTCACATAGAAAGCTAGTGAAGTGCTGCATTTCTGGGATTCCATAATATATCATTTTCATGAAATTTTTCAATTAAGAGCAGCACAGCTTCGTCGTCCCAATTAAACGACATTTTAATTTGTTTAAACACACAAACCGCACAACACTACCGCTCGAATGCCAGGAACGAAGTGACGCCAGCAAGCCGCGTAACCCGCCGGCACACCACGGCGGCTCCTTTGCGCGGCAAGGCCGGCGGCTTTGTATGCCGCCGGGTGAACGGAGGCTTAGCCGGCGGCCCTGCCGCCGGCACTGTGTGTAGCAGCCTTTAGAATTCAAGAATTTTTTACATATAGATTTATGTTGCCATGAACAACAAGTGATAAAAATCAGGTTTTTTTGTCAAGTTTTTGTGGTGGTTGCGTATATTGTTTGGTGATAAAGAAGCATTCAGTTTTTGTACATTTACGGTATCAGTTAAATGTTAAATTTCTTGCAGCTTATCGCTAATAAGTGGTTTGAAGAGCATGAAAGGATGGTTGGTATGCTTACGGTATATTGCCGAACACGACAGTTTGTCTTTTTTCTTATTGCCCACATTGGGCGCTACCTCTCACAGCTGAATATCGGAGTAATCGTCTGCTGTGGTATACAGAAAGAATTCTATGAGCCCGGGCATGGAATCAGGTGGTCTTTAGTGACGAACCCCGCTTCTGTCTTGGGATGCACGATGGTCGGGCAAGAGTGAAAAGGCGACGTGGTGAAAGTCGTGACCCACAATTTGACAGAGACACACACATTATTGAACCAGCTTCTGCAGTCAGCTGACGAATCAAGCTGAAAATTTGATCATTTTACTAGTAAGGGACACTGAACAGATATGCCAAAAATTATTAAAATCGGATAAACATACGTAGGTGTTTACCTTTTTTGCAGTATATATTCTGATGGTTTAAAATAATTATCTAGTGTTATTGTGAAACTAAAACAAAAAATAGTTTGCCTGTTTAACAAAAGCATAAAGAAATAAATATATAAGCCACAAATTCATTTACTCGCCTGAATTACTCGCCGCGAGTCACTATAAGAACTGCTGTCAGTCAGAGGACTGTGTCTGTGCTTCACCCTGTCATTTGAAATAAGTCCGGCACCATATTTGTTCTGTGTATCAGTAAAACATCCCCCACCATAGACTCATTTCTCTATGGCATAAATCTTGGGCTTTCTTGGCTTAAAATGTGTGGGATATCGTGGTTCATCAAAAACACCATTTAGAACTTATAGCGACATCTATCAGAGAATTGTCAAAAAAATCAACTCCCGACATAGACACTTACGCCACGAGTGTGTAGAAATATAGTTTTTTATTCGTAGTAGCTATTACCGGGATTACCGTTTTCAAAAGAACCAACTATTTTTGTCGTTAGCGAAATCTCCAACTCGTGTTCAATATCACAAACGAGTGCAAAGAAATGTCACATTCTATGTAAATTTAACACTTCAGTACGTATACAGTTACAGCTTTCTAACCAGATACGTTCTTTTTTCCTGTGTAATAAGGCCCAATCGGGCGCAAAGTATCTGATTTTTCACTCGACAGCACGTTCCGTTCGAAAATTTATACCACGTCGCAGCAGATGGTAAACGCTGACAGAAAGATGTGCCTTTTTAGACATAAAAACAAACTAAAGAAAGACAAGAAAGAGAACAGAGACTCGCCTGGATTTATACAGAAAACGACGTTGTCGAAGTCATTCAGTTACTTTTTTATTATCTGTGGTGAAACAAGAATGTCGAAGCATGTGGTGGGTGGCAGCTTCAGGAAAGCTTATAGTGTCCGGCCCAGGTATTACGTATCTTCAAAAGTGACGATATATCGGTTTTTTGTGACATTATCTAGGTTTTTCTACGATGTTAACTTAGCACTAGCTAATGGACACGTTGTGAACTCGTTTTGTAGTTTTACGTGTTGCCTAAACGTCATGAGGCTTCAGTTATCAATGTTTGATTGTGATGTAAAATCTGCTTCAGAGATGGTATTACTGGAGGTATAGGCAATTCCTATGCAGAGTGAGGATTTGTGTGCTAATAATATGTGTTGATGATGACTCCATTGGATTCTTGTCTCAAATACAATTTCATGAGATTCAAAGCTAGAAATTAGTTGCGCATCCACTTTTTCTTATCCATTCTGGAAACTACATATGCAAATTTGCTGAATTTTAAAAATGAGGGAGGCAAGAAATAATTATGTCCCACTGTACACTGGCGAATTACAACTCATACACATGACAACAGTAATTACACATAACGCGGGCACGGTGATTTCTCGTAATTCTCCTCTAATTTTTTGAAAACACAAAAAATTGTATTTTATAACTTTGAACATAACCTGTCTTCAGAAAAGGCAACATATAAATAACCCGTCGGGCTCATCTAATAGATATTCTTGCTATTCAACCAAGTTTCTTCTCAGAGGTGAAAACCCTTGTGAGCAAACGTGGAATGACTTTGCACCCTAAAAACTACCTAGTTTGCAAGATGACATATTATAGTTTTTTTGACGTTTTATAGGTTTTTTTACATAATACCCGTGCAGTTAGTTTGGAATTACATTTTCTATAAATTTCGTAAACTAAGCGGGCGTGTGGTCTATAGCAGGTTAATTAACACTTTAACTACTATGTGTACAAAAAATGATACACATCTAACTTTTATGGATAAACTATGTGCCCATATGTGGTCACAGGCATGGGCTAGGTTTGATCCGTTATGTACGTTATGTGGTCACGCTTATCATTGAAATGAATGCATGTTCTATATAGTATAGTTTATGACGAAAGATTGGCCAAATAGTTTTACCCTTAATTCATAGATGGAAGCACCAAGCTGTATAGTAATTTAGTCGTAACGTGTACGTATTGTTTACACGTTTTGGTCGTATGTCGTAGTTGTTTCTTCTGCTCATCGTGCTCGGTTGCGTTCTTGAATGCAAAATGGGTGATAGGGCTTTAACCGATAAGGAGTTGGAGGGAATAATTAATAATATGAGCGATTGTGAATACGAATCGGACGTCGATGACTCAGTGGGTGATCCAGACTTCGAGAATTTCAGTTCATAGTGATAGTGAATTCGATGCTAGCACTGCAAGAAAAAGAAAGAAGCTAGAAATTTGTGTGGAAGCAAATGCAAATGTCGGGGCTATAGACACTCCTGTTGACAGTGAAGTGAATTTGTCTGAAAGCAGCGAGAGTAGCTCAGATGAGTGCAGCCCCAACAGAGATGTAAGTGGATCACATGAAGTTCGAGTTATCTGGAATGATTGTTCAGGTAAAATAAAGTAAATTAGGATTTATTGCGACGCTACAAAGTATTTTTCTCTTCAGGAAATTTGAAGGATCATCCGTTCAATGCCAACCCAGGATTCTCTGCAGAGTTTCTTGCGAAAAGAAGCGGAGATGAGCCTTTAGACTTTTATAAGCTTTTCTTGGCCGATATCATACCTATGATAGTTCAAGAAACAAACCGCTATGCGACGCAAAAAATTATATCATGCATAGCAAATGAAACTAAAAAAAATTCACTATTAACTCACTGGAAAGATACTAACGAGTCTGAAATAGTAGCATTCATAGGAATGCTAATTTGGATGGGACTAGACAAAAAGCCGACACTGAAATATTACTTTTCGCGCAATATACTATACAAAAATGATTTGGGAAAATACATTGGAATGTCAAGAATGCGGTTTGAATTGCTTCTATCAAATTTGCATTTTTCAGATAATGAGACAACAGATCGTACGAATCGCATATAAAAATTCAACCATTAGCAGACGGTCTCATTACTAATTTTCAAGCTGCATGTATTCCCAAAAAAGACGTATGTATTGACGAAACAATGATTCCATTCAGAGGCCGGCTTAGCTTTCGTCAATACATACCGGGTAAACGACATAAATACGGAGTAAAAATTTTCAAACTGTGTGCGGAGAAAGGTTATACATACAACTTAAAAGTATATTCAGGCAAGGAGGACAACCCGACTTCACAGTCAGTTGCTAGTCGCGAGTTCTCGAACTTATCGAGCCTCTCTTAGATTGCGGACGTCTACTATGCACAGACAACTTTTATACTAGCGTTAGCCTCGCACACGAACTTTTGGATAGAAAGACACACCTTATTGGGACTCTGAGAAAAAATAGGAAATTTAATCCAAAGCCAATTACAGATGCAAAACTGGAAAAAGGGGACTTGATTGTACGTGAGAGTAATACCCATGTGATAGTGGGAAAATGGAGAGACAAAAGAGAGGTCTTATTTTTGACGACCGAAGCAGTGCCTGAAATGACTGACGTACAAACAAAACGAGGTGTTGTAAAAAAACCATCTACTATTGCAAAGTATAATAGTATCAAGTCTTTTATAGATGTGTCTGACCAAAAGGCTTCCTACTCGACTACTGTTCGACGCGGAATAAAATGGTATAGAAAGGTGGCCATAGAAATACTCACAAATACTGCAGTTGTGAATGCTCACATAGCATATCAATTTTTTACTAAAAAAACTATAAATATAACCAAGTTCAGGGAGGAGCTTGTAAACAAACTTTTCAATGAGAGGCATAATATTATAGATATTCCATCTGAAGGGATCTCTAGGAATCACAAAATCATCGAGATAACATCAAGGGGTAGATGTACCAGATGCTACAAAGCTAATAGTGAAAGAAATGGTCGAGCCTATGCAATGGCAAACACTCCTAGGATTAAAATGCATTGTCAGGGGTGTGATCACAAATTTTTATGTATGAAGTGCTTTTTCGACACTCACAACTGCAGTTTACGTAAATGAGAAATGTGGCCATGCATGATATACATACTTTAAGGTGATCAAGCTGTATTTTTTTTATATAGACTGTGTGTACTGTACCTGGACACAGTCAAAAAAATATTTTTTTGTGGAAAAACTTGTTGTTTTCATTCTGTTTGTATACTTAAATATATCAAAATATATTTTTTTGAGAAAAAAGTGTACCAGTTTCTGTTGAGTCATGTATCACCATCATGCGTAGTAGTCAAAGTGTTAAGGCTCCCCAGCAAGGAAAGGATCATTTACATCCTTTACAGGTCCAGAACCTGCCTTGGAGGTGCCCAAAAGCACAATAAAGAAGCAAGTCAAAGAATGGGTAAGAAAACATCACGAGGAATATCACTTAGTGACGAAATGCAGGCATGGGAAACAATTATTTATCTTACGACCATGACCAAATACGACTGCGGAACTGCTCTCGATGAGTAGAAACCAACTCGGTGTAGTTAGAGGACTTTTAACTTAACTCTTCAGGAAACCAAAACTAGAACCAGGGGAGTTTGGAACAGTACTGACAGGAAAACTGTACCAACTGGTTCAGTACACTAGACTGCTGGATAGGGTACTGTAAACTTGAGGAGCAAGGCACAATAAGCCCAAGAGGCTGCAGCTCCCCGGGAAGTGGGAAAAAGGCACTCCAGCGCCAAGAACGATCCGTGAGTCTTGTAGCAAGATGTGTATTTCAGAGTCGGTTAGGGGGCGTATCTGCAGTGCCTTTTGCTCCGTTCCTTCAGCAAGTAAAAGAGGAGAATCATGAAGGTTCAAACATCGGTGCTGGCGATACGGCGACGGTGTTGTCGCTCTCGCTTCGGCTGAATTGTTTTCAAACATGACATCAACCTTTGGAGTAAAGATCATGCATCAAACCTGACTCATGATTATTCTTAAGATTTCTCGTTCTCAGAATTTTTCATCGCCGGAAAAGGTAATCCCAAAAGCTTAGGCAAGGTAGCGATGGTCTCTGTTCGATATCCAAGCGTACGAGAGACAGAGAGAGAGAGAGGGAGAGAGATAGAGAAGCGAGTTAGAAAGAGTGCGCTCTATAAGCGTGGTTATCTGGCAACAACAGTGTGGAGCAGTTACATCCGTGCACCAACCTGGTGACGAGGCTTATGTTGCGCACTTATAGCGCGCTTTTCTTTTTTCCCTTTTTCTCTCGCTTGCACAGATGAAAATTTAAAAGGCTACTCTGACCAGCACTGTAGATGAACGTATGCTTATTTTCGCGCAAGCACGGCTTTCATTTGGATTAGCTATTTTCTGATGGAATATGTTAATTGTATATTCCGGATTGGCGTTAAAACAGATTTAATCTAAGATTTTCACAAAACGTATAAGGTATCACCAATAGCTCAGAAACAAATAGAAATAATGTACTCATTTAATAAATTGAATTGTAGTTACATCCCTAGGCAAAATCATTGACGCCAATTGTCCACAACATTGGGGACATCTCCCTAGATCTGAGATCACTGGTGACAGATGCGAGCGGAATCAACTTCGCTTCCTTAGAGGAGGACATAAAATGCTTTTTGCTTTTACAAGACTTAAAGTTCTCTTTTAATATACATCAACGAGATATAATCCAGAACCTAGAGAAGTGGATGCACTAGAGCATTATGTTCGCAAAATTATTTTGTATACTGCTCGCTTTGACAATCATTTAAATTCTAACGCCCCCCGAAATTGATCAAGATATCTGGAGGGTATCTGCGATAGAAAACTAAAGAGTGGGGGAGGGGTGGAGGCGTCGTTTATTGCATCAGTGCTTCTGAGAACGAAAGCCTTTGGTCGAAGAGCGGGGGGTGGTAGTGACAGTTGAAAATTGAAGAGCGCGTCTGCATCAGCGTTTTTGTGACAATTGAAAAACCACCAGGCTCCCAGCGTTCACAAGGGGGCGATATCGCCCACAGGAGTTAGAAGAAAATACAATTTTGAATTCAACATTTTTATCACAGAAACTTCATTTGCAAAAATCGAAAAGCGTTTCTCTTTATTAAGCGCTTTTATATGCCCAGATTTCTTATTTGTACCTCGAAAAACAAATGAGTCATGCAAGAACAAAAGATGCACGTTTTTCATTGCAAATACGGAATTTTCTGACTCTGAATCGGGCACGGACAGTTCGACGCTGATTGAGAGTGAATGGGCATACAGATCCCAGTTTTCTGTGTACTCTCACGACCTATGCACAACTGCTCAGCCTGGATCTTCTAGGCTAGGCCAACACAAAACCGGGTGCCAAACGAGGTAATTATTTATATTTGCTCTAGGATCTAGTTTTTCAGCCAAGAGGCTACGTATTGAGAAACCTTATTTGAGGTCGGGAAGGCAGTACGGGGTAGCAGCTAGGGCCTCTAGCAGATTTTAATTCTCCGGGGGTTGCACAACGTGCTTTAGTTGCAGAAGGGCAGGAACACCATCAAATACATCCCAGGCTTTCCAGAACAAACTCTCAAGTTAAGTTTCCGAAATCATTATGAATAACTGGTACAGTGGTTTGTACGAGTACTTTTGCGCTTTAACGTTTATATTGTACAATTAAATATATCATAATTGTCCATGTTGTGACTGGATAAGGAACTTGTTATTGAAAAGGTGAAAATATGTTAAATCTGCATTTCAGTTACTTACTAACCCGTAGATAAACAAGTCGAGGTTACCTTCAGGTGTTCTCTGCAGATTACAACATAGGAATACAGCGGATATCGGCATCCCTAACTTGACTAAGCCTCTTTAGGGTCTTATACGGAAATATATTAACTTTAATTTAGACACTTGGAACTACAAAAATGATGCTGATCCCATTTCATTTTTTGAGTCCCGCCTCGCAAAAACCTTAGATCCAATTAATCCTGTAACTAAATAGCTTCTAAGTTCAGTCCACGGCCTAGCAAAATGCAGGAAATAATATCTTTAAAAGCATGAAATTGATGAAGTTTCTCATTAAAAAGCTCTTTCAGTAACGAAAAGCAACCCATAATACCCCAGACGCGATTAAATTACTGCAGTATGAGGATCAGACTTTATTAGTTGTGGGCTAGGCTCGTTCCTGGCTTTCGAAATTGCGCTTGGAAATCGAATCAACGATTTTATAGCTCAGTAAATTCAATCTAGCCATGTGAAAAATTCAAAGCAGCAGAACGCGTTCGAAAAATATAAGGCAGAGGTGAATTTCTTCAACTACGATTGCATTGTGCAACAAAAAGTTGCCTTTGGGATTTCGTGCAGAACTTTGAGGTGTCTTCTGTTCCTGTAGTATGTTTTTTTATACTAAAGCAGCTGCGAAGGCAGATCCTAAATACCAAGGTACCGCTACTACTTGTTGATTTTTGAACTGCTAGAAATTAGTGAAGCTGAGAATTTCTTCATGCAGATTATTTTACTTCCTACGCCACCGGCGAGGTAATATTGCAATCGCCAAAAAAAATCGAAAATGAGACATTATGTTTTGATCATGCAAGACCATCTTGACAAAGCCTTGGTCTTGGTCTTGCGAAGCCCCATTGCATAGATGCCGATTGCATATGCATGTGTGGGAATTATGGATATTTGAAATTAATTTCTGTGAATCTATTGTGACCCGCCAAAAACCATGAAAAGACCTATAGTTTCTGCCTTCAATAAATAGTATTCATCAGCTACAGTTATTGAAATATGCAATTCCAATTATTATTATTCAGTTGTACAATGTTAAAATATTATTACCACCTTACTAATTAGTTTCACTGATTTTATTGGAACCTAAAATTTGAAATCTATACACAACATTTATTACCGTCATTACTACTGTTGATTTATTATCTATTATAATTATAATTTAGTAAAAATACTCGGTAGCAGACAATAGTAAGTCAAGGATTGTGAGTCACATGCAGTCTGAGAGAAAGGTGGTAATTATTAATTTACTGACACGTAATGTGACAGGAATTCAGGATTTGAATCAGATGTTTTATGATATACAGGGTGTCCTGAAAGCTAGGTTTGAAATAACAAAGACGTAAAAAGGAAATTGACAAACGTAATCATTATTCATTTGATCAGGAATTTCAAGTACTGCCCTGTCACCTGTTTGGCTCATAAATACTTTAATAATAATTTGACTGCACGATGTAAACAAACCTACCAAGCTCAGGCCGCAAACATCAGAACGAATTATCAGTAGAATTTTGAAGACACTCCTCGTAAACTAACATCTAATCCTAATCGATAACTTCGTTATTGCTATAGGAAGGTGCCAATGTGAGTTTTATAAATCCGATTGTAAATAAGCTAGGTTTACCTACACACCATGCGGCGTCTGATTTTGAATACTGACGCAATCGTATCACAAAACACCCTAGGATGCAGGGTCGTTCTTGGTCTACTCCGAGTTTATCGTAACGTAATATCTGTGTTATTTTAAGGGTTTGGTGTATCTGTTACTAGGAAAACTAGCTTATCATACGCTCTGTAAAAGAAAGACCCAACTTTAAGGACACTGTGCATTTTTAGCCTTTCTAGTAATCTAACATACTAATGTGTTGAGGCACCCCAGTACTGTACACATCGGCATGAGAATCTCACGAGCTGTCGTATGATTTTTTGTACGGCTCATTTTATACCGAGTATTCCCTTTTCACAACACTATATATTTCTCTCTCTTTATATAATGTCCAGTATTTTTGAGGTCCAAATGATTTCTGTCGACAAACATAAAATTGGATTCTTCCGTCGCGTCGCTAGGCAATAACCATCTAACTCGCTATTCCGAGAATTTTAGCGATGTGGTTTGGCATCCAGAAAAATGAACACATGTGGAACGTAATGCCTATTTAAAATCCCTCAGTCTAAATACCGATTCATAACTGATTCACCATCATAAACATATGCACAGTCTCATCGCGTCTGAATAACTCACGATATTTTGGTCTGTATACACGACAAGATTAAATTATATTGTTTCACGATTATGTACTCGTAAAAAGTCTGTTTTACTTTCTACACCTACGCCTACTAGCGAGAAAGTATTGTAATCGCGAAAGATTTTGAAAATGGAACATTGTATTTTTTTATTACGAAAAAACGTGTTTGTCTGTCGGTCTGTCCGCTAATACTTGGCCCGTCTGTAACTTGGGTTTTGATGGAATTTTCACATTACTTCTATGCCAAGGACGACAAAGCCCAGCAAAAGTTATTGAAAATCGGTCTAGTGGTGGCGGAGAGAAATGCCAAAAAGAAAAAAAAATCGCCCTAACTCTGTTTTTTTATGTTTCAGATGACTCTGATCATTTTCAGAAAAAATATTGCAGGGGCTGAAAATTTTATCTTGGGGGGTTGTAGGGAGTGGGGGGAGTATATGTCAATTTTTTGGTGCTAGCAACCCTTACATTTTCAACCCCGGTAATTTAACGCACCCATTAGATTCATTTCATACATCATAGATTTCTCCATATATATGCCCGAACAACTCAACAAGCGTACGTCTGTCTGCTTCAAATGTTGAGGGACAAAGATGAACGATGATGCTTGTATGCAACGTCGTACGAGTTTGCGGCTGGTGGTCTTTACTGTCGTTATGGCAGTAAGCGATGTCCTAATTGTATGAGCCTGCTTAACTGACATGATCCATTCAATAGGGAGCAACTTATCCCGAATATAATCTTTCATGAATTGATTGCAGCCTTACGTAGGAAGTGCAGAGTCAACCTACTTGACGCCATTTTTTTATATTTCCATAGAATAGCGATCCCTACTTTCTGGATTACCCTCGTACAATGCTACTCTTCAAGAAGCGTCCAGATTTAGATTAGTTAATCAAGTTCTGTATTAATTTTGAGGCGTAGTGTTGGAAAGAAGAATTTACCAAACAGAAACGTCAACCACTATTTTCTTGACATTTAACAATATTAGCGAGACGCCGAAAAGTTTTCTAATTACCTCCAAAGCCTGTTTCATTTCAGCTTTTCACCACCATCTACGGACGTAGGAAACACATCGGAAACTCCCTTTTCAATATGCAAATTTAAGGGAAAATTATGCGGAAATTGACGACCGACTATTTTGAATTTGAATGGCGATGCTTTTAGTTTCTAGAGGGTGATGGCTTTTTAGAGGGGGCGCAGGTTTGTAATGCCATACAGCATTTGAGTGAGCTATAAAGTCATCAAATTTGTTTTTACAATACCGCCTTGCAAAAACAGGGGGTTGATGAATATATATCGATATTTGAACGTTGAGGTCATGGTAATGATTCCTTACTTTGTCAACGAGCTCTAAAGTCAAGTAACACATTTATAAATGTGTTTTCAAAATTGGGTGTCGTTTGAGGAATATTCTCTCCTTGGATTCCAAACGGACAGTAATGCATCGTTGTCGTCGCAGACTGTCATCGATGTCATTTTAATGATACGTTTTGGAGTGTTTTTTATTCTAAATGTTACTAAGCAGTGTAAAATAGTAAGTCCCTTCTGTGGTTTATAGCGACTAGCGATTTTATCTAGCGGATTAGGCTCAACATAGGCAGCTAGTATTGCAATCCAGACTTTGACAGTTGAGTGTATTATTCAGCTTTAAATTTTTCAAACTTGCAGATCAGCTTTAAACATGCTTTCATATGAGGTACCTAGTAGTCCAGCAAAGTAATATGTATTCTAAAACGCCTCCTGTTTGCGAGTCCAGAAACTTTTCAAATCACGTAGTACCATTTGGTGGGAGTAGTGTACTTTATACTTTACTATCGAGAGACAGTGAAGCAGATTGCTTGTTTAACCGGTATAACGCGTCCAGCAAAACTCGAGCAAACCATTGAAACTTTGAACAAATAATTCTTCACATAAATATGTTTACGTCAGAAGCACCAGAAAAATTATAGTTAGCGTTTACAACCAGCGAAATTAACAGTCATTCGGTTCCCATAATAAATATTTAAATAGGATAACAGATGGTCAACACTCATTCACTGGGGTGCATGAACGATTCACCTTTAAAGCGCGGTCTACGCTATGGACTTTTCAATTTCATACTATAATATGATCCAAATATGCCATCGTTGGTAGTGAAAGAAATTCTATACATACCTCGGTGGAGAAGAGCATCGCACATTATATCCCTCGGCCCTATGCGCCTCAGAATATACAAGTTCTCGACAAATAATGGCATACTTCTCCACTAAGTTACTGGTAATGTACATGTATTATATTTATGTCTTTCACGTGACAATTCGTTTGTTTTTTCCGCTAGTAACAATGTGTTGCGACAACCGTTCTGGGTGGGTTTTCGCGTTATCAAATTCGTTTGGTATTTCCAGGAGGGTGACGTGTCTGGTTTCTGGGAGCGGGAATCATTTAAATCGTTTAGTTTATTTTATGAATAACTAAATAAAAGGTTTTTAATTTTTTAAGTCATAAAACTTGAAAATTGGGTGTTTCATTTGATTTTTTTTGGTTTTATATTAAAAATATTCTAAAATACGAAAATTGATACTCAAATGTACATTATTGACGTTATCTCATGCAGCATAAAAATTTTTCTTACAAAATAATTAGAAAACATCTACGTTTCAGTACCTTTCAAATGAGGTATAAAAATCACAAACCGATTAAGAATTGGCAAAAATATGACTATTATAAGAGGAGGAAGGAAAACGCAATAAAAATACTACACTTACAAAATCATACCTTAATACAGGATAATTTGTTTGAAACTACATTTTTTTATTTTTACAATACATTTTCAATATTGCGCAATCTATTTCTAATGCACACATGTGCTCTTCTTAGGACAGCTGATCTTACTACCGCCGAATTGCTAAGAGAGGCTTGAATTTCTTGTGCTGCATGTATTATCCTGTTTCTGAGGTCTTCTATTGTGGGTACAGGATTTTGATCAGAGTATACTAAAGTTTTCATGCCACCCCACACAAAAAAGTCCATAGGTGGGAGATCGGGACTGCGTGCTGGCCATGGGATTGGTCCGCCTCTACCGATCCATGGATTTGGAAACTGCTCATTTAACCAATTTCTAACGCTAAGTCTGAAATATGCTGTGCACCGGTCATGCTGAAAAATCATTCTGTGTCTTGTGTGTAGCGGCACGTCTTCAAGTAATTCAGTTTCATTTCTTAAGAAATTTTCGTAGGCTTCTCCATTTAAGTTGTCGGGTAGGAAATGTGGTCCTATCAAACAGTTATTTATACGTATAATGCCCATCCAGACATTCAGACAATATCGCCTTTGAGATCCTTTTGGTTTCTTCATATAAGGATTTCCCACTGCACGTTCACGCCAATAGTGAGCGTTATGGTAGTTTGTTATGTCGTCTTTATCAAATTTTGATTCGTCGGTCCATACTCACGACGAGCTTCTTCAGCATTGCATCTGGCATCTCCATAGTAGAAAAGGATATCGGCATATTCTTCGAAACTGAACGGCCGCCTCCTTTGTTCATCAGCCGTTGTTCATCGATAGGCAAATCAACGAACAATCAAGTCACACAGCAGCCAAGTCGTAAGGAATCACAGAAAACAGGGTACAGTCTAGGTCGTCAGGAAAAGAATCACACACGGAAGTCCAACAAGAGCCAAGTCGTTAGAATCAAAACAGCGAGCAAACAAACACATCCGAACGTAACAAACCGCAAGAGCAGATTGAAGCGAGAGAGGGAGGGGGGTGACTAGTCTAGTTATCACTAAGGTCCGGATTTTTATGTGGTATAAAACTACAAAATATGTTTTTTTATGCTGTAAAAAATAGACGAAATATGGATTTTATATGTGGAAAAACTGAAACATAAATCTGCGAACACAAAAAAAAATAAACGCTTATATATTAATATATTATGTTTAATATAATAAAAAATATAATATCATATCAAATAATATTAAACTAAAAGTCAACAAAACTGTAATGAACAGTACAGTACTAATCCAAACTAACACACACGAAAAGTTAAACGATAGGGTTGCAGTATAAAACTAATAACTGGTTAATACTACCCATGCTTAAATTATGGCGTTTGTCTGTTAATAAATATTTAAAAGCCGAAAATGAACGCTCCACATCACATGATGTGATCGGCGCAAATTTCAAGGAAGCAATGTCTGAAGGCTTCATTTTAATATCCGGATCACTTTGGTTCTGTCCTCTCAAAATGTAACAAACATTTTTTATTTGTTGGTATCCATGATTGCGAGATAAAACACTTTCCCATTTAACCCTAATTTTGTTTCCAATTTCTCCAGGAATAAGACTTAGTTCTTCAATCACCTTTTCTATGATTCTGAAAGAGTCGTTTAATGACAACTGGGTAGTTTCCAGCTCCATTATTGCTTTTGCTAACATGAAAAAATGAGCTTTAATAAATGCTAAGTCTTCTGAAATGTTTGACTCTAGTATCGATTCCTTACAAGATCTAAGTGCTATAGAATCAGCGTCAAGCGAAAGAAAAAATTCTTTGATTTTTACGAAATTATCTGCATAAAACAAGGCAGCATTGAGCCATGTACCCCATCTTGTAATAACAGGCTCAGGTGGTAAGGGCAAGCCAGGAGCCATTTCTTTGTAAAATTCTACCCTTAAGGGAGCTTTTAAAAAGACCTTTTTTCCGTTATCAATTAAATTATTAACAGAAGGATATTCTGCACGTACTAATTCGGCTAATCTATTCAATGCATGATCCATACAGGTGAAATGTATTAATTCCGGGTAAAATACCAGTAAAGCTTTTCCAGGCTTGATCATATAAGCGGTCGCATCAATTTTACGTTTTCTGATTTAACTGGATTTGGTGCATATTGTAGGGTTAAACTATCATTAATAAAACGTGCAACGCTCGAGTGATTGTTTTTTCTAAGGCTGCAGAATTAATTAAATAAGACACTAGAGGGGTAGACTCGTTTAAAATACCAACAAGTATATTGGCAACATAACGACCACAAGCATTTGTTGTTTCGTCAACTTGAATATAAATATTTGTGTTGCATAACTTTTCCCTAATATTTTCTAAACATACCTGGTAAAATTTCTTCAAATAGTTTTTGCGCAATGTGGATTCATTTGGGATATGGCGGTTACAATATTTTTCTAAAAATTTACGGAACGCCGGTTGTTATTCCATGGTATGTTTGATTGTGCCATGGAGTTGCATAAATCAAAATAAAATTGATTTTTAAAATCCTGGTTTTGTTGGGAGCTGCCACATAATGCAGTTAAAACAAACGTTTGTTGCATTTTCCCGTTAAATCGTTTCTCCATTTCCTTGTGAACGGCTGTAGCAAGGTGTTGATCGATCTGAAATTTTTGGTTTGAGGATACCTAAAATCAAACGAGCTCTTAAAAAAACTTTAATGAAACCTTGAAATAATGAATATGTACAAAAATAGCTCCGTAGATAATGAAAGATTAATTCATTATTATATTAATACATATACTCACTTGCTTTGAACAGGAGTTACAGTATACAACTGTTCCATCAGTGGATAAATGTTTAGCATTCTTTATCCATTTCTTAAGTAAATCAGCTTTAGAGCTTGATACTTTCGGCATGGCGATCTTTTTAAATATTAAGCGGCAGCGAAGAATAATACGTGTTTATTTACTACTCAAGTTTTCTAAATAAAGATTGCGACAGGTGCACGGCACGGTGTCAAGTTATTGTTCGGGGAATCACCGATATGCTTTGTAGTCTTTATAATTTCTGCACCATTATCAGATTTACATAACAATGAGTAATAATAAATGTGTTTAGTCTGAATAAAGAAAAAATAGAATGCCATTTTATGTTTTTTAAAGCGTATGTCTTTCTATATGGATTATATGTAGAATAAACCTAAAATATTATGTTATATGTAAATACATATAAATCCGGTCTTTACTTATCACACTATTCCGGTGGCAAAGTCCGATGTTCGCGGCTCTACCAGTTTCTTTCACTCATATCTTTGTCATTTCTAAACCGGTTTGTGCCTTTGATACCTTATTTGAAACGTAATGAAACGTAGATATTTTAAAATTGTTTTGCACGAAACATTTGTAGGTGTTTGTTTCTAGTAAATTCGGTTTCTAAGGTGAACGAAGATTTTTTTTAGCAAAAATTGAACTATTTTGAAGCTTACTGCATGAGATAATGTCAATAATGTACATTTGGGTATCGATTTTCGTATTTTAGAATATTTTTATTGTAAAACAAAAAAAATAAAATGAAACACCCAATTTTCAAGTTTTATGACTTGGTTAACGTATAAAGGACGTTAATTTTATAAAATCATAAAAATTAGTATAATTCGAAAACGGCTAAGTTTGGGACAGTAGTTCCTATAGTAAAATCGACTCAGATCGGCTTATACTATCTCCCCCACCGGCTCCGCATCTATTTTCCCGTCACTCTGTATACATTTTTCACTTTTTAGTATTTACGATAGTGATGAAATAACTAGTTTGTAATTTCTATATAACTTTCATATATTTTATCAATATGACTACATGAAACCTCTTGGTTTATTTGTATTATAAAATTTCAGCAGATATTAATTATATATAATAATTATATATATAATGATAAATAATATATATACAGGGTGGCCAAACACGTGACGTCATAAAAAAAAATTAGATTCCCCACATCGAGAGGAACCCAAATCACCTCCATATATATGGTCCGATTTTGTTTAGTTTAGGAGTTATGATTTTTTTTCGGATTTTTCGAGAATTTTTGAGTTCTGTGTTTATTTTTACCATAACTTCGTTAATAATTGTGATAAATGCCTGCTTTTTTCACGATTATGTAGCTAAGACCTAAGGCTTAACTATCATATAATCATTCAAGTCATGTAACTAATACTACTTTTTAATTTTTTTCAAAATCTTCGAACATAACAAAAAAGTAAAAAAGTGCAACAACTTTGAACGTTTATAAAAAATTGAAAAAACATGTTCTTACTATTCGTAAGTATCTTAAAAACTTCCTTACGGTATCAGCTATTTACCGTAAAAATTTCATCAACCTAGCTTTACTACATGCTACCGTAATTGTGGCTCAAATAGAACCGAACCCAAAATTGGATAACCCTCTGCTCAATAGAAATTGTTAGTTTCGGAAAAAAAATTTGCAAAAACCACAAAAACACGTTTGATTTTTACTGAACAGCAGATTATTATTCATTTATGTTATTTACAAGAGGTTTTCAAAATGTCTGCCTCTAACAGAAATGCACAGTGTACACCTACGTATGAAATTTTGTTTTAAATCTCTAAATGCTTGTGTGTTGTTTTTCAACACATGTGTCGCTTCTTGAATTTTGTTCCTCAATGAATTTTCATTTGCACATTCTTGGGCGAATGTTATGTCTTTAAAATATCCCCAAACAAAAAAATCAATGGGGTTGAGGTCAGGGGAGCGTGGAGGCCATCGTATCGGTCCGTTTCGTCCGATCCATCTGTCTGGGAACCTTTCGTTTAAGTAGTTTCGCACGATCGTTGCGTTGTGGCATGGTGCACCATCATTCTGGAACACCATGTTCCGTCTGGCTTCCAGGCTTGAATCTTCCAGCAATAATGGTAGGCTATTTTAGGAAGCTTTTGTAGGCTACCGAATCCAACCTTGACGGCAGTTCAAATGGACCGATAAATTCCATATTGAATATTCCTGACCACATGTTCACACTAAAACGGTGTTGAAATGTCGACGGCCTTGACTGGTGGGGGTTTTCAACAGCCCAAGTATGTAAATTATGGATATTGAATATCCCTGTTCTTTCAAAACGTGACTCGTCAGTCCATAAAATTTTATCAAAAAAATCGGGATCCTCTCGTTGTCTTCGCAGCATTGTCTCGCAGAAATCCACTCTTAACTGGTAATCTGAAGGCATCAACGCTTGAACTCTTTGAACATGATAGGCATGATAACCTTCTTCATGAAGAATATTTTGTATCGATGTTCGTGGTATTCTAAGGTTTTGTGCCATAGATCTCGTACTCGTTGAGGGATTCCGGCTAATTTCTTCAAGTACTACTTCTCTGCGATCCGGATCAGCTGTAGGATATCCTTCATTGCTTCCTCGTCCTGGAATGCGGCCTGCCATGAAAGTGTTATGTGTGTTAATAAAAACACGGTGGTCTGGGTAATGCTCAGGTTGTGGTCCGCCTCGGCGTATAAGTTGTTCCCGGTACAGCTGAGCTGCTAAAGCGCCGTTGCCTTGAGCAACGCCATAATAATAATGCATTTCTGCATATTCACGCAACGTATAATGCATCACAAACTTCTTAGCAAACAAAGTCCAAATCAGTATGCAAAGCAGAGTCCCGGAATATCCAATTTTTTAGAGCACGAGGTTTCGGCTGATATGGCCTCTTATTTCGTCTGCAGGTGACTTAGCCTTTCGGGGTTATTTATACCAGAACGGCTGACGTGTCCTGTGCCGTAGATGACGTGGCTGGTCGGTGGTGATGACGTGTCCTCTGTTGGTTGCGAGACAATGCTGCGAAGACAACGAGAGGATCCCGATTTTTTTGATAAAATTTTATGGACTGACGAGTCACGTTTTGAAAGAACAGGGATATTCAATATCCATAATTTACATACTTGGGCTGTTGAAACCCCCACCAGTCAAGGCCGTCGACATTTCAACACCGTTTTAGTGTGAACATGTGGTCAGGAATATTCAATATGGAATTTATCGGTCCATTTGAACTGCCGTCAAGGTTGGATTCGGTAGCCTACAAAAGCTTCCTTGAAAATAGCCTACCATTATTGCTGGAAGATTCAAGCCTGGAAGCCAGACGGAACATGGTGTTCCAGAATGATGGTGCTCCATGCCACAACGCAACGATCGTGCGAAACTACTTAAACGAAATGTTCCCAGGCAGATGGATCGGACGAAACGCACCGATACGATGGCCTCCACGCTCCCCTGACCTCAACCCCATTGATTTTTTTGTTTGGGGATATTTTAAAGACATAACATTCGCCCAAGAATGTGCAAATGAAAATTCATTGAGGAACAAAATTCAAGAAGCGACACATGTGTTGAAAAACAACACACAAGCATTTAGAGATTTAAAACAAAATTTCATACGTAGGTGTACACTGTGCATTTCTGTTAGAGGCAGACATTTTGAAAACCTCTTGTAAATAACATAAATGAATAATAATCTGCTGTTCAGTAAAAATCAAACGTGTTTTTGTGGTTTTTGCAAATTTTTTTTCCGAAACTAACAATTTCTATTGAGCAGAGGGTTATCCAATTTTGGGTTCGGTTCTATTTGAGCCACAATTACGGTAGCATGTAGTAAAGCTAGGTTGATGAAATTTTTACGGTAAATAGCTGATACCGTAAGGAAGTTTTTAAGATACTTACGAATAGTAAGAACATGTTTTTTCAATTTTTTATAAACGTTCAAAGTTGTTGCACTTTTTTACTTTTTTGTTATGTTCGAAGATTTGAAAAAAATTAAAAAGTAGTATTAGTTACATGACTTGAATGATTATATGATAGTTAAGCCTTAGGTCTTAGCTACATAATCGTGAAAAAAGCAGGCATTTATCACAATTATTAACGAAGTTATGGTAAAAATAAACACAGAACTCAAAAATTCTCGAAAAATCCGAAAAAAAATCATAACTCCTAAACTAAACAAAATCGGACCATATATATGGGGGTGATTTGGGTTCCTCTCGATGTGGGGAATCTAATTTTTTTTTATGACGTCACGTGTTTGGCCACCCTGTACATATAATAATAATAATAATGATAAATCGATATTTTGCGGCGATCGCTATATGAAATTTAGATTGACGTTATTTATTATGACGGTGACCATGGAAATCATACACCGCCATTCAGTGGCGGCTACCATATTGGACCTAGAATGACGACACTTTGCTCATTTTGTATCCCTCATCAGGCCTTGTCATTTGCTTTTAGGGGTGACTATGGAAATCATAAACCATTACTCAGCGGCCACTATATTGAATTTAGAATGACATCTCGTTGCTTGTTATGTTTCTGTCATAAAGTCCTGTACCTATGTCATAGTGCTGACTATATTAATTATAAACACCAACTTGGGGCGGTCGCCATATTGGATTCAGAATGACATCACTTTGCTTATTGTGTTTCTTTCATCAAATCCTTCCGTTTAATACCCATATAATAGTGATTAATATGGAAATGATGATTCGCCATTTTGTAGCATCCGCCATATTGGATAAAAATTGCGGCATCTCATTCATTTTGTATTGTCATGCAAATCAAGTGAGTATATAAAATATCAGCTCAGTTGGTGAAGTTTAACTGATTCAAATTGCAGTTCCAAGGTTCGTCCCACACATACAACATGCATACTACAAATATTATTATCAAACAGGTTAAGTTTAATAAAAGCTTGTAAAAACAAATGAATTACCCGTACTTTGAAAAGACTAAAACGTTAGCAAAGAGTAATTTCTATATTATAATGGGTGATTTTTTTGATAGTATCTTTTTGGCAACACTGTTTTTGACAGATGACGCGCGAATCGTGTCTTGTGTCATTGTCAAACTTGTTCAGTTTGGTCTATAATTTAACCATGAATCGACTTACGAACAAACAACGCTTGCAGATTATTGAATTTTACTATCAAAATTCATGCTCGGTTAAGAGAGTGCATCGAGCACTGCTTCCAATTTATGGGCAATTTGGTCGGCCTACTGAGGGAGCTATTCGGAAGCTTGTGACTAAATTTCGAACCCAGTTTACATTATTGGACATTTAACCACTAACACGCAGACGTAGAGTGAGGACTGAAGAAAATATTGCGGCTGTATCCGCCAGTGTTAGTGATGACCGTGAAATGTCGAGATTCGCCGCCGTTCGCAGCAATTGGGCCTCTGTTACTCCACTACGTGGAAAATTTTGCGACCGGATTTGGCTGTAAAACCTTATAAGATACAGCTGGTGCAAGAATTGAAGCCACACGACCTCCCACAACGTGTCCAATTTGGTGAATGGGCGCTGGCAAAGTTGGAAGAAGATCCACATATCGAAAAATTGTGTTCAGCGACGAAGCTCATTTCTGTTTGAATGGGTACGTTAACAAGCAAAATTGCCGCATCTGGAGTGAAGACCAGCCAGAAGCTTTGCAAGAGCTACCAATGCATCCCGAAAAAATCACTGTTTGGTGTGGATTATGGGCCGGTGGTGTCATCGGGCCGTACTTCTTCAAAGACGACAATGGCCGGAACGTAACTGTGAATGGCGAGCGCTACCGTGCGATGATAACAAACTTTTTTTTGCCCAAAATGGAAGAGCTGGACTTAGCTGACATGTGGTTTCAACAAGACGGTGCCACATGCCATACCGCACACGAAACAATGACTCTATTGAGAGGCGAGTTCGGTGAACAGTTTATCTCACGTTTGGGGCCCGTCAATTGGCCGCCTAGATCGTGTGATTTAACGCCGTTGGACTATTTCTTGTAGGGCCATGTTAAGGGCTAATGTCTACAGGATAAACCAGCAACGATTGACGCACTGGAAACCAATAATGAAGCATTTATTCGTGAGATACCGCCGATATGTTGGAGAGAGTGTGCCAAAATTAGACCTGCGCATGGACCATCAAAAGCGGAGCCGCGGCCAACATTTTCATAAAATAATCTTTAACACTAAATTATATCGGACCGTTCTATCGACTCAAATAAAGATTTAATCGTTTTTTGAATTTTTTTGTGTTTTTTTTTTGAAATATCAAATCCTATACCTCTTAAAAAATCACCCGTTATTTATGGTTTCATTCTGCTCAGAAAACATGTAGTTCATTTGCTGAATGTCGCTACTATTTGAAATGAAGGAATTTATTTAATCGTAATATCCAGAACCGAAAATACAAAAAATACTTTCTCCGGCATACCAATTTATTCGGACCTCGGACAAAAATCTCTAAAAACGATCGCTAAATCTACAGAGCGAGCTCCATCCTCGGCACCCGAGAGAAGCAAACCGATTATATGGTTATGTTTCTAAATTACGACACCAGCACGCCACTTGCAGCACTTACTACCGCAAACGCCGGAAAACAAAAAAGCGAAATCTTGTAGATTCTTTTGTTTATCGGCTACGACATGAAATCCCGCAAGTGCCGTGTCACTGACATTTCAACATTTCGTCGACTGGAAGACGTCAGTGCGTATTAACTAAATTAATACATTGAAATATCTAGATTAGAATAAGGTGAATACCTCGCGTTCGCTGAAGAAATGTTACAACTCGAGTTTTTCCTTAATAACGTTTTTTGGATGCCCCTTACCAAGAATCAAGAGAATGCCGGAAGGTAACCCGATTTTTTTTATACTAAAGCAGCTGCGTAAGCAACATCCCAAATATCGGGGCACCGCGGCTGCTAACGGGTGATTTTTAAGAGGTATAGGATTTGATTTTCAAAAAAAAACCACAAAAAATTTGAAAAAACGATTAAATCTTTATTTGAGTCGATAGAAGGGGGATATAATTTATGTTAAAGATTATTTCATGTAAAGGTTGGCCGCGGCTC